>OY986965.1:3427805-3447358 GCA_963920575.1 Narthecium ossifragum | reverse complement strand
CCGGCGTCCCCAACCCCCGTATCGATCCGGCAGCCTCCGTCGACTTTTTTTTTCTCAATATTTTTTCCTTTTTTTTCAAAACGACGAAATGCTGCATTACTTTGTGTTTTTTTTTCTTTTTTTTTTTTAATTTTGAAAAAGAAATTATGACTTGATAATTTCTGCAATACACTATCACGTCCCCAGCCCCAATCCGACGTTCCCCGTGTCCCCGGCCCCGATCCACCCCCTGCTCCGCCACTCGCCCTCCGCCCCCTGCTCCAAATCCATCCTCCGCCCCTCTGCTTCCCCAGCCGCAAAGAGAATTCTACCAAGAGAATTCTGCAAAGGGAATTCTGTAAAGAGAATTCTACAAAGAGAATTCTACAAAGAGAATTATCAAGCACAAAGAGAAAAGAGAACAGTGGAGGCATTCATGTGCATTAACACACAAAGAGAAAAGAGAATTCTAGATCAAACATGAGAAAAAGAGAATTGTGGTCAAAAAGAGAATTTCACAAAGAGAAAAGAGAATTTCGTAAAGAGAAAAGGGAATTTCGCAAAGAGAAAAGAAAAGAGATAAGAGAGAAAAGAGAAATGTTGCCATGTACAGGTCATAAAGTCAACATCCACTTCATCAAATGAAATATTAATTAAAAGTAAATGAAATATTAATTAAAAGTATTTGAAAATATTTGAACTATCACATTAAAACTTGGCACAGATTCAAAGGAAAAATTAATTAAAAGTATTGAAACTATCACATTTTACCATATAAAATGCATTAATACTTGGCTGATTTCATGACCACATTAATAGCAAGGGTTAGAAAGGTCCTAAAATTAAATATAATCACCCATAACTATCATAACTGATGAAAATTGGTGCTTAACCCTTAAATGTAATGACATGGGTGTACCCATCAATAAGTTACACAAAAATGGTGTAACTTCTAATTATCTATAAATTTATTCCCACTTAGAACCGAAGTAGAATTCGAGGAGTGACACAAGTCATTCAAATCGTCCCAGCGCATGACTGAAAAACAAAAACGGCAGGGCACACCAATGTGCGCTCGAATCCGAAATCTGAAATCAATGCATAAAAAGTGTCATAAATATGTAAACCCCCCTGACCCCCTCCCCTCCCAAACAATTACATTTTAAGCGATATCTAAGCAATAACCATAGAAAACAAACAAAACAAAACAGAATAAAGCAGTAGTCGTTCCAGCAGAGCAACAAGCAACAATTTCAACAGCCGTGTGTTCCTCTTCTTCTTAGCCAGTTGTTGATATCGCATCTCTTGCTCGGCCCTTTTCAACTCCATCGTCTCCTTAGCCTTTGCAACAAGGAAATCCGCCTGCTCCTCCATCTCGTTTCTGTCAAGTGAGTCATCAAGTGACTCCATGATCATCTGTTCCGCCATCTGCTCAGCCGTCTCCTCCTCGTCGTCCGTCAAGCTGCGCAGCGCCGCCAGCAGCTTCGCCTTTAGCTCCGCGTCGAACCTCGGCTCCCCCTCCATCCCCTCCTCTCAGAGACTTGATTGATATAAACCCAAAACCCAAAACCCCAAGTTATAAACTTGCATGAAAACAAAAATAAATCTTCATTACTACTTCGATCAAGAGTTCGAGCAGCTCATCATAGAATACTTGGTAACGAATATTTATGAAAATCAAAAGAAATCTAAATTAGACATACTTGATGCTCGAAAACCTATCTTCCAAAAGCCAGCTAGCTTTGCCGAAATCTAATGCTTGATATTGGAGACTTGGCCTTGTATATATATGGAGCTGGAGGTGGCTAATTAGGACTCCTAATCCATCTAGGAGTAACTCCTAATCCTAATCCTAATCCATCTCAAGGACTAGGAGTACCGGCATGGCCACACCAATCATACGTAATTATTTGAATATGTTTGACCATAATAATTGGCGTCTATATATAAATCTTGACATTAATCCACTTGGAATTGGAACCGAGCCAGAATAGAATTCGGAAATTAAGTGGCCTCAGCCAGCTTGCAAGGAACTCATCCTCCCTGTTCAGCTTTGAGAAGAGTAACAAAATTCTCAAAATTTGAGATTAATCCATTGACAAATAGAAAAATTGCCCAACTAAATAGCCACACCAATCAATAGGAAAATAGTCCTGATAGTTAGGGCAAACTAAAAACTAAAAATAAAAGCTAAACACTTCTGTGAAGAGGGACATGCTTATTTATTTTTGAATAAAGATTTGTGTACATGACCACGTAGCACGTGTATTGCACATGCCTCTAATCAATAGTGTGATACCGATCAATTGATCTAGTCCATCGGTATTATACTACTTATGGAGTAGATTAATTGATCGGTATCTCACTACCGATTGAATATACCAATGATTGAATCGGTAGCTATACGTAGTGAGATACCGATCAATTAAACTAGTCTATCGGTAATCTTCTATCAATGAATTAGATCAACCAATCGGTATATCACTGTTGATCAGAGAATACAGATCATGTACATAAATCGCGACCCGATCCAGAAATATCACCAACAAAAGCCGACATGGGTCCCGCATCTACTTCTTGCGTGGCATGTCCTGGTTGGCGGAAGATGTTGTACGTCATGCTCTTCTGATACCATAGGTTAAGCGACGCTGGTTGTTTTGTTCTGAAACTATAATAAATGGCTCTGGATTCCTTTTCCGTTGGTATTTGTTTGCAGTTTTGCTGTAAAAAAAAAGTTTAATATTGATTGATAGTTGTTACCCTGGAAAATCCATGTCGGATACTCTTTTTGAGCAACAATAGTTGAATAAATAGGTGGAGAATTGGATGGGTGTTTTGTAGAATATTTGAAGAAAGAAACTGGCATATATAAGAAGGAGAGCACCTGATTGCGCAAAGGCTGTCGATTTTTTTTTGTTTTTTGATTAATTCAGCTTTTCAATTAGTAAAGAGAGAGAATTAACTACATAGGACAACCGTTAGGCCACGTCCCCTCTGAATCACAGACCATTCGAGTCCAATGCCAGTCCCTTCCTAATTTGGCTAGAAGGTCCATTTGTTCATTGGAATTAGTATAATGTTAAATGGTCGGTTTTAAAAAAACGAATATTATGTCAAATGGTCGGTTTTTAAACCGAACACTATGTTATATGATTCGATCAGTAACAATCGAATTATGTATTTTTACATGATTCGGTTGTTACCGATTGAACCATATAACATAGTATTCGGTTTTAAAAAATTAAATAAAAAAATGGTGCGGTGGAGTACTTTATACGGTGTATTTAGCATGACCCTTTCCAGTAACGATGCTCCTCCCATTTCGTTTAGCGCCTGCCTCTGAGTGATGGCTTCATCATGATTGGTGTGGATTCAAGTGCCTTACCTTCAACTCTAGATGTGGGTTCTTGGCAGTTGGCAATCATACCTCTGTGATATATAGAAGACTATACCTGGAGGAGCTTTTGCCTCAATTAAATCAGGACCAACACTGGACCACTGAAATCCGAATCCAAACCCAATAACTGGAAGTCTGGACTATGGAAACACAGCCGGGCGTGAGAAACTTTAATTATGGAAACAAACAATTCATATAGGATCTTCTTGGCCGATTTGATATTGGGATAGGCTATTTCGGGTTAAGAGATTTTAGGATTAGAATAGTTGGAATGATGAGTCGGACTAGTTCAAAATATTTTTTTTAATAAAAAATAAAAATAATAATATAATCAAGGTGGAGTTAAATAGGGATACAACAAGTGATATCATCTTATTTCTATTTTGCTAATATGTTTGGGGATAACCCGTCTTGTCTTTAAACCGAACACGGCCAAAAATGGATTTTGGAGCTCCACTTGCCAGCAGCAAACCCAATTGGGCCGGCCCCATCATCAACATCAGCAGCAGTGGCTGCTGTCAGAGGCGGCTTGCTAAAGTGCTCACAATTATGAATGAATTCAACTAAAATATATACAAAACACGCAAACGAACGCAAAAATGGGCATTGGCTCTTCCTCCCTCTCCCTTTCAACCCCTCCTCTTTCTCTCACTAGAACACCCACCCGTCGCCATCCGATCACCACCACCACTAACCCAAGACCTCTTCTCCTCCTTCCCACCTTTGATCCTTCCAGCACTACAAGTTGTCATCTTGGATTGGTTAACAGGAGCATGACCTCCTCGAGGAGTGGGGGCTCTGGGGAGACGGAGGAGACCGGGGCTGAGATGTTGACGAAGAGCATTCCTGCGGATTTGATTGATAAGATGGTGTATGATGCTCTGGTGTGGAGTTCTCTTCACGGGCTTGTTGTTGGCGATCGGAGCTTCCAGGTTTGGTGCTAAAGAACTAATCTTTTTCTATTCTTTGAGGTATTTTGCGTTGCCAATTTTTGGTTCCTCGATACGTGGGATGGATTTTGTTAATTTCTGATGTTTCTTGGTTTTCTGGAAGTAAAATGGTTTTTTTTTCCCCAAATCATGTGATGGTCCTTTGTCTTTGTGGGTCTTTCTTTAGTTACGGCTACTGACAGATGCTTATCTCAAACCCGTTGATGGGTTTTTCTTGGTTTCATGTAGTTATAATTAGTATTCATTCTTTGGCGTCACGGCAAAACCCTCTATCGATTGGGTTCTTGTAGTTCTTGGTTCTGCGTTACAGTCCACTTTATTTCCAGAGAGTAGACAGTATTGATGCCCACGAAAGAAGTGGAACTGGTGAAATGAGTATCATGCCACTTCTTGTGGCCTATTAGCGTCTAGTAGGATAAACAAAGAACACGGATAATTGTATATCTAGACCAACCATGTTATCAACAATTTTTGGATCGAGTGGATGATTTGGTAAGATCTTGTTCATTGAATGGAAGGCATATGAGAATGGATCATTAAGTTGATGAGAATCACGAAATCGATAATACCTTGAGCAACAATCCTGAGCCCACCTTTAAGTCAATGAAAATGAAGAGAGCTATAATGCATTTAGCAACAATCCTTGCCACACCACTTCTCATTTTAGACGACTTGCTCTACAAAAAACGAAGACTTCATTAGAGGTTTTCGGTTCATGGTGCTTCAAATTGTCAGAAATTTGGTTATGTTTATTGACAATGATCTTTAACCTTTTAGCGTGCATGTTCCTAGATATTTTCTTCATGTTGGGAGGTGTTATCTGTTCTAATGGTATTGTATGATTGTTATGTCAACACTCCACTTGCAGAAATCAGGAACTGTACCTGGTGTTGGTCTTGTCCATGCCCCATTTGCTCTATTGCCTATGTCATTTCCAAAAGGTCATTGGAGGCAAGCATGTGAGTTAGCTCCCATTTTCAATGAGCTTGTTGATCGTGTCAGCTTGGATGGAAGATTTTTGCAAGGATCCTTGTCCAGGTTAACGACCATATTAACCATGTACTTGCTCACATAAGTTGGTTTGAGCTGTTCAAATAGCTTTTTTATGATTGTCATGTTCTCTCTATTAGAAACACATTTCTTCGTTTTTGAAATTGCACTAGCAAGACTGATGAGTCACAGCTCTTCGCCTAACATGTACTATTTGGCTGAGCTTTAGAAGAAATGTTTGGCGTTAAAGTTCCTAAGAGCATTTCAGTTCATTAAAGTAAGATACTTCTGATTATTTATTGCATTCATGTGTTTCTCCTTGCAATATTGCATGCATGATGTGAATTTTTATTGATTCTTGATTGAGCTGCCTCTTGTTCTGTGGTACCTCCAGTTCTGCTCCTTTTCGTCATTTGTTGATATAATCTGTTCTGATCTGGCCATGCACAGTTGCAATCAACCTTTTTTTGTGAGCCTTATTTTGTTCTTCTCTCTTCATCATATTGCAGAACGAAGAAGGTCGATGACTTCACAAGTAGACTCTTGGATATCCATTTGAAGATGCTGGAAATGAATAAGAAGGAGGTGAGTCGTTTTGGCTTGACCTTTCACTCATTTGCTAGTTCATTCAGTTAAAAGAAGCCATGATGGCCTGGAAGAGGCCTTCTGAAGGCGAAGATAATATGCTTTCTTTCTGTTGAAATATACTAACTGCATATAATGAACAGGACATCCGTTTGGGCTTGCACCGTTCAGATTACATGTTGGATTCTGAAACTAACCTAATTTTTCAAATAGAGCTTAACACAATTTCATCCTCATTTCCTGGTCTTAGTTGCCTTGTCAGCGAGCTTCACAGGTTTGGATGCTGTATATTAATCTGCCTTCCCTCTATTATGTTATTTTCAAAGCATGTTCATCAAGTATCATACATATTTCCTTGGAATAAGAAATTTTTTTATTTTAGCTGCCATGCTGCTTGTAACTCTTAATTGGGAGTTGATTTATTCTAGATAAATTGAAATGATGATTTCTTGCACTCATCTAGCACATAGGCAACGGAAATAAAGCTAAGGAGTATAAGTGAATTACTTCTTGTTTTTTTTTTCTCGTGTCAAGGGAAACATCTAACAAATTTAGCTTCCTGGATAGCTACTTATTGATGTTATGATCTCCATCCGTAACTTTCATCAGTGTATGGAGGCCTTTATCTAATATGCCTTTTCCCTGGACATGCAATGGAACTTCAATTAGAGGGCATATTTTGGTAGCAGGAGTCTCAAAGTAATGGCAAGGACATAGCACAGAAGTTTCAAAGACAGTGCAACAGCAAAGAGGGAATCAGAAGCTCTCAAGTAATTTATTTATGTAGGACTATGGACCCAACTGAAATACTTTGTGTAGTTTGCTGTTCTAACATGTTCTTTGGCAACAACCCTGGATACTTCAGAAGAAACCTTTTTCTTCAGTGTTTCTATATTCATAGTCTTCTTCTTTCTTCTTGTTCTCTGAATTGTTTATTCCATATGTTTGTCCTTTTTCCATACCTGAACTCATGCTCTTAATGTAGAGCACTTCCCTTTTTTTCCCTAGTCTGTTTTATGGGGGTTGATGAGTCACAATCTGATACGATCATTTAGGTTCTGGGCATTTGGATTATAAACAGATTGAAGGAAATATTTTCTTGCGGAATCAGTTCTATCTGAGGTTTACGGCTAGCTAGTCATAAGCTGTATATTCTAATTATGGAATATCTAGCAGTTGGAACTGATATTAGTTCTGAAAATTGATGTGGTTCATGTCTTCTAGTGGCATGTACTTCTCTTTTCCTCACTAGCCTTGTAAGTTGTGACCCCAGGTTCTCATGTTGATATATCAAATTGTAAAATGGTAAAGGAGCACAATTTTAAATGTTTATTGCATCTCCATTCGCAGGGGAAATGAATAGGGAAGTATTCCTTGTGACTTGTCTTATTCTTGATCTTAATTGCAGTGGCAAGACTACAAACTAGTAATTTAAATGGCTCTAAGGGGAAAGATCCATTCATGTTTCAAAAACCTTGATGCCCTACTTGCTATCTACTTTGATGCTGTAATAAGCCATATACTTCTCGATCAATTATTTCTCCTTATAGGGAAAGATTACACATGAAGGAAATCTAAAATGCTGCTTCTGATTATGCTAAATTGCTAATAATTGTGTTGTCATAGAAGGAAATGACACTGCATGCCTGCAATTTTGTTCATATACCCTGTTGGTAATATTTCTATTATGGACTGCAATCTTCTTGTCATTGCATAACTCTGATAGTGTTCTTATGGTTTGCAGGAATTTACTTACCTATTATGGAAAGCATCTAGGGCTAGATTCAAGAAAAGTACCAGGGAATACAGCTGTCAGCCGCTTTGCGGAGGCATTAGCTAAAGCATGGAACGAATATGGCAATACCAGGTTTGACTTTTGAGTGCATTGGGAATGCATCTTCGCTTTCCATCTTATCTTAAGCTTCATTACCTTTTGCTAACTTCTGTCTTTTTCCAGTGCTGTAGTTATGTTCGTTGTCCAAAAGGAAGAGCGCAATATGTACGACCAACATTGGCTGAGTGCGGTACTGAATGAGATATATCCTTATTGGTGTAACGTATTGTTATTATCGTCATTAGCTTGACTTGCAGTTTTAGCATTACCGGAACAACCGAACTTTTTTTCCGTATAAATTGGATGTTTCAAGAAACCAACATCAGATATTAAAAGCATAGCTAATCAATCATATCATGTGGCATGTGGAATGATACTCTATTTCAGTTTCCATGTTGCTTATGCTGTCAAGTCGGTGAGTATACATCTTCATAAAAGCTTACCAGATAAGCATGGAAAGGCACATTAGTCTACATGATCCCTTAGAAGAAATTCCTTTGGTTACAAATTATTACGCTGTTCTATCGTGTTTTGGTCTAGAAACAAGGTAACCATCTTTCCTGCATGAAGCTTTGATGCACCTTTAGTACCTATTAGACAACAGACCTGTTTGTGTCATAAGTAGATGATATAGGTGATATCAGATTCATTCTCTTCGTAATTGAAGTGATTAGAAATATAATAGTTCTTTATGACTATTTATATCTACCCTACAGGGAACCTAGAGAAAGAATAAATTTTGCAGTCTCTTCATGATTGTGTTTGTAATGAGAGCTGAACAGTTGTTTGTTTAAGATGCACACCTTCATAATAGCCATGATGACATCACCTGATGTTCTATCTTTAACATTTTACACGCATAATGTAAAAAGTATCCGCAGAACGTTGGCAGAAATTGACGCAGAAGGACAGGTTCTACCAGATGGAACACTTCTTGTGTATGCAACCCTCTTTTACATTAATTTGAAGGCTCTAATGGGAGCATAATTACTTTTTTTCATCCCTATTTCTTGGGATTTAGAAGTCTTTTTCTATGTTGTAATCTGGATTACAAAATTGCTAACTTTTGAAATTTAGAGGTTCATATATGCAGAGGTGACCAAGCAGTTGCACTTGTTTACTTTAGAGCTGGCTATTCACCAAATGATTATCCTTCAGAAGCAGTATGTGATAGCAACCTTCTTTCCCCTCTTTGTTTGTGCTAATGTCATCTGTAGCCACTGCTCAGAAGACCAATTGGTGAATAATTTCCAATTGTGAACCCAGAAGACCAATTGGTGAATAATTTCCAATTGTGAACAACATCATGAGCCCAATCTACTCTTATGCTGCATCATAGACTATTCATGAGTAACTGACCTTGCTGGTTTATAGCATTCTTATGCGTCATTTCCGTGTATTGAATGCATGATTTTTGCCTGGTATTTTTGCATAGTTAAATATTGCACTAGGTTTCTCATATTGGACATTTCCAGCGCTTTTTGCATACATATATGATTTTAGGCTCTATAGGCCTTATAACTGTGTTATGGGTCTTAGCTCATAAGCATTGCTCCCAAACATAATGTCTACCTTCCATTTAGTTGGCCCTAGTTTTGACTCTCAGGCGTCCTCTTCTTTGTGGCAAGCCAAAAGCTTTCTTGCAGAGATCTTAGCCTTTATATATTGGTGTTCCTCCGTCCCTCTTCATTGTTCAGATATCAAGGTATCCTGTGGTGTGCATGCCTGGCAAATTATTATTGACATCATTTATTTCTTTCTGGATTATCCTATGATCCTCTTTTGCCCCCTGAGCTATCATTTGCTGCCTTTGACCTGCCTTTATGCTATCATATTAAGAAGTGAGTTTCACTATACACAGTTTAATCATATTAGTTCCTTTGAACTTGAAATTATTAGTTCTTTGGATCTTCCTCTATAAGTGAATGCAGAAAGGTTTTTATGTGAGAACTATATAATGTTAGAAATTTTCCATGAAAATTTTGTTTCAACATTCTATCCTTGACATGAGCAAAAACAATCTGTTCCCTTCAGTGGGGCTGACATCTCTTATATTCATGTGTAACCAGGAATGGAGAGCAAGGCTTCTGATTGAACAATCTGCTGCTATCAAGTGCCCATCAATATCCTACCATTTGACGGGAACCAAGAAAATCCAGCAAGAATTAGCAAAGCCCAATGTTCTTGAAAGGTTTCAACTAAACTTAGCTTCATATTTTCTGGGTTCTGAATGCTTGTAGATATTTTAATGTTTTGCTTCTTCTACAAAGACTGTAATACCGTGCTATTTCATAGTCCTTAAGTTTATCATGTTTTCACGATAAACATCATCAACAGCTAGTTAAAAATTCTAGAGTTAAGAGTTCCATGAACTAGGAGGGGCGTTTCTTTTACTTCTTTACTCTGAATATGCTTTGAGACTGGTGCTGGTTAGCAGTGTGCTGAGGTATTTATGGATGTGCTAAGTTGTATTGGAGTGTGTTAAGGTTTTAGGCCAGTTTTCTGAGTGATTAGCTGTGCTCAGTTATTAGGTCTTTGTAGTGAAATATCTAGCTAAGACTTTCTACTGTGTGTATACTCTCCATGGTTGCTCTCTGCTACTTCTATGCTTCTATATCGTCAGCATCAGTTTTCTGCCATGATACTGAGACAGGAAGATATTGATGACTGATAGACAGGGTCACAAAGGGGCTCATCATACCAAGCAGGAGCTTTTGATGAACCCCCAATTGGTGTCGGGAAATTCCAATATTTAACAAGAGAACATGAGAAACGAAGCCATGTAATTCCTACTGAAATGAATACAAAACAATTGTGATGACCTCGAAAGAAGACTTTTGAATAAAACAAACTGAACTGAGATTCACAGATTTCAAGTAATGCTGAAGGAAAATGCAATTTTCTCAAATTTTCATGAGGCGTTTTAGTGCACGTGTTTCAGTGGATATAATGTGCATTTATTTTTGGGTCCCCATTTCTCTCTTCGATTGTGCTATTTTTTGTGAGATCATCTTCCTATTTTTTATTGGGAGCATGGTCCCTTTAGATCATGACTTTGAAGCTTCCATCAATCTTTTGCCTGGTATTTAGATTCCTTGAAAGTGAGGATGACATCGCAAAATTGCGAAAATGCTTTGCGGGGTTGTGGAGCTTGGACAACTTGGATACTGTGAAAGGAGCCATGGAACGACCTGAACTGTTTGTTCTCAAACCTCAAAGAGAAGGAGGAGGTTCATATGATTGTATTTTCTCATGGCATTTTCTTTTACTTGTCTTTTTCTTTTCTTACTGTGGGTAATGATCTAATCATGAATCTCTAGGAAACAATATCTATGGTGATGATGTGAGGGAAACATTAATCAAATTGCAGAAGGAAGGTGGTGAGGAACTTGCTGCCTACATTCTCATGCAAAGGATCTTTCCAACAGCTTCTCATGCCTATCTGGTACGAGAAGGTATTTGCTATCAGGACCGTGCAATTTCAGAACTGGGGATATACGGAGCCTATCTGAGGTATTAGAACTGAAATCTAATTTTCATCAGCTCCCCCATATTTTTTTCCCTACGATTTTGACAGAATGAACCTATTTACTCTGGGATGGAAACTGATAGGAACAAAGACAAGGTTATCATGAATGATCAATGTGGATATTTGATGCGGACAAAGGTTTCCTCATCAAATGAAGGCGGTGTAGCTGCTGGGTTTGCAGTTCTAGATAGTATCTATCTGACTTGACATGGTATTATGCCGGTACGTACGAAATTACTCTTGGACTTACTAGTTTGAAGGCGTATGAAGTTTTAGTGCAGATGCGAGAAGCTTTTCAACTATGAAATTCTTAAGCAACTAAGTACTAGATCAAAATCCTTACCCCTGTGTATTCCCTTGGATTTTAATTTCACCAAAAACAGTTTGCCATGCTCGTCTTGCTGTGTTGTACAATTACATGCCTCATGCGGAAATTGTTTTAAAATTGTGTTCACCTGCTGAAAATGGTTAATTTCTTTTATACAGATATCTCTAAGATGTATGCTGCAAACTTGTAATTCATGATATATCTCTGCTAGTGTTCGTTCAAAATTTGGGACTTTATATCCTTCTTCTCTCCGAAGAAAGTGTAAATAGCTAACATCTCACTTATTGCAGGGAAGTGTAGCAGATGGTTTCTTGGTGCCTCCCAGAGGTAATCCAGTCAATCCAAGTAATACCATCTTTGCTCCTCCCATCGATTCATTCGAATAAAACTTCTTGAATGTACTGTATCATAGTAAGAAAGCTCCAATGTAATTAATAACAGTGTTACTGTTACCAAATAAGAGAGACATTCTTCATGCTACTGTTTGCTGAAACTTAAGACTCAAGGTTGTATGTGTGACATAAGCATTGTCTTTGTATAAAGCTTCTAACCTTCTGTATGTCGTTGACCCATAATTGGATTTTTTTTTTCAAACTTTTGAAGATTAATTGTGATAGTTGAGAGGGAAGAACAATAGTCAGGGAAAACCACATTTAGATTTCGTACAAGTCATTTAGATAAAATGGTTGATCCACAATTCTATATCTCATAACCTACTCTGATTCCACTACAAATCAGCAGGAATTGCATGCTCTAAACAAGCTAGCAGAGTTAATAAAAAAATTCTATGATTGGCATACAAAATAGCCCATTTGCTAGCCAACAAAAGAATCAAATTAGTAATCCATTTCCATGCTCTCCCTTCCCCATGAACCCTATGATCCTTCTTGTCCCTCCCCTTAAACTCTCTCTCTCTCTCTCTCTCTTGACTGAAAGATGATCCTCCCATGGGCATTGCCAACCATTAGAGCAGGCCTTAGTGCTGAGCATAGGTTTTCCTCACTCACTCAAGCTACATCTCCTTCCTCTCTCTCTTCTCTTCTCTTCTAGTGGCTTAGTTTTGCTTCATAGAGAAACATCCTTCCCTTAACCTAAAGAAAGGTCTCTCTCTCTCTCTCTCTTCTCATTCCTCTAGGGAGAGTGATGAAGATTTATAGAGGTCATAAGGAGCCCAGAGATGATCCACAGCACAAGGTCTCCTGGAGTCCAGCCTGAGCCATGGCTTCCCCTTCCCACTCCAATGCAGCAAGCTTATGGGCCCTGGGTGCAAGCTCCTGCACCTCCCCTCCATGTTGTCACCTCCCAGCCCATGCTGGTTCCACCTATGATCCACTGCCTTAATATTCCCAGCCAAAACCAGCAAGAATGGTGGCAATGACCCCAAGTGGTATATCCTCTTCTGCTTCTGGACCCCCATCCAGTCCTCTACCTTCTTGGTGTAGCCACCTTCCCTCCACTTCTCCACGTCCATCACCATCACCCCCGTGTTGAAGTAGCACGGCCGCCGGCCCTCGAAGGCGGCGACGAGGGACGGGTCCGACCAGAAGGCGTCGGTGAAGTACTTGGTGAAGTTGGCGTGGCAGTACTCCGGCGCGGCGACCACCCTGTTGTCCAGCTCGACGTTCCAGAGCTGGCGGACGTCGTCGACCACCACGACGTCCGAGTCGAGGTAGATGACGCGGCGGACGTCGGCGGGGAGGATGTCGGCGAGGTAGATGCGGGCGTAGTTGAGGGGCTGGTCGAGGGCCTGCCGTATGGACCGGGAGATCCGGCCGCGCACGCGGGAGGAGTCGAAGCGGTACACCCGGAGGTCGAGGTAGGGGAAGGCGGCGCGGATGCTGCCGACGATCTCCGGCTCCGGCCTCGCCGCGAGGAAGTGGAACGTCACGCTCTCCGGGCACGACGTGTGCTGGAGGATCGAGAGCACCGCGGCCATGGTGCCGCGGAGGTAGTTGGCGTCGAGGGTCATGGAAATGTGGACGTGGTCGGCGCTCTCCGGCGAGCACTCGTCTGCGTTGCGGAACGCCGGGGCCTCGCGGAAGGCGGGGACGGAGGGGACGGGAGTGGGCTTGCGGATGACATCGACGCGGATGGCGTGGATGACGTCGCCGAAGAGGAGGAAGGGGATGAGGAGGGGTGGCAGGAGGCCGGCGGAGCAGCGGCGGCGGGGGGTGGCCATCCTGCCGTGTAGGGGTGGTGGAGAGGAGAAGGGGGCTAGAGGTGGTGAAGAGAAGCCATTGAGGGAAGAGGAAGAGTAGGTTTAGGGGGGGTGGTTTTGGAGGGAAATGAGGAGATAAGCTAGGGTGGAGAGGTTAGTGGGAGGCAGAGAAGGGGATTAAAACTCGGGATGAGAGACTAAACTGAGAAGAAGAAGAGAAGAAGAAGAAGAATAGGTCTTTGGATGGTCATCTCCTTTTGTTTGACCTTTGTTTGGACTACTAACATGCAGTTGTAAGCCAGCGGACGACGTACGTGCATGGATTCACGCACGCATATACGATAATTTTAAGATTTATCTTCTTCCTTTTTTGCTAATCTCTAATTATGGATATGGGGTTTATAAACTCACTAACTCCTCCCTATCAACTTATTATAAAAAGGTTTTGATAGGATAATTGGTGAAGTTGATGTATATTTGCTCTACATGCATATGCACACTATAGCTAGCGTTGTAAATTCTCCCAGAAAGCCCATAATGTTAAAGAAGCAAGATTGAAATAATTTCTTATCATTCCTTTGGAAAAGATCTATATATGTACAACATTGCTTTGATTTACAAGTTAATTAATCAATCCCAATTTATGACATACATGATATGGTAAACAATCAATCTATATATAATAAACAAACAACCAACATTCTGTCAATCACCCGGAAGGCTTTCCATATCTTCTATCACGATGTCATACTTTAGTTTGGATGTATATATATTTGGTTACAATCAATAGAAGGTTCGTCACGTATTATATAAGTAAGGTTCGTGGGTGTTCTTCATTTTAGAGCTTATGTCTATCTTCAGGAAGGCAGCCTCCCCGATTAGCAGGCGGCGCCATAAAGAGGACAAGGAAAGACAAGACGTGTTAGCACTGTCTCTTTAATCAATAGCTAGCAAGCTATATAGGTACTGGCTCTACGTACTTAAAAAAGATCACATTGGCTGTTTAATATTTTCTTTGTGGGTGACGTACGTATAAAGTTTCCCTTAGGAGAAAAAAAAAAGAAAAAAAAAAGAAGAAAAAGTACCCCTCAGGTGCCCTCAGGTTCATTGTGTGTTTTTTCTGAACGTCACTAGCTATATTAAACTTGAAAATATTATTTCAGAGTCTAAACTATATAGGTTAGACTATGAAATTAACTCCTCTGTTGGCCATGGAACACAGACATACAGGGTCATGTACGTGTTAAACATGACTAAGATGGCTCTGTCTATGCACAGAAATATCAACAAATGAAAGCCTAGCTAGCAATCTATCAGCCACCAAAGAAGAAAACAAAAGGATGCACATCTTTTAGAACCTTTTAGAAACAACAAATGAGATACAAAAAGAAACAAAGGAGAAGAGATAAGAGAGGCATATGAAGTGCTAACTAGTCTTCTCCTCCTCTCCTTCCCAACACTTATATAAGCCTCTCCAACTCAGTACTCATTCCTCCCCCACTATTATGCTCTAGCGCATCCTAAGCAGCACTATCATGCGTGCGTGCATGCCTGCCTCTCCAAAGTGGGGTGCCATATCATGCTCGTCCCACCCATATATATATCATCCTTCAAGGGCCCATGGCTCTCTCCCCTCTTTGTGGTCAACTATGTATGCATTCCATCATCATCATC
The DNA here is from genome assembly GCA_963920575.1 of Narthecium ossifragum. NCBI lineage: Eukaryota > Viridiplantae > Streptophyta > Magnoliopsida > Dioscoreales > Nartheciaceae > Narthecium > Narthecium ossifragum. The sequence goes on along the minus strand of OY986965.1, from coordinate 3,431,934 downwards.
ACCCCAAAAAGGTCTCAACAACCCTAAGCTAAACATCTCATTCAAATATTATGATCCCTTTGCCATGCATACTCCTTTCTTTCGGCTCCGGCCCCTACCTCTTCCCCTCGTTCCTTAATTGTATGGCTAGCAGGCATTGGCCACCTGCTTCTTCCGGCGAGCGGCGGCGAAGGTTTGGTACGTCACGGCCCCGACGCCAGGGAATTCCTCCGCCGCCCGGCTCCGGCAGTTCAGCCCGACTGGCTCGAGCGCGTCGGCCACTGTCGACCATATGTCGTCCTCTTCATCGTTTTGAATTGTTGGCATGGTGACCGACACCGACATGGTACCGGGGCGGAAGATCCATGCGACCTTACGTAGCACATCGGCGATCTCATCCGCCCGGCCGGAGGTGTTCGGGATGGTAATGCACTCGAAGCTAGCGTAGCTGTAGCCGTCTTCAGGGGTGACGTGAATAGTCGAGTACCGGTCGGAGTCGATGCCGTTCATGGAGTATCCACAGGGCTCGAATGCGTAGTCGCAAATTATCGAGTTCGGATTGATGCCATCGATGCCCGTCAGCTCGGTCATCCATTTGCCGGCCTCATTGGCGGTCCGGCCGTCGTCTTCACCGCCATCTTTCCCCTGCCGGCGATGGAAACGCCGTGCGAGTTTCCTGTCGAGCTGCGTCATGCACACCTCGACAATGAACGCTCCGGCGTCGCCGCCATCTCCTGACGGCGGCGGCGGCGGAGGCTGGAAGATATCACTAGCCGAGTAGACGTGCCAGGAGTGCGACGACGTCTTGGAAGGGAGCACACAGGCCTTTCTGTAACACATAGCAGCAGGCATGCTCTTCTCCAAGAAGAGCACCTCCTCCTTGAAGCTAGAGTGAGGGGAAGGCTGCGCCTTGGGGAAGATGAAGCTGCCGCGGGAGTACCGGCACCGGCGCAGCTCTAGGCCGAGGGCCGCCGCGTGGCGGAGGAGGCAAGGGATCGACTTCAGCAGCTGGGTGGTGCCGCAGGTCTTGATGATGAACGTGAAAGGGTAGACAAAGAGACTAGACTCGGAGAGCACGTAGGCATCCAAATCCCGGTTGCCGGCAGAGCAGACGATGCTGCACTGCACCTCTTGCAGGACCTCTTCGAGGTCGGCGGAGGCGAGGCGGCGCAGCCCCAGAGGGTCGTCCCCGGAGAAGTGCAGCTCCAGCCTCTTCTCGAATCCCTCGAAGCCCGACGCCGCCATCCTAGCTAAATATATATAGCTAGCAACTTCGTTAATTAATTACAAGTTACTACGCTTCTTAGTAAGTAACGAAGGTACAAATTTATAAGAAGAAGAAGAAGAAGATGGTGGAGATGGTTGTGGTGGAAAGGGTGGAGGGGGAGGTGAGGAGAGGGGGTTTTATAGGAGGGGGTTGGGAGGAGTGGGGGAAGGAGCGGGCGTGGAGGGAGTGGAGAGGGGATGGCATGCGCGTGAGGCAACCAAGAAGCATGATTGCAGGCATAATGAGGGAGATGATGATTGTATTGGAAAGGGTGTGAGAGATCTTATATATATATATATATACATACGAGAGACATAAGAGAAGGAGCTGGAGGGGGACAGCAAGTGAACAGAGATAGCTACACAGCCCACGCGCAAGCTCTATCTCTATAGTGGGGGGATCTCCTCCCAACCCCCATGGAGCATCGATCTCTTCTTAGTTTATATATTAATTACAAATATATATACACATATTTTTGGATTAAATATATATTATATTAATTTTAAATTTAATATTCACGTACGAAAAGTTATGTTTATTCCAACCCATGTGTTAGAGGATTTTCTATGATTATAAACATATATATACTGGTTATCTTTTAATTGGCCTATGCTTTTGAGTTGATTGGTGAAGATAATTAACACTCGGATAAAAACACGATTAGAATATAGGTAGGAAATATTTGAAAAGAAAGTTGCTTATTAAATTCAACTTATTTTTGTTTTGTAATTTAGGATCATTTTATATTTTCATTACAAAATAAATCATTTTAGTATGGAGTTTATATATATATATATATGTGTGTGTGTGCAGAAAAAAGGGTGTTGGCAGGACTGGCAGGGGAATCATGGAACTTTTCTCCGGGCTTTTATATCTGGGTGGCTTTGTACACTTGTAGCGTGTGGAGTTCTCATCATATCTGGTTCTATACTTCTTAAAATGGGTTGTGATCATGGTATCTTCTGGCACCATCCAGATACCATGGAATAAAGGATGATAAGGCTGGTGATATATCTAGCTGGCAGTCAATAAGTAGCAGGCCACTATAATGCCACAAGCCTGAGACCCTATTGATCACACCAAGGCAATACATGTTGATCTTGATCTTGATCTTGATCATGTACTTCCATGCTACCTCCATAAAATATATTTATTTATTTATTTATTTTAGGACTAGGACTAAAACTAAAGGTTTTTTCATTAATATATTAAATAAAATTTTAGAATATCTATGATGAGATTTTGGGCATTCCAAGATGTTCTTCTTCTAACCAACATATGATGTACTAGCACGTTGTACACCTCCGAAACAAGCCAATGAGTGTACGGCCACATGTTAGAGAAGATAAACAAATGGGTAGCACCCAACTGTAGAGAAGCCTCGTGGATCATAAGATTGAGGTCCTGACTAATGCACAGGACACTCATGATAAATCTGACCAAATCTGAGTTAAAATTCCCAATGCCCATCAAAAGGTTCAAAAATCGAGTGATCCCTTTTGGAGGACAAGCTAGCAACCCATCTTATTGCTAACCCAATGCTTGGACCACCCCCCTTGGCAGCACCCTAAACATAAAATAAGTTCTAAAGCCTAAACTAATCAGGGCCCCACCCATTCTAGTTGTGCACCCTGGCCTCTTGACATGAGGTGGGTCCGGGCGAGGGGCTTTGGGGGCGACATGCGGGGTCCGGCGCCGGGGGGGGGGGGGCCGAACGGCGCCCAGCCGCCATGCGCGCGCGCGCGGGCACGATCGCGCCCGCTTGCAATAGTGCGCGCGCGCATGAGTCGAGGGTATGCACACGCCGTGGGCCATCTGCTCTTTTTTGGGTTCTTGATCACCATCTCCTACAGTTATAACTACTACTTCACAAACAAAGAGCAACCCATATATAGCAAAGTTCTACAACAGCAGATTGATTACAGTCGAGTTTTACAACTCCAGTAAAAACAAATTCCCCCAAAACCACCAATTTAGTGAGATAAATTAAAAATGCATGGCAGGTTTGCGAAGCATCACAAATGCATCTGCAGACCAAAGCTTGTTTCCGTGTCCTCCGGAACGACCCAGTAGTAACAACTAGTAGTCTATTTTGATATGCGTCCATATTTTCATGAAAAATGAAAGAAAAGCATGCTGTACGAATCATGGTACATCCGGAACAAGAAGAGACAAGGGAGGGACTGTGGCAAAGTGTACTTTTAAGGGGATTAAAGTGGTGCAGAGCACGCGAGCACTAAGATACCCACCCGTTGGGATTGTGCAGTGGTGCGCAGTGGTGGCGAATTGAACGTGGCCTCTGACGGAGAACTCTGCTGGTTGACACCCAAATCAAAACCATTAGAAATCTTATCTCTTCACAATTATGACTTAAAACCATCTGTATCTTGTGTGTTTATCTTCTTATTAAGTCAATCCCTCTGCATGTCAAACATTTTTTAAAGTCCATTCCAAGCATGAGCCTGATATATCCATGAATGAAAAGGGTTGAGAATATCTTCAAGATTGTACTAGAGATTTGATCCTTTTGAGCTGTTTTTTTTCATGGCTACTTTAGTTTTCAGCCAATATTTGTTCAAGATTCTTGGGTGGGTGGTGTATGATAAAATAATAAGAAAGGTGTTTAGTTTACTAGTTGAGAACTAACTAGCTAGGTGGTCTTAGGTCTTATGACCACCACTAAATTTCTTGATTGGGCCTTCTATATCTTCTTGAAAAAGAATTATAAATCAATTAATGCGCCAAATTTAGCATCATAAACTAATTATTAAACAATATTAAATAGATGATTTTTTGATGAAAACTCAACAACATGAGAAAATGTTCGTGCTGACGTGGCAATCAAGAGCTGCGATAGAAATTAGAATGCACACCCCACGTGGG
>OY986965.1:3348454-3427605 GCA_963920575.1 Narthecium ossifragum | reverse complement strand
AAACGACAACTCCAAAACCCAAATCTCAGATGCTCAATCCGTGAGCTCCCCACAGGTCTCTACATCCTCCCATCTAGCATGCCTTCTCCTTATATAAATGAGAGTCCATGACTTGCTCCAACAAGTCAAGTTCCCTAGTCCAATCCCAAGTCCTAGGCTTCATGCTTATCCAAACATGCAATCAGGCAATTACAAAGCTTCCTAGCCTACTTGGACTCTTACATGAGTTAAGACTTGCCAAAGATGGCTCTTTGTCTAAATCTGTCGTACTTTGGCTGGAAATATGACTCCTTCCTATTTCCGCGAGCCAAACACAACTGCCCCCATGCCATATTCCATATTTGTTGTGTCATCCCATACTGAAGACCTAAGCCAAGTGGAATTAAGATACTTGCATGCTCAGTTTGGGCTCCATGGCCTAACTGCCTTCCAACCGGCGAGTCGAGTCCTAATCCAACTAGAACTCCCGAGCAACTTGGACTTCTCATGCGCCAAATCTCTCCTTTGTCGCGTCATGTCCTTCCAGGATCCCAGTCCAACTGGAATTAGGACTTTTGCACGCTCAGTTTGGTCTCCATGGCTAACCGCGCCGCGCCTAGGCATTTCGAGTCCTAGTTCGACACAAACTTGGCCGCATTGCCGTGTCACCCGCGCGCTCTTCGTGCCATCACGTGTGCCGCGCGCGCCCTCCTGGGTTGCCTTGGCGCGCGTCGCGCTCGCTTGCACCGTTGCATGGCGCGTCGTGCTTCGTTTTGGCTTAGACCGTTGTGCCATCTTCGAAATCCGCCGCGTCTTGTCGTACTGTATCGCGTCATGCCGTATCCTGTTACGCCATGCCTCGCGCCAAACTCCTTTAGCGCACGCATATTGCTTGTGCGACTCCTTGATTGCCTTGCCGCGCGTCTCACTCGATAGGATCCCTTCACGGTTTGTCAAGTTCTGCTTTAGCTCGGACCGCCATGCCATTTTCAACTTTTGTCTCGCCATTTTCAAAATCACTTGTGTCATGGTCGTGTACACGGATGGGGGCTCCCAGAAATTATAAATTGCTAATATACCTTCCAACTTTTTTGTACTTCATATACTCTTTAACCATTTTGACCAAATCTTGCATTTACTTAAGAATAGTAATCATTTTAGTTGGCTAATGTCTAGTACAAACTTAAATTTAAATTATAAAAATATCAAAACACAGTAAAAGCGACACAGTTACACAGTATGAGATAATAATAATAAAAAACTAAATAGTTGCCTAATTAATGTCTAGTATGACCCCCCCTAACTTAATATATCATGATAATTTTAAGTTACACAGCTAGCTTCTTGATACCTCCAATCCAAGTTATAGATATCAACGATCAGCATATTACCATCTATCAGTGTACCTCATAAATCACATATGTACAAAGATCATATTTACCATTATACTTTATGTTTTTAAGTTATTGCAATTCCATCTTTATCTGAGTTTACAACAACTCCAATCAAAAGAATGACGTAATTTATGTCAATATGATCAAATTACTGACACATAGTTACTCAAATAAATAAGAAAACTTATTTACCACATCAATATGAGGGTAGATAAGTGTTGAGAAATAAAATGAAACATATAATAAAATATAGACACATATAACAGGGCCGGTTGGGACGGGTTTATATAAATCAGTTCTCGCCTCATATTTACAACGGGTTTACTTCCATTTATTTTGATTTGACCCGCCTCATTAACTTAATATTCACTCCATTTGCCCACCTCATTGCCATCCGGCCCCTACCTAACCAAAATCCAAGAAATAACATGGGCCTCCATTTGCCCACCTCATTGCCATCCGGCCCCTACCTAACCAAAATGCAAAAAATAACATGGGCCTCATGGGCTGTTGAGCTGCTCATCCTATCTAAAACTCGTTGGGCAGAGCCCATCTCAAATCATAGAATAGGGTGTTCATTTTGTACAGAGAAAAGAAACGAAGAGCCGAGCCACGAGGTCCAAAACCCCTCTATCTCCTCCCCTCCCCTCTTCTCTATCCTCCACCCTTCTCTACGCCCCCCCCACCGTCTCCGCCACCGGCGGCCACGCGCTCGAGGGACGGCGGCACCTTGGCTGCTGCTCTATCTCCGGTGAGACCCATTCAAACACAAGGCAAGGTCTCTCTTTTCTCACTTCCCACCCACCTTTTCTTTGTATTTCTACTCCAACTCCTCTACGAATTCAAACAAGATACTATCTTTCCCGCTTCCACTCCCCAACCTCCCTCTATCTCCATTACCACCAGTTCATCATATCTCGAAGCACCATGAAAGCTCTCGTACCCAACGCCGTTAAAACCCCTTGTCTTCTCCTTCCCCACCACGACCACTCCATCCTCTCAGCCACCATTCTAACCCGTCGACAATACCCATTTCTCAAAATCCTATCTTTCGCCCATTCGAATAGGCTTCCGCCCGCCCCGGCCATTGCTCGGACTTATTCCACCGCACCGGTCTCGCCGCCGAGGCCCTCTCGGGCTTCGAGGAGACCCCGAGTGCCCAATTCCCCCTCCCAATCCCTCTATGTGAGGCCCAGTTTACAGGAAATGCACAAAGAGCGTGCCGCCAACCGCGCCCGTGTTTATGAGTTCCTTCGTGGGCTCGGCGTCGTGCCAGACGAGCTCGACGGGCTTGAACTCCCGGTTACTGTTGAGGTGATGCGTGAGCGCGTAGATTTCCTGCATGAATTGGGACTTACCATCGATGACATTAACAACTATCCCTTAGTTCTTGGGTGTAGTGTGAAGAAGAACATGATCCCGGTTTTGGATTATCTTGGAAAATTGGGCGTTAGGAAGTCCACATTTACCCAATTCTTGAGAAGGTACCCGCAAGTGTTGCATGCTAGTGTGGTTGTGGATTTAATACCTGTCGTAAGGTACCTCCAAGGAATGGATATAAAGGCACATGATGTTTCTCGGGTGCTCGAGAGGTACCCAGAGCTTCTCGGATTCAAGTTGGATGGGACAATGAGCACGTCGGTGGCATTCTTGGTGGGAATTGGAGTTGCGAGGAGAGAGATTGGTGGGGTTCTTACGAGGTATCCGGAAGTATTGGGGATGCGAGTAGGGAGGGTGATCAAGCCTTTCGTGGAGTATCTCGAGTCTTTGGGGCTGCCAAGGCTGGCTGTTGCGAGACTAATCGAGAAGAGGACTCATATTCTTGGATTTGGATTGGAGGACCAGGTGAAGCCCAATATTGAAGCTCTTCTAGAATTTGGAGTGAGAAGGGATTCGCTGGCACCTGTAGTGGCTCAATATCCAGAAATTCTGGGGATTGAGCTGAAGACAAAGCTGGATTCACAACGAAGCTTGTTTGAATCTAGCATTTCTTTGGGCCATGATGAATTTGGGAGGATGGTTGAGAAGATGCCGCAAATTGTTAGCCTCAGCCGCGGTAGCATATTGAAGCATGTAGAGTTCCTGAATAGCTGTGGCTTTATGTTGAGACAAGTGAAGAAGATGGTTGTTGCTTGTCCTCAGTTGCTAGCTTTGAATTTGGATATCATGAAAATGAGTATTGAGTATTTCCAAAAGGAGATGGATAGAGACTTGGATGAGCTGGTTTCCTTTCCTGCTTTCTTTACGTATGGTCTTGAGTCCACGATAAGGCCTAGACATGAGATGATTGCCAAGAAGGGCCTGAAATGTTCTCTTGGTTGGCTGCTCAACTGTTCAGATGCAAAGTTTGAAGAGAGGATGAGCTATGACTCTATAGGGATTGAGGAAATGGAACCAGAATCATCTTTTGACATGAAAACATTAATAGAGCCAAGAAAAGAGGATGATGAAGATGAGGAAGAAGATTTTGGTTCTGACGATGGAGAAGAAAGTGATGAAGAGGATACGTGACATTTACACTTCTTTGGGCAGTTTGGATCGCATATTAGAAAGTGTCATCTCAACATGACAACAGTGTGTCAGTTGGCTGCCATCTGATCAGAACCTTAGTCTTGGGTTGACTTGGAAGTATATTAAGCTGATTCAGAGACATTGTAAAACATGTAAAATAGCATGAACGTTGAGACTTCAGAGGTACAATGTGCTGCACTTATCATCTGAAATTGTGTATTTGATTTGAAGTTTTGAATCTTACAGTTCGAAGAGCATGCATATTACATGTTCGACATATTAGTGCCGGCCGCAGTCGCTTAATTCATGTGAAGTTATCCATCTATACTTTTGCCTTTCTGGACTCATGGAGTATAGATTTTGCAAGTTGCTCTCTGTAGGAATGGGTATCCACTTTCTTCGATGTGCAATTTCGCATGCTAACGTGTGGTGCTTAGGAAACTTACCATATTTGTTGCTTATTGAAAAAACTGGCCATGATTTTATTCAATGTACTTTTCCAATCCACTGATACGTGTATGATGGAGATCCAGATATATACCTTAACCACCAACAAAAGAAAGGTTGACAGGTGGCAAGAAGGTCATGCTTCATTTGAGCAGCATGTCACCTTGGAATATTGGCTTGTCTATCACCACTTATATGCTGAACTCTCTGTTATCGTTAATGGTGTTCATAAATTCTCTTTATTGTTTATATGCTCCTCATAACCTCTCGAAGTATAGTGATGGACAAGATAGTTACCTGATTAGAGCACTAACTGTGTACTATCTCCCCAGTTGCTGAATTAAGTTATAGCTGTTTACGTAGTCATGGGCTTTAGTTCACCTCTTTTGATGGTGTCTACATTGTAGGGGGGAGAATTGGAAACTAAGAAATGAAGATAGAATTGAAATCATGCCATTTGCTCAATTAATCATTTATGTCTTTGTAAAGACTTGTAAGTGGAAGCCAGTTTTAAACAATACAATATGTAACGTATACATACTACTTTGTCATACATTGCTTACAGCTTTCTTTCTTTCAGTAATTTTCTCATCCTTTCACTAATTTGTTCTACGTTTCCTTTGTCTTTGTTTTACGTCTCGTTTCTTTTATAACTTTGCCTGAGGCACCCAAATGCACCTCTCTGCTGAACGGAGCCAAGAGTCTCTTTTTACATGCTCAGAAGTCAATCTCTGCTGCTTTCAACTGAAAGCCCAGCCAAAATTTGCTGAATTTAAAGCTATTGTTTTTCTTGAATGGGTGATTCATTCCTTTGGCCAAACGAGATGCTTTTCATGGTCAGAAAGCTTTGCATACGAGATGGCATAAGTCGGTGGAAGGAGCTTTCTCATGATGCACTCTTTTGTCAAGCCACACCATCCTATTCAATTGACTAGTGAATGCAGGGCATTGCCGTGTATCAAACTCTGACAGTTTAAAGTTGTCTGATTAACCGCGTTGTAAGATAGAGTCCATAGCTCCGAATTCGTCTTTCTTCTTTAATTTGGTGAACGGCTGGAGCTTCATTTTGTTTGTTAAATGGGAAAGTTGTACAAGAGCACAAGCCACAAGCCCAGCACGCGGTCAATACGCGTTGCTTGGTGAGCTCTGAAATGTGAATACGTCAACCACACATGATGCCTTTCTAAGCTTTGCAGATTGTTAGAAAAGTTCAAAGATGGAATTTGGGAACTTCTTGGCACCAGCAGAAAAGCAAGGCGTTGAAAATTAAGCTGGCATATTCCTTGTCTGCATGGAATGAAACCTAAACTTCCTTCGGTATGAATAAAGCACATCTTTGCATCAGATTCTGTTAGCCTGATCACATGTTGTTAGAAGATTATGGCATAAGATACATACAAATAAATGCATTACAGACAGTTGCTGCTGCTGATTTGTTTCGAGTGGTGTATTTTTGTGATCCAAAAGGTACAGAACCAGTGCAAACATCTTCTATCAAACGGTAAAGAATTACTTTTGTCATCACTGAATGCAATTCAAACATCTACAAAAGGAATGGGTCAAAGCTGTTGTTAGTTCCAATCTAGAGCAAGAACTTCATCTCCATCGTCTGAGGCAATCAGTGATCAAGCAGTCTGAATTTAATCCCCAGCTCCTGGGATGGATGACCTAAACAGGCTTGGAACTGCAAAGTTGAATACCATGTGGAGTTCCAGTATCATTCTTTCCATCCCTAGTATCATCCTCGTCCGAGTCACCAAGGCCATCGAAGAAAGAATTGAGGTACCATGAGCAATCATCATTCCAGCTTCTCCTTTGATCAGTGGCACGCCACTGCTGGTCGGCAATCATCTCCGCAGACAACCCCCACTCCTCGAGCTCCTTCTGGGAGTGGTGAATCGCAAGGCTGTAATCGCCGCTAGGTCCCAGCTGCATCACCCGGAACTCACAGTTGCCAGGATTGTTGAGCCGCTCGAACTGGTCGACAGTCCACTTGAACCACTTCATGAGAAAGACCCTCGATGTGAGCCCGTGCGAAATGATCACCAAGTTGATTTCTGAGCTATCTTCCTGGTCGAGCCTCCTGTCAATGTCCCTCCACAATGATTCCATGAAGCCTGAAACAAAGTATTGTCGAGATGCTTAGTAATCAATCCAGGCTTAATTCACGGCACAATTAGCTATTGCAATTACAATACTTACTTGATACACGATCGAAGACATCGGCAGCAGACTCCCCTTCGGGGAAACGGAAGAAGAACCGGCCGAACCGCTCTCTTGTCTCCTTGATCACCCTCATCCTCTCCTCCACCTGGAAGTTCCCAAAATCCTGCTCCCTTATCCTGCACTCCTCCCTCACACCAATGATCCTCTTCTTCGGGAATGCATGTCCGATCCCTCTCAGCGTAGACCTTGTCCGCTCATATGGCGAGACATAGAAGTACACTTTCCAGTTCGCCACTTTCCCACCCTCTGATAAGACATGGTGGATGCGCTGCCCAAGTGTGTCAGCCTGCTCCAGGCCAAGGGGTGTGAGGGGGATACGGTAGTCCGGCGTGGTGGTGTACGCTGACATGTCCAAGTTCCCCTGGCTCTCGCCGTGCCGAACCAGAATTATCCTCTTGGGTAGCCATCTCTTTGGTTGATGAGTCTGCTGTTTGCTCATATCTCCTTCGCTTAAATTCTCGCTTTCAGCTCCCTCTATATCTAATGGAGTTCTCTCTTTTGCCATAATAACGGCTATTAATATAGTGTTCTCATGGGGATTACCTGTCCATTCTCTTAGGCTGCAAGGCACAGACTGGTTCAAAACTTCTCATCCATCTGTACAGTACTTGAATCTCTGACGGTGTATGTATGGAATATGCCATATGCTGACCACGACCGTTGGGCTTTCACATTTAAAACTGATGAAATCGCCTCCCACTTGTAGGCTTCTTCAACCTTTCTAGAAAGGATAATGTTTGAGAACGCAAGGCTTCTTCAACCTTTCTAGAAAGGATAATGTTTGAGAACGCAAGGCATTACTATAATCAGAATAGAGAAGTAAGAAAGAAAGATATAAAATGAGAAAGCATACACGGAATTGAGAAACCAGATGACTTCACTACCTTAATAACCGAAAACAGGTATCAAAGAAAGAAAAACATGGCACGAAAGAGCATTGAAAAGGTAAATAAAATACATTCTGGATAAGCATGAATCCTGGAAAGAAGCTACAAAGCTATAAACAACAATACAAACAAGAAAGCCACACAAGATGCCGTGAAAAGAATAGCCGATGGAAATAGTTCAAGCACTTTAAATCAGGTAGTTATTATGGGTAAAACAAGTTGCAGATAGCTAGTGGAAACCGGGTAAGCATTTCAAAGTTGGCATTTGTTACCAATAAAATTAGTTACGGATAATGCGCTTGGCTTTCATTTTTTACAGCTCCCGGTGCTTCTAAAAATCTACGATCCCTACCATGTAGTATATAGGGTCATCTGCAACTTTTCTACCGCAATTGCCAAGGATGAGACCATGGAAGGAATTTGCCACTGTTATACTAGCAAATCATGAGAGACCAATATTCTAGATGACATGAGAATGGTGGTCTCAATGTCAACAAGTCACTAATAGGTCTGTTCACTAAGAAGAATGAGGGTTCTGGGTGCTTCTAGTGTTCATCACTAACCTCTTCTTATGACGAGGAACCAAGTAATGAGTTCCTAGCTGAATCTAAAAGGAAACTGCAGGATGGAGAAACACTGGAAAAGTATCATCCTTGCTTTATGTCAGTAAGCTTGTTTATGTAAATTGGCAAAGCCACATTGGCTTCTGCTGCAGCCATGAAACTGATTGCCAGCTAATGTTTAGCATCCATTCAGCAATGATAGTGATTGGAGCTAATTCATTCAGTCCATGCTGAGAAGAATGCAATATGCGTAAATGGTTGTCTGCTTTTCTTTTTATGCTCATGGGAAAAGAACAAGTCACAAAGCAGCGAGACTAGAATATATTTCTTAATGTTTTGAATAAAATCGCAGAACTAGATGCAGCGTCCCCAAAAGACCTATAAAGGAACACGCATGTCTGCATTCAAAAATCACAATTTGCACTTTCAACAGCCTCCACTGTCAATGTTTTGCCAGTAATTCAAATATCTATAAGGAACTCAAAGTAAGGTTAAAACCTATGCACTAAACACAACATATTGCCGTGTATGTTGGATCTAAACCTGATCCATCTGCCACTCTAACTTTTTCTCAAGAAAAACTGCACTTTTCTTGCTTGGTAGTTACCAGTTATCACACAATAAAGTTCAACTAACCAAGCAAAGCAAGCAGAACTTTCAAAATCAAATAATTCGTCTCAGGATTAATGAAGTCTTTGCAGAATTCTGAAACCAACAATGCACAAAGGTGCCTCTGGTCTGGTGGAATCAACTGATAGGCTTGCGAAGGCACAATAACTTGTCTAGACTGAGAGAAACAAACTAACTGTCAAATAATCATATAGGAACCAGTTAGGGAAGGATTTAAAGTCAAGCGAACTGGTCTGGAATTAAGAAAAGCACTTCCATAGGCACATGGGTCAACCTAGAGAGTGTTATGTAATAAAAAGTCCAATGTTGTTTGTAAACGTCTTATCAAGTAAACTTGTGGAGCATTCAAATAACTGGATGCATTGCAAGCCAATGCTAGGTTCTTTATGGTACAGCTATACCTACTCAAACACAAGACCTACTCAAACTCGGATATACCATAAAACTTCTCGCTTAACCTGAGTGCCAATAGTTGTTAAAAAAAACACTAATCACATGTGCCCAAATCTCTCAATCATACTTCTTATTCTTGTTACTGGACATTACCCAAAACACAAGAGCTTAAGCAGGCCAATAACTTCTTCACTCAGTCTAGCTGGACGAAGAGTTCAGAAGTGTTTTGGGGAGGAAGACAAGGATGACGAAGAAGAACTTCACAATATCCTCTTTTTCGTCCGTCTGCTATAGGCCAAAATGCATAAACCAGTTACATACGGATGCAACAAATTCTCAAACATCTTGATTACCATCTAAAGCACACACATAAATGCTATGCCTTGAGAGTGATCAAATATTGGCACTCTGGATAAATTACATACGCATTTTAGTTGAAATTTTCGCCGAAAAGGATCACAAGTCGACCAATTTCTTACCAGATTGGCCGATGATTCCGGTTTCTACACTGGGTCGATCTAACAAATCATTTGATTTATAAAAAAAAATACGTTCTCCACTTCATCCAAGAACGATAAGAAGCAAAACAAGAGATTAGTTCTTGATCGGGAAATTGTGAAATGTAAGTTCACTAATATAAACTTCTCTCTCCCCGCATCGTCTACACCGCTTTAATTGCTAAAAAGAGTTCTCATCGTGGGTAAAATTACATCACGTATAGTAAATCGGCGGGTTTCCAGCATCAAGAACTCATCTATCGAATCAGACATAGAAGAAATCGATTTTTAAAAAAAACGGAAAAATTAGAAGCGAAATAGAAACGAAGAGCCAGGGCACCCACTGTTTAGAACACGTATGAACAACCAGAAAGAATCCAAAATAATTGAATCGATCGAGAGAAAGAATCGAAGTAGGAGACTCACTGGTGGTGGGGGCTCCGGTTTCGCACGACGGAGATGGTTTCCGATGGCGGTTTAATCGAGGCGGTTTGACTGAACCGGAACAAAGAGGAGTTCCAGATAGTTTATTAACTACCCTTCCGCCCAAGCGAGGATTTCAGCGGACAGAAGGGAGTTGGATGGAGATGTAACGAGTCGTAATCCAAGGACGTCTGTGTTCTTGGGATGAGATGAGTTATTAGTAGCCTTTGGACTCATCTGTTTAAAAAAATATATATATTCTTTTTTTTTTTTTGGCTTTTTTACACATATATATATATCCTTTAAAAACTTTCAAAATACGTATTTATCCCTATATTTTTCATATTCTCATATATACCTCTGAAAAGTTTAAGTGATCACATATATGCTCCTCGGGTTACCTGCCGTGGAATCAAATGGGAATATTCTCTAACGCCATTAACGGCGTGGTGTCAAATTACCTTTTTGCCTATGATACTGTTCATCGTCCCCGCCGTCATCTCCGGCGACCTTCGCCGGAGGAGATCCAAAAACTCCAAAAAATTGTCATGAAAAATGTCCAAAAATACATGGAAAAACCTGGAATTAACAAGGAACCTTATTTACACCAAGATGAAGAAAAAAATCGCCGATTACCCAACGCTACAATCGCTAGAAAAAGGGGGTGGCGGCGTCTCCGGCGACCTTCGTCAGAGAAGATCCAAAAACCTCGAAAAATGTCACGAAAAATGCCCAAAAATACATGGAAAATCCCGGAATCAACAAGGAAGCTTATCTACGCCAAGAAGAAGAAAAAAATCGACGATTACCCAACGCTATAGTCGCTGGAAAAAGGGGACGACGTCGTCTCCGGCGACCTTCGCCGGAGAAGATCCAAAAATCCCAAAAAATGTCACGAAAAATGCCCAAAAATACATGAAAAAACTCGGAATCAATAAGGAAGCTTATCTACACCAAGAAGGAAAAAAAAATCAACGATTACCACTCAAATCTCGAAAAAATCTGACAAAAACCCCTTTTTTTCTTCTATGCTTTTGTTCGTTTCTTTCTCTCTCAAACTCCTCCTTCTACTAGCTTCTAGTGAGAAATAGTGGGGAGAAGAAGGGGATAAGAAGGGGAAGGAGATCAGTAAACTTGGCCGGCTTTTGGCCGCAAAATGGCCTATGTCGGCGGTGAAAACTGAGAATTTGCAACAAAAAAAAACCCCTAAAAAAACCCATAGTTACACGAAAATCCCCATAAATTTACAAAAGCCCCCTAAAATATGATTTAACCACGGTTAAGTTACTTAACCTCACGGGAGTTGACAGAAGGGTATATATGTGATCACTTAAACTTTTCAGGGGTATATATGAAAATATGAAGAATGTAAGGGTAAATATGTATTTTGAAAGTTTTTAAAGGATATATATATAAAAAAACCTTTTTTTTTACAGATAGTTTATTTTTGATGTTCTTTTTTATTCTTTTTTCTTTTTTCTTTTTTTTCTTGTTAAGTTTTAGGAAAAAGTTAACCTCAATGGTTATGGGTTGTCTTCTGAGTCCCAGGTTTTTGTTTTTAGGCTTAATTACGCTTTTGGTACATGTAAAATTTTGGATATACCACTTTAGTACCTATAGTTTGATAATTATATTTTTTTATACATATATTTAATGCATATAACATATTTAGTACCTACCGTTAGACGCCGTTATCCAGACTTGACGGCAATCCGCTCACGTGATATGGTTTTCAGTCAATTTTGACTGATTAGTTTTGCCACATCATCTTCTCCGTCTCTAATCTCACTTCTCTCTCTCCTCCCTCTCTCTTCTGTGCTCAGTCTCTCTCTCTCTCTCTCTCATCTCTCTCTCTCTCTGTCTCTCCCTCCCCTGTCTCTCCATCTCTCCTCTCTGTCTCCCCCTCCCCCTGTCGGATCTCTTCTCTCTCTCCTCCCTCTCTCTTCTGCGCTCTCTTTCTCTGGGTCGTCCAGAGTTGCCGGCTATCTAGACGACATGGTCGGCGGTCTTTGGCAACGGGCCGGCGGTCTTCGGCGGGGTCAGACCTATGAGGTTGCATGGCATTATACAATGATCTCATCTTCTTCTGCTGATTTCTTATTCTCTAATGATATGTTCATAATCACCTATTCAAGCTTCTGCTCCAATTGCTGAAGGTCCTGGTACGATGTTGAGCTGCACAACAATCAAGTAATAGTCTCAGATGATTCAGAATGATATTCAAAAAAAACTCTTAGAGCTCATAAATATCATATGCAGAGCAGATGAATATGGTGTCCTAGCTTGAATAAAACGTTTAGCAAAGCAGAGCACTGAAGAGATTAGTGCATGGGTTCACACTTGAATTCTACTCAAGTACTCAAGTTGTAACACCAAGGATGGAGTTATATACACATGCATGGCTTACTCACCTCTAACAGAAGAGAAACCGGAGAACTGCAACTATGATGCTAGACTTAGAGGGAGAGAGAGAGGAAAACAAAGAACACATGTCCTTCTTATAGACTCTCCAACACAAGATCTCAAACAAAATCATTAGCACCGTTTTTGTATGTATGGAGTTGGCTCCATCATGTAATTGGCAGCGGGCCGGCAGTCTTCGGCGGGGTCGGCGGTCTTCGGCAGCGGGTGCGGCCTCTTCGGGGAGAGTTGCTGGCTATCTACCCACTCTGCCTTCTTCTCTAATTGGGCGAGGAAGAGAAGGGACTGGAGTGCCTCGTCTCGCTCATGAGTGGCGGCGTCAAGCAGCCAGGGGAGGTGGAGGGCCTGGACCTCTGCGCCGCGCAGCTCCTCCTGCGCCGCGGCGCGCGTCGACTCAAGCTCCAGCGCCACGCATAACAGCGAATGTCGCAACTCCCCTTCATGCGCACTCATTTGCTTATAGCACCATCCCTGCTTCAAAAAAAGATACAGTGGAGAACATATGATTACCTCTCTTTGCCGGAGGGAATCCCACGACGAGAGGAGATTGCCGTGTTGGATCCGGCCACGGTAGGCCTCGTTGGTGGTGCCATTGCTGTGGTTGTGTGTGAGCACCTCCTCCTCCATCTGGACGGCCTCATCCACGTCTTCCTGTTTGGCTGCCGAGCGCTGGTGTGACGAGAACCAAGTCACGTGCATTTATTTGCCGTTTGATAAAATGACGCCGTTAGACGGTCGGACCAAAATGAAGCGGTTTTAATAAAATAGGTACTAAAAACATAATTATAAAACTAGAGGTACTAATGTGGTATATCCAAAATTTTACAGGTACCAAAAGCGTAATTAAGCCTTATTTTTAAAAGCAAAGTTAAATGTCAGCTACAGAAAAAAAAGCATAAAAAAAGTTCCAATTGAACCATAAATAACACCATCATATTAGGAAACATCAATAATTGTCCTTGTATTTTATTAGAGTGTCATAAATTTTTTTCTATAAATATAAAGTTGGAGCAAACCCCGGGAAGATTGCCGATGTTTAAACACAAGTTATTCAAGAGAAGAGTAGCTCATTTGTTTGCCACACACACACAACCCTAAAAAAAAAGGCTCAACATTCATTGAAGAGACCAGAAGGGAAGTACAGAGTGAATCAGTATGATAGAAGTGAATATGCTTGATGAGCCAGCCCTTCAGGGCAATAATACAAGGAGATATGATCAACATCCAACAGTAAGTCCAATATATCCAGCTATAAGATGAGAATTTGTGATCACAACAACCACCATCAACAGGCAAATCCCAGAAGAAGCAAGCATCGTCACAATTCTCGCATAGCTAATCTACATAAACTGGGTCGTCATCATCCATGCTTGATTTCTAGAAGAGTTGAGTAGGGTGCAAATTCTTCCATCGCCGCCAACAGTACAGACACTTTTCGAAGTTATAAATTCCATACTTATTTGCTTCATTCGTGTGCAGCAATGCTGGATCAAAGGATTTTATGGAAAAAAAAACCTTCTTGAAGGTTTAGCAGAACATCTAATCTGCCCTTTGGAGCCATCCAAGCTGTAGCAAAACACATATGTTTAGCATTTGTTCAAAACGAACAGAAACCTATCAGTATTTGGAGGTACAATGACAAGTACCTTCCATGCATACATCATGAAGAAGGCAATGGTATCTGCAGACCATACAACTGCGAACGACTTCCAAATAAATGGAATCAAAATATTGATTAAAGGGACAAGAAGAAAGAGATAATTCAAAGCTTCTTTCTCATTCTTTGAACAGTCGCGTGCTCGAAGAGAAGGAATGGCTGCAAGGAGAGAAAAAATTCCTTTAAGACAGAAGATACAGGAAGACTTCAAAATCTGTGACCAATATATGTTCCTGCGTAACTATGAAACAACCGATCTCAGCATGGTTAATTGCATGAGTTTAGACTCACTAAACTGGCAAAAAAAACACAGAATATAGAAAACAACAAAGATAAAAAATGATTGCCTCGGAATATTGCACTTGATTCTATATTGACTTTAAAGAGCATTGGAATTGTGTTGAAAATAATCATTAGAAAATCCACTTGTGCATGGAAAACATTGGGTAGACAACACAATATTATCCAAGGGATCGCTAGGCTCTAGGCAAACATGTTGAATACAGGACAAATGATATTTCTCCAAAATAAACACAAGGAAAGTTTAAAACATACATATAACATAGCCTTTTCCACGCATAATGGAATATTCTGTTGACATTTAAAAGTAGCCTGCAATTGTAATACATGGCAATACTTACTAAACATCCAAATGGACCACATTCCCATCAGCCTCCATATGTCTGGCTCGTTGGACGGAAATATTAGGTTGAAGGAAAGGGCTCCACCAACTAACATTGAGGCATAGCCTTGAACTTCAAATACAGTGTAAAGAGCAGTTCCAGGAACAGCAGGGTTCTTGGTAGCAGTAGAAGCCCTTGGTGCAAATGTCGCTGCAGTCTTCTGAACAACCTATTAAAGAAAGAAAGCAAATACGGCCACATATTATATGCACACAGATTCTAGCAAAGTTCTGCATATATTGTGATGAGCAGGGGGAAAAAATCCAGAACAGACACGGAATGTATAAAAGGGGGCATTATGTATATAGAATTGCCGCTAATTCTACTACTTTTATAATGAGAAGTTAATTGGTCACCTCAAGAGAAAGCACAACAAAAGTGGCAGCAATTTTTCTTCTTAGAAACCATCTAATTGTCAAGGTACTATTCCAAAACGCATTATCTGCTAAATATGTTAGAATGGTCTGTAATTACATGGTGCCAAGAAGATGAATCAGATTTTTTTTTAACAATCCTGCTAAGAGTTAGAATCATGATCTCGAAGTGGAATGAATCCGTAACTTGGTGACTATGCGTCCAAAATCTTCTCGTGCGCAAGTGATCACATTCAGTAAATTATGGTCCGAAACCCAATTGATTAAAACTCCATTTCACAATATTCTATCCTTTTTAGTTTGTCTTTGTCTAGGAATTAACGGATGCAGCAGCACCAAAACTACGAGATAACCAAAGATGCCCAATTTATACCAGCCAAACGATTCATCGGAAACCAAATGTGTCATTTTTAGAGTCGCATTTTTCATATAGAGAGAAGAAAAAACTACCCACCTTCTTGATATCCTTCTCGATGGCCGGAGAAGCCGAAGGAATGGGAGAAGACTTGCTGCTGCTGCTGATGGCTTCGCCTTGTGGGTCTATCTCTTCGTCTTCTTTTTTGGCTTCTTGGATGGTTGGAGGATCCAAGCCATCGGTGCGCGCCTCCGCTCCGACCCTTCTCCTCTTGATTCTAGTATTGGACCGAAGAGTAATGGGTTTAGATGGAGGGAAGTTGGAGGGAAATTTTGAAGCTCCGGTGCGGAAGGTGGCCGAAGAGTATAACGTATGCATTATGTTCCCTTTCTTTTGCACAGAAAGAGAAGATGAGAGATGAATGGTCCGAAACTCGGAATAAAAGAGCACTCTTCTATTGCTTATGGTCTTCAAGGAAGTGGCTGACTTCCAGGAAGCGCCACTTCCAGTAACTACACTTCTCAAAACTACTTCTCTTTTCTATTTTTCATCTTTTTATTTTTCCCTTTCTTGAAGTACAATCATATTTTTGTCACCCAGAAGCTTTCATGCTCCACGTTTCCAATTCGTAAAGATTACTTATTTTTTTTCTTATAGACTTATTAAACTTGTTATAGTATAATATTTGTTGACTATATCCTAGTATGATATTAATCGATAGGGTTTTGACGAGGACTTTGTTGACGAATGTTTGGCTGAGAAAAAGGGGCATTTGGTTGGTGAAATCGCCTTATGCATGTGATCGTAGGATGTATGTATGCATCGAGTAGTAGATGCACTTGTCTGGTTATCTTTTGAATCAGTCGATGCACTCTAATTATATGTTGACGAATGTTTCGACTGAGAAAGGGGGTATTTGGTTGGTGGAATCGCCTGATGCATGGGATCGTAGGATGCATGCATCAAGTGGTGTATGTATCGGGTAGTAGATGCACTTGTTTGGTTATCTTTTAAATCAGTCGATGCGCTCTAATCATCCTTATATGATAGTATAGTTATAAGTGAAACTTTTATTGTCATACGTGGCGGGAGAATGTCCTAGGTGGAGCCTACGTGGCTCATATGTGAGATGATAATATTAGGTTGAAGGGGTTTAGTGGAAAGGTGTTATTGGGTGGTTATTAGAGTGGGGTTGGTAGTTACCCTACCAAGTGGTAGGGGGCAACACTAGTTATATATATCATCCTTATATATAGAACCCTCTCCACGTAGGCTACACATAGGATAACATGATAGTTAACTTATAACCATCATACTATATAAGGATGATATTAAAATTTAAGTTTATTGCATCATTATATGAACATTATACGAATAATATATATAATATTTTAGTATGTTCACGGGGTGTATAGGAGATACACCGCACACTCAAACACCAAAGTAATGATTATGGGGTTACCACTATTCCACCTACCCCATTCATCTCTACCTTTTTTTACTCATATTCTTTAACCCCATATTTTCTAACCCCATCTAATCTTATTCTCCTTAACCCCACTTTTTCTAATCACATACCAATCACAGACTGGGTTGAGACACGGTGGTTTCTCCCATTTATCAAGGCGGCATAGGGTTGAGGGATTTTAGAAGGTTTTGGCTCTTATAAATGCCCCCTGTCATCCTCTCTCTCCCATACATGATTGACAACGTATTTGTTAATGTCCCTATCATCCTCGTATATATCGGCAGTATTTGCATTTTTATAAGAATTCTTATGAAACGTATTTGTTAGAACAGAAATTATGACCGTTGACCGGGACTGTAATCAAGGTCAAAATTCTATTTCCACATTCGAAGAATCAGGAGATTATGGTTTTTAGTTCTACTCCTTCGAATGATCGAATCAGAGGTGTTGAAATATGCAAAGAAGATATTTTTGATTAGTGATGGAGTTGGTGGAAATGAAAAATGACATGAAAAATGGGAGATGAAAAATATGATGGTTCTATGGTAAATCTACTCATATGAGTAATAGATCTACTCCTATGGAAGAAATTATGGTAGCACTACTCCTAGGAAAATATGGTAATTCTACTCCTATGGAAAAGATTAGTGTAGCACTACTCCTAGAAATGAAGGACGTTGCAGGAATTTAAAGGAAAGATAACTTCATTGCTGAATTCAAAAGACTACATTGCTAATAAATCTAAGCCTATTGATACATGATAAAAGATAAATAAAGTGGCATTTTCGCTCTTGGTTTGGGGAGAGAGTTTTTTCTTCATCCCTTTGGCCTTTTATAGAGCTTCTGGTAACCACCTTGAAACCACCCGAACTGCTCACTGTAACTGTCAGAAACTGAATCTGAAACCGTCATAAATGCACATTTGGACGATATCTTCAACTATTTACGAAACTGCCATCAGGTAAGTTTCTTGTCTTCCACTACGATTTGGCCGATGATGACCTTGAAATTTGATAAAACTCTGAACATGAAAGTTGTAGGTCTTCGAATTATCTTTCTATCGGTCCAAAAATCAAGTCATTTGGACATCGTATGAGAAAGTTATCACCAAAACAGTCGATACATGTCGATGTCTTACTAAAATAATCAGTCAAAATATGACCGATAGACTTTTAGCCGATGAAGAATTAGCCGATGGAGAATCTGGCCAATTGAATTTGGGACATTTGGTCTTATTTATCAGTTTGACTGAATTTGGAGATGACGTCAACAACAAAGTTGTAGATCTTTTCGTCCTCTTTCCAACGGTTCAATAATTGGTCAATTTGGACACTTGGTGTAAAAGTTATGGCCAAAATACTCGATTGGCAATATTTACGAAATTGCTATTGATTTTGCTGATCGCTCAAATGGCCATTATTATGGCTAACAATATTTTTATAATAACTTTATAATAATTATTTGAAATAAGAGAAATAGTGTTTGGAGTTAAGGAATGAAATAAGTAATGAAATAAGTAATGAATTCAGAAATATTTTAATAATATTTTCCTCTTAATCCGAATTAAAATTTTTTTTAAAATTTATTTCCGTATCAAACGGGACTAAGGATCACGCGCGAGGACAAGAAGCATGGAGAGAAAATGAAGATGATGTATTTAAACGAGGAGAGAGAGAGAGAGTCAAAAGAGAAGGAGAAGAGAGCGCATAAAATGCGTTGTCCGTCATGTGTGTGAGAGAGTGAGACGCTGGGGCATTTATGAGGGGCAAAATCATTTTAAATGTTGGGATTTGGCCGAGATTACAAACGTAGAGCAAAACGTTCATAAATCGTTAAATCAATAATGAATCCGATTTAAAATATAAAAGAATCTTGATTGGTTGCTGCTTTACTAGTAACGAATTTACCCGCGGGTGAGTAGACCGCGGCGGTTTCAAGGGCGTCCGAAAGGCCTAAGCCACCCCGGCGTTCGCTTATTTTTTGGGTCTCCGCGCAAGAAAAGAGCCACCCAAAGAAGACCCCTTCGTCTCGATTCCAATCATTCGACCAAGAATAGACCAAGAAAGCGATCGATTTCTTCTCATATCTCCATCGTCTTCCCAGCGGATCGTTGATCTCGCTCGTTTGTTTCCCTGGTTTTTTGATTCAAGATTGGGTTGTTCTGAGGGCGCTTCGGATGATTTCCCGAGACGGGTTTTCTTTTTTCGCTTGTTGATAGGGAATGCATCAGCGACATGCCATTTTTGGGATGATGGTTGAGTGGGAGGTCATGGGGAGATGAGAATCAGAGACATGGGGGCTTTTCTTGGTCGTGTCGTGCTGCCTCTGTTGCTTTTAGCAGGTATTTATCGCCTCTATATCTTGTAGCCATCAATGGTTCTTCTTAAACCGTCTTTCTTAAATGCACAAGCCTGGTTTATTTGAGACGCTCAACTTTGCAAAATCTTGAAATAATCGTGGTGCAATTAGTATATTCCTATAATAACAATGGTCCCTTGAAGCTGGAGGTTTCTTGAGAAGGCAGTCGTTGGAAGGCAGAATAGGAGTGGCATGTAAAAACTACTCTTGTAGTGAATAGTGTGACAGAATTGCTTTTCTTCTGGGCAATGTAGTCACGAGATAAGAAAAGGAAGATTTGATTAACCATTGCTAGGTTACCTGTTTTGTTGGCCTAGAGCACCTGTAATTTCAGAAGGAGCTTGAACATGAAGCAGACAATTTCTTCAAGTTCAAGACTTTTAGCATATCCATTTACCAGCAAAAAGATCCTGATATGGCAACATCAGTCCTGATGTGCTCATTTGATACCGATGGTTGCTGCCACCTACAGCTTTCTTGAATAACTCATTCCAGGTTGATGATTAGCGTTTCATGTTATCGAAACCATATGCTTCATTTGCTATGCCATGTCATAACTTCCAACACAAGACTGTCATCTATCAACACTGTTTATAATTTAGAAAGACATCTGAAATTAATGGGAGGCCTTGATAAGCGAGTCTGGATGCTAAGCATTATCAAGAAGTATTTTTATGTATATATGTACGTAAATAAATAGAGAGCTAGAGAGATAGATAGATAGATAGATCTACACACACATATAAATAGAGAGAGGGGGAGAGAAACCATTTTCAGGCGAAGCATTGACCCTGAGCACGTACAACACTGACTCATATACTTCAAAGGGCTATGGTGGTCTGCTTTTCTTTGGATCTTCTAAAGGTCATAATTTTTTCTGATTCGATTGTTGGATCGCGTTACGGACTTACTCGACTCAACAAAAGAAATCCTTGAGATCTTGAAACAAGTTGATTGTGGGGATACTTTCCCTTATTGATGTATGAACAAACTTGCCTACGATTGATTTGCCTAATGTTTTATTTCCTAGCATCTTTTGTTTCCTAATCTTATTGATTTCCTAATTGACTAGTTGCCTAATTTCCTTGGATTTTCTAGTTGTACTTGTTTTCTCGTTGATGCCTTTCTAGTTGTTTTTCTAGTTCTAGTTGGTCTTCTAGTAGGCTCAGGATTCCTAGTTCTAGTAGGTTTCCTACTAGACTAAGGCCTAGTTCTCAATATAAGTGGATTTCATATATTTTCCCTTTTATTTTCTTCTGTGACGGTGATCAGATTATTTACTTTAGTTCCACTTTGCCACTTCTCAAGTAGAGGATGTGGGAGTATTGACCCTTATTGGTTCTTGACAACACATACCTTTTTTTGTGTATCCTCATCGCTTGTCTTGAAGTTCAAGTTCTAATGTGAAATATGAGGTGTTTCACATTATATTATGAAGAATTATTTGTATAATATCTGAGGTTGAAATGTGCATTGGTTGTATCACCCTATACTGCATCCACACTACATTACTGTGTGAATATATGATTTTGGACTTTCATGCGCTTATGTTTACTTGTATGAGTTGATAAAGTTCAATTATATTAGCTATCACTTGTTCTTCATATTAACACTTACAACACGTTTGGTTCGCACAAGAAATGGGGGACGGATTGGGAATGAAAACCGGAATGGAGTTGAGATGGGAAGAAGAGTGGAATGAGAATGATGCGGTATGTTTGGTTCGCACAAGGAATGGGATTAGGAATCATGCTTGAAGGTGTTTGGTAAACAAAAATAGGTGTGGGATTGGAATTGGAATAGGATATAAATGACCAAACTACCCTTGGTATTTTAAATATATATATATGGAGCACAACTTTGTAAAACAAAATACTAGATGGTTGTTTTGCTGACAATGGATGACAGCTATAAATTCTATCAGATCAAATCTAAAGATAAAAATAGTGACAAATACCAATCTATAAAGTTAACAATGGACGGCAGCTAGTGATTCTAACAATGGACGACAGCAGAAGTGACAAATACCAATCTTATAGAGCAATTCATCATGTCAAACTAACATAAAAACTCATAAGACAAAAATAGTCATGATTTGCTAAACATGAATTTGTTCTTCTCCATGTTTTCGCCGAAATTAACTACATTAATCTGACAAAAGATCAAATATGACGAGAATCTTATTTAAGCAACTTCATTCGATGGTGGTTGAGGTATCTCTTGATGTATCTGGCTCTCTCATCCACTGGAAGGCTAAAAAAGTAGGCGAGAAGTGTGTCATCTGAGCCCATTTTGCATCCGGCATTGTCTCTCCCATCCATTGTCAATCCTTCCAAGTTTTGTAGCTTAATAAAAAACTTATATTTCCTCTCAAGAAGCAACTTGTCAGTACCTATAGCTTGGCTAAGTTCATGAGTTGCACTCTGAATTTTGGAACCAATGGTTGTAGCAACTTGATTAATAGCCTCAATAACTTTGGCTCCCATATTGGCTTTCTTCCGCTGTTTTACCTGAGAAGTAGTACGTTCATTTGGACTGCCAATGTCTACATGAGTAGCAGACATGTTTACATTTGCTTGAGAAGCAAACATGTTGCCGTGACTTGTAGACATTGGTACATTCTCCTCTTCAAACCAATCAGTGTTGTAAGGCGGTATATACTGGCTATTAATGTTTTCAGTTTCTTCTTCCCTATTTTCCTCAACCACATCAGTAGGTCCCTGTGCATCTTTTCCCATTGCTCGATCTTTGGCAAAGATTGCACACAATGTTTCAAAGTGGTCTAGCCTCTTGAATCTGAAATTTATAGCCTTTTTATGACTCTGCAATAAAGTTACAAGGATATGTTAGTACTATAAAAATATAGCATCAAAACAAATAATAGTATAGTAAACTTGTTATTTGCTAATGACCTTAAGGACAATTTACCTTGACATATTCCTCCCAATAAGGTGACTCATCTACCACATATTTGTTGATAGGATCCCAACCAAACCCACTGGTATGTGGACCATAAACCATGTCATAGACAGTTGAAAAGTTTCTCTTCAAGGTTTTTAATCTTCACTCTATGTGTGGCTTTCCTTTTATTCCAGCATTGGGTAATTGTTCTTTGATGGCAGCCTCTAAAATAGTTAAATATCCCCCTTTGAACCCATTATCTGTGTTATGGGTGCCCTTGTTATACAAATCCAGCAATGCAGCAATAAGTATTGTGTCCTTCTCATCAGTCCATTTGTGTTTATCTCCTTGAAAGATGACTATATAATACCAAACAAATAACAAAATATAGGCATGTATCTAAGGAATTACAAAATCATATTTATAATATACTTCATACCATGGATTGCCGTCCCGGTGGCACGCGCCGTGCCGGCAACCTGCTGGCATGGTACGTGCCGCCGGCACGCCCCCGTGCCATTCTTGTTTTTCTTCCTCCTCCTTCTACTCCTACTTCTCTTGACACGGTACGGGGGGGGGGGTTTTCGATGCCGCTAACCCCCTGGCACGGTACATGCCGGGCGGCACACATAGTGCCGGACCGGCACGGAAATCCATACTTCATTCTTTACACATAGTAGCATCACTTGCAATTTCATTAACTGCAAGCATCAAGTTCAAGGTATCAATTCAAACATTGTCCCAATGTATCAGATTTCAAATAGCCAACCAAAGTACCAGATTTGAGATGAATGTTCATCAGATCCAAAAGTACTAGTGTCAATAGTTCTAACAAAAATAACTTACAATAAAAATAAACAGTCGTAAATAGCATCATTTCAACCAATATTCATGTTTAATTTCTTCATGCTAGCCACTGATTGAACATGTCCTCGACCAGTTGCTTTCTCCAATTACTCCATGCGTCACTGGTTTCAATTGTGATTATTGGCTCACCATGGAGATCATTAGCTGCTGCTTGACTATCCATTTCGGGTTCCAAGGGATCCTCATTCATTTCTCTCCTTATAAGATTATGCAATAGACAACACGTAATAATTATGCGATTGTGTGCCCTAATCGGATAAAATGAAGGACTTCTTAGAATTTCCCACCACATTTTCAACAAGCCAAAACATCTCTCAATGACATTTCTTGCATATGAGTGCTTCATGTTAAACAGCTCTTCAACAAATCTAGGTTGATGCCATTATCTCCAATCATTTAGGTGATACTTTATTCCTCTATAAGGGGCTAAAAATCCATTGCAATTTGTGTATCCCGCATAAATCAAATAGTAACGACCTAAATATCAATTTGATTATTAGAAAATTAATCCACATGTAAGATATGAAATATTATTGAAGAGATTGATTACACTCTTACCTGAGGAACTTTCAAACCATTCCTTCTACTCACTGCATCACGAAGCACCCTTCCGCTGCGACTGAACCCTCCCAACCG
This sequence comes from Narthecium ossifragum, assembly GCA_963920575.1. NCBI lineage: Eukaryota > Viridiplantae > Streptophyta > Magnoliopsida > Dioscoreales > Nartheciaceae > Narthecium > Narthecium ossifragum. Next base: position 3,403,935 of record OY986965.1, on the reverse strand, counting down.
GGCAAAACATATATAAACTCCATATTCTGTGAACACATGCCCAACATGTTTGTGGAAATTTCATTCTTTCTATTACGGTATCTAACTCTGTCATCTATAGGTACTCTTACATTGATATGAGTCTCATCTAACGCACCAAGGAAATTCTACAATTCAAAGAGATGCACCGCTCAGAATTATAACTAATTCATGTAAATAGTAGTTTATAATTAAATTTTTTACCTTGAACCACTTCCATCGCTCATCGATGGAGTCAACATGTACCGGCTCTGGTTTTTTTTAGCATTTCTTCATGTAAGCGCGTCACAACATGTAGAACCCTATTGAAATGTCTACTAATAGTTCCTCCTGAATGCATAAACCAAAATTTAATCACTCTGTTCTTCACATGATGGGCAAGTATGTGTAAAAACATAGCAACTTGCTCATTGATCTTCATGTGCTTTGTCGGTCTTAATCCTCCTATAATATCTAGCATGTAGCACAAATTGTCGAAAGTTTTCTTGTCCATTCTAAGCTGTTCAATGCTAGTTATTTCACTTGCATAAACTAAATTGTGAAGGTGAGCTTTATGAATCGCAAAGTCCAAGGTATAAGATTTGTTTCAAATTCTTCTGGTATAAAGTGATGCACCAAGAAAAAGAATTTTTAAAAGTAGGTCAACTAAGCAGAGAATTTGATTCCATGTAGAAATGACAGTGGCATACTTTCTCCTCAACATCAATTTTCTAGTTGTCAAACTCAAACGAGCCATTACTGCATGCATATGACTTATGGTCAGAGACATTCGTATAATATAATATTGTGATTTTAAAGCATAAATTCATAACTATAGATGCAAAATTTACTTACAATAAAGAAGAAGTAAACATGTTATAACTGCGTAATTTACTTGTGCAACACCTATTCTTAATAGCAATCAACCGAATAGGCCTCAATAGCATAAACATGTGGGGCTTTTGTCCCCTTGTGGAGAGAAGAACTATAGAAAAGGGACCGATAGAGAGATAGAATACTAGTAGAGAGCTTTTGTTTCAATAGCATAAACACTTTCATGGGCTTTTGTCCCTCAATAGCATACTAGTAGAGAGCTTTGTTAGGATTGCCAAACAAAAAAAACGGGACAAGTCAATTAAACGGTGGAAGAAACAGGACGGACAGGAAGAAACGAGACCGACATAGAGATAGATGGTTACCCTGATGATTAGGTGGAAGAAACGGGACCGACAGGAAGAAGACAATGGGCTTGACCTAGTCGGTGAAGTCTCTCATCAAAGAAAAAAATCGCAAGAGTAACAACCTAGATAATTTAACGGTGATGGTCGTTTGAATCCAACGATTATTTAATTTAATGAGGGCAGATAAGTCAATTAACTTCACAACTCTGAATCCGTCCGGATTGGAATGAGGTAGTCCGAGGTTTGAGTTGGGAAAGGGCTACTACTGATTTGTTAGGATTGCCTCATTCCCCGACGTTAAGTGCTAACCAAACGATGGAATGGGCTTTGACTCGGGATTTGAACATTCCAATCCCAAGGTTTTTGCGCAACCAAACGTGCCGTTAGAAAAGTTGTAGTTCTCAAGAAAGTAATTCCATTATTCATCTTCAGTCACGGTTCTTTGAGTTGACTGAAGAAAAGCATTGGGTTGAATGGTAGCCTTCAACTAAATGAGGTAACGAGTAGGGATTCTTAGCTTTCGAGTAATGTATGGCAGCTATCTTTACAGTCTCACTTAATGTTTTTCTCATTATTGTCAAGTTCTGCCGAGATCGACTCAATTTAATATTGTTGACACTCTTGTGAATTCATCATCTTGCTATAAGGTTTCTAAATGTATTGCCTTCTGTTCATGACTGCTTATTCCATAATATGTAATATCTCCTGGTATAATTTTTTTTTGCAGCTTCTTTACACAATTGGAGTTTGATTTCCCTCATTAATCTGTTTTTCTTCTTGGCTATCCAATTCACTTCTCCGAAACCAGGTTTGCCTTTTTTTTTGTTATTTTTTTTCTTCTGTAATAGCAGAAAATGGTTTGTTGTTTAAATAGTGATTGCTTTACAAGTGCTTGACCATGAGATTTTTTATGTCACGATGTCTTTTGGTTATCATAAGTTTTATCTGGGTTATTGAAGTGTATTTGAAAAATGTAAGTGGGATATTGCGAGTGATGCTATTTTAGTGTTTTTCCTGATTTTCATGCTTCATCTTCTCTATTGTCCTAGGTTATGTATGTGTGTGTGTAGCCACATCTGTTTATATATACATCTGCTAGTGAGTTGTCATCTTCATTCTCACCATTATGATACGTTATGAATGGGCTATGAAGCGAAGCTCAGAAGTTTGGTGGCTTTAGAAAGAAATTGATAAACCTTTACATGTGCCCATCCGTGGGCATCAGCTCTATAAGAAATGGTGTGAAACTATTGGCAGTGACACCTCTAGAAGTTAGCATATGAACTAGAAGGTGAATGTTAAGCTAGGGTACTCAAACGTATTGGATCCGTTATTAAAGTTAATGAAAGTGAGAGTGGGGAGAGTGGGAGGTGGGGAGGGGGAGAGGGCATGGCGGGTGTGAATCAAACTAGGGGTCATCATTTGTGACTCATGAGAAGATCGTCGAAGGTTGGGATAGAGATAGACATTTATTGGAGAGACATTAGACAAAAAAATTTCGAAGCCTTTGATGTGAGTTAAATCAGGAACTCTCTAATCCGGCCTTGAAAACATTCTTTTGGCGGATTTTGCTGGAAAGTATCTGATTCTATATCATGCCAGTGCATCCCCTATAAGTACAAGATTTCCGAGCGAGTCTCGTCTGAAACTTTCCAATTCGGATATGAAACTAGACAATCCTATACCTTCCAGTCCTAACTGTATATATTGTTCTGATAATCTATCAGAAAGGTATGTTCCAGACAGCATGAACTTTACTCGCACTTAAAACCATGTTATTTAGGATGGTGAACATATGTGCTAGTCTTGTTTTTAGTCCAAGCTAAAGTCTTGTTGAGACAAACTGAATGTGACAATGTGCTATTTCACTAATCAGCTTAAACGAAGTTGATACTGAGTAATAAACTATCTAAGCTTGAATATGAACATATCTTTCTACACAAACTAACAAGGACCATTTGGAACTGCACGTTGTGATGCATAACTGCACAACAATGCACATAGGTGTTTGGGGAACTGCCTTCACCTTTGTATAACATGGTTTTGTGTGTATTTCAGCTCAACCATCAGTTTTTGAGTTCTTGTAGCTATACATAAACGGTTTCGGTGGTTGTGAACTAATTGAGTTAACAAAATAAAAACACATCTGCTTCTTTGCTTTTTCCCCTCATGATCTCAGTTTGATGAGCTCCTGATCTGGGAGGAAGCTACCTGGTATTGGAAGAAGAGAAAAGATGGAGAAGATGGAAGATACTTCTCTCTTGATGGCTGAGGACGCCCCTGTGCCACTTGATGTCTGGAAGAACCCTTGACCCCATTGATGGCTAGGAGAGCCCCTTTCTTTTACTTTACTGATTTTCTAAAGTGAATATATAACAGATTCCTGCCTCCTATTATAGAGGCATACCAAAACCTTAGGACTCCCAAATCCTAGCCCTATGGTATAAACGACTCGACTAAGTCCCTTCCTAACCATTGGTATATGGGATTCGATCTTCTCACTCGACCCAATCCCGAGTTCTCATCACAATGTCAACCAACTTGTCACTTTTTTGACATTGAAAGTTACAAAAGTTTATTGATCCTTGTTTTACTATATTTTCTCCAATAAGTTAGACCTTCATATAGATCTCGGATTAAAGGTACAAAGCTATCCTTATATTTATGGTTGTTTATTATTATGTTGCTGGATTGGCAGGATATCGTTCTTTGAGGCTCTATCTATTGCCATGGTGTACGATTATATACTCCCTCCTTGCAATATCACTGCAAATTGTGTTTCATGTTATTTGGTGTGTCGAGGGGAAAGGATGGAGCATAGCTGATTCTTGGTGGGCCAAACTCATTGGGTTTGTGAGGTAAAGTCCTTTGAATTTTGTTGTATTCGTTTAGTAAAAGCCAGCAAATAGGCTTATTATCTGTTATCCAATCTCGAGCATAAATATTTTTGTCATGTATGTGTTAGGTATATGTTATATAACTTCTATTAGTTGCTGTTTGTAAAGTATTATCCTCTTTATATGCTACATTTGCTATCTTCCTCATATGAGATCATTGTTATAGTTTTACATTAGCTTGTGGACTCGGGGGGCCTGTAGTAGCTTATGTTACTGCAGTCTCTGCAGTGAAAGATCCCGTCCATTCAAATGGACGGCCGCGATTTAATCAGTGGGAGCTAATGTTTTTTTTAATAATACCAAAAATAACTCCGATCCCTCCCTCTTTCACGTGGCGAGCAAGCTCTGCCGCTGGTGAGGGACGGATGGTGTCGTGGGCAACTCTACAAAGATCATCGCCGCCCTCCTAACCGACCATCTACCAACTTCGGCGTGCCCCACCATCTCTGGCGAGCTCTTCCACCCCGTTACCAAATCTCCCCTTACTTTCTCTCTCCTCTTAAAGTCTCCTCCCTGCATGCAACCTTCTCATTTCTCCTCTCCTCCCTTCACCTTCCCGTTGACCAGCCACCGCACGTCACTGGCATCCACCGATTCCAGCGACTCCAATACTTCCGGCAACCGCACCACCACCATTCCCCTTGAGCACCCAAGACCCCATTTCCATCAACCCCGCCTCCCTCCCACGATCACCAACCTCCCAACGCCCCATCACCCTCATCTCCGTTCATCGGAAACAACGCCCTCACCTCCTAATATCTCCTCTCGGTGTATTCTCTCCTCCGTCCCTCCTGTCTCCAACGCGAGCCGCACCGATGAAACCATCATCAACATGGATTCAGGGGGCCTACAGTAGCTTATGAGAATCATTCTTACAATGGGTTTCTCATCTACTCTTAAAAGCTTCCTATTAATCTCAATCAATAATTTCATCCAAGGCAGGATGCATCATCGTGTCAGATGGCCCATGGATTGCTGTCCCGGTGGCATGCGCTGTGCCGGCAGTCTGCTGGCACGGTACGTGCCGCCGGCACGCCCCCGTGCCATTCTTGTTTTTCTTCCTCCTCCTCCTACGCCTACTTCTTCTTCTTCTTGGCACGGTACGGGGGGGTTTCGATGCCGCTAACCCCTGGCACGGTACGTGCCGGGCGGCACGCACAGTGCCGAACCAGCACGACAATCCATGAGATGGCCTAAGCGACTATTCCAGACACGAGGCATCCCACCGCCTCTCGATGTACTGCCTATTGTGCCCGATGCACCTGCCCTGCATTGCCCATGATGCATGTGCCTGATAACTTCATAGTGTGATTGCTGGCTGAAATATTGATTATTTGCAATGTATATTACATTAAGTATGTATTTACATCCTTAAGAGCACAGGTTTGGTACACCTTATAGCTATATCGCAAAAATGACCTCACAATATTAGTATTGGCATTTTGCCCCCTTATTGGTTTTATTTGTAAAAAGGCTCCCAAGTTAAATTTTTCACTGAATGGAAAGAAACTCTTAAAAATATTTAGCTAAAAAAATGAAAAGATATGAATGCCCTATTGCAATTTTCCTCCCCTAACATATCTGAATTAAACTCGAAATAAGTTAATCGATCAATTAAGGATAGGTTGACCAATAAATAAAATTTGGTCAGCATTTCTCGAGTAAGTTAAAGCACCTACCAAAAAAAATCTGAAAGACATAAATGCCCTTATTGCAATCAGAATTCGACCGAAGTAAATTAATGAACCAATCAATGGTAATTCGGTTATTGTTTCTCAAGTGAATTAGAATGACTGGGGTTAATTTGATTTGTTAAATGAAATTTGACAAGGTGGATTTTGCAAATAAAACCAATACTAGAGGAGGCAAAATCCAAAGACCAATGAGGTGGGGAGTTTCACAATGTAGCTATAAGCAAAGAACCTCTCTTTAACATGTAGGGGATTTTGTAATATAGCTATAAGGTAGAGGGTATTTGCTAAAAAAAACATTTTTTATACAAGTATTTGGTGCCTCAAATTCAGGCAACAGAACCAGCAGAGCTTGGGGGTAACCTCATCTCATTGCCTGGGGGTCACTCTAACCCGATCTTCCAAACACAGGATCTGTGGGGTTTAAAAATACATAGACTTGATATAGATACTCAAACAAAAAATCAACCGATGCAACATCAGAGTGCCTCATGCAGTCTGCGTTAGGCACCTTAAGGCGATGCAGGCAACCAATTAGCCCCTAACTTTCCGCAAAAATGCATAGATTCACAGTGTGTTTTTATGTATATGCACTAAAGACGCACACAGACACACATTCATATCTTTGTGTTGCTTCACACGTTCATATTTATGTGTCTATGCAGGTGTATGTCCATGCCTCATTTGTTATGATTTGAATTTTAAAATCAATACTTCCATCTGATGGAAATGTAAATTGATTGCACCATCATCAAATAAGATTCCTATATATCCTGGCAAATGGGACCAGTTTTTGAAGCAAAATACCATATTTGAATAGGTTCCATGCGACGTAATGAACATAACTTTGAATCAAATATTGATTTTGATGCCAATTCATAAGAGTTTTGTGTTAATTCTTGCTCCGAGGACAATTTTTTCAGGAGGTGCCAGAAGTTTGCTTGGCTTTTTTAGAGGCCTGCATTTTGATTTTTCCTACATGCTCTCTGAATAGCATTGGCTTTGATTTCAACAGAATCATGGTTGCTGCCTTTATCTTTTCATGCATGCTTCTGCCTGTATGTTGGGTGCTCATGTTGATGTACAACTGATTCCCTGCAGAGTCCAGCCCTGGGGATCAACATCTGTTATTTACTTTCTGGTTATACAGCTAGCAGCTTCTTTTGTTGCATTTGTTGAAGTCTATGGAAGTCGTCTCCTTCATGAAGATTCTTGTTGGTGGAACTTCTCGTCGTCTATGGATGCTATTGGTATCCACAGAAACTTGCAACCTTTTTCTTAAATATGTTGCAAATGACTTAATGTGTTTTGTTTTTGATAGTTTATAGTAATATAATCAACTTTTGCTTTTGAACTGTGGTCTCTGAAAAATATGTTCGAGTGTGGAACCTCTCATTCTTATAATACATGTTTTGTATTTCTTTTCTTCAAGTTTACCTAAGACATTAAATTATTTTGTAACACTCCATAATGAATTCATCTAGAATATGAAGGCATCAAGCTTTTTCAATGTAGAATTCCAGCTTTCCAGCCCAAGAATATGTCACTAGATTTTCAGCTGGATCAGAATAGTGGAGATCAAATTTAAGCTACTTTCAGTCCTAAAAATCTCAAAAGCCCTATTATGTCAAGCATTAGTGAGGTGCAACAACTAGATCAAGTTTTTCTTATAACCGCCGTACTCTACATCTCATAGAAACAAAGTGAGTGATGTTCTGTTTCATTCGACCATGTTCATTAAGACAATACTGAGCATTGACGAATTGTACTGTCAGACTTGCATTGGAAGTTAATATTAGATAGGATACTGGCATAAAAGATGACTTGCATCTAACATATTAACTTGCATCCACTCTTTCATAATATATAGATGCCCTTTTTTAAGCCGAAGGGTTCAAAACCTTATCAGATCTGGATTTGGATGCGTATAACAGGGAGCCTAAATCTGTCATGTTCATGTCCATAAGTTCCATTTACGATTTTTACTGCTCTATTTCTTTCCTTCCACTGGTCAATAATTGTAGTTGGTTATTTGGAAAATAATCCACTGAATGCTGCACAATACTCTGAGAGCTATTGGGCTTCTTTTGTTTATTATCTAGTTGCATGATTGAGGAAAATGATTTTGTGACACCCTATTTGCAAGCGATTAGATTCATTTGGGAGGAAACTAAAAGCCGACAAGAGTCTTCAAACTTTTTTACAAGAAGGATGTGTATCTATTCTATGTTGAGAACGTGTATACTTTCTCTATATCGAGAAGTGGTGATTGATTGTATGTTCAAACTCAGAAGTGCACTATAGATTAAGAATGTTTACAATGACTTTGGTTTGATTTTGTTTCCCAAATGAAGGTTCTCCTCTGAAGGTTGCTTGCTGCCTGCTCTTACCCGCTATTCAGTTGGGTGTTGGAATTACTCATCCCTCTTGGATCTCTCTGCCATTCTTTATTGGTAGTTGTGTTGGTCTTGTTGATTGGTCTCTTACAAGCAATTTCCTTGGCCTTTTCCGGTAATTTAACTTAGAAAATTCTATCTTTTGAATTTGTGTTTTGAATTATTTGAACGGCTGCTGATCTTCTGCAACTTATGATGCCACAATGTGCATTTGACTCGTTCTATTTTTACTTTGGTTGTGAAGGTGGTGGAGACCTCTCCTACTGTATGCAGGCTTTAGTATTCTTGTGCTTTATATCTACCAGCTTCCACTCGAGTTCCCAAATGTTGTCTTACTAATTGCTGACTTTGTTGGTCTATACAAAGTGACGATGGTAGCAGAATGGCCAGAACGTTCTTCTGGCATTTCTCTTTTAGTCTTTTTCTTTGTGGTAAGTGGATGCTGCAACAATTACTTTGATAATATCTAGGTAGTAAGAAAACTGGTGGGGAAAATGCAATAGCTGACCACGATAGAAAATTTTGCCTTCCCTACTTTTCTTCAGTTTATATGGAATTGGATAGACGAGGACATTTGCAGCCATTTATAAAGGCTTTTATTCTGTTACAGCTTATCATAAATGTTAAGTGGATGATTGCTTGGTTCAAATCTGTGGCACCTATTTAAAGCCCATATTACACCATATCGTATATCTAGTCATGTTGATTCTTTATGTTATCTCTCTTGAACTTAGCCTTTGTCAAATGAACATATGTTTTTTATGGTCATAATTGCAATGATGAGCATCTTCATTAGTTTTACCACACTAACAGCAGCACCCCGACCTTCCATCAGCATCTAAGACATTTTTTGGGTTGATTGGTACTAATATCCAAGTTTAGACTCAGAAGGGTTGGCTTGAGAAGTTCACAGGCATGTTTTATGTGTTAAGTTATTAATACCAAGTAATGTATGTAAAAATATCCTACTGGGGGATATATTATGTAGAAGAAGCTTCACAAGGATGAAATGGATGCCTCAAGCTTGAGGAGAAGGCTTTTATGATAGCACCAATCAGGAAATGTGTCTTACATTTCTTCGGAAATACATCTGTGGTATCTAGTTTCTGCATTAGGGTTGTTAACATAAGTTCTGGTAATGTACATCCAAACACGTGCTGTAACCCTTGACCGTAAATTGACGATGGGTTTGAGTGAACCAATTTCTTGTATATGCCATGTTTATGGATGAGTTTAGTCTACCTTACTTTTATGATGATTGGCTCAATTTCCCTATATACTTTTGATTCTGCACCAATTTTCTTGTTGGCCTGCTTTCTTAGATTATCGACATGGCTCGAGTGTTTTACATTATCTTATATTTCTCAAAAAGTTTTTCCTACTTCTTGAGGAAGCACTTCTGTTTTCATAATTCTGATACATTAGTCGTTGATGTTTGCTTTTATTTTCCCTCTTCTGTTGTAGCTATCCTCTGTCAAATGTGATTTGGAGGAAATGGATTCTATAATGGCCATGCAAGATAGTAATTTGACCGAGAGGCTTCTGCCATCAAGGCATTCATTTTTCATTCGAGAATCCAGGTATAAAGATTTTCTACACATGGCGAAAATTAACCCATGCTACATTGAATTTCTTTAAAATATGAAAGTTGTATGTTGAACCTCTAAATCCAATAAGAGATTGCTTTCATCTACATTTTGAGTCAGAATCAATCTATAGTATTCTATAGTCAAATTATCATTAGTTTGGTATGCCAAAACTGAAATCACTTTACTGTTTGTCTTTGCATCATACATTTGAAGCATATCTTTCAGAAATCATCAACAATTTTCAGTGTTCGGCAGATAAGGCTCAACAAGCTGGTGTTTTAATTGAATCCAGTTTCTTATATGGTCATCCAACTAGGATGAAGTAGAGGGATGTAATATAGGAAGATAAATATATTTATGGGTTCATTGGGTTAGATGGTTATCATGGACCGATGGATATACAAACATGTATGCTAGATTGTTATAGACTTGTGTTTGAGAATGCTATTATATATTTCACTATGCAAATGCCATTTGTGTTTGTTTGGGTTGTTGTAGTAAAAACAAGGATAGGTTTCACATGGCCTCTTTGCCTAGACAGAAGTCAATAGTTGCAAGGAAGCACCTCTTATTTTTTTACCTGTTCGTGGGATGTACCTGTCACCATAGGTAGTTCTGCTCAAGCATCAAGGCATTTGCAATCTTGTTTGGTATCAGTCTCTATCCACTCCCTCTTCAACATTTGCCCTTGAGCCATGCCTTTACTCTCCCACTTTCTTGTTAATATCTAGCATGAACTCTCGCACCAATTTACATTTCTATCTTTAACCTTGGTCCTTCTGATGAGCTCAGTCTTATAGCATTTACTTTCCTTTGTGTTTGCTCTATGTTGTCAGTTCTCTACGTGAGCTTCTTGTTGCTTATGACCCCCTTGCTGGTTAGTTTTAGTCCAGAGAAGAGCTTATATTTTCTATGAGCACTAAATATGCAGGTTTTTCTTGGAACTGGTCCCCATATTGCACTTCATTATTCCATGGACTCGTCTCTAAAATGTCCACATTTTTCTTTGATATAGCAGATGACCGTGGTTAGATAGCAGATACTGGCGTATTTCACTTGTCATTCCTATGAGATGCCTCAAATAAATTCGAGTAGGAAATGGACCACTGTTGGTGGATCGTGGTATTATAGATTATATCCATGCTGCATACGGCTATTTGACCAAAGTTTACACAACATAGAGTGTAGTAGCATCCTTTTTTAATATGCATTTATGGCTTCTGATTTGGGACTGCTGTTTGTAGGTTCGTCATCTAATCATTTTCTGCCCTTGTTTAAGAAAGGTTGTTTGTATTTATCCGACTGAAAGAAGTACGTTTTGATTTCTATGTAATTTTAATTTTACTTTTCCTTTATGCACTTTGCGCTGCATCTTATTGTTTCTTGTCTCATCTCCTTCATTTCGTCCTCCATGCTCTTCATCTATGCTTGCTGACTAAGGGGATTTGTATATTCATTTTTAGATCAGGTGTGAGGCACACAAATGTGCTACTAAGGCGACCAGTTTTTCGAACTTTCAGTATCAACTTTTTTACTTATGGCTTCCCGGTAGGCATTTTTAAATTCAAGCTCTTTTGGCATAGCTTTCATTGCTTTTACAAGTATCTAATATTTTTCTCCCCGACTCTGGAGTTTCAATGCTAGTGTGTTATTTGAGTATCAGGTTATCTTAGTTTAATTGTCAAAGAGAAATATCTGATCTGATATTTACAGCCATGTAAACTGAGTTGGTACTTATGGAACACTCTCCTGTCTTTGTTCATAGGTACTAACTCAGATCACCCAAAACCTTGGCGTATTATAGTGACTAGTCTTGTTCGCATTCATCTTTATGTGTTTTATATGCTTACCTGTTCTTTCTTAACAAGAATCATACCTTCATCAATAAGATTTTTGTGATCTTTTCTTGCATCTTCCATCAATGTTCTAACTGAATTTAATCATGATCCTGACCCTTCCACCTGAATGCTAATTTCCTTCTTTATTGCTGTTCGTTGAATGTAACTATTATAGGGCTGTGGCCTATTAAACTGTGCGTGCAACCTTCTCTCTTCCAATTGCCTCTGAACTTGTGGATTTTCTTAATACTGTTTATTGCCTAGTGAAGCTTCATAGTGGGAGCTTCCATTCAGCATCTTGTTTTTTCTTACCATTTTGCCAAGGTACTTGAGAAGTCATCCATTAAAAGAAAATGCAATTTTTATAACTGAAAGGATGTATTTTTGTCAGTATATCAATGAAAACAACATGGTCGAGTATTTTGTTGATTTTTAGTTGATGTTGTCACCATCCAAAAGTATAGAAGTGAAACATACTTGTCATGAATGCTAACTCTGAGATGTAGCAACATCCTTGATAATAGATATTCAAATTTCAAACAAGATTGCCGCTTTTCCAACTCAAGCATAGAAATTCATATGTTTTGGTCTTAAACTGCATCTAGATTATATATGAACGGTGTGTGAATTACATGTGTAACTTAGTGTTGCAGTTTTCCTTTTTAGCATGCTTTGTAATAATGATTTGGAATGGCATTTGATATATCCACCCTTTATGATTCGCTTATTTGTAAAACTTTCAGTGTTGATCATTACAGGTTTTGCTGCTTGCTCTTTCTTTTTGGAGTTTCAGTTTTGCGAGCATATGTGCTTTTGGATTGCTGGCATATGTTGGTTATATCCTATATGCTTTTCCTTCCCCATTCCAATTGCATCGTTTGAATGGGTTGCTACTGATATTCATCCTGCTTTGGGCTGCTAGCACATATGTTTTCAATGTGGCATTCACATTCCTGAACAAAAAAATCCGTAAGGTACTTCATCTTGTCTTAGCACGCATAGTTTGTTGATCCTATAAGCTAACAATATGATCTTCTGAAATGTCTTGGCAGGACATGGAGATCTGGGAGACTATTGGATTGTGGCACTACCCAATTCCTGGGTTATTTTTACTTGTTCAGTTTGGCCTTGGAGTTCTGGTAGCTGTTGGGAATCTTGTCAATAACTCTGTTTTCCTATATTTGTCGGATGAGGATGGACGATCCTCAAATGACGAGAATGAAATTGAAGGTTAGTACTAACAGTCACAGCCTTTGCATTTGGAAATTTGCTTACTGGTTGACCTTTCATAGAGATTTTGTACCGTTTCTGCGCATTTTTTGGATATCAAATGACACATGCATAAAGCCTTGTTGCAAACAAGTAGTCTCTAATCTTATAAAATATCTTTGTCGTTAGAAGCAGGAAAACATTTGCTTCCAATGCAGTCGAGATGTGGGTTGATGGCTACAGTTCCTTTGAGCTACAGCCCTGTGTTTTCCCATTTTAACAGATGATATTACATCATTAGGCTGATTTCCTTATGAAGATCTTGACAAAAAGCATTATTGTTGTCATCATCTTTATCATGATCATTAACAACATCATTGACCATATGTGGTTGTCTAGTAAACCCAGCGTTAAGTTGAAAAGGTTTCAGACAAGAAACAAATGGCGTTAAGATGGGTTGTTATATTGGTGCTCCTTGAATTGTTAATTTGTAGCCAATGAAAACCCATAAAGGAAATTAGCAAAGCTGAGCGGATTGAGCCGGTGCCAAGCGGCACCAACGCTATTGCCCTTGAGCTGAGCCGGTCTCCTAGCGGCTTGAGAAAAATCGACCGGCATGTATAGTGCCGGTCGGCTCGGGAATCTTTGCTAAGTATATTTCCGCTTAAGGGCCGAGCTCGTGATTACGCTTAGTTAGGCGCTCTTTACCTGAATCGGTCTTGCCACCTGTTCCTTTTTGCATGTCCTATTGTCCTCAGCCTAAAAGTAATATTTACTCAGATAAGTGATCTTTAAATGACAGCTGAATGAGGTCTGAACTCTCCCATCATGCACTAATAAGTGATCATTTCTTCTTGGATAACCTACTGTCTAAGAAACAAATACAGGCAGGAAGCAAACCAGAAAATGGATTTCGTAAGATATCGGGATGGAAATATTTAACATGCCTAATATGAAATGTGCTCCATAATTTTCTTCTTTTGTTTTTATTCTTTACTATTATGACTACAATTCGATTCTGTCCTTCATATGTTTTGATTGTTAGCGGTATAGATATGGTGTGCCAAACTGCCCTAAGCTGCTCAAAGTTATCCCTGTGATTATTTGTGACATGTGGCAAGGTTATACAAATGTAGGCGTCAATCATGTTATGTTAATGATATCTTTTTCTGGTTCCTATTTGTTGCGTCCTTAGAAAGGATTTCCATATTGGTCCGTGTCGGCCGGTATATAACCGGCAGCTTGCCGGCAGAAAACCCCCCGTATCGGTATCAAGGGGGTGCTAGAGTTGTGTCGGGCGATACATACCGTATCACCCGGACGGACCCGATACGTACGGATCGTCGTGGATGATTGCACCGACATATTTGGATGATTGCACCGACGGCTTCTTTGGCTGATTGCGATGATTGCACCTACAACTTAATTGCAGTGACACCTTCACTGCTATAAACCATGGAGGGGAAAGAGGGAAGGAGGGAAGGAGGAGGGAGGAGGAGAGAAACTGAGGAAGAGGGAGGAGAGAAAGAGAGAGGGGAGAACACCGGAGGGAAGAAAACAGGGAAGTAAGGGGAAGGATCAAAGAAGAAGGGAAAGAGGGAAAAGAGAAGAGAAACGTAGGAAGAGGGAGGAGAGAAAGAGAGAGGGGAGGAGGGAAAGAGGAAAGAAACAGAGGAAGAGGTAGGAGGGAGAGAAACAGAGGAAGAGGGAGGGGAAGAGAGAGGGGAGGAGAAAAACAGAGGAAGAGGGAGGAGGGGAAGAAAGAGAGGGGAGGAGAGAGCAGGAGGGAAGGAGGAGCCGGAGCAGAGGGGGGGCGGAGCAGAAGGGGAGGACGAGGCGGAGAAGAGGAGGAGACGGAGCCGGAGGGGAGGAGGAGCCGGAGTTGGAGAAAAAGGAGGAGTCGGAGTCGAAGGGGAACCATAGGCGGAGGAAAGGAGGAGCCGCGATCTCGGGGAGGGAAAAAGTGGGTAGGTAAGGAGTAAAGAAAGAGGGCCACGTGTGAGAGAAAAAGGAAGGAAGGAGAGAGGAGAGTAGTGGCCACATAGAGAAAAAACAAAGAAAGTGGGGAGGACGAGGCGGAGAAGAGGAGGAGACGGAGGCGGAGTTGGAGAGAGGAGGATTCGGAGTCGGAGGAGAACCATAGGCGGAGGAGAGGAGCCGCGATCTCGGGAGGGAAAAAGTGGGCAGATAAGGAGTGAAAAGAGGGTCGCGTGTGGGAGAAAAAAGGAGAGAGGAGAGTAGTGGCCACATAGAGAAAAAACAAAGAAAAGGGAGGAGAGAGAGGAGAAGTGACAAGTGAATTGGTAGGCAGCATGGAGAGGAAGATAAGGAGAGAAACAAAGAGCCTACCTTCATGCATGGTATTTTTGGAGATACCGGATCATCTATTGCGCGTGATAGTTCTGGATATTCGTATGGCTATCCTGATACAAACCAGTCATACCAACCACATCAGATTGAAGTGGTGACTATACATGCTCCTGAGACTGTCATTGATTTCGAGCGTCATGTTGCAGAGTACCAGTCGTTCATTAGAGAGTTTAAAGCGAATGACAGATTATGGTTAGTCTGAAAAAGAGCTTGGTGTGTGCTCATATGAGAGATGTATTGAGTTGTTGATTATGTGTCATGTATTGTATTATGAGTGCTGATTTGTGTACATGCTGACGTGTATTACACATGCCCAGATCGGTAGTGGACTACCGATTCTTTCATATAGTCCATCAGTAGTGGACTAGATCAATGAATCGGTATCTCACTACCGATTGAATTATTTATCTAGTCCATCGGTATCTCTCTACCGATGGACTCTATCAACTAATCGGTACCTCACTACCGTTACAATTCAATCGGCAATGAGATACCAAATCATTGATCTAGTCCATCGGTAAACCACTACCGATGGACTAGATGGAAGAATCGGTAGTGGACTACCAATTCGATGGCATGTGCATTACACATGCCACATGTACATGTACACAACTTTATTCTTGTATTATACTACTTTAGTATGTTTTCACTCTGCTCTGGTATAAGAGATTATATTTGATCAATTGGAGTTGTTGAATACGAGTGAATTTCACTCATTTGGACCGTCCAACGTGTCACCGGGAAAGTGCAGCGGAAAATTTTCTTCGAGTTCTTCCCAATGATGGCGTCAAGACTCCTCTTGACAGGCCCTCCTTCGTCTTCTTCACATGCAAACACACAAGAAGACACGGTGTAGGCAAAGGATTCACCTGCTCTCTTTATTGCTGCAATTGTTACAAAGAAGCTCTCAAGTCCCTTTCCCAAACCCTTGGTTACAATCGCTCAATTTACAAAGAGAACCCAACCCTAAGTCACCGTCCAAGATCCCCTTGATCATGGTCGGATCCCCCTTATATAGAGGACGGCTCCAGCTTTCGCCTCTAAGAAGGACATCAAGTTGCGGTGCAACTTGACTTTGGATAGCATCTGCTAAGATCCATCGCATATCGACTCGAAATAGGACTCATTCCTATTTCAGCGAGTCATAACCAACTTCCCCCGTGCCATCTTCCATATTTGCCGTGTCATCCCATATGGGAGTCCTAGGCCAAGTGGAATTAGCTTGATGGCACGCACGGTTTAGCCTCCGTGGCTAACCGCCTTCCGTCGGTGCGAGTCGTGTCCTAGTCCGACTAGAACTCCCGAGCAATAAGGACTTTCCCCGCGCCAAAGCTTGCCTTTGCCGCATCAAGTCATTCCATGATCCCAGTCCAACTGGAACTAAGGCTTTTGCACGACTGGATTGCTTCCCATGGCCTCACGCGTCCTGCTAGCCGCACCATGGTGCGCCGAGTCCTAGTCCGACTAGGACTCGCGCGTCATCTTTGATTTTGCCCGCGCCAAGCCTTGCCATGGCCTTTGCCAAGATGCGCCAAGTCCTAGTGGCACTAGGAATTGGAGTCCTAGTCCAACTAGGATTCCTAGTCCCACCCGGACTTGAATGTCGTTGTGCTGCGCGCACGTCGCGCCATGCCTTGTCGCGTCGTGCTGCGTTGCATCGCGTCATGCCGCGCGCCAAGCTCCTTTGGCGCGCGCATGTTGCTCGCCGCCTTGCTGGTTTTGCTCGCCCGTGTCCCGCACGAGAGAATCCGCCTGTGGCGCGATAAGTTTTGTCCATGGCTCGGACCGCCGCGCCATCTTCAAGATTCCTCGCGTCATTGCTGGGGATGATGCGCATGGACACCTTGCATGCTATCCTGAGGCCGCCTAGCCTCATTTGACTGATGGCGTCGACCATGAGTCATTGTCGAGCACTTGGCCGCGCCAACTTCCGATGCCGCGTGCCAAGGCCCGTGTCATGGGCTCAAGGCCCTGACAAACCTCCCCCACTAGGAGAGTCCGACATCCTCGTCGGATGCTTGTTGAGGAAGTCCTGGATTAACTCCTCGAATTGCCACAGCGTCACATCGTGCTCCCACGATGCCTCTGACTCTGGCTCGCCTTTCCACTTGACAAGGTAGAAGATGCGCCGGTTCCTCTTGTCCTTGCCTTCTTGCTTCTGATCAAGAATGGCCTCCGCCTCCTTCTCGAACTGGACCCGTACCGTCGGTGGGGCTCTCTTCAGTTTGCTCTGCTCAGGATTCTGCAAGTCTTCATGAAAAGGCTTGAGATAGCTGACATGAAAGGTAGGGTGTACCTTGAGCCAGTCGGGTAGAAGCAAGTGATAGGCCACCTGGCCTACCCTCTTGACGACCTCAAAGGGACCATCATATTTTGGCACTAGTCCCTTGTGTATGGCCTTCTTTCTGAGATGCTTCAGAATTTGGGTTGTCAACTTGAGCAGAACCTTGTCCCCTACGTTGAACTCCAAGGGCCGCCTCCCTTGGTCTGCAAACTTCTTCATCCTCTTCTGAGCCTTTAGAAGACTCTCTTGGACTTGCTCGACCATCTCTTGATGGTCTTTGGCGAACCTGGATGCCGGTGGACATCCTGCCTCATCTTGGGCCGCCAAGTCTTGAGGAGCCAACGGTTGTTGGCCGAGCACTATCTCAAAGGGACTCTTCCCTGTCGATGATGACCGCTGTAAGTTGTAGGAGAACTGGGCCACTTCAAGAAGATCGAGCCAGTTCCGCTGGTTCGCCGTCAAGTAGTGGCGGAGGTACTCCTCCAACAAAGCGTTGATGCGCTCGGTTTGGCCGTCGGTTTGTGGATGATTCGCCTCGAAAACTTCAGCTGGGAGCCCATGATTTTGAACAGATGGGTCCAAAACCTCCCAGGGAACCGCCCATCACGATCGTTGACTATGTCGCGGGGAAGTCCGAAGTACTTCACCACATACCTGAAAAACAAATCAGCAGTCACGTTAGAGGAGCACCCCTTCGGTGCCGGGATGAAGATGGCGTACTTCGAGAACCTGTCTACAACCACAAGGATTGTAGACTTCCCGTCTACTTTCGGAAGACCCATGATGAAGTCCATCATGGAGATGGACTGCATGATTCTGTCGGGTATGGGGAGGGGCTGAAGAAGGCCCGCTTGCTTCCTCCTCTCCGTCTTGTCCAGTTGGCACACTGGGCAAGTCTTCACGTGCAACTCCACGTCCTCCTCCATTTTTGGCCAATAGTAGTTGCGACTGAGGAGAGCCATCGTGCTCTCTCGCCCTGGATGACCCGCCCATCTTGAGTCATGTGACTCTTTGATGAGTTCAGCCCGCAAGTTCCCCTGTGGAACCAGGATTCGTCCGCCCTTGGCCTTGAGGATGCCGTCCTCAAGCCAGAATCGCCTAACGACTCCGTCTTGTGCCTCCTTCATGAGCTTCTGGTAGCTTGCATCGTTGCTTGCCACCAGCTTGATCCGGCTGTACATGTCTGAATTGACCCGGATCAAGGCTGCAACATAGTCCGCAACTTGTTGTCAGCTGAGCGCATCGGCAACCTGGTTATGCCGCTCAGGTTTGTGCTGCCATTTGAACTCGAACTCCTGAAGAAATTCCTGCCACCTTGCCTGCTTCGGAGAAAGCTTCTTTTGAGTTTGAAAGTAGGTGTTCGTCACGTTGTCCGTCTTCACTACGAACTTGGTGCCGAGAAGGTACACGCGCCATGTGCGTAAGCAATGGATGACCGCCACCATCTCCTTCTCGTGTGCCGAGTAGCGCTGTTCCGCATCGTTCAGCTTGCGGCTTTCGAAAGCCACTGGGTGTCCCTCCTGGACCAGCACCCCGCCGATAGCACGATCAGATGCGTCGGTATGGACTTCGAAAGGGAGATTGAAGTCCGGGAGCCTTAGCACAAGCTCGCTTGCAATGGCTTCCTTGATCAACTGGAACGCCTCTTTGCATTGCCTTGTCCAACACCACGGGTTATCCTTCTTAAGAAGGTCGGTTAGTGGAGTTACTTGTTTGGAATAGCCTTTGATGAACCGCCTGTAGTAGTTGGCTAGACCAAGAAACGATCGAAGCTCGGGCACCTTGGTTGGGGCCGGCCAATCCAAGATAGCATCGATCTTCCGCGAGTCCATCATCACCTGGCCGCCCCTCACCAAGTGCCCAAGGAAGGACACTTCCTTCACAGCAAACTCGCACTTCTCCTTCTTGACGAAGAGTTGATGCGTCTTCAACCTTTGAAGAACCTGTCGTAGATGTCCTACGTGAGCTTCCAAGCTCTCACTGTAGATGACGATGTCATCCAAGTATACCACCACGAACTTATCGAGCAAGTCGTGGAGGACGTCGTTCATCAGGTGGCAGAAGGTCGCTGGTGCATTGGTGAGGCCGAACGGCATGACTAGGAGCTCGAACGCGCCATACCGCGTCACGCAGGTAGTCTTGGCCTCGTCTCCCTTCGCGATCCGCACATGCCAATAACCAGATCGAAGATCTAGTTTAGAGAATACCTGAGCTTTGGACAGCCGGTCAAAGAGGTCATGTGCCAAAGGAACCGGGTACTTGTCTCGGACCATTAGCTTGTTCAATGCTCGGTAGTCGATACACATCCTGAGGGAGCCATCTTTCTTCCTCTGGAATAGTACTGGTGCGCCGAAGGGTGATCGTGAGGGCCTGATGAGCCCCGAGTCAAGCAACTCCTCGAGTTGCTTCTTGAGCTCCACAAGCTCCACTGGTGCCATACGATAGGGAGCTTGGGCTGGTGCGCGCGTGCCGGGCAATAGCTCGATGCGATTATCAATCGCGCGTCGGGGAGGAAGTTGCTTGGGCAACTGCGGCGGCATGACATCCTGAAACTCCTCCAAAAGATCAAGGATGGGCGTAGGTATTTTGGCCGAGGACTCCGCCTGAGTCACGGTCAGTGCGCCAGGATGCGGCTGCGATGTGCAGCCAGCATCAGTCTGCTGCCGAGTCATGCCAGCCAGTGCGTCAGGAAGCCCATCAGGCCGCTCGCACGCCAGGCGCGCGTCAGGCCCCAGCAGAGCGCGTCCCGCGCTTGCTGATGCGTGTCCGCCATGGCTGTGTGTCGCTGGTGTCGACGATGTTGTCGATGTCGCTTGGGCCGCGCCAACTCCAAGTTGTTGCGTGCCATCTCCTCCATTGCGCGCGCCAATTGTTGCGCACCGCGCGCCAGCTCCGTCGCTCGAGCTAGATTGCTCGTGCAAAGTCACCAAGAAGGTGGCTTCGCCCTTTCGCACGCCGTCATTCAGTTGTAACGCTGAGATCAGCCCCGTTTTGGACTTGGCTCCATCAGGTCCAACCGCTTGCACGAAGTGGGGATTCTCCGCGTCAGGGAGCAGCATGCCGTTAATGTAGGGCATGAGCAGTGCCTTGCTGCTTCTGAAGAACTCGTTGCCCAGGATGATGTCAAAATCATCGAGGGGCACCACCAAAAAGTTCATGGAAGCCTTCCATGGTCCGATCTCCACTAGTGTACCTGCAGCACTACCAACAACAGGTTTCGCATCAGAGTTAACAGCTTTGATGCGGTTAGTACTTGTGGTGATCTCGCCTTGAGATGTCCTGCCGCATGTTGTGCTAGAAAATTATGAGTGGCTCCTGTGTCTAGCATCGCCATCATCTTCACGCCTTGAAGAGTGACTGGAACATACATCAATCCGGAAGTAGGGTTAGCCCTCATCGCATTGAGAAGTTGGATAGGGTTTACCCATGTTGGCGAGTCCTGCTCCTCACCTTCCTGAGTGATTAGTGCGTTGAGCTTCTCACGCTTCGGACATTCTCTCGCCCAATGGGGTCCTCCGCATATGAAGCACCCTGAAGGATTCCTGGCCGGTTCCTGTGGCTTGGCCCGTTCCTTCTCCTTTGGCCGCGCTTTACCCTTGCCTTTGTCTCCCTTGGACTTCGGCTTGTCCTTAGGCTTGGGTGGCCGGTTGCTTTGCTCCACCGGCTTGGTCTGACGGAAGTCCACCAAGGCATCCGCCGCAGCCATCGCTGAGGGGAGATCTTTCACCCCTTGTCTTCTCAGCTCGACCTGCGCCCACGTCTGAAGCCCCGACAAGAAATTGAACAACTTGTCGGATTCGGACATGTCTTTGATATCCAGCATGAGACTACTGAATGTCTTCACATAGTCTCTGACAAGTCCCGTCTGCTTCAAATTCTTGAGCGCCTCCCTAGCAATCCACGCCGTGTTGTTAGGGAGGAATTGATCCTTCAACTCCTTGATGAAGGTGTCCCACGTTGCAATCCTGGGACGTCCGGCCGTGGCATCATCATCTAGCCTCGTGCGCCACCACAGCTTGGCGTCGCCGGACAGGTACATGGCAGCAACGGAAACCTTATCTGTCGCCTGGATGTGAGCAGCTTCGAAGTACTGCTCGAGATCCCAGATAAAGTTCTCAAGTTCTTTGGCGTTTCTCATGCCGCCAAAGGACTTAGGCTCAGGCACTCGGAATTTGCCTGAAGCCTCCCGCGGTTCCATCTGAGCCACCGCTCGCTTGAGCACCGTGAGCTCGATATTGATCCGATCGATAAACTGGTCAAGGAGAGCAGAGATACCTGACACGTTCTCCGCCGAGGCCACCACTCTGTCCTCGATCTCCTCCTTGAAGGCCACAGATGCATCTTGCAAGGCTGCGATCCCTTGCTCAGCCGTCGCCATCCTTGTTGCAAGAGGAGGCACCTCTTGCACCGTATCATCTCCGATCCGTTCTTCTAGTTAGCTGATTCGTTGACGAAGCTCTACAAAGTTCGCCATTGATCTCCAACCGAGCTTTGATGCCAATTGTCACTGGGAAAGTGCAGCGGAAAATTTTCTTCGAGTTCTTTCCAATGATGGCATCAAGACTCCTCTTGACAATCCCTCCTTCGTCTTCTTCACATGCAAACACACAAGAAGACACGGTGTAGGCAAAGGATTCACCTGCTCTCTTTATTGCTGCAATTCTTACAAAGAAGCTCTCAAGTCCCTTTCCCAAACCCTTGGTTACAATCGCTCAATTTACAAAGAGAACCCAACCCTAAGCCGCCGTCCAAGATCCCCTTGATCATGGTCGGATCCCCCTTATATAGAGGACGGCTCCAGCTTTCCCCTCTAAGAAGGACATCAAGTTGCGGTGCAACTTGACTTTGGATAGCATCTGCTAAGATCCATCGCATATCGACTCGAAATAGGACTCATTCCTATTTCAGCGAGTCATAACCAACTTCCCCCGTGCCATCTTCCATATTTGCCGTGTCATCCCATATGGGAGTCCTAGGCCAAGTGGAATTAGCTTGATGGCACGCACGGTTTAGCCTCCGTGGCTAACCGTCTTCCGTCGGTGCGAGTCGTGTCCTAGTCCGACTAGAACTCCCGAGCAATAAGGACTTTCCCCGCGCCAAAGCTTGCCTTTGCCGCATCAAGTCCTTCCATGATCCCAGTCCAACTGGAACTAAGGCTTTTGCACGACTGGATTGCTCCCCATGGCCTCACGCGTCCTGCTAGCCGCACCATGGCGCGCCGAGTCCTAGTTCGACTAGGACTCGCGCGTCATCTTTGATTTTGCCCGCGCCAAGCCTTGCCATGGCCTTTGCCAAGATGCGCCAAGTCCTAGTGGCACTAGGAATTGGAGTCCTAGTCCAACTAGGATTCCTAGTCCCACTCGGACTTGAATGTCGTTGTGCTGCGCGCGCGTCGCGCCATGCCTTGTCGCGTCGTGCTGCGTTGCATCGCGTCATGTCGCGCGCCAAGCTCCTTTGGCGCGCGCATGTTGCTCGCCGCCTTGCTGGTTTTGCTCGCCCGCGTCCCGCACGAGAGAATCCGCCTGTGGCGCGATAAGTTTTGTCCATGGCTCGGACCGCCGCGTCATCTTCAAGATTCCTCGCGTCATTGCTGGGGATGATGCGCATGGACACCTTGCATGTTATCCTGAGGCCGCCTAGCCTCATTTGACTGATGGCGCCGACCATGAGTCATTGTCGGGCACTTGGCCGCGTCAACTTCCGATGCCGCGCGCCAAGGCCCGTGTCATGGGCTCAAGGCCCTGACACAACGCGCCCCGTGCCGCCTACTGTGCCGGTAGGTTGCCGGCACGGCGCGTGTCACCGGCATGGCAATCCATGCTCCTTCGAGTCTTTTAATGCTATCTTTATTTGATTACTGTTCATTATGTTTTCCATTGACTCTGGCTTCTTGTACTTATCGGATACTTTGTCTCATCGCTCATTGTTTCCAATATTTGCTATTTTATACACTGGCACATTAACTTTTCTGACAGATAAAGAAGACACAAAGGTATTGATTGTAGCTACAATAGCATGGGGGATGCGGAAATGTTCTCGAGCAATTACTCTGGCACTGATATTTCTTCTTTCCATAAAAGCTGGCTTCATACATGCAGTTTACAGTATGGTGAAACATCCCTTCATTGTCCAGTTCCTATTGCATAGATATGCCTTTTGCGAGATATTTATTTATTTTATACTAATTTTGTTGGCACTTGACACAACAACTGCATTTCAGATGTCGCTCTACATATTTTGTTTTGATGGATAATGCTACACATAGTTTGCTCTTATTTTCTGCAGAAGACAGCGCTTCTAAGTAATTAGAAAATTTGCAAACCACTATTAAAATGCAACAATCTAGTCATATATGTGATGGAATGTTTGAATTCTTAACCAGTACAAGCAATAGTAGTCAGCTTTAGGTTGCTTTATCTCGTTTTGTCTACTTTATACTTGATTGAAAGAGCAAAACTGAGCAGATTTTATTTTCGAGTCCTTGTTGGGCTGCAACTGAATGTACCATTTCTATTCATTGAACTTTTAGGATTTTAATTAGTAATGACCATTTTAAGGTTTTTGTCATGTGGGCAGTTCTTTTTAGATAGGTTTAAACCAAGGACTACAGCGGTGCTCAGGTGCCGTGCTTGTCGTGTGCCACTGGTACTAATGGGCATGGGCTGGCATGGGGTTTTAATTGTCCGGCATAGGCATTTGATCCTCCAAGACGTATATTGGGTGTTTTAGGTGGATTAAAAGGTTGTATAGGCAACCAAGATTGAAAATAATTGGTTTTAAGCATCAAGCATGGTCAGATATTACAAAAGTTGGCACTAGAAGAGAGCATATTAAGAGTATTTATGGAACTTCTAGGAGATCAACTGGGTTAATATAGCCTTTGTGGGTTAACTATCTAACAAGTCGGCATTAGAAGAGGCTAAGTTGATGTAAGAGATTTCAATATCCATAGACTGTGCAGTGTTTGAAATATAATAAAGGGTATAGACCCTAAGTAGGTCTATTAAGGTAAGTATGATTGAGCTTTTGAAAATGGGCATCAAACAAAGTTTGTCTCTTAAACTAATACAGTGTTGCTTAAACAAAAATTGACTGCGAAAGCAGTAATCCGTGACCTAATGACGTCATTTTTTACCTAGTTTCTTCTGTAGTTAGCAAGGCCCTTACAACCGTAAACTGTGTATCTTTGCCAAATTTGATGGGGACAAGAAGAATTTCATAGCATATCCAGAGTATTTAAAATGATAGTTTACAAGGATACAAAATGTTGGAACATAAATCCGTAGTGCGAGAACTTGACCTCGAGCATAGAAATATTTGAGTATCAGTATATGCTAATTTCTAATTCTCCTTTTATATGTTCATGATCTTGTTGTTTCATTAACAAGCTTCTTTTTGCATTTAAACCGCCATAACTATGGCACTTTGAATCTTGTACTCATTATGTGCACCCTTTAACTTAAATTTCCTAGTATCTTTATGGTTTCCTAGTGTTCTTGATTCAATATCTGTACCATTTTTATTTTCAGAGTTACTAATCAAGGTCATTATATCTTTTGCGCTCCAGTGTGCTTCTTTTTAATGTTTCTGTTGAGCCATTCCATTAGTGGAAAGATGCGCCAAACTTTGATTCTATTTTGTGAGGCACATTTCTCTCTGCTCTACATTCTCCAGCTTAACCTAGTCTCAAAGGCTTTGGAGCATAGTTCGTTGACTATGGAAATTTTGTCTCAATTAGGTAAGCCGTATATGATTCTTTTTTTTCCATTTTTATCAACCCTTATCATAAAAATGAACAGTAATATGTCCCTGATTCTCTGGCTATCATAGTCACATGTAAGTCTGCTTCATATGCCATTTTTTCTTTCCCAGAATTTTATAATTAAATTACTCCAATGTTAATTATTATGGTGTAGACTCTAGAGTTAGTTAATGCATTGCGCTTATTGGATCCGAAATTAGTTTGATGTTCTTAAATACCTACTCTGTTTTCTTTTCATGTGGTTCCTAAACATATGTGCATCAACATCTGATTGCAACTTTTTTGCCGAGAAACACAAAACATGAATACGACACGACAAAGACAAGCTGACACAGCCATTTCAGTAAAATGTAGGACACAACATGGCAGGGACACATATAAAAGAAAGTTTTTAATATTACAAGAATATTTCATGGAAAGATACATGACTACATAAAGGATAAAAAATCATGTATTTTTCATCTTAAACATCGATAGCCAACATCGATCAATGCACCATTTTCGGCATTAACTTGCTTGCCCTCTTAAGATTTTGAGGTTAAGGCTTTAGATTGCGGAAGAAGGAAAGAACGAGAGTCACTTTAAAATCTGATATTGTCTCTAAACTTCAACCAATAGAGAAGATGACATCAGCTGTGTTGCTGTGCATCCATAATTTGTCTCTTACATGACAGACCTAGGGAAAAAAAAGACATGTGGAAAAGTGTCGGGACTGGTGTCCAACGAGTGTCAACATGGACCTGATCCGTTGCTACAAGTGTCAGTACTTCCTAGCTTTTCACCCCTTTTGAACTTGTTGGTTTAATTCCACTATGGAATTCAAGTTTGCAAGTTCAAAGAGGCCCCACTATCAGAACCAAGCCCAAACAAGCTATCTTTTGACTGTGCCTTTGAGCCTTTGTTACAGAAGTGGAAGGATCCGTTCGCAGTTTGCTCTCTTGCTAGAGTAGGTATAGTCGGCTTTGGGTTACCTAAGTAGAAGGGGTAGCACTAGTGATTCTGATGCCGGCTGGCTGAGAAAGAGCTAGCAGGGAGAGAAGAGCTGGCAGGGGAGAGGGGAGGGAGGAAGGAGGAAGAAAGAACCAGGGAGAAGGAGGAAGAGGGAGAGGAATTAGGAGAGAGTTAGAGAGAGAGTAGCATATAGTTTTCATTCATCAATAATCCCATACAAGACCTAAGGCTCTCTTATATAGGAGAGATAACATGACTTGATCAAAGTGGTTCAAGTCCAAATACAACATGACTTGACCCAGACTAAGGGTTCCAGTCCAAAATATAACAATGACATCTGACTCGACCCGTATCCCAATCTGGATCTGATGTCCGCATCAATTCTCCCGGGGTGAAAAGAACTCGACCCTGTCGAGTATAGGGAGTACAGTCCTGATACTGCGTTAAAAGAGCCAAGTCAACAGGTGAAAAACTGAATCCGCAGATCACATGTAATCATCCAACCATAGTGAGGGTGGTTGGATGAGTCCCTGGCGCCACCTGTAGACACGGGTAATGGGCGGCGCCCATCTGGTGTCCCCACCAACTCTCCTGGGGGAAGAACTCGACGCGGTCGCTGGGGCAAAGGTGTGGCTCTGGTGGTACTCCAAGAGATCCGGGTCAAGCTGCTGCAACTCCTCACGGGTGATCCAGGTGGCATCACTGTCGGGACGCCCTCGCCAACGAACCAGGAAACGCTGAGTACCGCCACTGCTGGTAGAAACTAGCTGCTCATCTAAAATAGCATCAACAAACTCTGGTTGTGTGGGCGGCAAGGGTAAAGGAGTAGGGTCTGGGACAGTGGGGTCATCTGGTGGAGGGAGGGGTGTAGTGAAAGGGTCATTAGGAATAATAGAAGGGTGATTGTAAGCAACGAGATCTTCAATATTAAAGGTGGAGCTAATACCATAATCAGGGGATGTCAATAACATAAGCATTCGTTCCGACCCTATGCAACACTTTGAAAGGTCCAGCGCTACGAGCCTGCAATTTATGAGAGGATCCAGGAGGGAAACGCTCTTGTCGAATACGAATCATCACATAATCCCCAACATGAAATTCTTTAAAACGCCTACGAGAATCAGCATGTAATTTATATTGAATGTTACTTGTGTGAATTCGTTTGTTGATCTCTTGATGCAAATCATGAATATGGCGTGCAAATGCATGCGCGGAGTCGGAAATTCTAACATGGGGCGCCATGGGCAAAAGATCTAAAGGCTTTCTGGGTTGGTAACCATGCACGACCTTTAAAGGGCTCATGCCAATAAACATGTTAACGGAGCTGTTATAGGCAAATTGGGCACGAGGAAGGATCACATCCCAGTTCCGAGCACAGTCACCCACAAGGCATCGCGGGAGGTTACCAAGGCTCCTATTGATGACTTCAGTTTGGCCATCCGTTTGAGGATGATATGCAGATGAAAACTTAAGTTTGGTGCCGACTAGATGCCACAGGGTTTTCCAAAAGTAACTTGTGAAGCGGACATCCCGATCAGACACGATTGTTTTAGGAAGACCATAGAGCTTAACGATCTCATCAAAGTAAATGCGTGCGATCTTGGAGGCATCAGAAGTTTTGGTGCACGGGATGAAGTGAGCCATTTTGGAAAAACAATCGACGACGACGAAAATGGAATCGTGCTTTTTGAAAGTGCGCGGGAGACCAAGCACAAAATCTATACTAACGTCTTGCCACGGGCGATCAGGGACATGAAGTGGAGTGTAGAGGCCCGTATTTTGTCGGCGGTGTTTGGCTAGTTGACAAGCACGACATTGACCGGTGATTTTGGAGACATCGCGTTTTAGTCCTGGCCAATAGAATTGGCGCTCAACTTCTGCAAGAGTCTTATATCGGCCGAAATGGCTAGAAAGACCGCCGGCATGCACTTCCCAGATTAGGAAATCTCGCACGAAAGACTTGGGGATGCAAAGTTTGTTAGCCTTGAATAGATACCCATCCCGTAAGGAAAAATCATCAACCGCGGATCCACGCCCACTCGTAAGGGTTTGAAAAGTTGCTTGAAAATCTGGACAATAATCATAATCTTCTTTGAGTCGGTCGAATCCAATGATTTTAGTACTCATTGTAGAAAGTACAGTGAGCCGCCGACTCAACGCATTTGCAGCCTTGTTCGCGACGCCCGAACGGTGTTTCAAAACAAAGGTGTACTCCTGTAAGAATTCAACCCAACGAGCACGTCGAGGGTTCAACTTCTTCTGGGAGTTGAGAAAACGCAGGGCCTCATGGTCGGAGTAGAGGACGAATTCGTATGGTAGTAGATAATGTCGCCAATACCGCAAGGCTTGAACCACTGCATAAAATTCCTTGTCGTAGGTGGAATATTTTTGCTTGGCATCATTTAATTTCTCACTGAAAAAAGCGACTGGCTGTCGTTCCTGACTTAGCACTCCACCAATACCGATGCCAGATGCATCACATTCCACTTCAAATGCCTTCACAAAGTCTGGGAGGTGCATCACAGGGGTCTGCGTCATTTTTTGTTTGATTTCGTGAAAGGCCATGGCGGCAACTTTCGTCCAGTGAAACTCACTTAATTTGAGACAGTCTGTCAAGGGGGCCATGATGGTACTGAACCCCTTGATGAAACGCCGATAGAAAGTGGCAAGTCCATGGAAGCTACGCACATCAGTGATAGTTTTTGGCTCAGGCCATTCAGTGATCGCTTTGATTTTGTTGGGGTCAGCGGTTAATCCATCGGAGGAGACAATTTATCCCAAGAAATCTACACTAGTAGTGAGAAACGAGCACTTCTTGAGATTGGTGTACAAGTTTTCCGTCCTCAAGACAGCACAGACTTGTCGCGGATGGGTAGATGTTGCTCCTTGGACTGACTATAGATGAGAATATCATCAAAGTACACAACCAAGAATTTCCCCATAAAAGGACAGAGTACTTGAGTCATGACTCGCATGAAAGTACTTGGAGCATTTGATAGTCCAAAAGGCATCACGAGCCATTCGTACAAACCATCCTTGATCTTGAAGGCGGTTTTACATTCATCCCCAGGGCGAACCTGAATTTGATGGTAGCCGCTTTTTAAGTCAATTTTGGAAAAAATGGTAGCGCACGCCATCATATCCAACATGTCATCCAACCTTGGTATGGGGAAGCGATACTTGACCGTGATTTTATTAATGGCTCAACTATCCACACACATTCGCCACGATCCATCCTTTTTAGGTGTAAGGAGGGCTGGTACCGCACATGGACTCAAACTCTCACGAACAAACCCCTTGCGTAAGAGCTCGTTTACCTGTCGTTGTAATTCAGCATGCTCAAAAGGGTTCATGCGATAATGTGGGAGATTTGGAAGGGTGGCTCATGGGACTAAGTCTATAGCATGCTGGATGTCACGCATCGGTGGTGGGTGGTCAGGAAGGTCATCAGGAAAAACATCCTGAAACTCTGTAAGAATTGAGTGGACCTCTGGCGGCAGCTCGCCCCGGTTGTCTGGCGGGACCTCATTGGCAACTAAAGCAAAAATCACAGATTCATTCCGGACCTCCTTCTCAAATTCAGCTGGACTGATAATGTGGAGGCCCTTGCTCGTGGAAGGATTCTTACCTGCGGGCACAACCTTCGATGTACTCTTGACAGTTGTGGAGGGTTTCAAGGGGTTGAGTTTGATTTTCTTCCCTTCAAATGTGAAGGAACAAGAGTTGGATCGACCATAGATGGTAACATCAAGGTCGAATAACCAGGGTCGTCCTAAGATAAGATGCCCGACATCCATGGGAATTACATCACACCAGATGCGATCTGTATAAGATAGGATCTTTATTGGGACAAGGCACCTTTCTTTGATGGGAATGGAGGACGTGTCGACCCAAGAAACCTTATAAGGGAGCGGATAGGGAACATGAGTCAAACCCAAACGGGAGACAGTGGTGGAAGAGATCGCATTTATACATCTCCCACTATCGATGATAACCTTGCAATCCTTCTCTCCACACTTAATGTAGGTGTGAAAGATAGCATTTCTGCGCCAGTCGTCACTTTCTTTTGGACGGGAAAGGGCACACCGAACCACGTTCACAGTAGGGTCGTGTGATTCAATGTCACTAGAGTCAACTGGAAAAGGTGAGGAGCGAATGCAGCTAAGAGGTACAAAATCATCCTCGCAGTCCTCGTCAACAAGTTGGAGGGTCTCTAGGTTTGGTTCATAGACTTGCTCCTCAAGATCTTGTAAGTCAGTTTCCAAGCCTATCTCGTCAATGAGGAGTGATTTGTTTGCGCAGTTGGCAGCAATATGACCAAAACCTTGGCATTTGTAGCATCGAAGCTTGGGGGGTTGTCTGGGAGGGGCTCCTAGGACTCCTTTGCCTCTATTGTCTTGGCTAGAGGTGGCAGTAAAAGGTGTAGGTTTAGGAGTGGGAGATCCAACAATAGGTCTGGGTCGTGCGGGTTGAAAGTTGTTAGCTACCTGGCGCCTTGTGTATACAGACCTAGAGATTCGCTCATAGGTTTGCGCTACAGTGTAGGCATGTTCAAGGGTAGTAACCTCTCGGAGGGCCAATTCCCTCCTCAAGTCATCATTAAGGCCTTGTCGAAATCGACTTAGGATCACTCGTTCATCCTCAACCACGCCACTTCGCATCATGAACTCTTCGAATTGGGCGATGTACTCGGTGACTGATCGTCCTCCTTGGCGCAAGTTAGTCCATTGATCCAAAAGATTTCCATGGTAGATGGAAGGCAAGTATTTGATTTTCAGTTTGTCCATCTCTATCCAATCGGTTATAGGTGGCTGGTTGGTGCGGAGCAACAATTGCTCGGTGTTGTGCCAGAAAAGTTTGGCTTGCCCGATGAGTTTCATTTTAGCGAATCTAACACGTCGGTTCTCAGATAGATTGTACCACTCAAAGAAGTGGTCCATCTCCTGAAGCCAATCAGAAAAGACCTTAGGGTCAATGCGACCATCAAAGGTGGGGGCCTCAACTCGAATGCCCCGCATTACATCCTCATCGTGATCGCGGACATCCCTAAACTCGGTCTCATGCCTACGGCCTCGACCATTGTGCTGGGGACCTAAGTCTCGATGATGTCGATGGGGTCGGGGATTGTTTGGTGGGAGATGTCCTAGGAATCCAGGGCCTTCTCCATTAGTGTCTGTGCCCGCACTGCGGTGTGAGTGGTTGTCGTTGACACCACTTATTCGTTGGACGGACACCTCAAGTGCGTCTATCCTAGCGTTAGTCCGAGCACTCTCCTGCCAAACTTGCCGGAGTTCAGCAGTTAAATCTTGAAGGTTCTTCATTAAAGATTCCATTGTAGGGTCCATAGTCACGTGGTGTTGTGAATCAGATGTGAAACGACTACTACGAAGTTGCATGCAGATGTGGGATGACTATAACTAATATGCAAATGATTGTATGTGGACCCAAGGCATGATGCAAGAGATCAACAGGAGTGAAATCCAAGTAAATTTCAATACAAATTTTAAACCAATTTCAGCAAAATTTCAATGTTGGGATTAAGTCACATAGATTTCAGGCGTGTAGAATTGGATTTCAAAAATTGCTAATAAACTCCACAATTAATATCAAAGTCCAGTTAGTAGGGAGTATTAGACATATATGGTAATTCAAAGCAATCATAAATGGATTAGGCATATATAGCAAACAGAGGAGGAAAATTTGTGAAATTATGCCCAACACAATAGAGAATTGATGCTAAATTCAGAATTCACAAAAAAGATCCATAGGAGTGACTAACCTGGTTCAGTCTGACTGACATAAGTAGTCTAACCTGGCCCGAGTCTGTTCCAAGCTTAAGTGGGATGAATCTGATCTGGCTGGGCTTAACCCGTTTGCTGGGTCAAATGACTCTGACTGGGTCCCGATAGCCTTTTAAGGCTGATCTACCTCCTTGGTCTGACAGGCCTTTAACACCCCCACCCCGATGCACACACGATCGGGCGAAAGATCTCGGGCCGTCCCGAGGGTGGCGACGAGGGTTCCCGAGAGAGGCGCAGGGTTCTTCGAGGGCGGCGTCGAGGGTTCCCGAGGGCGGCGTCGGGGTCCCGAGGTGAGGGATTGGCGGGGAAGAAGGCGATGGTGAAGGCGACGGAGGTGGTGATGGTGGCGGGAGACGGCGACTGCAAAGGTGACGGAGAACGGCGATGGTGAAGGCGACGGAGAACGGCGACGATGAAGGCGACGGAGAGCGGCGATGGCGACGGTTGAGAAAGAAGGTAGCAGGGGAGAGGGATCTCTCACGTGCTGACTCTCTCAGGTACCTCTCTCTTGCCCACTCTCTCTCTCTCTCTCTCAATCTCTCACTCTCTTTCTCTGGTGATGCTTGTTGAGCAGTGGTAGGGGAAATGGGTTAGGGGATCGCTGGTAGGGGGGGGGGGGGGGGGGAAGGTGGACGGCGGAGTTTGGAGCTGAGGAGAGGGGACTGAAAATGGGAGAAAGGGAGGGTCGGAGGTGGGGGGAAGAGGAGTACGTGAAGAGGAGAAGGCGACGGGGAGGAAGAAGAAGGAACTGAGACCAGTAATTTCCTTTTTTTTTTCTTTTTTTTTTCTTTCTGTTCTGGCTTCTTCTTCTTTCGATGCACAGAGAACTTCTTCTTTTTTTTTTTGGAGCTTTGTTAGCTCTCGCCTCCTACTGTGGGGTGGTGCTTCTGCTGCTGATGGCCATCTTTCCGAATTGAGCTAGGTCGTCATCCGCCTCGTTGTCGAAGTCGTAGTCGTCGACGTCAAGTTCGTCGGCTATGACCGGGACTAGGGTAGGGTCTGGGGTTTCAGAGATGCGTAGGTAGTGTTGCGGGGTGTACGGTCGGTGAGAAAAGAGGTGGGGCTGTTGAGGTCTTGGGGGAGGTGGTGGCGGTGGCTGCTGTCCTCGTGGTGGCGGTGGCAGCTGCTGGTGGGGAAGGTAAGGAAAGTTAACTGTGGAGGGTCGACTGCTTGAACCGGACATCAAGCAGCCAGCTCTGATACCAGTTTGATGCCGGCTGGCTGAGAAAGAGCTAGCAGGGAGAGAAGAGCTAGCAGGGGAGAGGGGAGGGAGGAAGGAGGAAGAAAGAACCAGGAAGAAGGAGGAGGAATCAGGAGAGAGTTAGAGAGAGAGTAGCATATAGTTTTCATTCATCAATAATCCCATACAAGACCTAAGGCTCTCTTATATAGGAGAGATAACATGACTTGACCAAAGTGGTTCAAGTCCAAATACAACATGACTTGACCCAGACTAAGGGTTCAAGTCCAAAATATAACAATGACATCTGACTCGACCCGTATCCCAATCTGGATCTGATGTCCGCATCACATTCCCTTGCAATCTTGTTTTTCTAGTACCTTTAATACGGGCAACCATATACTACATGAGAGTGTCAATCAGGGTCTGGGTTGAGTTGAGCATGAGGTATTAGAGTTGAGTGAATTTTGTGAGGCACATCTCTTTCTGCTCTACATTCTTTAGCTCAACCTAGTCTAAAGACTTTGGAGCATAGTTACTTGACTACAGAAATCTTGTCTTAACTAGGTAAGTCGTTATATGATTCTTCTTTTCATTTTTGTTATCTCTTATAAATAATAGTTTTATGTGCTTAATTCTCTCGCAATTATAGACGCATGTAAGTCTGCTTGGTATGCCATTTTTTCTTCCCTGAGTTTTATAATGAAATTACTGCAATGATTCCTTGTTAGTTATAATGGTATAGAATCTAGAGTTAGTTAACACATTGGACTAATTGGATCCGAAAAGTAATACCTTTAATAAGGGTAACCATATAACAACTACATAGGGGTGTCAATCAGGGTCATTTGGGTTTGGATTGAGTTGAGCATGAGGTATTAGAGTTGAGCATGAGGTATTTGTTGAAGCACATCTCTCTCTGCTCTACATTTTTCAGCTTGAACTAGTCTCAAAGGCTTGGGAGCAGTGTTCTTTGACTACGGAAATTTTGTTTCAATTAGGCAAATCGTCACATGATTCATTTTTTCTTTCTTGTCAGCTCTCTGTCTGATTCACTAGCTATCATAGTCAAATGCAAGTCTGCTTGATATGCCAATGTTTCTTTCCCATAAGTTAGTAACCAAACTACTCCAATTATTACTTGTTAGTTATTAGGGTTTATTACATATATAACCCTACAATCTTGTGATATTACATATGTACCCTTGGCGTTCAACATATTTCAAAAGTTCCCCCCACAAACTTCGGAAAAATTCAAAATATGCCCCTCCATCTCCACAGCATTAACAAGCCCTGCAAAATGTCTTTTTTGCCCTTTTTCATATCTATTTGGTTTTAAACTCCACAGTAGGCTAAGGTCAAAATAGACATTTTACAGGGCCCTGTTAACGCCGTAAGGATGGAGGGGTATATTCTGGATTTTTTGACGTTTTTGGGGGTATTTTTTAAATATGTTGGATGTCTTGGGTACATATGTAATATCACAAGTTAATAGGGGTATATGTGTAATAAACTCTAGCTATTATAGTATAGACTCTAGAGTTACATATGTAAGTACCGGCCGGATGGCACATGCCAAAACTGGACATGGACTTCATGCCAGCAGCACGAAGCTCTTTTATGCTAAGTCATGTATCAACATAGGGTGTGTGTTGATACAAGCATCGTGCTGGTAATTTACCGGCACATGATACATATTAGTCTGTGCTGACCAGCATGTCAATCTGTGTTTGCTGGTACTCTTAAGTGATTGTCGTGCTTATCAGCACATACTGATACGTTATGTGCTGGTAACTTATCGGCACAGACCCTATGCCGATACATATATTAGCTCCGAAGAGTTTCATGCCACCAGCACACATGCTCTCTGTAATATTCAGCATTTTGTTCCAAATTATAGCCTTTTTAAATGTGCTTGTATATTATGTTTTGTTATCCTCTTTGTTCGGTTGTTCCAAGTTGCAGTCTTTTAAATGCATTACTATGTCTGGTCTTTGACATCTGAGTTAAGTCTAATGAGAATTTAAAGCTTTTTCATCGTGGGCTGTGCAGGACTTCCGAGTCATGCTTCTTTCAGGGACTTTATGGAGATAGGCATTCTATTGTGCTTTTGTGCATTGCAGAACCATGGATTTAAAATGCTGGTCTCTTTTTCTGCTATCATACAGCATACCCCTTGTGCTCCTTTTGGATTTAGCATCCTGAAAGCTGGTTTTAACAAATCTGTTTTGCTGTCAGTTTATTCCTCACCAAGGTCCATGGACCGTCAGTCAAGCAGAACTTCACACGGTAATTTACTTAATTAAGAAATAGAACTCTCACCCCACCCCACTCCACCCTCTTTCCGCCCCCTTCCCTGATAGATTTATTGTTCGATATTTTAGATGCCTTGTCATGATCTTATAGAATATACCAATACTATTCTGAAGTTTGTTACTCTATTCTTGTCTTTTGGTCCCCAGAGAAGTTGATAGCCACATATCTCAGTGGAATTGGAGAGAAATTTTTGTCAACGTACCGCTCATATGGGACGTACATAGCATTCTTGACTATTCTTTTAACAGTATATCTGGTGGTTCCAAATTATATATCATTCGGGTACCTGCTTTTCCTTTTATTCTGGATAATTGGAAGACAACTTGTGGAGAAGACAAGAAGGCGGCTCTGGTTCCCATTAAAAGTTTATGCTACTCTAGTTTTTATATTCACCTATAGCTTAAGCATCTCTTCAAGCTTCCAGACAGTGGTGTCAGAGATGATTAATCTTTATCCTGATCTTGGTTTCAACCCTGAGGTTTCTTTGCTTGAGAATATTTGGGAATCTTTAGCTGTCTTGATTGTAATGCAATTGTATAGCTACGAAAGGAGACAAAGCAGGTACAGCAGGACAGTTGATGCTTTTGCTTCATCAGAACTTGGTGTTCTAGGGTTTGTAAAGAGGTTCTTAATTTGGCATAGCGAGAAGATTTTGTCTATTGCTGTTTTTTATGCTTCTCTATCTCCAGTTAGTGCTTTTGGATTTTTTTATCTTCTGGGCCTCCTAATCTGTTCTACTTTACCGAAAGCTTCTAGGGTTCCTTCCAAACTGTTCCTCGTTTATACAGGACTTCTTGTGTTATCTGAATATCTTTTCCAGATGTGGGGAAAACTGGCTCACATGTTTCCTGGTCAAGATCTCTTTGGCTTGTCAGTAACTCTTGGATTTGAAGTTTTTGATTCCGGATTTTGGGGCCTTGAGTCAGGCTTGAGAGGGAAAATTCTGGTGATTGTTGCATGTAGCCTTCAATACAATGTTTTCCACTGGCTAGAGATAATGCCAAAGTCTTTAGTCAATAAGGGTAAGTGGGAGGAGCCTTGCCAGTTATTTATTTCAACAGATTATGCGTCAACTGGTATTTCAGTTCAGGCCGCACAGCATAAGGCATCAGTAAATTCCAGTCTTCTGTCTGTGAGACAAAGGGGCACAACTACCAACACATGGCCATCCTTGAGCTCTGACAGATATCAAGTGTCAGATTCCATACCAAGTGAGGGAAAAAGCACAGAAAGTAGCACAAGGAGGTATTCCTTTAATTATATATGGGGAAGTTCAAAGGAAAGTCACAAGTGGAACAAGAAGCGGATCCTTTCGCTGCGAAAAGAAAGATTTGAAATGCAGAAGACTACACTTAAAATTTACTTGAGATTTTGGATAGAGAATCTATGCAAACTCCGTGGTCTAGAGATTAACATGATCGTGCTACTAGTAGCAAGTTTTACTGTGCTGAATGCCATCTCTCTGTTCTACATCATTTGCCTTGTTGCCTGCATTCTTCTGAACAGACGACTTATCTGTCGATTGTGGCCCGTTTTTGTCTTTTCATTTGCTTCAATCCTCATTCTTCAGTATTTTGCAATTTGGAAAAACCTGATTCCTTGGATTTATCATCCTTCCGAGATGGAAGTTCACTGTCGTGATTGCTGGAGCAGTTCAAGTCTTCACTTTGACTATTGCAAGAAATGCTGGCTTGGTACTTCCTTTTTCTGATATTAGATTGGTGAATTGTCTTATTTGTTTAACCATAGGTGTTATCTGCTTCAGTTGTTTTCTCTTGAACAGAAATATCTAAACAAGTTTATCATTTTTGCAGGGCTAATTGTTGATGATCCACGAATGCTGGCCAGTTA
Source organism: Narthecium ossifragum (assembly GCA_963920575.1). Taxonomy (NCBI): domain Eukaryota; kingdom Viridiplantae; phylum Streptophyta; class Magnoliopsida; order Dioscoreales; family Nartheciaceae; genus Narthecium; species Narthecium ossifragum. The sequence continues at coordinate 3,366,622 of OY986965.1, read as the reverse complement.
CTATGCAGTTTTTGTGTTCTCTTCTTTTAAACTTCGTTCTGATCATTTTACTGGTTTTTCAGAGACACATACATATCGGCAAATGATGTCCCAAAGAAAAAATGCATTAGTCTGGAGGGATCTCTCTTTTGAAACAAAAAGCATGTGGACCTTCCTTGATTACATAAGGCTATACACCTATTGTCATTTACTGGACATTGTTCTTGCTTTGATTTTGATAACAGGAACTCTGGAATATGATATTCTGCACCTTGGTTACCTTGGTTTTGCACTGGTTTTCTTCCGAATGAGGCTTCAATTGTTGAAAAAGAGAAATAAAATCTTTAGATTTCTGCGCATGTATAATTTTGCAGTCATCGTTCTTTCTCTAGCATATCAATCTCCTTATTTGGGGGTTTTCAGCTCAGGGAAGTGTGAAAATATTGACTATATATATGAGATTATCGGATTTTATAAGTACGATTATGGATTCCGAATCACATCACGGTCTGCATTGGTGGAAATTGTTATTTTCTTGCTAGTATCAATGCAATCATACATATTTTCCTCCAGAGAATTCGATTATGTGGCAAGATATCTTGAGGCTGAGCAAATTGGTGCTATGAGTCGGGAACAAGAGAAAAGGGCTGCATGGAAAACTGCACAGTTGAAGCATATTCGTGAATCTGAAGAGCAAAAACGGCAGCGTAACTTGCAAGTCGAGAAGATGAAAGCTGAGATGCTCAATTTGCAAAGTCAACTCAACAGCATAAATTCTGCCACACAATTTGGAAATACTTCTCCACAAAGTGAAGGCCTTCGTCGTAGACGGACGTCTTCAATAAACACTTATAAATCTGATTTGGTACCAGATAATGAGGATGGATTGGCCAGCAAGCAGGACCAAGATGTCAGTAAAGATTCATATAATTTGTTTGAATTTGCTCTGCCCAGCACACCAAAGTACGAACATTTGTCTCAGGAAATATCTTCCGTACAGGACTCGCCCACTAGCATGAAAAGTGAAAGCTCATTGACACTGGAATATGTGAAGCATTCTCTGGATTCTCTTTATGAAATAAGTGATCTTGGAGGAAAGGAAGATACAGCAGAGCAGAATGCTGACAAAATTCGAAATGATAGAGGGATAGGTAAAGAGAACCCCATATATTCTGCCGTTCAGCTGATTGGTGATGGTGTTTGTCAAGTTCAGACCCTTGGAAATCAGGCAGTTACAAATATAGTGAGCTTCTTGAACATTGAACCTGAAGAATCAGATGCTAACGATCACCCTTCTGCCGTGAATGGGTTGCATGATGAAATAGAGGGTCAGAATATCTCGAGTTATGAGCACTTGGATCGTATGTCATCAATTTGTTCTGACACTGGAACTCCAGCTAGCCTTCAAATTGGAAGGATCCTTCATTTCATATGGTCACAGATGCGATCCAACAACGATGTTGTGTGTTACTGCTGCTTTATTATTGTCTTCCTGTGGAATTTCAGTCTGCTTTCTATGGCTTACCTAGCAAGCCTTTTTCTATATGCTCTCTGTGTGAATTCTGGTCCTAGTTACTTGTTTTGGGTTATTATGCTGATTTATACAGAGTTCAATATTTTAGTTCAGTATTTGTACCAGATAATTATCCAGCACTGTGGGTTGAATATTGATTCAACCATACTTGAGAGGTTAGGTTTTCCTGCACATAAAAATACTGCATCCTTTGTTTTTAGCACCCTTCCTCTCTTCATGGTGTACATATCTACACTTCTGCAAAGTTCAATAACTGCAAGAGATGGAGAGTGGACACCAGTGGCAGAATTTAAACTGTTTGTGGGAAGAAATCCTTACCAGGAAAAACATGCTGTCAGCACCAGATGGAGGGATAGATTGAAGCAGTTTGCATCTCCAGCATTAAATGTCATCAAGATAATTGTAAGAGGTTTTTCTAGGTACTGGAGGTCATTAATTCGAGGATCAGAAGCACCTCCTTTTTTTGTGCAGCTTTCATTGAAAGTCGATGAATGGCCAGAGGATGGAATCCAGCCAGAGAGGATAGAATCCAGAATCAACCAGTTGCTTACAATCTCTCATGAAATAAATTGTGAAGCCAAAGTGCCAACTACATGTCATTCAATGAGCAGAGTTCGAATTCAGAGCATCGAAAAAAGTCCTGAAAATTCAAATATAGCTCTTGCTGTTCTTGAAGTTGTTTATGCTTCTCCTTTGGCTGGATGTCCTGTAGTGGAGTGGTACAGATCATTGACTCCAGCTGCAGATGTAGCAACAGAAATTCTTAAGGCCCAAAGTATGGGGCTTTTTGAAGAGATAGACTTCCCCTACCCTATAATATCTGTGATTGGAGGAGGCAGAACAGAAATTGACCTATATGCATATATTTTTTGTGCAGACTTAGCGGTTTTCTTTTTGGTTGCAATGTTTTACCAGTCTGTCATAAAAAACAACAGCCAGTTTCTTGAGGTTTATCAACTCGAAGATCAATTCCCTAAAGAATTTGTTTTCATCTTGATGGTGAGGCATGATTAATTATATATCTAATGTTTTCTGGCAAACGCATCATGAATTAGTTGGCATTTTGGTGCCTTGTTTCTTAACTGCACTTAGAGAGGATTCTATTTCCTGTTGTATAGTTCATTCTTCTTTCTGCCTAAAGGGACTTTCCTTTTCTTTCTTTGCAGGTCCTTTTTTTCTTGATCGTGCTGAATCGCATTATCTATCTATGCTCCTTTGCCACGGGCAATCTTATTTTCTACCTTTCCAACCTTGTGTTGTTTACATACTCTGTCACAGAGTATGCTTGGTACATGGAGCCATCTCACAAGCGGATAGGAGGACTAGCTCTTCGTGCGATCTATCTCACAAAATCAATTTCATTGGCTCTGCAGGCATTACAAATTCGATATGGGATTCCTAATAAAAGCACTTTGTATCGGCAGTTTTTGACTAGCAAAATCACACGAATTAATTACCTAGGTTTTCGACTTTATCGTGTATTACCGTTTCTGTATGAGTTACGATGTGTGCTTGATTGGTCTTGCACGTCCACTTCTCTGACAATGTACGACTGGTTGAAGGTATGACTTACACAGCATCTATTTTAATCTGTTTTCTGATTTCAATCATCCAGCCGATTCAATGTTTTCTAAGCAAAAGCATACTATAACTAGTGAGAAGTGTAACTTAGTATGATTCTCCTGTGTCTTTGACAGGATAAAGAGTCAAGAAGTACCTCTTTTTAGCTCTCTAATGTTTACTTTTGTTATGCTTATCAAGTATAGAGTAGCTTATATAACATGCTTCTCTGTTTATGAAGAATGAGAAATGATAAATAATTTAGATGCCTTCCTGATAATGCTGGGATATCTTGTTTGCTAGAACTTGGTAGCTTAGGTTACGAAGATGAAGATTGGAACTTGCAGTGTAAAGGTGAACTTATTCCTTTGAAATTTAAACATCCTTTGCCCTTCACTCTCTAAGCTCGGTATAATCTGTGAAAGTTAGTATGGATTGACCCCCCCCCCCCCCGGTCAGGGCCTTGAGTCCTGACATGGGCCATGGCGTGTGTCAGCCGGAGTTGACATGGGCCATGGCGCGGTGCAGCACACCAAGCCATGGGTAGCATGGAAACATCATGATCGCACGAGCAAAAGTCCTTGAACGAGGCTAAATGACATTTCCCCAAAGATGGTACGACAAATTTTGAGCATGGCACGACGGACCGGGCCAAGGAGGAAGACGGCGAGCCCAACAGAGCATGACGCGCGCGGGAGCAAGTCAGGCGAGCGGGACATGCGCCAAGGCGACCAAGATGGGCGCATGGGTCGAGCGCGCATGCAACTCGCGAGAGAGCGCGCGCAGCGCGTGCGCGACGCTCTCAGGATGCCCAGTCCTAGTCGGACTAGGACTTGGCTTGCCTAGGCTGATGCGATAAGTGTTAGAGAGCAAGCCATGCGGGTTAATCACCTAATTCCACTTGGGATGGAAGCTCCAAGACTGATGACGCGGTCAGAAACGGTTTTTACACGGAAGAATTTGAAGATGACACGCGACTTCGAGTCGGACTAGGGGGCGACGCGTCAGGCGGAGCGGATAGGCCTTGGAGGACGATCCAGCCGAGCAAATTCAAATGTCTCGCGTGCATTCGACTTGGAATAGGTGATGACACGGAGAATATGAAGTTTGGCACAGGGGAAGTTGTTGGCGCGGATGAATAGGAAGGAGTCTTATTTTGAGTCAAGTTGTGGTCATGGTGATCTTTAAGCAAGTCAAACTCAAGATAGAGTCCAGCTATGTTTGGAAACGTAGTGTGCTGCTTATCCATTGCCTAGATATGGATGAAAGCCAGGACTTTGAGTAGGACTTCTTAGGTGTGGTTTGTTGGAGCAAGCCAAGGACTATTCCTCTATATAAGGAGTAGGCCGGCCAAGGTGTTGGGGCATCTAGGCTTTGGCTAGGGTTTGTGAGGTTCTTTATTGAGAGATCTTTGTACCTTGGAGGGAGAGAGAGTTGTGAGGGATTCTCTTGTAAAGATCATTGGATCAATAAAGGAAAAGGGTCATCCCTTTGCCACTAATCGTAGGTCCTTCATCCTTGGTGTGCCTTTGTGCAAGAAGGAGAAGAAGACGCAGGAGAAGGCTGGTCAATGACGGACTTTGCTGCACCAATCATCTTCAAGGCACGGGTCTTGAAGTGGGCAAGTATGGCTACATTTGTAGTTGTTGAACGGCGATATGTACACTTAAGGTCATCGGTTTTGCTTGCAAATTCAAGTTCAGGGAGTGACGGTAGAATAAGTTTAGGTGAATTGGTCTATCATAAGGAGCTTTGACTATTACTACTGAAGCATTTGTGAAGTCGTAGGTCTTTGTGATTATTGAGAACCCTAATCTTGTTTAGTGGAAATCCTAGTATCTGCATGCTTCTGTAGTCTTATCCAACTTTTGCCTGCTGGTTATGGTGTCTGGTCTTGCTGGTTTGTTTTTTGGCTCCATATGGATTTGTTCTCTCTTTTCGTGGAGACACAGGGTTGCCAAAGAATCTGCTGCATTTTCAGGTCAAGTAAAGTTGCTAAGATGGCGTCAGAGAGGACTTTGCTTCCTCAGATTGGATTCAAAGGCCATATCTGGTAGTTTGGTCTGGAAAGTTGACTTAAAAATTAATATAGTCCACTGTGTTGACTTGGGCTTCTAATACCGGCTGGCCATCAGGTCATGTTGATTGAATGTGTGCAAAGCGGATCCAACACAAGAGATTGCCTCCCTAGTGTGAATCACATCTTAAGGATGGTTGTATATCTGATCTCATTTGCAAGGATATTTTGGACCTCTGGAGAAATGAGATAGCCAGGACATCTATTTGTGCAGAATGTGAAAAACTTTACTTCTTTAAGCTAACACAACAATTGGGGAACGTATAGCAATATGCTTGATTTTGTGGTTTTTTAAGGTATGGGGGGGTATCCAAGGACATCTACTTGTGCGGAATTGGAAAATATGGCTTTTTTAAGGTGCACATATAAGTTTTAGATACATTGTATTCATACTGGTGAGATAATAAACAATTGTGGCCAGTAGGAAACACTTTAATCTCACCAGTATACTTGCTGATGTGGTTTTTGATGTTCATATTCTGACTCTAAATTACTTTCACAAGAATTATGGTAGAAAAGTAGCTCGACTTACTGTTAATGAGGACCAAAACTTAGATTAAAATAATGACTTATGAGTTTATGAGGAAACTACGCGTATACTTGAAAAGATGTCACTTGAAGTTCGAATACAAGAGGCATGCATGTGTACAGTTGGGCAGTCATAGGTTTATATGCATTACAGACAATTCCTCGATGTCTCTGTATTATTGATTTATCACCTAAAGGCAAACTTTCCATATTGTTCTGTAAATTCTGTGGAAGTGATTTCTATAACGTGTTGGAGACTATATGCTACAAACTTTAAGCTTGGTTTGACTCTTGCAAATTTTAAACTCTAAGAACATCTAGAACCCTATCAGGACAGAGGCTACGGGTTAAACTTGCATGGGATTTATCATCACCTTTGCTATTTATCTCATGCTTTTTAGTTCTCGTATTTTCTTTCCTTACTATGCATGTCTATTTTGTTTATGACCATGAAAAAAAGTCACCTTCTAAGAGATTAAATCTTAAGATCAAAAGAATGTTGTACATGAGAGCTTTTGCTGTTCCCTGTTATTGGTTTTGTTTTTCATGGTACTACATATCATAGTAGATGGCCATGTTGATCAGATGTTTTATGAGTTGTTTTGTTTTAGTTTTTCTTTACTTTTATCATCTCTAATACTAGTTTATGTGTAGTTGGAGGACATCTATGCAAGCTTGTTTCTGGTCAAATGCGACGCTCAATTAAATAGAGCGGCACACAAGCAAGGACAAAGGCAATCAAAAATGACTAAATTTTGCAGTGGGATCTGTTTATTCTTCATACTGATATGTGTCATCTGGGCCCCTATGCTGGTAAGAATCATACCTCTCGATCATCTGCTTTTCTTTTTAATCAGTTTGAGCACCAGCAATTCTTGTTGGAATAGCTTGTTGGCTCCTCAATTTAGTCTCATCAGTCAAAACCAAATGTTGCTGTATATGGTGACGCTATGGCCATGAGACTCCCAATATATGTCCTCTTGTTAAAACTCAACTAAAAATCTCACTCTTCTTTGTATGTTTGTTTCCATTTTTTTTAACTAAAGCAAACTAGAATGATCTGTCTAACCCTTTATTGGGTCCATATGTCTTAAACTCTTAACATCATAGTTCTCTGTGCTGAGTGTTGTCCATTGAGTGCGCAGTACTTTGTATCTCTTTGCAATATTAGGAAAAATAACTTGTTTCTGTGGCTCAATGTCTTGGAGAATTGCATTTTATTGCTTTGCTTTTTCAACTTCTGTAGGCAAATGTGCAAGTATGGCAATTTATACAACTTAAATTTGCACTAACTGTTTATGTCCTTTCCGCTCTGTTTTACAACAAAAAGTAGATTTATCATAGGATCTCATCTTTTGGCTTGTGGATGAGCACGGATAGTAGGAATGTGTCTATTTTGTGCCTAATGTCGATTGTGTCTTGGGCCCATGCATGTAGGTTTTTTGTGCATGCGCACTCAGGTTTTTCAAGTCATGGTGAGTCTTTGACCACAATAAAGTTTATGTTTTGGTGGGTCTTTGTCTCTTGTATTCATTTCACTTGCATTTTGGAATAGCAGATTCTCTATGAATATCACACACGGCTATATTTTGTTTGTCAGTAAACTTCAAGTGAAAGTTGGAATTTCTCTTTACAGATGTATAGCAGCGGTAATCCAACAAACATTGCAAATCCCATTATCGATGTGAATGTCCATATTGATATCAAAGCTGCAGGTGGAAGGCTTACCCTGTTCCAAACGACTTTATGTGAAAGATTTCCATGGGAAGATTTGGAATCTCATGATAAACTAGACCCAGACCCTTATCTTGCCGCATACAATGTCAAGGACATCCAGTTGATCTGCTGCCAATCTGCTGCAAGCACGATGTGGCTGGTCCCTCCTGTGGTTCAAAATAAATTTATTCGATCCCTTGACCATAACATGAGCATTATTTTCACATGGGAATTTATTAGGGAGAGGCCAAAAGGGAAAGAAGTTGTGAAGTATGAAATACCGGTTGAGAACTGCTCCAGTCCATATCAGGTCAAAAAAGTACTGAATGGAACTGCTGAAAGTTTTGGAATATATGATGTTTATCCTAGATACTTCAGGGTCACAGGCTCAGGCGAAGTGCGGCATCTTGAGCAACAAGTATGAAGCAATTATCTTTTCCTAAATAGTAGCGGGTTTGCAATTTCAAGCTAATAGCTTTAGTCCATTTCTATCCCCTGATAATTGTACGAAATTTAACTAGTATTCTTTACGCAGGTCGATTTGGTTGATGGTGACCTTTTCCTAAATCATGGGAGTGCTCCCGCTCCATGGTGGTCCTTTCATGATACTGGTACACCAGATGTGGGATGTGAGGGGTTGACAGGACCATCAGCTTTCATCGTATCTGAGGAGACACCGCGTATGTTCTAAATTAGTAGACTGAATAGTTAGTACTGGATATGTCTTAGGTGTCTAATTAAAATGTCTTGCTTGTGAAAGCGAAGCAACTTATTGTGCAGAGTTTTTCTGTATGTTTAGTTTCTAATCCAGTTTTAAATGATTTTCCAGAGGGTATTCTTGGAGAAACTCTTAGCAAGTTCAGCATTTGGAGTCTTTACCTTACTTTTGTGCTAGCGGTTGGTCGATTTATCAGACTACAATGTTCTGACTTAAGAATGAGAATACCATTTGAGAACCTTCCTTCTTGTGACAGGTAGTAATTGAACTTGGAATTACACATTTTGCATTTCATCTGCTGTTTTGCTTGTACAGCTGTCTGGTAGCAATTAATAGTTATATTTTTTTCCAACTTGTAATCGTCATAATAGTCCAATTTTTTATCCATCTGATCTCTTAATGGCATCTCCGCTTATATACCTCCATCAGAATGTGATCCTTGATGTCAAGAATTCTCCTGAAGTTTTGATGTATATATTTGCTGAGCATATCTGATGCTGTAGACTGGGATCATTATATATGTAATAGTACACAAAAAGAAAAGATAATGGACTTATACTGCAGTGCTAGAATGCCTTCTAATATTCCAATGACAGCATGCATGTTTGCTCCCTGTAGTTTTTAAGATAAAGAATCTTCTAACCTGCACTAACTTCATAGTTTAAACCTATGAAATGGCTTTCTTAGTGATAAGAATCTTCTAGCCAGTAGCACCTTTTTGGTTAAAGCATGAAAGGTATCCTTGGAACCCTCATCGCACATTAGATTTTCAATCACACAACTGATGACCTCTGTCTCACACGCCTGGCGCTGACATTAATCGTTGAGTCGGTACCTCCTTGTCTGTTTGCCATTCATATAGGTGAAGTACTGAGAGTGATTTTAGGCGACAATGATATAACCAGGAGTGTCAGCTAGGACTTGATAGTTTCTGGGACACTATAGATCAGTTGTCTTTGCACTAGAGGATATCCAGTTGGACAAGTGTGCAATGGAAAACTCCATGTTTGTCCAATGCTTATGTATCTTTATGGTAAATTTGTCTAGGCACTGCACACTTTGGGAACTTTCTTTCTTTTTCAATCCGTCTATAGTTTAACGGTTCTGTTTCCTTGCTTCAACCTCGCAAATTAATTCCTTACTCCAGTTGCAGAACTTCAGAATATGTAGCATGGGGTTCTCCTTGCTATTTGATATCATTGGCTTTTGTTTATGAATATTCAGATGCACTATCTCTTGGATGCAGATTGATAGCCATTTGTGAGGATATATATGCTGCACGGGCAGAGGGTGAACTGGAAGTTGAAGAAGTTCTATACTGGACGTTGGTCAAGATTTACCGGTCGCCGCACATGCTTTTGGAGTACACCAATCCCGACTAGGTACAGAGCGGATGCAGCATATGTGGATAATATAGGAATGTGATGACTATACTAACACTGATCGGCCAAGGCAAAGGAAGCAATCAGAGCCATCATTGATTGACTTGGTCCCCCAAACAATGCAAAGTTTTCGCTCACGGTGGTTTCATTGCACTATTTTGCGGGGTATGTCAGCTGCATAGATACAGAACACCACAATAGCGGCAGTTTCAATGAACCAGTTCTGCTGCCATCGGACTTCCGATCAGAAGTTGCTAGTTTGATATGTATGCCGAGGTTGAGCTAAAACTTTTATGATTGTGGTTCCACGAGCGAGTTTTGATTGCATTGTTTGAGAATGTGTGTCTCATTTGTATATATCTGTATCTTGGATAGCGATTCAAGCAGGCAATTTTTCAGCCGTCTTGATTTCATTGCCATATATTTGTTTGACAGAATGATAGAAAGATCAACAGAAAACCATGTACAGATTTCGTTCTTGTTTGTATTTTATTGGAGAATTTAACCCACAAGATCATAGCTCATCAGATGGAATAATTTAGACCTGGCAAATAAGTGTCAACATTCGCAAGTTTCTCCCGAAATTGTACTAAGATATTAGTGTGTTTTCTAGAAGAGTGTTGATTTGTGCTCATGCTGACACATGTCACGATCGGTAGTCAAAGTATCGACTCTTTTTTCTATTTTATCGGTAGTGGGCTATCGATGGGATAGATGAAGCTATCAGTAGTGGGTTACCGATATATTCAATCGGAGTCAAATACTGATTCTTTCATCTATCCTGTCGGTAGCCCACTACTTGGCTACGTAGTGGGCTACGATAGGATAGATCAAAGAATCGGTACTTGATTATCCATAGGTGGCATGTGCATTACACATGTCACTTGTCCATGTGCACGAATCTTTATTCATTTCAGAATAATTTTTTGCTAAAATTAGCATATTGGGCTTGAATAGCGGTGAATTTAATTTGGAGGGCAAAATGGCCTTTGTCTCAAATTCTGAGCTGGTTGGCATCAAATGAGCCAATTATGTGGACTTGATATCTTTTCCTAATAATCATTTATGAGCGCTGATTGGTGCACATGGCATGTGCACTTCATATTATTGAATCGGTAGAACAACCGATTCATATACATGTCTATCGGTAGTGGTCTATCAATAGACATGTATAACCTATTGGTACCCCACTACCGATAGGTTCGTTGTCGATTCATATACATGCTTATCGGTATCCCACTACCGATACATGCCTAGCGGTACTAGGCTACCGATAGGTATGTATATGAATACATGTGAAATGCACATGCATTGGCATGTACACAAATCATTTCTGATCATTTAATCAAGTAAATCTTCGCATTTACAAGCATATCCCAAAAGATATACATGCATAGATTCCCATATTGGTAGCACTTCACTACTTGTCTGGCTCATAATTTTCTCAAATAACATATCTATTTGAGATTCAATGGTTTTCTAATCAAGAATTTATATATTGAAAATATGGTTAAACCATAAATATGTTTCAGTATCATCCTCTTTTTTAGTCAAATATTCTCTGCTTTATGAGTATTTACATCCCCACCCTCACCTTACATTGAGATTCGAGTTTGGATATCTCAAGATAAACCTACGGCTGTGATTGTGTACTCACGGTGGGGGCGTTCTGAGGATATGCTGATTTAGTATTTAAAACGCATATTCTGAGGCATTTAATATAATCCGTTACAATGTAACGCATACTGAGAGAGAGAGATATATATATTTATATTGGTTTATAATTCCTATGGTACCAAATTAGGACATATATATATGGAGAGAGATATAAGAGAGAGAGAGAGAGAGAGAGAGAGGGGTGGTCTCGTCTTCTCGCGGCGCTCGTGCGGCAGCTCTACACCGGCTCGGGTGTCCTCCGGCGATGCTAGATCGTCCCGCCGACTGATCGTCGCAGTCTCAACTCTCGAATAGGGTGCGTCCCGATCCATCTCATCGACATGCATGAGAGTAGGATCGCGATGTCTCTCTCGCCCTTTTTTGGGGGGATTTTTCTCGATAACTTCGATGCTGAATCCTTTATAATAATACCTTGAATCGCGCTTGGTTGTGTTTTTGGGTGGGAATCGGAGGGCGTTCTGGGATTCTTTCTTGGGAATCTAACTCTTTGGTTGATCTGATTAATGTCGAGAAAATGTCTGGGTACGAGTTTATGGAGGGTGGTGCTCGCGGTGTTTTGATCCAATTTTCGCTATCGATGATCGTGGATGAATGTTTTGTTGGATCTTCTTTTTTCGGTCGTGATTTTTGGGGTTTTGTCTGGTTTATGCAGGAATTGGGCTTATTTTTCTCCCGATTTATTTGTCAATAAGTTTTAATTCCAATCCCTCTTTAAGCTCTGGATTATTACATCACCGCTCCAATTGCATTGAACATTCCATGAACATTTGATTTTGTGATTGACAGAGAATCTTCGAAGAGGATTGACTACTAGCAATTGAATGGCGACGATGGTTGCTAAAAGTGGTACTCCTTTCTCTTCTAAACCTGTACAAGAAAAAGGAAGTGGGAACAAGAGAAAGTTCAGAGCTGATCCGCCTATGTCGGACCAGGCCATCCTTGCCCCAGAGCAAGCCGAATGCTCTGGATATGAGCTGTTCCCAGTGGAGAAAGCCCCGGTCGACACAAACCTCGAGCACCCTGTTGGTGTTTGTGATTGCTGCCGGTCTCGTCCAGTGGGCCCTAGAGAACAACCAGATTCTGATGAACGTCGAAATGCTGATTGGGGTGATCTCACGGAGAGCGAGCTCGAGGAGATAGTCTTAAATAACTTAGATACCATCTATAAGAGTGCAATTATGAAGATCACTTCTTATGGATACACTGAGGAGGTTGCGGCGAATGCTGTTTTGAGCACCGGGTTCTGTTATGGATGCAAGGACACTGTTTCAAACATTGTGGACAATGCACTGGCGTACTTAAGGAGTGAGCAGGAAGTGGATTCTTCTTTAAGAGAAAATTTACAGGATGATTTGAGGAAACTGGAGAAGATTGTGTTGGCAGAAATGGTTACTGTGCTTAAGGAGGTGCGACCATTCTTTACTATGGGAGATGCAATGTGGTGTTTGCTGATATGTGATATGAATGTTTCTCATGCTTGTGCGACGGAAGGACCTCTGGGAAATGATGACAATGCCTCATGTAGCTCTACAGAACCCCAATTGGGATCGGAGACTGATTCTACTGATTCTAACTCAGTTGCTACGCCCGAATTAAGTGTTCCTGGATCCAGCAAGCTGAATACTTTACTACCTTGCCATCAAAGTTCTCTGCAACCTGAACTAGTACCCGTAGTAGGCCTCCCAAGCTTACCTTCTAATAGGTTTTCCATGCCTATAGCGCACCGCAGAGTATCAGAGTATAACTTGGGGAAGGAAATTCAAAACTCTTTCTCCGACCGCTCGGTGGACGAATCATCATCTGCATTTGTTTCTCATTCGTCTGGCAGCTTTGTTGCACCAAGTGATGCGCATACTGCCATGTCAAATCTTAATCCTGAGAAGGGGCATCTGGCGACTCTCTCGGTGAATATGCTAGTAAAACCTTCATCTGCTGGTGCATGTGAACGATCTACGCCAGAAGAGAAGGTGGCTAGCAGTAAAAAGGGTCATCTTGGTAATTCGAAGAGGGATTCCATCCTTCGACAGAAATCAGTTCACTTTGAGAAGAGCTACCGAGTATTTGGATCTAAAGCAACTGTAAGAGCAGGAAAACATGCTGCCTTTGGGGGTTTGGTCTTAGACAAGAACTGCAAGTCTCTGTCAAAAGCTAGCAGCATAACATTGAAGCATTCCGCCCTAAAGCTAAATAAAGTGGTAGGAGTGGATGCACAACAGCCAGATGCCAACCTTACTCTTTCTCTTACTGCTAGTCCATCAGCTAGTTCATCATATAGTATGGCAAATTTAAGCAGTGCGCTTGCAAGCACTGAGCTTACTCTATCACTGCCTTCTACAAGTGCCACTGGAATTATTCCGAAAGCTGTTCCTAGTGTCGACGCTGCAAATTATAGCAGCTATGCTAGCTTGCCATTGGATAAGATGTCTGGGAACTGGGGCCCCCAGGACAAGAAAGATGAGATGTTGCTAAAGTTGATACCTCGTGTGCGTGAACTACAGGGCCAGCTGCAGGAGTGGAATGATTGGGCCCAACAGAAGGTGATGCAGGCTGCCCGTAGACTAACCAAAGACAAAGCTGAGCTCCAAACCCTCAGGCAAGAAAAAGAGGAAGTGGCACGTCTCAAGAAAGAGAAGCAGGCTTTGGAAGAGAGCACCATGAAGAAGCTCTCAGAAATGGAGAACGCCTTATGCAAGGCAAGCGGTCAAGTTGGAAGGGCTAGTGCAGCTATGCACAGGCTCGAATTTGAGAATTCTGAACTAAGGCAGGAGATGGAAACTGCGAAGTTACGGGCAGTTGAGTCAGCTGCCACTTGTCAGGAAGTCTCCAGGAGAGAGGTAAGAACACGTTTAAAGTTCCAGTCATGGGAGAAGGAACGGACATTGTTACAGGAAGAACTTGTGACTGGAAAACGTCAATTCTCTCAGCTCCAGCAGCAACTCCAACAACAAAAGGAGTCTCAAGAGCGACTGGAGGTAATTCTCAACAGTTATACTTTTGGTTGTTGCTTGAGAAGTGAAATTCTGTTCTATATGTCGGCAACTTTACTTGTGTCATCAGAATTTTCTGAGTAATTTTTAAAGCATTTTTAGTCAGTCCTTTTCTGAAGTCAATCCACCTATCATATTGACTCATTTCTCAAGTTTAGGCTTTTTTGCTTACTCCAAGAGTTCGTATTTGCTGCAGAACAAGATTAATTGGAGCATGGTTAAAATTCTATGTAGGTTGACTCTAATTGGAAGAATGTACAATTATTTGATTATTAAAGCACATCATGTCACATTCGCAGACATTAGTTTTGTTCCAGATATTTGGGGACATCATCAATTCGCTTTGTCTTAATGACTCGTGGCTATTGTAGGTTTTTATGAAATAGATAGTCTAGCTTCGTCTTCTGAATTGCATGCAAAAAAGCAGGCTAGTTGTTATAAAGGGATGACAGGTGGCAAGATTATGGATTCGACTAAAATCGAAATAGACAAAGATAAACTCCTTGATTCAAGAACGATTACAGATTACTAAGGTTTTTATATGAAAGATCCGTACGTAGCAAAGCCTTGGATAGAAATGGCACTTGGTGTGCTTATTGTCTAAAGATCATGCTTATTTTTACAAAAATAGGGGAATCATATGAATAATGGAGAAACTCCATGAAAGGAAGATTAATGACTCTTTCGTATTTCATACGAAAGAGTCATAATTGTCTAAAGATCCATTGAAAGACCCGATATAGGAAAGCCTTGGATAGAAATGGCACTTGGTGTGCTTATTGTCTAAAGATCATGTTTATGATTACTCAAATAGGGGAATCATATGAATAATAGAGAAACTCCATGAAAGGAAGATTAATGACTCGTATAAATTACATAACAGAAAATGTCCCGAATAAATCCAATGAGAAATTAATAATTTTATGAACGATTAGCGATTACTCAGTTTTAGTTATAGAAAAGATCGTTTGAAAGACCCGACGTAGCGAAACCTTGGATAAAAATGGCGCTTGGTGCAGTTATTGTCTGGAGATCTTGTTTATGATTTCGAAAATAGCGAATCATATGAATAATGGAAAAACTCCATGAATGGAAGATTAGTGACTCATATAAAGTACTTGACGAAAAGTGGCCTGAATTATCCCAACGAGAAATTAAAAGTAGCTATTATGCCTTTTTCTGACGAATCACACAATCTTATCATTTTGTGAACTAAGATCATCAAATGAATCATAATTACAATTGAAATGATAGAAAAAGAGATATGAGTCAATATATGGTCTAAAGTCGCAAATATCATAAAAGGGTTCCCATTATCAGAATAGACATTGCAAATTGAATACATTATAGGATCTATTGTCTTCCGTGTAGAAAATTAGGGAGTGTCGCCACTCGGTATTTGTAAATGGAAAGAAAGCATACATATAAATGTCGGAAGCACAAAACTAACGGTATACTTGTAGGTGATTCACTCAACTTTTTCAACTTCTATTTTGGTCAATGTGCCATTTTCTTTACACATCTCGCCAAGTGACATAAATTCGTTACATGTTTGTTTCTTTTACCTGTTGGGTATAATTTCTGGAAGGGGAATTTCAAATATGCCACATTTTTTGCCAAGTACATAATTTCTGGAAGGGAAATTCCAAACATGCCACATTTTTTTGCCAAGTACACCACATCTATCGAATGTATAAAAACATGTTTGGTGGGCAACCACCGAATGTACAAAAATATGTTTGGTGGGCAATGGCTGAAATATTTAATGATTCTTAGCAGTGTGGCTCATTGCCCACCGAACATGTTAGCATATGATTCGGTGGTTCCCCATCGAATGCAAAAAAGTGTGGTGCATTTGGTATTTCTCTTTCTGGACAGTGTTACCTACTTCCTTCTTGAGAGCCATTATTTCTATTGAAAAACTCTATTTTCTTTTTTGAACATGGGAGCTATACTTTCTCTTGAAAAACTTTACTTCAAGTGGTGGGAAAAGGTGAAGGAATCAGAGAAGTTGTAGTCTTGTAGGCAGTAGAGAAAAAAGAGACGTCTAAGCAGTTAATTGTAAGATTAATATCCTCCCATCTGTTCTTCTGAGTTTACATTTGTGTTTGACAGCTAATATGTTAAATGCTTTCTTTCTTCATTTAGTTGCAAGGATTATTCCAGATCAAATTAAAATGCAATTTTCAATTGCAGTCTACTTTGTCTTGCCCTTGCTTTATAGTTTCATGTGCTTCTGTTATAACTTTTGATGCCACTTTGTGAGAATGACTCACAGGCTAGATTCAGACAAGAAGAAAAGCTGAAGAATGAGGCACTTACCTGGGTGAGTTCCGAGAGAAAAGAACGGGAGCAGATTGAGACCTCGGGAAAGTCGAAGGATGATGAACTAAAAATAAAGGCAGTAAATGATTTGGAAAGATACAAAGACAACATTAGGAGACTTGAAACCCAGATTTCGCAGTTGAGGCTAATTACAGACTCTTCGAAGATTGCAGGACTAAAGTTGGGCATGGATGCTAGCTATGCTTCACACGTTTCAGATGGAAGAAAGGAAAGAGATGGCAATATTATTGGTAACTTTCCAGATCCTGGGGAAACCGAATCTGAAGATGTGCAGCGTGAGCGAGAGTGCGTGATGTGCTTGACCGAGGAGATGTCTGTTGTCTTCCTTCCCTGTGCCCATCAAGTTGTTTGCGTTTCTTGCAATCGACTCCATGAGGAGCAAGGTATGAAGGACTGCCCTTCTTGTAGAACCCCTATTCAGCGGAGAATCTGTGTACGCTCCGCTGTCTCTTAGATTTCACATATACTCTGATCTCAGTCTGAGTTCAAAGGACTTCCTTTCAGAATAATATCTCAGCGTGACTTGAAAGTAAATAATGCATTTATGCATTAAATGGACAATCAAATATTGAATGAATTGTGATCTTGTCACTGTGGACACCCTCTTCCTTTGAATTAAGGACTATTATTACTGGAGTAACTTATACATTCCATTTCGGCTCGGGTTTGAAGCTTGTGAGTGTGTCATGAGAACCGAGTGGGTTCTATTTGTTAGTTTTTTTTTTTTTTTTTTTTTTTTGGATTAGTTGAGTCAAAAGGCAAGTAACAAGTAGAATTACAAATCCATCCCAAGAGGAGCCCTCAAGCCATCCTCAGAAAACCAAGAAAAATCAGAATAACATGCGCTGCATCGCCTTGTCAAAGCATATGCTGGATGAACGGTCTCCTGTGGTTCTATTTGTTAGTTGTTCTTCCTTTTCTTGGATGAAATGAGGAATGGAAACATGCACAGAATGCTCAGTGTTTGGGACCTGTAACTGCATTGCATGATCTCTTCTTCAGAAGCATGGTTCAAATGTCGTGAACCAAGATAACATATTGAACAATATACCTCGACAGTGGGAAGGATTTGTCACCTCCAGTGGAGAGGTAACATATTAAACTCTTCTCCTTTGTTTTTGTTTCGTAAGGCAAAGAATAAAATGGAAAAAGATTTAATCAAATATTTAAATTTTTTTATTTTTTAATCCAATGGATCTTTATCTTCTCATGGGATTACATATCCTATCTTCTTTTAGGATTATTTTATCTCATGTACATGATATGGAGTTCCAATGGGATTATTTATCCCACGCTTAAAATCACATCAAATATGAGATAAAGTGAGGGACATATGATTATTAATCATATCCAACCTATAATACCATGAAGCAAATTAGCGTTTTAATTTAGATGAATTAATGGATTGGATTTGTTGATGCGGATACATCCAAGGGAAGCGAGCGTGGCTAGCACATGGCAGCTACCATGCACACGACTAGGATGTATTATGGGGGTTCTACCATGCCAGGGAATCTGACTCAGCTTAAAGAACAAAACAAAGCCCTTATTAAAGCTCAACTGGTTACTGGTAATAGGTTAAATTTAAGGGGTTTTTGTTCAGAGCACCATAATATGGACTTATCCTGCTAATAAAATCTACATCATTAGTTTTACCTCCTAAA
>OY986965.1:3153549-3348254 GCA_963920575.1 Narthecium ossifragum | reverse complement strand
AGTATTCTCTTTGTAAAAAGAGAATACCATTCATCATGTAAAAAAGAATCTTTGCAGATTATACATGAATGTATTTTAGTATTCTCTTATCTCATCTTTGTAGTATTTATTTTCTCTTTTTTTCATTAATATAATTATGAAAATAAATGGAATAATCATGATGTCATCAAAACCGATGTCAGTTATGGAAGGATGGAGAGAAGGAGGGGGTGGAATCATGATGTCATCAAATCAAAATCAATCGAAACCGATTTGTCATCAAATCAAAATTGATTTGCATGGATTACACCAAAAATGGAAATAAAACAACTCATAACTGCCATAAATTAAATACAGCTATATATAATGCATCAAATATTTAATATATATGAAGTAGGGGTAAAAGTGTCATGCAAAATACCTAATCTCCCATAACTGTCTTAAAATGGTGTAAACCCATTAAAACATCTTAGGGTGATGTACCAGTGAATAAGTTTATTGGATTTGGTGTAAAGACTAATAATCTATAAATTTAATTTGTTATTGTTGGGGGAGCCTAGGGGCATTTGTAGATGCCTCCCAAGTCCCAAGTTAGAGTGGTGGACGTGATATTTAGTCATATATTTAACAAGTCATCTATAGTTAAAAGCGTCGATATGTCCGAGTGGTTAAGGAGACAGACTTGAAATCTGTTGGGCTTCGCCCGCGCAGGTTCGAACCCTGCTGTCGACGTTTATTTTTTAAGTTATTTACATATACTCTTTGGAAAAAAAAGTTTGATTTTGCACGAATCCAAAAATCGAATTTAGAATCCTCAAAACCGGTCGTCAAAAATGAAAATGCAGTACTTACAAGGGCTTTTTATATATCTATCCTTCAAATGTTTCAAAATATCATAATTATCATTATATTTTTTCAGTTTACTAAAATACCCTTGAAATTTTAACAAATCCGTAAACCTACCCTTCCGTCTATCCCTCTAACTTAACCATGGTTTAATCATGGTTATAATCTACCATGGCATGTAAATTACTTAATTACCCAATTTTGACCGGCTTTTGTGTGTATTTTGACTTCTTTTCCTGAATTTGCTGACGTAAGAGGGAGAGAGAGAATCAATTTTAATTTTGACCTGTTTTTTTGTTATTTTGACTGCTTTTTTGATTTGCTGACGCAGGAGTAAGAGAGAGAATCGATTTTGACCAACTTTTGTTATTTTGACTGCTTTCCTTCTTTGATTTGCTGATGTAAGAGGAAGAGAGAGAGAATCAATTTTGACCGACGACACCAGCTCCCCCTCCCTCATCGTCGAGATCCCCGTGTTCTTCTCAGGATGGGCAGCGCGCGGGCGCCCCACCAGCGTAACATGGGACCCCAGCGCCAACCCACACGGCAGCTCCATCACCCTCCCCCGCCGCACAAACTCCTCCCCCGACAGCGTGACGGAGGGCGGGCAGGAGACCTCCGTCGACCGGTTCTTCTTGTTCGTGGATTCCGGAGGCATCGACTCGAGCTCCTCAAAAAGCCTAGCGCCCACGCTCCAGGCGTGCCGGGCAGACTTATGGAGCTCGGAGGCATTAAGGTCGAGGTTGTCATTCGAGAAGTCAAGGCCGGAGACGACGAGGCTGAGGTTGCGGGTGCGGCCAGGGAGAGGAGGGGATTTAGACGCTGATTGGGGTTCCTCCACAGGAGTGATCTGGACAGGAAGGGGATGGTGGAGGAGAGGGGAGGAGGAGGACGTCGGAGAGGGAGGGGAAGACGAGGGACCAGACGAGGAGGAAGACGGCGACGTAGGAGATGAAGAAGAGGGCGAGGAGGTCTTTTTACATTGCGCCGTTAACGGTATTAGGAATATTCCATGAAGATTCACCGGTAAGTAACCCGATGGGTATGTTTACGGATTGTTCAAAATTTGAAAGGTATTTTAATAAGCCTAAAAAATATAGGGGTAATTGTGATATTTAGAAACTTTTGAAGGATAGATATGTAAAAAGCCCTATTTACAAAGGCTAATGATAATTAAACAATTTTAAAAGAAATAAGGTTTGATTTTACATATATCTCTTAAAATTTTGAAAAAAAAGTTTGATTTTACATACCTCCTATGAAAAAATCGAATTTATATAGATTCTGAGAACCTCATATTCGAAAATAGAAATTCAGTACTTATAAGGGTAATGATAGTTAAGTAATTTTGAAAGCCACATTTAACATCAAATGACTTGGTCGGCATATTTTATAAATATGTCACTCTTAAATAACTAAAGGTGTTATATAACAATAATCAAGGTTTTTAAGTAATTTCAAAAGCCACCGTTAGAGCTGGCATAAACGACTTTATGTATAAATTTGATTTTTTCAAGGTATATATATTTTAAATCAAACTTTTCAAAATAACCCTTATTTAAAATAAAATATATATATTTTTCCTGGTCTCTCGTCATAATTCCATTTCTTTTTCCTGGTCTCTCGTCATAATTCCAATGGTTTAGGGGCTGTTTGGTTCCCAAGAAGTGGCCGGAAGTCACTTTTTTGAAGTGACTTCTGAGCCACTTCAGGTGTTTGGTTGCTCGGAAGTGGGGTTGAAGTGACTTCAGCCCCACTTCCAAGTTACTGTAGCCAAAGCTGCCACTTTCCATTTCGACTTCCGGTCTTTTTGATGAGAAGTCAGTTGAAGTGGCATTTGGAGTGGCATTTGAAGTGGAAAATAATATTAATAATATTATACTGTAATAAAATATTAATATAAGTAGGTCTCACATATCACGTGTCACCTCGTGATTGGTCCACGTCATCCAAAATAATATTATTTCTAATAATTTAATTTAAAAATTATTAAATTATTAATATTTTAAGATTAAAATATTTTTTTAATGTTTTAATTTTAATATTTTAAGTGGCAAATAATGTTAATAATATCATACTATAATAAAAATATTAATATATATGGATCTCACATGTCACGTGGCACCTCGTGATTGGTCCACGTCATCTAAAATAGTATTATTTTTAATTTTTTTAATATAAAAATTATTTAAATATTAATATTTTAATTATTAAAATTATTAACATAAAATATTAAATTATTAAAAATCCTTGAAATTGTTCACAGTTGGGGGTGAACATATCTCCACTTCAAGCACCAACCAAACACCAGAACTCAAAAAAATCCCAGAAAGTCACTCCCCAGAAAGTCACTCCAGTGAAGTCACTTCTTAGAAAGTCACTTCTTGAAATTGTTCACAGTTGGGGGTGAACATATCTCCACTTCAAGCACCAATCAAACACCAGAACTCAAAAAAATCCCAGAAAGTCACTCCCCAAAAAGTCACTCTAGTGAAGTCACTCCTTAGAAAGTCACTCCACTCCAGCTCACTTCTCATAAACCAAACAGCCCCGGTCATACTCTCTCTCTCGTCTCTCGCCATAATTCCAATGGTTTAGTTACTCTCTCTCTCTCTCTCTCTCTCTCAACGCACCTCGATGTCGCCGGCGGCGGCTGTAGAGAGCGTCGTGGTGGTCCACAACGTCGCCAAGCGCCACAACGTTGGAACTCTCGCCCGCAGCGCCGCCGCCTTCGGCGTCTCCGAGTTGCTCCTCGTCGGCCGCCGCGACTTCAACGCCTTCGGCAACCACGGCTCCGCCTCCCACCTCCGCTTCCGCCACTTCTCTTCCCTCTCCCAAGCCCACCTCTACCTCAAGGTAAGGTAGTTTGTCTCCCACTTCCTCATATGGTTTTGGTTAAAACTTCCAAAGCGATGTCTTTGAGAAACCCTAAAACCCTTTGCTACTAAAATTAATGGATCTTAGGAGGAGAGAAGGTTTGATATATGTGGGGTGGAGATTGTGGAGGGGGCGGCGCCTGTAAACGATCATCCTTTTAGGAAGAGCACTGCCTTCCTCCTCGGCAACGAGGTCTGCTGATGATGATTGGGTTGATCATAGGTTGCTTTTTGATAGAGGTTTTCCAGTAAAGTTGGTTGCTTTTGTTGTTTGATTTGAATAGGGCACGGGGCTGTCAGCGAAGGAATGCGAGATATGCGACTTTTTTGTTTACATCCCGCAGTACGGTGGTGGCACTGCATCGTTGAATGTCACTGTCGCCGCGTCAATCGTACTTCATCACTTTGGAGGTGTGTTCGGTCTCCCAGCTCCTCTTTCGATGAACTTAAAAAGGCTTTCTTCTGTTCTGATTATTGTTGGGATCAAGCTCATTTCATGTTTTGCACATAAAAACAACTCTACCAACTGAGGCTGTCACCTGCTTTCATAGCTGAATACTAAAGATCCTCTTGCAATATTTAATGCAGTATGGGTCCCTTTTGATGTTCAAAGCTTGCCTTGGTTGATAACTATGAGGTCCAATCCTTGATAATATTGTAGTGCTTATCCTGGTAAGAAATTTTCGATTTTAGGTGAAGAGTAAGCTGATAGAGAATTCAGCTTTATGGGAACGATATAGGATGACCTTAAATTATATGTTTCTGCAGCTAATGATTGATTTGTTTCAGCTAATAATGCCATCTGTGTTTTTCATGGCCTAATACTTTGTCCGGTTTTTATCTTTATCTAAATCCATAAGTTTCTAGATTAACCTTTTTGCATAATGAGCTTATTGTGCTCAAATTGCGTCCGTTTATTAGATGCAACAAACTTTTGTCAGAACTTGTTGTCTTGGGTGAAACTTTTTTATTGGCAATATGATTTTTATTACATGGATTATCACGGATTAATCTTGTAGGTAAGATTGACTCTGTTTAGTTACCTTTTGCCAATGGAGGATCCATTAGGTACAAAACAGTTCAGTCTATCTAGACAATAAAGTGTTTAAGATTGTCTGATGTGATATGGTTTGTGAGAAAATATATGCTTGACTTGAAACCGGACGATGGGACATGGATGAAAGAATTCCACTGCCTGTAAGCCTTTGTTCGCAGGGTATGATTGTTGGCAAAGGCGATCAAAACATACCCGCCATAGGATGCTTCCTATAATGATCATAATGAGCTTGTTTGTAACCTATTGAGTGTATAAAAGCCCCGATCAAGGATAATTTGGTGAGAGCTAACTGAGATGGTGAGGACATACGAAACTCCAACCAAAGGGATTGGGTGTGGGAAGGAGCTTAAAGTTGGCCGATGTGGCAATTAATAAGATCTAAGATGATATAAATAGAATCAGCGGAGAAGAAAGTAATGCTGCTTGTAGCTATATCTGATGTAACCATCAATGGTTAAATTAAAAAATGATAGGAAAGGAAGATGATTTTCCTGCTGCAAAAAGTTGGAAGAAGGCTTACAGCTTTTGTTATTCTATTTGGTTAAATCTCTTCTAAGGGGAGCAATTCATTCCCTCTTGCATTATGTTCTAAGTTCCTTTGTGAAAGCTAGTATCCCTGATCTCTTTTCTACACCGTTATATGATTTAAGCCTCTGAGTGGGCTGTAATCCCTTGCTGAAACCTTATCCTTGCATCCTAAGGTCTTGTATGCCTACCAAGCATATAGTGTATGTTTGTCTGTGATATCCACTAGGCTTTTTAATCAACCTTATCCTTGCATCCTAAGGTATTGTATGCCTACCAAGCAAATAGTGTTTGTTTGTCTGTGATATCCACTAGGCTTTTTAATCAATAAGTTTCCCCTGCTCCAAAAATAATAATAGCTACACTGATGAGTAAAAGCTGTCAGTGTGTAAGTAATGATCTCAATTTTATGTGCATCTCAAAGGAAAATAGTCTGTCTGCAAGTTGCGTTGTTGACATGTTTCTGATCTTCTTTGCATCTCCAGTTTGGGCAGGTTTTCCTGAAAGAAACCGTGAGGGCAACAAGTTCATCGTGGCAGAGAAACCTATTAAACAGGGTAGAAGAAATTATTGTGCTGAATCAGTCGAGTCCCTGATCGAGGAGAGGAAGAACAGGAGGGAGTCTGGCCTCCATGATGTGTTTGAGGACGGCAGAGGTGATGCTGATCCTCAATCAGCAAGTGTTTTGGACTCGCTCTTTGGTACGTAAAAGTTCTCAATTATGTCACTGTGCTGTTCGCACGAACACAAAACCAGTTGCTGGTGGTAAATGGTTTCTTGCCTGTACAACCGAAACCTATAAGAACCTTCAAGAAGATAACTGCAAGCATCTGAAGTCCTTCACTACGGCTGTTCTTTGGGAGATTTTAGGATTCTAATTTAAGAATTTGCTTATAAAAATTGCAAATTTTTCCCTCCTGGTTCTTCACTAATTGGCATATAATTTTTGTATCCTGTTGTTGTGAGAGATCTTGGATTGTTTTCCTATAGGACACCAACAATCCGTTTCACGTACCATGGTCATCGCTATTACTGTGTGCCCTTTCTCTTTCCTGTGTGGATTGATCTTGTACTCTAAACTCTTCCTCTTGGATTCCCCTCCCGTTGGATTGACCAAAAAAATTTTACTCCGCTTTCTTATTTTTACATGTCTTACTTGACGAGTCAGGTGACCGGATTATATAGTTTAGATCGCCCATTGAGAGTAACTGTTCAAGTTTTGAGTGGCTCTGTTCTGAAAATTATCTGTTATCCTCGTCGCTAACAAAAAAAATACGTACATTCATTCTTGATTTCATTTGCAAATCAAAACATCACGTGGAATCTCCAATCTCATTGATGTTTCCTTCTTTTTATTCCTTATTTTCTTTTTCTTTTTTTTCTTTTTTTTTCTTTTTTTTTTTCTTTTGTTCTTGATGAGCAGAAGGCACAGGCGCTGAGGGCTCCTTTTTTATACATTATGAATAAATATTTATGTACATGGATATGTTATATGTATATTATACATGTCTTCTAATCTATAGGTATCTCGTTACCGATTTGACAGTATGTGTAATGTACATGGTATGCTATGACTATGTACACAAATCACGGCTCATACATCACTCCTTTGCGCTTTCATCAAAGTATTTCCTACTCCTATACTAGAAGTATACATCTCTCTCTCTACGCCGTCGTCAGGAAGCGGTGATCCCACCACCCGTGCTTCCCGTCACTGCCCACCGCCCCATAGCACCTCGGCCTCCCCCCAACCCACTCCCACCTCTCTCTCAGTTCCCGAGGCGCCTCTACCAACTCCTCCTCGACTCCGATCTCCTGGGGATCCGGTCTCGCCTGATCGAGATCCATACCTATAGCCGCCTGGGAATCGCCCTGCACGAGGTGGAGCTGAAGGCGACCGTCGGACCGGGAAGCTTGGAGTGCCTCTGGCCGCTCGACCCTGACCTCGGTGATCACGAGGCGCCCATTCTCCCTAACCTTGCGCATGAACCTCCCGCCGCCTTTCGCCAGCCACGGCAGCGGCGGGGGAAATCTCCACCGCCTCCTCCTCTCCTCCTCCTCCCTCCGCTGCCACCGTCTCCTCGACCTTTCCTCCTTCTCCGCCGCATCCGCCACCGCCGTATCCTCCTCCTCCTCCGAAGTCATCGATCTCGCGTCGCAGCTCTCGGACCCCAAGCTCTCCGTGCACAGGCTCAGCCGATCTCCACCCCCGCCGTACCCACAGAGCACCCGAGACACCGGATCGACGAAACACTCCCCAAAATGCGACGGAATACTCCGGCGATCCCGGGGATCGCCGGTCCCCAGTAAGGTACCCATGCTCTCTGGCAAGCTCACCATCCCATCTCCTCCCCCCCTATGTCCCTATTTGTCGTCGTTAATTAGCACCGTAATCCGGAGGCGCGTGGGCGTATAGCAAGGGGATCGGACGGCTGGGATCGAAGAACCGGGCTTGATTTCGCTATTTATGGCGAGGTGTGTGGATTGGGACGATGATGATGGTGATGGGGATAAGGAGGTATTAATATGGCGGGAAACGGGACAGAGGATAGCGTGTTTGGGACCGTTAGTTTTAAGCGGTTGGCCCGTGAGAATGACACGTCTTCTGAACTGTTCCCTGGATTCATCTAATAATCTGCTGGCTTTCTAAAAACCATTTCCTTTTTTTCTCAGAACTAGACGGATATGGTATAGAATATTTGGGAATCCGTTTGATGGAATATAGGATAAAATTGTTGGCAAATTTATTACCACGAATTCTGCGCTCATGATTGGGGTTGATGATTCGCTGATTTTTGAAAATCCCAATTTTTAGATTGGTTGTCTGGGTTCTAAGAACTTATGGTTTAGGAGGATGAACAAATAGAAATATCTTGATTTTCAAAGATATTTTGGAGCCTCCCAGACATTAATGTGGATAAATCCACAAGTTTTGACGTATATGAGTGTGATCACTCTTGTAATTAGCCCTTAATTGGGCTTCCAAGCTCTCTGGCTCAACTAATAAAAAAAATATAAATGTGATCACGAGTTCGGATCGTTGGTGATGTGACATTAGCGAAATTATTGGATCCCAAAAGGCCAGCTAGAACTTAGAACCTTCTCTATTGTTGTTTCAGATACTCTTTTCATCTTTGACAGAAAACTTTAGCTTACTTCTTTCGCATGTTTTGTGAACAAAAGTTCACACTAGAAAAGGTGGAGGGGAAAGGAGAAACGGAAAGTTGCCTGATGCATACACATGCTGCGACATGCAGGAACCTTCAAAAGCGGGTATGATTTCATGAAAGAATAAAGTTTTGTGTATATGGTTACGTTGCACATGTCATCTAACTGACAATGAGATATCGATTGATTTATCTAATTTTTTTAATTGGTAGTGAGATATCGATGGATTTGATCAACCAATCGGTACCTCATTATCGATTTCATCATTGGTATATTCAATCGGTAGTGAGATACCGATCAATTGATCTAGTCCATCGATAGCTCAATACCGAAGGACTAGATCAATCAATCGGTATCCCACTACCGATTCGACGGCGTGTGTAATATACATGGTTTGAGTCATGTACATAAGTCAACGCACTTTCTGAAAATATGATTTGGCCTCAAATAGTAGATTCGAACTCTTCTATATTCCTTATTATTATTGCAGAAAAATTAGGGTTGTTTCATTTTTTTTTTTAGAAAATAAGAATCATGTTTCAAAAATTATCGTTTTCAACCTCCTTTGCTTTTTTTTTTAAAAAAACACATAATAAAAACATGAAAATATTTTCGAAACCAAACACCCTTTGTTTCCAATTACATTCTTTAAATTAAGATGCAATTATTACATAGATTAATTGTTGTCGTTTGTGTATAGGTATTAGGTGCATTGATTGCTATATTCAGAAACCAAGTTAAAAGAACTTCACCTCGTAAGTACCTTCAACATAATCTGATTTCGTTACTGCCTATTTAATGTTTAATTATTTTTGCAAAATTCATTGTCTGATAGAATTTCCCTTGATAAATATTTAGCTCATACACCCTTAACCATTAGGATAACGTAGTTATTCGTGGAGACTATAGCTTTAACAAGCTGAATTATTCCCCATTAAAGATTCACTGACCTCCTAGAATTCTCAGAAAGGAAAAAAGAAAGTAACATTTTATCATGAATGTATGATATTTTCTCTCTTTCTTCATATTTATTTGCCCTAAATTGGAGATCTAGGCATCAGATCCCCACTTAAACAATCTCACCTGTAGGGTGCGCTCGGTGGAAGTGGAAATTTGAAAGTTGGAAAGTTATTACGGGAGCAACATTTACATGTTCCTCGTGTCTGGATAGAAAAGATTAAAAACTTGTAATAATCAGAACAGATGAATCAGACGGCTGGATTGCTTTGTAGCTGAATCGAACGATGGAGAAGCTTCGATGATAGATCGACGGCAAAGGAAGCACGCCGGAGGCCAGCGGTGGCAGAGGAAGTTTCGGGAGGACCTTGGGATTCCGTACCTAGGGCCCGATGAGGAACGCCGGCGACAGGGCGGCGGATTTGGTGGGGACAGCTCGGAGGTGTTTGAGGAAGATGTCGGCAACTTGGGTTGGCGGATCGGGGCTCAATAGCACCGGGGAAGATGGGGGGAGAGGTCCTCGGACCTCAGGTACGTAGTAGGGAAGGCCGTGGGCGGCCTTGTGGGCGGCGGTCGTGACCTTGGCCGGCGTCGGGGCGGGGTGGTTAGCCGGAGAGGAAGGGAGGGCGTGGTCGGAATCCGGCGAGAAGGTGCTTGGAGAGCCGGAGGTGGTTGGTCGGCTTGGTGGTGGTCGGCGAGACAGGGGACGACGGCGATCGAGGCCGGCGACGTTGAGGTCGCGATGGGGCTCGGGGAAAGGGAGGAAAAAGACGAGGAGGAGAGAGAAGGTGTGGAATGGATTCAAGAGACAGATCAAACCGATGTTTGATCAACGGCTTAGATTATTTGAAAATAAATAAAGAGATGAAAAATATAAATATAAATAATTTTTTTTAACACCCCTTTACCCTCATCTTGGGTAATTTTTACCCCAGAGTAACTGATATAATCCTCATTTTTCACCCCTTCTGCACCCAAACCAAGCGCACCCTATTGTATATTTGCAGTTCTAGCCCTTAGCCCCACTCCTTGCAATTAGAACAGCAATTCAATTATGCCTGTTTATGTGGTGTCATATCCGAGCCGATACCCTTCCGGTACGACGGAAAGACGAGGAAGACCACGCTGGATAAGAATCCGGCGCCCAGCGGCAG
The DNA here is from genome assembly GCA_963920575.1 of Narthecium ossifragum. Taxonomy (NCBI): domain Eukaryota; kingdom Viridiplantae; phylum Streptophyta; class Magnoliopsida; order Dioscoreales; family Nartheciaceae; genus Narthecium; species Narthecium ossifragum. The sequence goes on along the minus strand of OY986965.1, from coordinate 3,337,692 downwards.
ATTCAGCAGCAGCTCCTTCGAGTTCGGCCCGGCATTCGGGAAGAAGCACGTCTGGGTCTCCGAGTCACTGAAGGCCACCGTCAAGAACACCAGAACGGTGAAGAAGGCATGGACCCAATCCAAACATCTCACCTTCAACCTGGACAAATCCGTGGTGAAGACCTTGTTCCTGTCCTTGTCGTCGCCGGAGTAGTTGATGACGAAGAAGCCCTTGAGGGTGGCGATGCCGTAGTAGAGCTTGCCGTCGGCGCCGACGAGGCTGTCGGTGAAGGCGAAGAAGACGCATGTGAAGGAGCAGCAGAGGATGAGCGTGAGCATGAGGTACTTGTTGGAGGCGTAGCACATCCCCCGGTTGTCGAAGGAGGGGGAGAGGGCCTGGAAGGCGAGGACGGTGCCGGTCGGCAGGAGCTTCACGAGGTTGGCGGCGCTCGAGAGGGTCCTGTCGAGGATCATCGGGTTATTTTGGATATCCGGCACCGCCGCCGTGGGAGGCGGCGTTGCATGGCTTGGGTCTTTGGAGTTTGGAGCTGGGCTTGGAGGGAATATTTGGATGACAGATGAGTCCCCCATTAGAGATCGATCTAGAGAGAGGGAGAGAGAGAGAGTGCTTGGGAGACAAGAGAGGAGATGAAGGCATTAATGTAGAGAGAGATGAGTGATGGTGGTGAGAATTAGGCGGAGGTGGGGCAAGAAGACGGTGATATGAGGTGGAGACTGGAGAAAGGGACTGGAACGTTGAAGTCTCTGGTGAGGAGGGCGTCGGAGTCTTGTTAGACTGCGGCCGGCAAGTCTTTAGACGATAGCTTTGGCCCGAGGGAGTAGTTGGGACCTTCACATCTTTTTGGAGATTGGCTTCACGGTTTTGCTCGGTCATCTTTGTACATATTCCTAGGGAGTTTAATTCCTTAGTTGATTGTATAACGGCGGCTGCGTGCCACATGATTTCCTTATGTACTCAGCTCATGTGGCTTAATCTATCCCTATTATAAAAGGAAGAGTAGGCGGAAGTTTTCTCTGGATGCAACTATTTTGATCCTTACCTAATTGATGCCCCATCTAATTAACTTTACTATAATTAACCTTACCATAATTGATCCTGCCGTTTGCATCATGCCTCTTTCCCTACCATATCGCCTCCCTTCTCCTTTAACAGTCCCCTACCTGCACCCGTCTAATTAATGTCGCTTCAACCAACCCCCCTCCCCAAGATTGAGCTTCTTGCCAGCGATTGAGCTCCTCCTCCGCTTTCTTCCTGCCCAACAGCCCCATTCCTCAGAAGAGGCGGGCGGCGTTGATGTTCTCCGCGAAGCCGATGAGCCCGGATCCCGAGGAAGCAAGGATATGGGCTCCAACGGCGGAACGACGGAGAAGGAGGGAGGATGAGGGTCGCGGAGCAGTCCGATGTCGAGGGAGATGGATCCGATGGCGGAACGGCGGCGGAGGAGAGTGGATGGGGGCGTTAATTATTTCCATCATTTTCAACTTGCCGGCGCTTCCACTCCTCTCTAGATGAAGAAACCCTTGGCCTTTCCACTACCCTTCTCCTACTTCATATATTGATCTCAAGATACACCTGTAAAGTGTAGGTAATTTTACTCTGTGGGTAACTTCCTATTCATGGGTTTGCAGTCCATGTTTGTTTACATGGTTGTTGAATTCCATTGAGATCTTTTTTCCGTGTTTTTTCAAATTGATATTCTATGATTGATTAGTTGTTTATGCTAACTCAAAAAAAGGATATTAGGATATGATCTTTCGAGTTTTGGTGGTTCATCATATCCGTGTTCAGTTGCTTCAAGTTCTTAGCATCCTTACATATTCTGCGAAGCAATTCCTCCCTTTTCTTTTTCTCACATGTTCTTATTTAAATTTTGCAGGGACGTGAAATTCCAATTGTTCATCGCATAATTAAGGTAACCTTTCTCTCTAAATCTATTTGCTGATTTGGAAATTATGTGCACATTTTGCCCCATTGGTTCTTAATCCATTTCAAGTGTGGCATGGTTCCTGAGCCTTATTTTCCCACTTTACTCTTTTGCGTATAAGTTTCATGTGCTATTCAAATCTTAGCTATTGGAGCATGGATGATTATAATGGTTTTAGACAACTTTTCTTAGTTTCATCAACATCCGATTTTATTGAGCTCACCAGATTCAGTTTATACAAGGTCCATGTTTTTAGCTGTTCCCTGAATATAGTATGTATCACTATTAGATCCTGTGAAAGGAAAGTATTCATCTTATAAATATTTAATGGAGCTCAAACATGAGATTTAGACCTTTCATTTGTTTTGTCAAGGTTAGATTGCACTCCTTGGGAACTTGTGGCTTAACTGAAGTCAAATGACTTAGTTCAAGAGATTTGTATTTTCTGTTATGTTGACCTAGAATTGACCCAGACTAATTGGTGCTTAAATTTTCTGTCATTCAACTCTTAGAATCATTGCATCTCATGGCGGCGCAATGCATGGGTCAATGGTTCCATCTGACTGGTAGATTCAGACCATACATCCTATGTATTATACTGGCGAGGCCAAGTAGATTTAAATATGTTTTTTTACCTAAGAACAGTTGTTATTAAAAACCCTAATTAATTGATGTATAAGTTGTCTTAAACTAAGGAGATAGGGGCAAGTCCTTTCACTTTGACACACAAACAAAATAGACAATAGGAACAATACCTAATTAATTGACTTCCTATCTATATGTGACATGAAAATGAGAAAAATGCCGACAATAAAACATGGCTAGCACTTTTATCTGCAACAATGTTAGATTGTCTTAACCTTTTACTATTCTGCCTATGAAAGTTGTTGGAAAGCCCAGGTAGCAGAACTAAACTGTTCTTATGATAGGGATTTCAATACTTGCTTTTTAATGCCATTCTATTTACCTTAATACATGATGTAATAGAGAAATTCTTGGTGCAATCAATACTTAACACAACAATATCTTTCGTCCAACGAAATGCATGGTTTGATTTCAATTCTTAGCACTATGCAGTTAAATATATAGTTCTTTCAATGTTGCATTCCAATTTGGCTCTGGATCTTTGGTTCTTTCACGACAGCATATGTATGGATTCTCTTGTTGCATGATCAAAATCGATGTTCGGTCATGATCGTTTTTGCCTTTGTTTCTTTCAGATTTCTGCTTCTAGCAACCGTATTATCAATGGATTTGGAATGCTATGTTTGTTAATTTTTGTAGGTTTCTTTGAGCTCTTTCCCATTAGATATTACCATTTGATTTGATGGTAACATAAATTTTGGACTCTTCATGTTGAATAGTGACTGAGATGTTTGTTGTATACTGGGAAATGTGATTATGGAATATGTTTGTATGCTATATTGTAATTGGTTAACTTTTGGAACGCCTTGATTGGATCAGTTTGTTTCTTCACAAAAGTATCATTATTCATCACCTAAAGAACCAATACTGTTATTGTTCTTACCCTTCTTGTGACTCTTAGATGGGCTTGTATTGCAATTTTAGTAGTTATGGTCTTTATGGACTTGGATCTTCTGCCATTCACTTTTTGGATATTTATCTATAGGTCTACTTTATTTTGTGATTTTAATCTAAATGTGGAGAATATGTATTTTCTGAAGATCGTTGTGACAGAACAATAAGAAACTGAAGTTTCTCCTTTTCTCAATTTCATTACATTGCAATATGCCTTTTGATTAAATGTTGATGTAATGACTCATATATATAGAAAAAAAGTACGAGCTTTAGCTTTGGGTATCAATTTTTCCCATTTTATGTTAACCTAGGATTCCATATGCATCTACTGTCATTTGGTATTTTGACAATGAATATTCAACTCATGGCATATTCACTATGCATGTATTTTATATGTTCTTTATTCTTTTCTTAAGGAAGAATATGAGCTTATGGAACATGTCATATACATACTTCTAAGGATCTTGGAGGCTTACATATCTATACTTCTTTTCTCGTGCAACAGGATCTCAATTAATAGATTGAACATTCAATGGTAGATGGGAATTTGCGTGGCTAACAATTGTGTAGTTGTGCTCCATTTACATATGTTTTCTTAGGAGTTCAAACTTCTATTTGATTTCTTACTGGTGTTTTTAAGGGGATGTGGAACGCACCAATACTTTCAACAAAGGCCAAACCAGAATTATTTGAAACTCTTCATTTGTTTCCTTGCGTTGACAAAGAGAGTGGATAGTCCATTGAGTATGATAGCTTATATATCTGTTCACAGGACGCTCAAGTTTTAATCTTTTTGTGCTTGGGAGTATTGAAAAGAATCAAAAGTGGTGTGCCGCTCCGCACGTGCTAAACCACTAGTTTATAATATAAAAAAAAGGTCTTTAGACGATAGCTTCGGAGTCTTGGCTTTTATTTGGCTTTTATTATCGACTTAAGATAAAGATAGATACATGGTGTCACTGGCCAAAATCAGGGATAAATTTTGCACCCTAAATATCTCAGGCACCAAGGGACCCCCAATCGCTCCGCCTGCACGCCACGCCGCGCCCATGTGTGCCCGTGCACCACCAACACGCCGCCCGCATGCGCGTCGATCCATCCCTTGACTACCCCTCCTTCGTCTTCCTTGCACTAACTCAAACACATAAAAAAGACATAAATATGGGTAAATGGATAATATCCTAACTTTTTTATTGATCAATGATTACAAGAACACTTTTCTCTCGCATTCAATCATTGGAGTACAATCACTCAATGCAAAAAGCTTTCAACCCAAGACTCTAAAATCTTGCATCACAATGCCGATGTAGACGATGACCCTCTCTTAGGATCTCCCTCTAGATCCCGTGATTCCCAGATCCCCGATCTCTCCGTACACCCCAAAACCTGGCCAGCCTCCTTCTTATATAGAGGAGACGTCAAAGGTTTTCCTCCATAGGGAAGTCTCCTAGTCCAAGCCAAAGCCCGATGGCTTCATGCTTATCCAAGCGCTAATCAGTCAATCAACAAAGCTCCTTACCTTGCCGAACTTCCACTTGGGTTAGGACTTACCAAAGATAGCTATGATTCAAAACCACCGCGTCAAGACTTAGAATAGGAATCCAGTTCTATTCTTGTGTGCCAAGCACCTTTCCTCCACGCCAAAGCTCCTCTTTGCCACGTCAAAACTTCCCTAAGATCAAGTTCTAGTGGAACTCCAACTTTTGTCTGCTCGGAATTCCCCCAACGGCCAACTGCGTCAAGCTTGGCGCGCCAAGTCCTAGTCGAACTCGGACTCGGCTGCAGAAGAGCACCACGCCACGCACTTTTGCGCCAGTGCGTGCGCTCCATGTGCGCGCTCCTTGCCCGTGTGCCTGACGCGCTCTGCCGCGCATCCCGCTCGCCTGACTCGTGCGGCATCTTGCCATGGCGTGTCATCTTTGCTTTTTGGCTCGGTCCGCCGTGCCATCTTCAAAGCTTGTCGCGTCATTGTTGTAAAGATGTCTGCTAGCTCGTCTTGACATGTTTTGCTCGTTATCATGAGACCGCCAAGTCCCTTATGACTCTGGCGCAAATCATGGGCGTCATGGATTTGGCCCTTGTGCCATTTCCGGATGACACAAGCCAAGGCCATGTCAGAGCTCGCAGCCTCCATTTTTGAATGCACGAGTTTTATTTGGAAATTTTTGACGGCTAGAATAATACACAACCAAGTGCGATGTGTTATACATTACTCGAGGAAATTGGTTAACTAATCAAAAAAAAGAAGGGGAAAAGAAGTTGGTAGGACCGTGCATATATATATATGATAATGTGGGAGGGGATGAACCGATGAATTGTATATATACGCACACACATATTAACCTCTACTATTATTACATGTATCATGACTAAAATTGATTCTCGATCTATACTGACTTCCTAACGAAACATATAGCTTGGTTCTCAAGTTTGGAATCCTATAGGCTATAGCAAGCTCCCTCGTCGTCAGGAAGAGGAGGAAGACCATGCTGGACACGATCCCGACGCCGATGGGCAAGCTCATGAGCAGCTGCTTCCCGTTCGTTCCTGGGCTCTGGAAGAAGCACTTCTGGATGTTGGAGTCGCTAAAGATCACGGTGATGTCGGTGCCGGCTTTATCACATCTCGCTCACAACAATAACTAGCTCAGGAGTCGAACCAAGCTAGCATTTGAGCACAGGTCCCTTGATGGCGATGAGCCAATGACTGGGCCTAGCCCGCTCAACGTGGGCTCATTGCCATCCCTTGAATACTTGATGCGTTATAAGAGGGCCTCTGGTATCAGCCCAACGGGAAGGTTAGTTGAATGCGGGCCGATCAATCATTAACGAGGCGATTGCACAGGGTTTGGAGGAGATTTTTTTTAAAAAAGGCGGAGTTATGTGCTAGTGGAATCGCACTTAAGGAGCTCAGTTAAAGGATGGTCGTTTTGGCCCAAATGTTTATCGATCGAAAATTTGTTCAAGCATAGGCCAAGTTTGATCAGTGATATTGGCCTTGTTGAGGAAACCAAGGTCCGCAGTCACTTTAACACCCTATTCTGGTAGTCTGTGGCCTGGCCCAAGTTGCAAGGTATCTGTGGCGCGAAAAGTTGGACTTGGCCCAAAAGCGAGCACTTATTTGGGTCCAATCAATGATAAACCTGTAACTGTATCGTGTATAGTGGCACTAGGTGGGGACGTGCCACTAACACGAGTAACTACCCGCCTCTATTACTCTATTTCGTTCTTTTCATTCAGTCATTATACTTTGGTTATGGCATGACATATGATCACGTCATAAAACCTTTTTTTTATATAGTAGATTGAGCAGAATGAGTGAGTCCCATTTCAAGTTCGATTGTGTTTGAATTATTGAATACTCCCTGTCTTCTTTGAACTAGTTAATACCTATTTTTAAAAAGATTAATTACCTACTACTAAGTTAGTACCTATTTTTCAAAAACTTTAACTTATGACTGAGTTTCACAAAATTCTTCCATACTAACCAAATGCTAATAACCCTGACTCTACTACCACCTCGGTGTTCGGTGTTTTTGCCCATAACGCCAGATCGCTGGCTTGTCCCCCACTGCCTAACAAATCATTGGATAACTTGTCCGATTTTATTTTTCCCTTCAAACAAATCGTGAGAGGGAAAGGGTTACAAGGAAAAAGGGTAAACCATATGCGGATGTGTTCCAGGCACGTGCTCTGTCCAAATAGACAAAACCATCTGCCGGGCATATATATATCCGAGTCTCGACGATGCACAGCTCTGAACACTTTCAGACACAACATCTCTAACGTGACATTGATGACAAACACGTATGCAGATGCAACCAACTCGTTTCTAAATAAGTAATTCTCCAACTCCATTGATGGAGTTCTAATTAAGCATCATGTCTCAGAAATCATTCATTTGAGATTACAGCTAGCTAGCACATCCTAATGAAACATGAGAGGTTCTCTCTGTATGGAATTAATTATCACGTACGTACGGACGGTATCCTAGAGATCGATGTACGCTCGCTCATGTCATGTGCTCGGCGGTGTCGTGCCGGAGTAGCCGATCCCCTTCCTCGTCGACGGGAAGGTGAAGAACACCATGCACGACAGGAACCCGACGCCGAGCGGCACGTTCATGGCCAGCTGCTTCTGTTCCGGACCTGCGTCCAGGAAGAAGCAGCTCTGGACATTCGTGTCGCTGAAAGCCAGCGCCAAGAACATCAGCACGGAGAAGAAGGCGTGGATGTAGTCCAACATTCTCAACCTCAATCTCGATAGATCTCGAAACACCATATCTTTCAAAAAAACCAAAAAAAAAAAATCATCAATATATTAATTGTTCAGAATAGGAGGCCGGCCGGCCCCTTGTTCGGAGAGCTAGTTTGTAATGCGGTGACTTACTTCGTTCCTGATCGGTGCCGTTGTAATTGAAGACGTAGAATCCTCTGGAGGTGGCGAGGCCGTAGTAATGCTTGCCATCGTCCCCGACAAGGCTGTCGGTGAAGGCGAAGAAGACGGAGGACACCGTGCAGAAGCCGATGAGGCCGAGGGTGAGGTACCTGTTGGACATGTAGCAGGCGCCGTTGTTGGTGAAGAACGGGTCTAGGCTTTGGAAGGCGACGAAGGCGGTGCTCGGCAGCAGCTTCACAAGGGTGGCGGCCCCCGACAAGGCCTTGTTACCGGGGATCGCCGTCTTAGAGATGTCCATGGAGGTGGTGGAATTCTTGCTGAAGAGCTGGCTAGACTCCACGGAGTCACTTGCATCGACATACAGCTTAAATGACTAATATTAGAGGAGGACTTCTATTGTTAGACCATTCTTAATTTTGGACGTGCACGCAAAGTACGAAAATGGGAAGGTGGGAGGGGGCTAGATGTTATTTTTTTCTACAAGCGAGCATATATTTTCCCATGTGAATTAGTTTTGCAACTTGCTTGCTTTGTATGTCATCTGTGAATTGTGATCGCTACAGGTTCCCCAACCACATGAATTTAGAGTAGTTTAGATTAACTGGCTTCTTATCCCATCCACCGGCCATTGATGGGAATTTAAAAGCTAATTAGGTCTGTTTTCTTTGGTACAATATATTATTCTCATGGTCAAACCCTCTCTCTTTGGATATTCCATGGAATTTTAATAATTTATTTTAGCCATAGTGTATATAGGTTGTATTTTTTAATATTTCACAAGACATATTGCTTGGGGAGTTGGGAGTGGCATTTTTTTATTTATCAAATTGCACTTTAATATGTCGTAGTTTCAAGTTTTCGTAATTTAGTATTCTAAATTTAAAAAATTGCACTTTAGTATCGGACGTTATAAACTTATGCATTTTAGTCCCGCCTTTCCGACGTTGTTTCTCTAATTTAATGGCAAATGGTTTTACTATCATTTCATGCCACTTAAAAATGATTTTCTCATATTCCCTCGACGATATAAAGGATTTATATATGGTTTTTTAAGGTTTATTTGCATCCAATATTGCTGGATTATAATCCGACGATTCCATGTTATTCACATCATAGCCTTCAATCCAACAAGAATGACATGAAATCATTGGATTTTGCTCCGGCGACATTGGATGTGATCATGCAATCAGTTTGTCGTCAAATTAGAATAACGGCGTCAGAATGATGAGACTAAAATGCATAAGTTTGTAACCTTATGATACTAAAATGTAATTTTTTAACTTCAAGGTTCTAGATAGTGAAAACTTGATATTGTATGGGTACTATATTGCAATTTAGCCTCTCTTTTTTAATTTAACGGTTTTTATCATATAGTTATCGAAAGATTTGTCAAAAATGTGAAAAAGTAACTAATTGTTTTAATATTTACAATTCAATATTTATATTTTTTTAGCTTTTTTATGAAAAAATTCCTTCCATTGGCTTGGACCATTCATGGCTTGTTTGGTTCGGGGATAGGGAATTCCTATCCGGGGCAAGGATTTCCATACCGGCCGGCACATGTCTGTGTTGGGCGGTATGTACCGGACTGGCAGCTAGTCGGGATAAACCCCCCCCCCCCCCCCCAATCGGTATCGGGGGGGTGCCGGAGTTGTGCCGGATACGTACCGGATCGGAGAAGAGGAGGGGAGGAGGAGCCGGACACCGGAGGGAAGAAAGGGGAAGGATCAGAGAAGAAGGGAAAGAGGGAAAAGATAAGAGAAACAGAGGAAGAGAGAGGAGAGAAAGAGAGAGGGGAGGAGGGAAAGAGGAGAGAAACAGAGGAGTCGGAGGAGCCGGAGGAGAGAGAGGAACAGAGGAAGGGGGAGGAGAGAAATAGAGGAGCCGGAGGAGAGAGAGGAACAGAGGAAGTGGGAGGAGAGAAAGAGGAGAGAAAGAGAGAGGGGAGGAGCCGGAGCCGGAGCCGGGAGGAGGACGAGGCAGAGAAGAGGAGACGGAGGCAGAGGGGAGGAGGAGCCGGAGTGGAAGAGGAGCCCGAGACGGAGGCAGAGGCGGAGGCGGAGGCGGAGGAGAGGAGGAGCCGCGTGGGGAGGAGGAGTCGCGAATACGATATCGAGAGGAGTAGGTAACAAGTGAAGAGGCCCTGCGGGAGAAGAAAAAGAGAAGGAGAGGGGAGAGCAGTGGCACGTGACGAAAAGCAAAGAAAAGGGAGGAGAGAGAAAGAGGGGTGACACGTGAATTTGTGAGTAGCATGCAAAGCAAGATAAGGAGAGAAATGAAAGAGAAAGAAGATGATGGGTTAGTCAGCAAGTAAGAGAATGAGAGAGAAGGGCGGTGAGTGAGTGCAGCAAGTCAGAGAAGGAGAGAGAGGAGGGTGAGTGAGTGCCGACAAGCTAAAAATAAAAATCTATATGTTATTTATCATTAGTTTTTATTTATCAATTATAATCTTCATACAATATGTTTTTTTTTTAATTTTTTATTTAATGATGGTAATTAGTAACATTTTTTTATTTAATAATTATTGTTTTTAGCATTCTTTTTTATCTAATAATGGTAAGTGGTAACTTTCCAATAATTAAATGTAGGCTTAATTACGCTTTTCGTACCTGTAAAATTTGAGATATACCACTTTAGTATCTCTAGTTTTGTAATTACGTTTTTAATACCTATATTATTAAAACCGTTTCGTTTTGGTCCGACCGTCTAACAACGTCATTTTTTTAAGTATCTCTAATTTTGCCACCTCATCACCATTTCTATCTCTAATCTCTCTTCTCTCTTCTCTCTCTCTCTTGTGCTCTCTCTCTCGTCTCTTCCATGCATTGCCTCCATCAGCGTTTCTAAAAAAGGGCGTGAGCTCTGACTTGAGAAGACGAACTTGAGGCAAGTCCGGCAACGAGAACTCATCGGCAACCGTGGCCGCTTGAGGAACATGGCGCCAAAGAGAGAAGAAGATGGATGTTGTGCCAGTCCGCCGTGGAGTCTGTTCTCAAAGGTGCCCCCATCGTCCGCATCCCTTCCGAGGCCGAGGCGGACGCCGCCGCCGCTGCCTCCTCGGCCGCCACTCTCCACCCGCCTATAAAGTCATATGACATCCACTACATCTACAAGCACCACCCAAACGCTACCGCCGCCCCGCTGCACAAGAACCCCTCCAAGTCCCACACCTGCTTCAAGCGCTCCGCCGCCAAGTCTCACCGTCCACCACCTCCTCCTCGCTCCCCCAACCTGCCCGAAACAGAGCTAGACTGGTCGCATGGGTGCTACTTGATCGACTTCCACAGAGCACCCAGCCACGAGTCCTCCGCCAGCCACGCCTCCGATGTCCCGAACGACGTGACCCCTGAACAAACCATGACGATGGGCGACGTCGCGGATAGCCATGAGAACGACAGCGGGTTCTCCACCGACACCGTGGAGGCCTCCCACGTCAACCAGGCAGAGCCAACCAACAAGAACGACGTCAATGACACCGCCCTTGACGAGAACAGCGAGCTCGGACTCGAGCTGACCCTCGGCTTCCTGCCAGCAACAACCGCTCATGCCACCAGCCCACCTCGGTCGAACTCGAGCCACGAACCACGCTGCAACGTCGACAGTTGGGTCGAGCTATCGCGCGGCATAAGGAATGATCGCCGATCCATCTCCATAATCGACTTTGTTCTCTTCATTAACTTCGTTAGAAGAGAGAGAAGAGATCCATCATGAAGAGGAGGAGACAGAGAGGAGAGATGGAAAGACATGGGAGGTAGAGAGAGAGAGCACGGAAGAGAGAGAAAGGACAGAGAGAAGTGAGATCAGAAATGGAGAAGATGATGTCTCAAAACTAATCAATCAAAATTGACTGAAACCAGTCAACATTGACTGAAAACCGCTCACGTGATATCACGTGAGCGGATTGCCGTCAAGTCTGGATAACGGCGTCTAACGGTGGATACTAAATATGTTATATACATTAAATATAGGTATAAAAAACGTAATTATCAAACTAGAGGTACTAAAGTGGTATATCCAAAATTTTACATGTACCAAAAGCGTAATTAAGCCTTAAATGTATCATATGAAATTTTAAAATTTGCATGGCTATCCTGATACAAATCAACAATACCAACCACATCATATTGAAGTGGTGACTATACATGCTCTTGAAATTGTCATTGATTTCCAGCGTGATGCTGCAGAGTATCAGTCGCTCATTAGAGAGCTTGAAGTCTATTATTCTCCTTATATGACTTTTCCTCAGTATATGCAGCATATGAGTTTATATTAAAAACATTTATCTTAGACCACCGGATGACAGATTATGATTAGTCTGAGAAAGAGCTTGGTGTATACTCATATAAGAGATGTATTGAGATGTTGACTATGTGTCATGTATTGTATTATACTACTTTGATATATTCACTCTGCTCTGGTATAAGAGATTATATTTGATCAATTGGAGACGTTGAAAATGAGTGAATTTCATTCATATGAACCGGCACGGGGGCGTACCGGTCCAGCACGGCGCGTACCGGCGGTGCGTACCGTACCAACGGGTTGCCGGCACAGCGCATGCCACCGGCATGGCAATCCTTGATTCGGGGTTAAGCCCATTTTATCCCGGCATTGCAGCCAAACACCCTCTAACCCCATTTTTATCCACATTCATATTCCTACTTTTCAATCAATCGTTACTACCTTTCTTTTCTTTTCAATCAATCGTTACTATTTTATCCGTGCTTTTCACCTTTCAACCAATCGTTATTACTTTATACTAACTTTTCAACTAAACATTATATTTTAGGGTTATTTGCATATACCCCCCTGAAAAAGGTTCATTTTACGTATACCACCCTAAAAAAACAAAATTTGCATAAAAAACCTTGAAAATCTTGATTATTTGCATATAGCCCCTCGGGTTACCCTAGTCTTATTTTCTCAGAGCATGGATGATTTTGGCTGCGTGTTCTTTTTGTGGTTGGATGAGGCTCACTCAACTGTTGATTTAAATCATTACATTGATCTTGAGAACCAGCTAGTAAGGAGATTCGATGCTGTCGAGGAAAAACTGCAAACATCAATTGCAAGTTTAGGGAGGAAAATTGATTGTGCTAATGAAACAATGCAAAGTGCAAGGAGATGGGGTGAAAGCATCAACAAGATGGAAAAAACTGTGTCCAAAATGGTTGTGAGCATACATGCTCAGTTTATCTTCATTACCCTGTTAATTGTAATCAAGTTTGTACTCTAAGCAATTGTGCTTTGTAATCAAGGGCAAATGTTACCTGTGAATTATTAATTGAAATCAAGGTTGTAATACAAGGCTGAATATGTTAGCTATTGGTTGTAATCAAGGTTGCAATATCTGCTTTGTAGTGCATGGTTGTAATCAATGCAAACAAAAATGTGATTTCCATTGCAAATTGCTAATGTATTTCCATCGTTAGCCTCCGTTCCGTTAGCTTGCACATGGAATATTCCATTCCCAAGTAACCCGAGGGGCTATATGCAAATAATCAAGATTTTAAAGGTTTTTTATGCAAATTTTGTTTTTTTAGAGTGATATATGTAAAATAAACCTTTTTCAGGGGTATATGCAAATAACCCTATATTTTATGCTTATTTTTCAACCAAACGTTACAATTTACGCATATCCCGCTCCGGCGCACTAATCCGCTTATTCCACGACAAAACGGTACGTTGACAAATCGGTTAAGGATGTTGAGATACCCCCGCGGAGGATGCTACCGCTGCGGTGCTCACTGCTCAGTGTCCGTCGGTCCGTCCCGGCGATGGGTTTCGGGTTTGACCCAGCTCGGTCGCCTCCCTTCCACTAAACCCATCTCATGGCTTGCGCTCCTCGATCTCATTCCCTCTGAAAGCAATATGTGTCTCCTGGCGGGCGGACGGGCGCGTGCGATGGGGGCGGAGATGAACGCGACTCCGAGCTGTTTCAGATCCCGAGGATCTCTGCGGCAGGCAGCAGCATCGACGCTGTAGGTATCGAATTCCCGCCTCTTAATGTGGTTCAGAAATCAGAAGACAGTCTTCTGAGGGTTTTGTGGTGTCCGTTGTGATTCTTGATGTTGGAGAACTTTAGGGCTCTGATATGCATTTCGTTATGTTTGCTGTTTCCATCAAGATTGCCTAGAATACGAGATAAAGGTTCACTCTTCACTAGGAATGAGCTAGAAATGTTCCAACGCTACTTAACTAGTTGTTTTTTTGGCACTTATATTCCAAATTGTGATTCAGAGGGTTACGAAAGGGTTCATGCTTTAGGCGAGTGTGCTCTGAATGGAGGAGATTTTCTTCGTGTTTGCATCTTCAGAAGTTGGAGAGTTTTTGGAATCCATTGGTAAGGGACTGTTTTCTTGTGGAATGAGGACCTTATTTTGGAAAAGTACAGTTTTGGCCAGAAAGAATAGGAAAAAGGAAATTTAAGAGTAAATGTTTGCAATGTGTAAAGAAACATATATGTAAACATAGACAAGAAGAAACTTTCTTTTTGTGCTGAATCTCAGTAAAACTCGTCTTTTTTGGAATTATTCCCCATTGGACTTAAAGGCAATTCCAGATGAAAATGGTGATTAGGAACATAGCCGGTTGGATATTCTTGGACCAGAAAATGTTTTTTGATTGCAAAAAGCCGACAAGGTACGTTTGCTGTAAATCCAGGATGATACATGCTTTCAATAACTTCAAATTATGTATTTGGTTGAAGTTTATCAACGTTGATGTCTTTTCCCCCTCAGAAATTAAGAATAGATAGCTGAAGTATGAAGAGGGAGGAAGATCCATAGGGTCACAGTCTAGAGTGGAGGTTTGAACATTCATGCCAAACACATGGAACGTGGACCTTGACAAGGCTTGGGTTGTACGAAAAGCCTATACGGCCAAGCTCCGCTCAGTCAGCATGGGTCATTCCATGTTGAGCTTGAGTGGGCACAAAGGGCTCATGGCCAAGTTTGGGGCTTAGTCCCGATCCTAGGGTTCAAACCCTCCATTGTCATCCCAGCTCTGCTGTGATTGTGCACTCCTACCTCCTAACTTTTTTCTAAAAAAAATTGAGACTTGACCCTATCTTAGGACGAGCAAATATCCTTACATCACAAACCACAACCACAAAGTCCTCAAAGTGGATTCAAGCCCAAGACCTCATGCTAGAGGTTAAACATTTCTACCACAAAATCATTTTATCATCCAATCATGTGCTCCTCCCTCCTCACCTGGTCCACAGGTTATATTGTATCTTTTGGGTCTAGTACATATGCCTTAATGGGACTATTTTATGGAAGCCACTTTGATGCAATAGTATTCCGAGTCTCCGAACCTTCCCTGCGAATATGCTTTTGATATCCTTCTTCTCATTTTATGTTTCTTTTTCTTATTAAATGCTGCTTATCTCCTTCAATAAGGACAGATCCAAGTAGCTAAATCTCGAAAAAAAAATTGGAAACGTAGTGCTTTATCCAGCGTCTATGTGCTTATAAAATTTTCCTATCAAATTGCCATGATACCTGATAATTGGTAATCATCTTATAGGTGACACTAGACCGAGGAACAACAAATTACATCATGAAGAATAAGATGCTATTTGAGTTTTGAAGGTACCCTTGTCTTCCGATCTATGCATGACTTCCTAAAGAATGTACTACATGTCCTCCTTTGCTTGTCATCTCCTCATTATGCTGTTTTGGTGGGTGTCACATCTGAGTATCCAATCCCCTTCCTTGCCGTTGGGAAGATGAAGAAGACCATGCTGGCCAGGAACCCGACACCAAGTGGGAAGTTGACAAGTAGCTGCTTTGTGTTGTTCCCCGCATTCGGGAAGAAGCATGTTTGGATGTGCGCGTCGCTGAAGGCCAGTGCGAAGAACACCAAGACAGAGAAGGTGGCATGGATGTAGTCCATCATCCGCAACCTCAATTTTGACAAGTCCTGGAACACCACACCTTTTTTCCCCAGAAAGGTTGGAACAGTTATATTTTGCTCCAATCTCTTCAAAACATTTAGAATTTAAATTTTGATAGGCGGTCGGTCCCTAAATCGAGCTAGCATGTCTTTTTTGGTCTGAAAGAAAAGGTTATGTGAGATGTGTCTTACTTCGATTCTCATCCAGGCCTTCATAATTGATCACGAAGAAGCTTTCGGGGGTGGCGATGCCGTAGTAGTGCTTGCCATCAGTTCCAATAATGCCGTCGGTAAAGCTGAAGAAGATGCAGGAGATTGCACACAGGTTGAGGAGGGCGATGGTGATGTACTTGTTGGTGGTGTAGCACGTGCCGCTATCGGTGAAGGAAGGAGAGAGGACTTGGAAGAGGAGGACGGTGCCGCTCGGCAGGAGCTTCGCGAGATTGGCAGCACTTGACAGGGTCTTATCAATCACAGTGTTGGTTTTACTCGTCAGTTCTGCAGGGTCTGGGACCGACCGGAGAGGGCTTTGCATTAATGGCGTTCGGTTTAGTGGTGTTCGGTCAAGCTCTCTCAACTCTGTGTCAAAACTTGGTTCAGAGACTCTGAGTGAAGACTCTGCCATGAGGGATGGAGAGAGAGAAGAGGGGCAGAGGTGCTGTGTTCCCACAAGGAGATGAGGTCTTTTATAAGAGAGTAGGCCTTTCCATGTGAATAGTACGAAGGATGCGTGATTAAGAAGGGGGGGGGGGGGGGGGGGCGGGAGGAGGAGGATTAAGATGACATTAGGAGAGGAGCAGGAGGGACAGTTGACCCTGACTTTATGTTTTGTTTGCTTGTCTACATGGGCAATGCTGTGCTGATCCGGTGTTTGGCCCATTACATCTTATCTTGATGGTATTTTTTGGTCTGAGGTGGATCTTGTGATACTTTAGGTTATCAATTAGCAAACAACTTGGAGAATTATGAGGTGTTTGGAGAAACTAGAATTGGAGATGCTTATGACTTGAAGCAGCTACAGGGTTTGGTTCTGCTTGGGTGATGGGAAAAGTATATAAATGTGGCTTAGTGATCTCACGGCAAGAGGACGTGGTTCCAGCCTATAATCCTAAGTGGCACACGCGACAAAGACTTTCTTTTGCAGTTCTTTGACTTTGAAATATTCGTTTAATCTGTCAGTAACACGTCACATTCTGTATTGAGCGGGCACCTAGCTGCTAACTAATGATGACTTATCCGGCAGGCGATGCACAAATTGATTTATTTTATTGCCTCACCCTCAGTGATCATAAATGAGTATATCCTTAAGATGCTGAGACATTGGCATTAAATAAATGAGCTTATTTTTGTGAACAAGCATATTCCCAATAACCTTGACTCTACTAGTCTGGTGTTTGGTGTTTTACAGATTTCGTTGGATCGGATGGCTTGTTGCCACAAGCCAGCAGCTAAATAGTGATTGGAACATTTATGGAGCTGACCATGTGAGAATCTGGTTTGTGTGTGCAATCAAATTACCTGTTTGTTATTCTCCACTTGAGTCAGGTATGCCGTCTCTGGAAGCAACTCGGGCAAACTGCATTCTTTTCTTTGCGTTGATTGGAATTCTGATTCTTTAAATCATATATTGTATCAATATATTTAACTTATAGTCTTATGTGTCTGGTCAAACCTCACTCTTGGGATATTCCATGGAAGGGCATGATTGGGGTAGGTTTCTTCAATCGTACAAAATTTTATTGTCTCATATCATGTCATCAGTATCTTTAGCGCCTTCTATGGATGGGAATAGCATCTACTTTGCTTCTAAGCTTCTGATGATTAATTTTTTTAAGAAGTTGAACTTTTAACCCTGGCTTAGGTCGAGCTGTTGGCCGGAGAGGAAGTCATTATCCTTGTATGCTAATTATATGTCTAATGTGATTCTTTCTGACAAAGTTGTTGATGGCTGAGCCTTCCCAAGCTGGGCTTCTCATCCACCAATATGGTTGGGCTTCCCAAGCTGAACCTTCCCAAAATTTTGGTGGCTGAGCCTATTTGGTTCCAAAATTATGAGGATTTATTGTTGAATATACCTAGCTTATTGTATTATTGCACCACTATGATATACTCGCAAGTGGATATAAGAATGTTATAAAATGAAGTACGAAATATTTTGTCCTCTATTTTTTCATTCTGGATCAGACAGGGGACAAAGAGCAGACCCCTTTATTCTTCAGTTTTATCCTCACATGTTATTGGCAAAATAATATTTATTCTCTTTTGTCATATGTTCTGTCAATTTAATTTCTATTTTTCAACCACTAAAGCTCAAATATATATATTTTTTTAATTTATTTATTTTCATATCATATTTCTATTTATTTTTCATAGTCCTGCTTATTTTGTAATCAAACTGGCCCTAGAGATTGACACATAGGATTCTCGTGTACTTCCTTTTCATAGGATGATTGTGGTGTAATTTACATAGAAGCATCGGTCAATGATTGCTGTGTATATTCCCTTCAGAATTGTGCCGGTCCAAGTGGTCTATCTCAAAAGCTTATTGCTCTTATTTCTTTTCAAGCACAGAATTCTTCTTTTAGAATTCTTGCGCATTGAATTGTAGACAAAGCCCTATGAGAAAAACCAAATGCAAACAATTAGCTGGTTGGACATTCTTGGACCAGGCAATCTTTTTTGGTTGCGAAAGGCTGAGAAGGGATGCACTTCCTAGATTCAGGATGATACATGCTTTTCCTATTACTTAGATTGGTATTTTGTATTTGGTTTAGGTTTTCTATAGGTCTTGAATTGGGCTTTTGTAAGTTCTCATGCCCTCCTCCTTTCCTACATGTACCTAGTAGAAGCTATTTTGAGCACAATTGTCTGAAGTATTAGTATTCTAGCTTTGTACAACAAACTTTTTTGTGTGGCTAGTATCTGCCTTGTCAGTTATGTTTCTTTTCTTCTTAAAAGTTGCTTAATGTGAAGAGGACAATGATTAGTAGAAGGCTGCCTTCTTTCAAATTGGAAAAATTCCAGGAAAGGGATGTACTAAAAAAGTTCCAGAAACATATTGATTTATCTTGCTGTGCTTTACATGTATCAATACAATCTGCCTATCTGATTTTTAAGGCATCTCACAATTTGGAAATTACATTACAGGTTTGACAATTAAGACAAACAGTAAGTTGTACCCTCGTCCTCCATTGCGGCCAGACGTTATCTTCTCAATATGCTGTATTGTGGGGTGTCAAGTCTGTGTATCCAATCCCCTTCCTTGCGGTCGGGAAGATGAGGAAGACCAAGCTTGATAGGAACCCGGCACCGAGCGGCAAGTTCACGAGCAACTGCTTTGTGTCCTTCCCTGCGTGCGGAAAGAAGCATGTCTGGATATTTGAGTCGCTGAAGGCCAGCGACAAGAACACCAAGATGGAGAAGAAGGCATGGATGTAGTCCAACACCCTCAGCCTCAATTTTTGCAAGGCATCCCCGAACACCAGACCTTTTTTTGGGTGAAGAAAAAAGATTATAAAGGTTAGAACCATGGACAAGTTCTAAATTTGGACAGGATGTTCCTAGTTCGAGCTAGCATATCTTTTGCGCTCTCTCTCTCTCTCTCTGAAGAAAAAAGAAAGAAAAATTTATTTAAGGCGTGCCTTACTTTGATTCTCATCAGGGCCATCGTAATTGAACACGAAGAAGCTTCTGGGGGTGGCGATGCCGTAGTAGTGCTTGCCATCGGTCCCGACAATACTGTCGGTGAAGTTGAAGAAGATGCAGGAGAGTGCACAGAGGTTGAGGAGGACGGAGGTGATGTACTTGTTGGAGACGTAGCACGCGCCGCTGTTGGTGAACGAAGGCAATAGAGATTGGAACAGGAGGACAGTCCCGCTCGGCAGGAGCTTCACGAGATTGGCCGCGCTTGACAGGGTCTTGTCGATCACCGTGGCGCCAGCCTTGCTGGCCGGCGCCGCGGCCTGCGGCGTCGACCGGAAAGGGCTCCGTATGAGCGGCGTCCGGTTCAACGGCGTTTTGTCCAGCTCTTTCAGCTCACTTTCCACAGAGGCTTCCGGAATTCCTATTGAGGACTCTGCCATTGGATGAGAAGACTGATGAGCCATCAGAGATGAGAGAAGATAGAGAGAGAGAGAGAGATGCAGAGGGCCTACGTTTCTACGGGGGTGATGGAAGTGTTATATAAGAGGAGAGTAGACTTTGTCCATGTGAAAGAGTGACTTAATAAGGGGATACGTGAGTAACAAGTTGGGAGGGAGAGATGTTACAATGACGTTAGAGAGTTAAAGCTATATGGACAGTTTTGGTTTGAGGGGTGTGGGATTGGTTGTGCACACTAACGATTGGTGGCTACCACGTTGTTATTTGCACGTGCTTCCAGCTTGTTGTCTGGACTTTGGCAAAGGTAGTACCTCTTTGGAATCGGTTGACTTTGTATTAAGAAGCTTATATTGGTTAGTAAACGGTAAAATGTGAAGAGTGGTTAGAGTTTACAAATTGGATGTAATTATTGTTTTTAATTTGGAAATTAAGTCTGAAGGTTGTCGAGATAAAACTAAAGAGTGAGCGGAACTGCGACCCGCTTAAAACGAGCAAACGCCTTGGTTCGCTTCCGTCGGTTCGGATATCCAAACAGCCCTATAGTAAATCCATTTTGTTACAGAGTTGTTTTGTATTTTCTTACAAAACATGTCATTTTGAATCTTCGATTAGAAATCTTTACTCATAAGTTAGCCGGGTTCTTGACCTTACAAATGACATGTTTTATAATGAAAACATAAAACAATCCTAAATTATAAGATTGAAGGCTTAAATATATATGTCGTCCCGAAGTTTTTGACACGTCTTTATGTAGTCTTTTAGGGGCTGTTTGGTTGCATGTATCAGCTGATACATGCATCAGTTGATGCAGCCTTTTGATACAAACCTGTGTTTGGTTGGTCAATGCATCAGCTGATGCATGTATCAGCTGATGCAAAAAGAGGCTCAGATGCTGCATCAGCAGATGCAGCCAAAATGGGTGTTTCTGCTGATGCAGCATCAGCTGATGCATCACTATATAAATTAAAATATTATTTTCGGAATTAATAAATCTTTGAATAAATCCGAAAAATCAATATATGAATTCCGAAAAATCTGAAAACTCAACCAGAAAATCCGAAAATTCGTGGAAAAAAAAACTTTACACTATATGAATTAAAATATTATTTTCGAAATTAATAAAACCTTGAATAAATCTGAAAAATCAATATATGAATTCCGAAAAATCTGAAAACCCAACCAGAATATCCGAAAATTCGTGGGAAAAAACTTTACACTATATGAATTAAAATATTATTTTCAGAATTAATAAAACCTTGAATAAATCCGAAAAATCAATATATGAATTCCGAAAAATCTGAAAACCCAACCAGAAAATCCGAATATTCGTGGGAAAAAAACTTTACATGAATATATTATTTTTGCTTGTATTTTTGTTGATTTTTATTAAAAAAATTATCATAAACGAATTAAGCCCGGAAGATAAGTAAAGAATTGGACACTGTCGTTCAAGATTTGGTTGATACTTTGTAGTTAAGAGTTTGCTAAGATGATTTTAGGTTAATA
Source organism: Narthecium ossifragum (assembly GCA_963920575.1). Classification (NCBI taxonomy): domain Eukaryota; kingdom Viridiplantae; phylum Streptophyta; class Magnoliopsida; order Dioscoreales; family Nartheciaceae; genus Narthecium; species Narthecium ossifragum. The sequence continues at coordinate 3,316,325 of OY986965.1, read as the reverse complement.
CTCACACATGCTTGATCTTTTTTACTTTAATAATTAAGAAATTATTAAGTTAGCACGTGCTCAATAATTTAATAAATATAGTCAAAGAAAAAATATAGCTAAATAAAAAACAGCTAAAGAAAAAAAATGATATAAAACAACTGTATCAACTGTTGCAATACATACCAACCAAACAGAAAATGAGCTAATACTGCATCAGTTGATACAAGCAACCAAACAAACATGTGATGCTAATACTGCATCAACTGATGCACTGCATCAACTGATGCAAGCAACCAAACGCCCCCCTTAACTTTAAAAACTTTCGGTTGAATCCCTAATTTGGGGACGAGAGATAGGAAGGGGAGAGGGTGATGGGTTTAGGATGATAGATGAGGTTGGTTTTGGGAGGGGTTGGGAGACGGGAGAGAGCTATGGTCTTGCTCATAGATGAGTTTATTTCTCCTCTCCCATCTCTCTGTTATATTCTCTGCTTCTCCTCCTCCAGTCCTCCCATTCCTCCCCTCTTTTCTCTTATTTTCTTTCCTTTCCTCCTCCTCTGTTTTCTTTCTCCTTCCCCAGCTCAACGGCGATGCCGCCCTCGACGGCAGTGACGAAGACCTCGGGGAATCCATCCATGCACTCCCACGGGTGCACATTGTCCATGGCCTTACTGCTCGTCGCCGGTGCGGGGATCCACCATCGATGGATAGCTTGGCACCATCAATGCAGAAGTTATGAGGGAGAGAGAGTTGGTCAGGGACAGAGAAGAGAGAAATGGACAGGAAGAATTGCGTTGACTAGTCAAAATTAAGCCTCTCTGTTTCTTATAGCACCCACATCAGCCACCCCCGAAACGCCTCCCTACCCCCCATTTAGGTGCAAATATAGGGTGGCTGATGAAAAGAGGGTTGCATCAGCTTCCCTAAAGCCACCAATAGAGGCCACCCTAAAATAGAGGAGATGAACAGTGCTCCCTTACATGTTGGGAGAGTACTGTAGCACTCCTTATACATTAATTAATATTAAAAATTGCGATGAGGCATGCGATCCCACGATACCGAGCGTCCTCCCTTCACGATCTTGGTGAGCGGTCTTGCGGAGATCGCGTCACTGTGACGCTTGCCAAGGGCTAGCGACGGCATTGTGGGTGAGCACAACGTTGACGGCGAACTTGGACGGTGGCAGCGCCCAAGCTTTGGCGAGCGAGCACCGGCGAAGGCCGTGCTCGAGCTTGCGACGGCGACAGCTCGAGCTCCACGGATGGCGCTGGATCGGGCAAGCAGCGGTGGCGAGATCTCTGGGAGATCTTGCTGCTTCGGCAACGGCTCCACGGCGAGATGGCCGCGCGGCGACGCGATGTCGACAGCAGCTAGCGTCAGCGAGGGCGTCACGCCGAAGGAGGCGGTGGCGAGGGGGACCTCCGGCGATGGTGGCCGCGCCTAGATTGGCGGCGGCGGTGCTAGGATGGTCGGCTGCGACCCAACCTTCGCTTGGGGTTTCCGTGAGGTCGAAGAAGGAAGGGGGAGGTAGGAGATGAGAAGTGATGGGTTTGGGTCCATGGTGGATCCAACCCGACACATGATGCTTAAGATAAGTCTTAAATTTCTTTAAGACTCGTTTAGCTTAATTATAGATTTAAGTATTTTAAATGATGTGTAAAGGAAATATATTGAACAACTTGAAACATAAATCTTGATGAAGAGTATATGAATATGTAATTTTTGTTCCACAAAATGTCTTAAACTTGATGATTTGCATCTTGGTGAGAATTCAAGTTGTTATGGAAGACAAACATGTTAGGTGGATTAGAGATGAGCTTGAAAAATGAATGGATCTACTTATATTGAGAAAATATGACACCATTATTGATGGACAACTATTTTTTTAAAAAAATGATCATTAGAAATAAACTGTTCGAATACGACTGTTGGAGATTTGATTGAAATATAGTTGTTGGAAATACGACTGTTGGAGATTTGATTGAAATATAGCCGTTGGAAATACGATTGTTAAAATATTTTCGTTAAATATGACCGTTGACGATATAGCTGTTCAAAATATGATCGTTAGAATTTGATGAATGGATTTCAAGTATTTAATTAATAGACTATTGAGATTAAATTATATATTATTCATTCTATATTATATTTTAATATCTAATATTATCAAAGTTTAATTTTGTAATATAATACAAAATCTATAATTATATGACTATCAAATAATAAATGAAAAATAGAATATGAAAAGAAAGATCGGGGAATGAGTATTTTAATAATGTAGAGAATGGTTTAGGGAAGCTGATATGGAGTGTTGTAAATAGAGAAATTGTAAAATAGAAAAGTAATATATATTGGAGTATTGTAGAGAAGATAAATAGAGAAGCTGATGGTAAATAGCGCATGGCGGCACATTGAGCCGGTCCCTAGGAGCTCAGGGATTCAATTAAAATATTTTTTAAGGATTTTTAAGGATGAGGGACCGTATAATGTCAGAAACTACATAAAACCGTGTCAGAAATTATAGAGACTTGATGCATATTTAAACCTAAAGTTGAAAGTAAAGTCAAATTAATACACAAATTTTTCTATTGATGCGTATCTCAATTTCAAGATGTAACAGCTCTTTGTTTTAATACAGGGGCACCGGTACAAAATCCCAAATCCGACCCCTATCCGACCAACCCATACGTATTTTTTTTTAGATCAATAAACCCAAATTGAGTAAAAAAAACCAAAATATCATTTTCATATTTTTTCCTTTTTTCCCACCCTTTTCTCTCTCCTCACTCCCCCCAAACGACCGCCCTACAAGCAGGCTCACGACGTAGCCTCCCCGGCAAGGTGGAGGAGAGGTTGTCTGAGGCTAGAGAAGCGATCTGTAGAGGTCGATTTGGGAGAGGAGCGGCGGAGGCGACAAATCTGACAAGGTAGTCGGCAGTGGTGATAGTTGGGAGGAGGAGAACGCGACGAATCGAGAGTCATCGGAGCCGAGATCGGTGGGGAGACCTCAAGCGAGGAGGTCCCGTGGCTGTCGGGGGGTCTCTAGGAGGTCAGACTGGTGCCGTGGGGGCTCTGTCGGCCGCGACAGAGGTTAGGGAGGGCGCGGGGTTCGTTAGAGGTGGCAGAAGACGACGAGATAGCGGTGGTTGGGGTCATGGAAGCGAGCCGAAGCTGATGGAGTAATTGGACTGTGATGGGGGTGGGGGGAGTAGCGAGTGGTAGGCTGGGACGCGGTGTAGTCATCGGAGGTGAAGCTCGGGCCGCACACGAAGTAAGCCAAAAGGTCACAGATTGTCGGGAAAATGTGACCGAAGAAAGTGGGAGTGATGGCCGACTATGAGGAGGGACAGGAGAACGCAAGAGGAAGGAGATGAGAAAAAGAAGGTGGTGACGTGTTGTTAATTGATTCAGCTAATCTGAACCAAATCTAATTTAACTACATTTTTATATTTTTAACTCCATTTTTAAAATCTTTAATGCATTGCATATTTTTAAATTCATTTTCATCTTTTTAACTCCATTTTCATATTTTTAAATGCATTTTCATATTTTTAAATGCATTTTCATATTTTTAAATGCATTTTCATATTTTTAAATTCATTTTCATATTTTTTTAATTCATTTTCCTTTTTAAAATGCATTTTTTATATTTCAAATTCATATTTATCTTTTAAATGTATTTTTATCTTTCCTGCATTTTCATCCTTTTAACTCCATTTTTATCCTTTTTAACTTTATTTTTATATTTTAACTCCATTTTTATCTTTTTAAATGCATTTCATTTTTAAATGCATTTTCATCTTTTTAAATACATTTTTTTATTTCTTGCATTTTCATATTTTAACTCCATTTTTATCATTTTAACTTTATTTTTATCCTTTTACCTCAATTTTCATCTTTTTAAATGCATTTTCATATGTTTAAATGTATTTTCATTTTTTAAAGTTCATTTTCATCTCTTTAAATTCAGTTTTATCTTTTAAAATGCATTTTTATCTTTTCAAATGCATTTTTTTATCTTCTTGCATTTTTCTACTTTTTAACTTTATTTTTATCTTTTTAACTCTATTTTCATATTTTAAATGCATTTTCATCTTTTTAAATGTATGTTCATATTTTAAATGCATTTTTATCATTTTAAATGTATTTTCATAATTTTAAATATATTTTTATCTTTCGTGCATTTTCATCTTTTTAACTCTTCAAATTACAATTTCTTCGGCTAAGATTCTCCATCAAGGGTCTATTCAATCACCTCCATTTTTCTTATATACTTTTCTCCATATTTTCCCTTTTTTTCTACCCCTTTTGCCCTAATTTTCCTACTTTTCCCGTTTTTTCTCTCTCATCTTCCTCTCTACCCCGTATTCGGTTCGGCTCGCCCCAAGCCGATAGCAAGCCGGGACTTCTTTGTCCTCCTGGCTCATTTTGGGGCTAGATCGGCTTGGGAATGAGCCAACCACTGCCAAACGCCGGTGAGGCCACTCCGCCCCCCACTCCTCCAAACCACCACCAACCTCACCCACTTCGTCTTTCGTGTCATCCTTCGCCCTCCTCTTCCCTTGCCCCGTTTGGTTCGAGGTTAAGGGGAATAGGGTTAAAGAGATTAGGGGTAAAAAAGTGGGAATAAGAAATGGGAGTAAACTTAACACACTTTTGCCGTTTGGCTCAAAAACATGAGTAAGTTAGTGGGTTAAGCTTCGGAGAATGATAAGAATTGTAAAGTATATAAAATAGATAATATTATAACAGTGGATAAGCTAGTGGGTTAAGATTATAATATTTGAATTAACTATTAAATTAATTCAAATATATATACATAAAGTGTATAAAAAATATAATATTATAATAGTGGGTAAGCTAGTGGGTTAAGATTATAACATTTGAATTAATTATTAACTTAATTCAAATGTATTGTACATGAAGTGTATAAAATATATAATATTGCATCAATGCAACTCCATGCGGGCCCACTATATTAATATAATAATAATATCTTAATATTATTATTTTAAAATAAATAAAAAAATTTCATGATGTAGACCAATTATGATATCACATGTGGCATGTGGACCCACTATATTAATTTTTTATTATAATAATATATGAATAATATTATTTAATACATTACGCATATAATAAAAAAAATATTATGCGTGCGTAAAAGTTTTTATACGTTCAGAAAAACACATACAAAAATGTTTATATGCTCACAAAAATATTTGCACGTAGAAAAACAAATACGCACAAAAAATGTTACTACGCATGTAAACATTTTTATACCATCATAAAAATATTTGCATGTATTTTTAGAAACACATAAAAAAGTCTAAGGGCATAAAAACAATCTCCTATGCGTAGTGTATTAAATAATATCAATAACATATTATTATAATAAAATATTAATATATGTGTGTCCCACATGCCACGTGTTATACGATGATTGGTCCACATCATGTTAAAAATATATTATTTTATCATTTTTTATATATTGGCATCATCAAAATAATATTAGAATAGATGTGATGGGTGTAAATGAGAAAGAGAAGCTTAACCCCATTTTCGGATTTAACCCCTCTCAACCCCAAAAGCTTAACCCCATAGCGTTTGGGGGATAAGAATGCCCCCTTAACCCGGCTCTTACCCCCGTTGCCAAACAGGGGCTTAACATCGCCTTCACATGCTCCGATGACCCCCTACCAATCACCCCCAACCGAAATCAGCCGTCACATCTATTATTTATTCTCTCCAATCGAAATCTATCTTTAGATATATTCATAGGAGTATTTTTGTCATCTAAACTTAACAATTAACAATTAATTAAAATAGTTAACAGATAAGGTTATGACTTTAAAAACATATCAAATGTGTTTTTACCAAAAATATTATCTACAGTGGGGTCATGATCAATTACTAATATTGTTGTAGTTGTACCGTAAAAGATAATCCCACGTACAAGCCATGACGTGTGTATTTAGGGAAATCTTTGTAAAACCTATGATATATGTATGGTCCTCCAACAACAAAGAATTTCCCTAATAGGCTAATACCTATTTCCTACTGGACTCTCCTAATTTTTTAGTGATTGGTGTTTTGCCGATATGGATGGGATGACTGCCACATGGGTCCCCCCAACAACAAGTCAGCGCCCAAACAACGGTTGCATCATTGAAGCGTGACATTTTAACAAAATACCTATGCTTGTGAAATTTTAACAAAATATATATAATTGGGAAGTCTTTTCAATGACAATCATTAGAAATCTTTTAATTTATGTGAGTTCAGGTTAGATTACGGGAGATTTGGTGAGATATTAAAATATTCGAGGAATATTGACAATATAGTGGGAAATTTTAAAAAATAAAATAAATGCGTGATTTGATAGATCTTCAAGCCTAGTATTGTAAAGAACATCATTTTCTGTCATAAGTCAGACCTCTTATTTTCTATGATTAGCCAAAACCCTCCATTTGAGGATATTCCATGGAATCATCCTCTTAATATTTCTAATATGTCACCTCACTTGTCCAATACATAGCTTGTTTCCATTCTCTTGACTAATTAATTATATGCACATATTTCCTATAGTTTTATCCAATTCCACACGACAATGCGTTGTTGACGGAGATTGGCACCTTTATTTCCAAGTTGGGCGGCACGAGGCCATTGTATCTGTCTTCTATGACTTCCATGGATCAAGTCACAAGAGCACATGCATGGGTTGTATTGGACTGAGTCGCGATTTTGGCTGAAAAGAATTTGTGATCCAAAAGCTTCCACATCCGACGTGGTCCGATCTTGCGGACAATACCCGTGACAGGGACACAATTTAATTTTTGTTTGGTCCGTTTGGTTCTAGTCGGATCTGACCTTTTTGATCCATGTGGAGCTGACCAGTCTTGTACTTGCTTCCCCTATAGATGAAGAAGGAGAAAAGGTACATTTTATCGATTAATATCATGTTATTTCATTAAATTTTTTATATGACCCCTCGTCTTTTAAAGGTTCTTTCAGACCCCTCCGGTACGGGGTTAGAAAAAATAAGGTTAAAGGGGGAACAGGGTTAGAAATGGTTAGAAAAAATGGGGTCAAGAAATGAGCATAGAAAAAAAATAGAATGATGGTGGTAGGTAGAATGAGGATAAAATAGTAATGATGATATTTGATGTTTGGAAATAATAATGGGGTTAAGTGGGGATAACCCATCCAAACATGGGCTTAAAAGTTGACATTGAGGGCCATAATTTAGGTTGGTGCTTCTATGTGGGCCTCCAGCCCAGCCCACACGCCGTTCGCCCGGCCCAACGGAAAAATCAATTTTGACTTGCTTCTCGAATTATTATCCACATCACCGCGTTCTAACGGACTCAATTTTGAGAAAACTTCATCCACGTCATCACCCTTTTTCTCTCTCCGCTCCTCTCCCGTGGTCCAGTCCAGCCCTCGCCAGAGAACCCGACGAGCTCTCGTTGTCGTTGTTCTTCACCAATCTCTTCACCGATGATGAGGGAGGAGGAAAAATAGGAGGATACTAATAGCGAGGAGGAAGAAGTCGCGACAGTGAGTTATATATTCTATCAGCTAGGGAGCTTTGGATCACGTGAGGTGATACCCCTCATTACTGGCAATGGATTCAATTACCAGATTCAAGATTAAAAGCCTCTTCTCCAACGAGCCTTTCGATTCAGCCTTCGCCAATGCGGTGGTTTCTTGGGTTTGAGATTGATGGGCGGCGGAGGAGTTGGAGGGTAAGGCGAAGGAAGAGGTGAGGCGGAGGTGGAGGGAGCAGGAGCGGTCACCGACCCCACCGTCGAGGCTGCCAAGGTTGTCAAGGTCACTGACCTCGCCGTCGAGGCACCGATCGGGGGTGGGGGTAGTAGAGATAGAGAAGGGGGAGGGGTTGGTCGCTGACCCTACCGTCGAGGCTGCCGAGGTCATCGAGGCTGTCAAGGTCGTCGAGGTCCCGGACCTCGTGATCGAGCTGCCGTCGAGGATCCGACGGGTGTGGGGTGGGGATTGAGGAAGAAGGAGAGGAGGTGGAGAGACAAGGAGAGATAGTTGACGTGACAACATATAAATTCATAAAATATTAAAATAAAGTTAAAAGTGGCCACATTGGTCACGCGAGAAGCACGTGGCCTGGTTAACCGTTAGTTCGCTAACGACGTGCAGATAGGAGGCCTACGTTGAAGCGCAAACTTAAATCGAGGAACTCAAGGTAAGGGATCATATAAAAAATTGAATGAAATTATATGTTATTAATCGACAATTTAGCTAATAGGAATTGCATGTATACATTCCGTGTTTTTTTTTTTTTTGTGAATATGTCATGATTTTGAGATAAATGCAAAAAAAAAAATAAAATGGTAGGAAGTTTTCGCGCATGAAATAGTTTGGTGACAGTCCCTAAATTGAGCTGATCTCGATTAAGCTACTTTTTTCATCTTACCTAATATAACAGCTTATCCAATGTAATGATCCAAAAAGAAAAGAATTTATTGTTGATAAAATTTGAACAAAGGCATATCCAGAAGTCTTTTTTTTCGCGTGATTCTAAACACGTCACACATTTTAGTGGGTATACAACAGGTTTTTTTTTAATTTTTATTCGGTAGCCCACTGTCAAATTCTATTCTAATATATTCATTATAAAGTTAGTGGACTACTGAACTTGTTAACTTGGTGTTAAATCATGGAGTACGAAACATGTTAATATAGTATTCAGTAATGGACTACGGATTGTTGTATTTATCCATAAGTGCAGTGTATATAGAATTCCCTTTTTTTTATTACAAGGGTTATATGTTATTTATAAATCTTTGGAAATATACAAGTAATTAATAAGAGAACTACGAGAAATTAGTAGTGGGTTTGTTTTAGAAGTGAACTAGGCCCAACAAGGTCTGTGATCCAGCCCATAAGTACATCACGTGAGATACTCGTGCGGCAAGTGGAAGTACACCTTTAGGACGCACCGCGGAGGACCCGACCGCTCTCGGGCGCCTAATTCTTGCTTTGCAATTAATTTCTATCGTCCCAGACTCCCCAGCGAAGGGGAGGGTTTAGGGTTTAGCCCTCCTCTCTCTAAGCTTCATCCACTACCACTAAAACCCCATTTATCGGGTTCCTCTCCCCGATCTTTACCCCCCTCCGAGGTGTATCCGTCTCCTGGCGCGTGCCTGCGCGGGGGATGGAGGCGGAGATGGATGCGACTCCGAGCTACTTCGATCCCGATGATCTCAGCTCCAGGCAGCAGTATCGACGCTATAGGTATGAGAATTCTCCTATATCTCATATTTGGGATTCGGTGTAGTCGTTTCGAAAGATAATCTCTGGAATTGCCGTCTTGATTTCTTGATGCTGTAAAGTATTTTAGCTGGGGCTGGGCAATGTAGTTTTCTTGATATGCATTTGCTATGTGTTTGCGGCGGGGATGTCTTCGCCATGACTGCTTAGGTTGCAAAGAGAAAGTTAGTGATAGATTAGGAATGGGCTAGAAATGTATGCAAGAAGCATTCTTGGTGAAATGAGTGCGCAGATAGTGGTTGTCCGATCTTTGGGCTGAAACCATCCGTGTTCCCATCTGCTTTCGAACACTTTGTATTGTCCACCGAGCTTCAAATTCCAGTGGTTTAGCCGTGGACACATGATCTAGGGGGCATTACGTGGATGTTTGTTGCATTTGGAATTTTTATTCGGCTGGCGTTAGGATTTGAGATGCAAGAATTTGACCCTGAAATGTTATACCTGTTGTCTGGCACATTATGGCATTGGGGTGAAATGTGGCCCAGGTGCGAGGTTGCTTTTTCCCAAGAACTTTTTTAAATTTTTGTTTATCATGACCTCATCTATTTAAGGTTTGATCCAGTATTTTTTATGCATGGGTATTTTCTTTCTGAAGCTATTATCATTGTACTTTACGGGAGCCCAAAGCTGATTGATCTAAAATTGTGCAGATGCAATTTGAATCAAAGATACTTAATTTGATAAAATTAGGTATGAGAAACCAAGAAGTATTCTTGGCCTAAAAATGCATGCATTTGTACCTCATGCAGAGTCCTTTTGAGCTGCTTTAATTTTTCCTAACTTATATAACACTCATCTATGTGTTGGTTGACTTGCATGCTTAGTATTTTGAAAGTTGAACCTGTGAACTATAAGGTGGATATACATTTCCACACATACGTTCCGAGCACTGGAATCATTTTCTCTTAATCCCATTGCTGGAAGAAATTATTCCTATTAAATGGTTGTAAATCTTCTGATTAAAATTTTGTTTTTTACTTTACTGAAATGCGGAAGCAATATGTGAAACCAGGGTGGTGTCAGGGAGCCATGTGAAGACATGGCCCTTTAGCTTTCATGAGTAAGATAAACTACAATACATAGGAGATGCCTGTGTACATCTGCATTGGAGATGATGCAACTGTCTTTACATAGTCTCTGAGCACTAAATGACTTTGGCTTTGTAGCAGAAACTGAAGCATGATAGTTTGGTGGTTTCCAGGATAGGGTTGATTTGAATGGTAATTTAAGGGGTAGGTTTTATGTGCAAATGTTGGTTGCTTAACCAATTTGTCTTTGCGTAAATTCTCTTGACTTTCTCTGGCTTGATTATCAGTTGGTGCTCAACTAGGGTAAAATACATAGAAAATAGATAGTATGGAGTTCTTTCCATTTCTCCCTTCGTTTTGTTTATATGTCTGATAGTTCAAAAACTCTATATGAATCACTCTGTTCTACACAGAGCTTAATTGTTGCTCTGACATCATAAACTAGAGGTTTCCTTTGTCTGTTACAGGAAAAGGCAGCCTTCTTCCAGCATTTCACCAATTCTAGGAAATTCTGTTTCGAAGTATTCTGAAGCTAGGCTCTTGTACGAAGGTGATAACATTCAAAGGAGGCCAAATGCTGCACTTTTGCTAGAAGATATTAAACAGGAGGTTGAAAATTCTGATTTTGGTGGTTTTGAAGCTTCGACTTCTAAATTATTAAATTCTTCAAAAAGGCGGGTATCTCTCGACAGCCATGCAGTGTCAGAACTGAATACCGGTATTGAATCAGTTCGACAAGTGACAGATCAGGCATTAGGATCATGCAAGCATGAAGATGAGGTGTTGGCTGATGGTGAAGACTCGACCTTTACACTGTTTGCATCTCTTATTGATTCTGCACTTCAAGGTTAGTGTGTTCGAGAGAGTTTCTCCATCTAACTATCTGGATTCTGGTATATGGCCCGACAAAGAGAAACAACTGTTTATCCTGTGTTCTAGATCATGTACCAAATTGAAGCGATTTTGGATATGACATGCTCAAGTATTAGTCTTTTAACCCTCTCACACAACCTATTATCTGCTCAATTTTTGTCTTGTTAGGCATGCTTCCTTTCCTTTTAAGGATCTTTTATCTGGTTTTGTTTGCTTGACACATGCTGTTTTTGCGCATGCACACGTGCGGTTTGTGCACGTGCGTTTGTGTGTGTATATAAGCACGAATGAGTAGGATATGTACAGTGTGCATATATGAGTTACGTGAATGGTACATAACTAATACTATGTGCTTGCATAGATGAGTGTATATATGTTAGGCTAGTGGTTGAGGTTCCAATATGACCCTAACAGGTTCTTGTCTGTGTTTTGAAGGATTGATGTCCTTTCCTGATCTGATTCTACGGTTTGAAAAAACCTGTCGAAATGTATCTGAATCTATCAGGTATGAAAGACACTCCATCTCCAATAGTGGACTATTAAGTAATCCTTGCGAACATAGAACTGTCTGCTGTTTTGTCGATTTTGCTTGTTTTTGGTTGTTTTCTCTACAGATTACTGTTTGAATATGCACATATTTCCCTATTTCTAATAAATTATGTCTTTGTTAGGTGTGATCTATCTCGATTATTTTTCTTTGTTTTTGGCTTAGTCTGGTTATCTCCATCGATATTGAGCTTACTGTTAAGATCTATTCTCATTTTTCAAGTACAAAAAGTTGAGAGGTGTATCTTTATCTTTGAATAGTTTATGCGACTTTTCAAATAACTACTTCATCACTGATATTTTGGTTTACAAATTTGTTTCAGCTTTTGACTAAGAAGCAAGTTTCTTGTATGATGTCAATTAGTGATGTTATAGTTGATTTTATGTCAGATTCCCATTTCATCAATGCTATCATGCTAGTGTAATGAGTGCATCTATTCTAAGTTGTTTTCTAGCATTATTGTCTTTTTTTGCCTCAGAGAACATCTCGACTCCAAGTCTGTATGTAGGCTCATAAGCGATTAATAGTTGGTCTGTGACTAATTCTCAGGTAATAGGTCGGATCTCATCTTTGTAGGTATGGAAGCACAGGGAGGCACCGTGTTGTAGAAGACAAATTTATGCAGCAGAAAGCTCATTTCTTGCTTGATGAGGCAGCATCTTGGTCACTTCTCTGGTACCTTTTTGGGAAATGTAAGAAATTTACAAGACTACAACCATGTAGAATTATTTATTTTTAAACTTAGTGTTGTGCATTTTAAACAGCTTTTTTTGTCGCAATTATTGTCGTTTTGATTTATTTCTTGTTTGATAATAGAGCACTTAGTTTTAAGTGCTGGTTGGCGTGGTTCGTGGCATTTGTGCCGACCGGTACGTCCCGTGTCAACTGTAAGACATCAGGACACATCTTGGGTCAGCAAGGACCACCTTGCCTACCGAATATACTGTGCTGGCTGTAAGACAGTGACACATCTAGTGTAGGCAAGTACCGTGTGTACAATGAAAAGTTGCACGGTGCGTGCCAGTGGCACTTAAAAATTAAATCCACGATAGAAGATTAACAAGAAGTTCTTAATTTAATTAGAGATGTGTCATTAAATTTGATATTGTTGAAGTTCTCTAATCTCTGATCGTTCTCTTTGAGTGTAGTGATGTCTTGTGTGAGTTGTATTGGTATTAATTTTTAATGCTGAATAGAATATCAAAGAGTTTCCCAAGTTGGCATGCCGATTAGAATAGGGTCTTCACTTTGTTCCTTGAGCTTTATATTTTTTGCTTTCTGCAATGATATAATAAATGTGCTTGGAATCCGTAAACAAATTTCTTAAATCAGTACAAAGGGTTGGTTATGGATGGAAAGTGTTGCGGCGATTCTTTGCTTTTATTGTATTCAATTGTGCACATTATCTACTTGATTGTTGATTCTAGTAATACAAAGATGGTCCACAGTTCTGTTTTACTGGGAAGAAGCCTTATCGCATATTGCTGTAGAAATTTAATATTTAAATTGCTGGGGAAACTGTTTGCTAAATCTTCAGGAAAGTTACTTTAGGATGTAAAGCAATTGGATTGAATAGTTTGAACGACCAGAATTTTGTTTCTTGGGGTTGAGCTAATTTTTCTGCTTGTGATGGTAAAATAATATCTTGACTATTCACCGATTGACTTACACATTGTGCTCTTTTTCTGTACTTCTATTGGACTTGGCTTGTTGGAAGGGATTTGAGCAAACACATTTATCATTAAGTCCCATGTTTTTGACGACTACAGAGACTAATGTTTGTCAAACGCCTGATCTTATTGTTAATTCTAGCCGTGATGAACATATGTTCGGCCACTAACTCATTTGCAACTACTAGTAGCTAGTTGATTTTTTCTTAAGATTCGCTCTATTTGGTGTTGTACACAAACTGCTTCAACTGCCAAAAACATGGAGAATGGTTCATTGTGAGGGAGGCAAAAGTGAGCGGGGAAAGAGGGTAACTAAAACCAATGTGGAGTAAAGTGAGAGTGGTTAGTACTTAGAAAAAGTGTGGGCAAGTGAAGTGAAGGGTAGAGTAAAAACGGGGGTTGGATATTGGATTTAAAAGTGGTTTACTCCTATCCATGTAATTTAAACAGCTGGACACAATAGATTGGCTGACTTTAGCAATGGCTCACTTTGCCATTCCATTTAACCAACCAAACACTCCTAGATGATGAGATGAGATGAGATTCTGGTTATGCCTTTTTGTTACGGGCGTTATGCTCAGAACATCATCAAGGCTAAACGTGATTATGAACAAATTTTGTACACTACATCTCTAAGTGCATGTTTTGCTTTCTGTAGCATTAAATGGAGTGTATAAATGGGACATTCAACCGAACTGCTGGTTCCGTCAGTTAGCTGTTTCTAGAAAACCATTAAGACTAAGTATGACAAAGGATAGGGTTATTTTTTTTCCTGTCAAATCTTATGAAAGCATTCTGCTTGCTCACTACCAAGATCTTTGGAGGGTAGATCTACCAGTGTTATTTTAACAATTTTTGAAGATAGACTCTGGCAGATGACCCGGACAGTTTACAAAGAATGATTAGTAAAGCTATCCAACTAGACAGATTAGGCTGGTTATATAGATGGTGATTACTTCTTCAGCCAATATGTAACTGCTTGTTTTGAGAAAAAAAAGTTCTTCATACTTTAGTCAGTACTTGTCAGAAACTAGCTGATTCTCTTTATGAACAGAAGTTAGCCAATAAGTTTAGCTAGCCTAATACCACATTTTATGTCGGTTCTTTTTAGGTTTGTGCTTTCTGCACTATCTAGGCAGATTTTGAGGAGCATGACTGTCCCATGTTTATATACCAATTTCAGTGCTGACTCTTGTTTGGTGTTTGAGTTATAAATCTCATGCACTTTATCTTTTGTCCTGTGACTGAACTTTGGTTGGCGTCTTCGTCTTCTTTATGTTAGTTTTAGCTGTTTCCTTTTCTCCTAGTTGAATTAGAAATTTATCCATCAGAAGGAAAGGTTTAGTTCTGTCTTTGAAACGGTTTTTCTCTATCTTGCAGTAAATGAAGAACTTCCTGAAAACCTTATTCTGGTAATTTCTATTTGCATATCTCATTTCTCTGCTTTCCAGCAACTATTATTCTCTTCATCTTCTCTGAATAAAATTTGGAGCTCATCTTTTTGTCGTTAGCAGTTACCAACAACTTCACATCAAGAGGCCTGCCAGTTTGTTATGACTGATCATACAGCACAATTATGCTTACGAATTGTCCTCTGGCTGGAAGGATTAGCCTCAGAAGCTCTTGACCAGGAGAACAAGGTCATATATGCTGCTTATGTTTTGCATACCTTGTTGAAGGAAATTTTTCTCTAGTCAATGACTCAATGTGTTAATCTTATGTTGCTCATGGCACTTACTGAGTTGATTTCCAAAGCTGCTCTGCAACATTCTTTGGTACTAAGATACATGCTCATATCTTCAGACATGAAAATTAAGTGCTCTATTCCTGGAGATTAATTGCAGACCATGTGCTGCTGTCATCTTTCATCTTAAAGCCCTACATCTCTAGTGGCCTTTTCTGTATCAGCTAGTTAATTTCGGTGGTCCTTTGTGATATGATGTAGTCATCTGCATCAAGGATTGCCGTGCCGTTGGCACGCGCCGTGCCGGCAACCCACCGGTACGGTACGCGCCGCCGGTACGCGCCGGTGCCGGTCCAGATGAGTGAAATTCACTCGTTTTTAACATTTTCAATTGACCAAATATAATCTCTTATACCAGAGTAGAGTGAAAACATATCAAAGTATTATAATACAATACATCACACATAATCAACAGCTCAATACATCTCTTATATGAGTACGCACCAAGCTCTTTCTCAGACTAACCATAACATATTATATGAGGCTTATCAGTAACATCAGCAATTAACGAAAAAATTAACATGAATAAGTCATAAAAAAACTAAATAGCATCAGAAAGTAATATAATAACTAAAATGATTATTACCATAAAATTTTAAAATTTCATATGATACATTTAATTATTAGAAAGTTACCATTATTAGCTTAAAAAACAATGCTAAAAACAATAATTATTAAATAAAAAAGCTACTAATTACCATCATTAAATAAAAAAATAATATATTATATAAGGCTTTTTATTGATACATACCAATTTTTATTTTTAACTTGTTCCTGACTTGCTAACTATCTGGCCAGCATGTCGTACACAGATTAACCACCCGGCTCTAATTACCAAAAGCTACCATCATGTGAGTCACCCCTCGTCTCCTCTCCTCTCTCTCTCTCTCTCTCTCTCTCCCTCTCTCTCTCCTTCCTTTTCTTTCTCCCCAGGTGGCAGCTCCACTCCCGAGACCCTCCTCCTCTTTTCTTCTCCCGAGCGGCTCCTCCTCTTTTTTTTCCGCCCCCGCCCCCGCCTCCGGTTCTTCCCCTCTCCTCTTTCCCTCCTCCCCTCTCTCTTTCTCTCCTCTTTCCCTCCTTCCCCTCTCTTTCTCTCCTCTTTCCGGCTCCCCTGCTTCTCATGCCTCCGGTACAGTACGCATCGCCTAAGTACCGGGCGATACCGTATGCATCGCCCGGCACATCTCCGGCACCCCCCCGATACCGATTCAGGGGGGTTTTTTTGCCCCGGTTAGCAGCCCCGGTCCGGTACATCCCGGGCGGCACGGACATGTGCCGTCCGGTATGGAAATCCTTGATCTGCATGTTCGGAGAGTTGTCCATTTAGAACATGTGTTTTGATTAGTCAAGTTCTCACAACTTTTTCTCAACCATCTTTCTATTTAAAGGTTTGAATTTTTTTTTCAAGTTCTCAGACTGAAATGCGAGTATCGTGTCATCTAGATCATCTTTCAATGAGCTCTAGTAATGTAGGCATACATCCTCATACAACTATAACAGGCTTGTCGCTGTTTGGGTTATATGTAAAGGTTATATGTTGCTTGTCTGGTTATATTGTCTTATATAAGGCCAAAGAGAGAATGAAACATTACTTTCGTCTGATTTGGAGTTAAGTGGGCTGGAGAGGTGCTTTGGAAATGTGGTAAAAAATGGCTTTGCAGACTTAGAAGGCTAGTGATCCGATAGAGTCAAACTCTGATGAAAATCGAGACCAGGAAGCAGCAAGTGGGGTCAGACTACAAAGTTTCAAGAAGAAAAGAATGTAGATGACCTACTAAATGTATTTTTTTGGTCTTACCATAAAGACGAAGGATCAAGTCCTGATTGGTAGTTAGCCTTGGATAATGACATGGCGTCATTCATTGGCTGCATAACCTAACTCTTTATTTGTTGGACTGGACCTGTGCCTCGAGTTCACTACAACTCACGTGGCTGTGTAGTTGCAACTGCACCAGTTTGGCTGTTCGAGTATAATTACTACTCTAGAATGAGCCAATGTCACCCTGAGTAATCCATGACTTGTGATGCCTAAGTTCTAGATTTACCAAATTCTCAGACATTTTGGGCATCCTGGTGAGCAGATGGTGAATTTTGCTCCCCTTTAGATAGCGTTTAGATTGCTGCTCCTGCTTGTACTGGAAAGGTCCACAAGGTTTATTTATTTGCTTGTCAGGACATTGAAAGCCTTTTTCTTAAAAAAATTTCTGACTTTTAGAATGCTCTGATCCCGTTAACTGGACTGTGCTAAACTCGTTCTGCTGTTTGGATTTGCTTATTTGTGAATCTGCTATGCTTCTCTTTAGCTGAGTAGCCTCTGTGTCACACTTATTTAGGCCTGGTGGATATGGGTGTTTTGTAGAAAGATTTAAGTAGCTGAGAGGAAACTTTATGCACTTAGTCTACATTTCTAGAAACTTCTGTATTTTGAGAGACTTCATTTATCGGATATGAACTTGTGCAGAATTTGCTGTTTATACCGAAGTGCTTTATTTGTTCAGTTGGTCATTGGTGCGAGCTTTCAAATTTTTTTCATAACACGAGGAAGTGGTATCTTTAACCATTACTCAGATAAATTGACATTTTTCTTTTCTTTGCAGGTGAGGGGCTCTCATGTTGGATCTTAT
The DNA here is from genome assembly GCA_963920575.1 of Narthecium ossifragum. Lineage (NCBI taxonomy): Eukaryota > Viridiplantae > Streptophyta > Magnoliopsida > Dioscoreales > Nartheciaceae > Narthecium > Narthecium ossifragum. The sequence goes on along the minus strand of OY986965.1, from coordinate 3,298,552 downwards.
CTTCCCAGTTCTGGTGTTTGGCGTCACACACAGAGGTTCTTGAAGAAAATGAATGATGATCCTGCCATAGTCCAGCACCTGGATTTTGATGCTCCAACACGTGAAGTAGCTCAACTGCTTTCTGATGACAAAGTACTATGAGATTTCTTGCTGCATTGTCATTTCTCAGTAAAGTCTTTTATTACTATGAGCAGAGCAAACTTTTTAAAGTCTCGAGTGAATTTCCCAACAGATGAAGTAACAACTATCCAATCGGTAATTCTTGTTGAAAGAGAAACTGATTGTACTACATTTGCACCAAAGAGACAAAAACTTTGCTTGCTTTGTCTCAAGGGAACCAAAAAATGAAAAGGAACCTCACTGTCCTTGTATATTATTTTGTATGTGCAATTTCTCCAATTTATTCATTGCCATCTTGTGCATTCTTTTATATACGTCATGATTTGGACCTTATCACATGACCTTGTTCTTAAGAATTAGCTCTCTTCAAGAGATGTTGGTTGAAGTTTTAACTTCTTGGACTGATTTGTTAGCATTAATGTTCAGAGTGTCTTAGGTGCTTTTGTTTCTAAATGTGTCATTCTATTATCTTTTCCTCCTTCCATTCGAGCTCTTCTCATTTCCACATGGGTTGTGGTTATTTCATGAGGGAAACTCTTTATTTGTTATGGCATGTCATTCTCGTAAAGAAGTATTTATATAATGTGGTGCAAGCTCTTTTCCCTATCTTAACTTAGTTGCAGGCTGCATACGGCTTAGTTTTATTGATTTTTTGGAGCAAAATATGGTTGTTACCTCTGTAAACTGGTAGAAAAGATAGAGAAATTGTTGACCGTTCACGTCCTGATCTAATCCTATTCAATGTTCAGCAGATTCATATACCCTTTTATTCTCCAAGAGAATTCTGAATTCTAGGCTAAAAGGCCAAGACTTAATTCATCATCCCAGTTACTGTATGACCAAAAAAGAATAAAAAAAAAACTAACACCCTCTTTTGGTATTTCGATTGACATATCCATGAATATTGAAATAGTATTCTTGCTTATTTCTATGATTTGCTATACAAAAGAAGCAATACAATCAGCAGTCCCTATATTGACATACTTTATAACCAGTACTTAATAATCAAGAGGTACGGCATGTTTTACCAGATCTTCTTTTGATGAAAACTCATCTTTTATTGTATTAGCTTGACATTTAGACTGACGCATTTTCTTTGAAAATAATTCCTGTCTCTTAAATTTGAGATTTTAGGGGATTCCTTTAGGTGGATGAGGGCACCTCAGCTGCTGAAATGCACCCAGATATTTGCTTCGTATTTACTGATTGACATTTTAGCTGAGAATAAGGGGCTTGAATCTGTGAGAGGCCCATCAATTGGACAGAGTGCTCTAAAACTAAACTCCAGATAATGCCTTGTACATTTCCTATATGATTTAGAACCGAAATGATTTAGTTTGACTGGGATTTAGTTCAAAACTGAATCCTTTTTCACTGTGTTCTTTGTTCTACTATCTTCTGCAAGCCATTTTTGAGTTCGATTTTTAACAGAAGTTGCTATAGATAAGCTGCCATAGAGTAGATTTTGCTGCAAGATATGAAGCTTAGGAGGCTGCATTTGTCTATGAAAGATAGAACACTCCACAGATTCTCCTGCATAAGAAAGGTGTTATATTAATAATATTGTTCAGGTTGGTTTCCTTAGAGTCTTATTTGTATAATAAGAAGTTAGTTATTTATCCTCATTATTTGTTTCAGAGTTGGTTTTAGATATGAAGCTTTGGTTATGCTAAAGTTTGAACTCTCTCACCACATATGGCATCAGTAAATGAATATTTTCTGCTGTAACCCCAGCAACTTTTTTTATCCTTTCTATTGTATTGGCGAGTAACAAATGAATTACTTTACTGATTTCCTGATTATATCCTCACAGAAACAAGATGAATTACTACTAGAAGATGTTTGGACTTTAGTAAAAGCTGGAAGACTAGAAGAAGCATGTGAGCTTTGCCGTTCTGCTGGGCAGGTATTCTGCAGTTGTATGTTACATATGAATCAACCTGTTACTCTCCTCAATGTTGTTGTCAAGAATCGAGTCTAATTTGCACTAAATTTCAGCCATGGAGGGCTGCAAGTCTATGCCCATTTGGCGGGGTAGATCATTTTCCTTCTATAGAGGCAATGCAGAAAAATGGGAAAGCAAGAACACTACAAGCTATTGAATTGGAAAGTGGTGTTGGACGCCAATGGTGCCTTTGGAAATGGGCATCGTACTGCGCCTCGGAGGTAAGATACACTTTATTGTGGAACTACTTTTCTTCCGTTTTTTTATTCAATCATTTTGCTTAGTTACCTCTTGTATGTGTGTGTTATCACATGTATATATATATATATATATATATATATATATATATATATCTATATATCATGTAAATCTGTAGTTGGAGTGTGTATTCAACAGCATCTTGTAAATGTTTTACCTCAACTATTTAGTCTAACTAATCTGTCCTCGATTGGGAGGAGGAAGAGAGTTAGATGGAGAGAGGAGACACACCAAATTGGTGTATGGATGCAAGATTTCATGTAGTCAAAGTTGATCGCATGTGTGTGAGACAGATTGATAAGGAACTAATAGTCTTTTGATGTGTGTTCCATTTCCATGTTTATGCATGACTTTATAATTTTGAAATTAGGTTTCTCAATCAAATCATTTCTGAGCAAGAATGATCACACTTGCTCACTTTTGTGTAGCATATGCAGGCTTTCCAGACTTGTTCCGGTCGAAATATTTCTTCAGTCTTTTGCTGTCAAGCCTTTTTTTTTGTTTCAATATGCTTTAAGCTGTAATCAGAGTGACATGATGAGAACTGCCATTTGCCCTGCAATTAATGGGTAAAAATCACCATAGTGATCTTTGCCTTCTGCTATTCAACTTGCTTGTATGCCCGTAATGTTCCCAATACTTGACGCTGAGGTTAAATAAGGCAGTACTGTTGTGCGAAAAAAAAGTGGTAGGATCGTAAAATCTAGGGTGTATGAAAGCAGTTCTATGACAAATGATTATATCGAAATAATGTTAAAGTTAGAGTAAAGGTTGTCCTAGTCCCTCACTTAAGGCCTATTAAAATGACACTTACAGCAAAGGTTATCCAAGTCCTTCACTTAAAACCTATTAAAATGACACATGCAATCAAGTTCCTTAATTGGTGCATAGACGATTGACTATTTGTTGTTTAAGGGTCATGCTTGGTTTTGCAACTGTAAATGATTTGAATATACATTGAGGATCTTTTTCTGTGCATTAATGTTGAAAGAATGTGTGCTGCATTCATGTTATGGTTTCTGGCTGAAAGTGGTGAATGTGGTCTGAACTTCTACAACCTTGTAACGTCCTTTTTATCTCTGTGGTGAAGAAAATTGCAGAGCTAGATGGCGGAAAGTATGAGATGGCTGTTTATGCTTCTCAGTGCAGCAACTTGAAGCGCTTGCTACCTATCTGTACCGACTGGGAGGTACTCAGCAATTTTCTGATTTGTGGTACTAGTGTTGCAGATTTCTTAGTTTTCTGAATGAGTGAGACTATTTTGTAGACATGTTATTCTGATTTTTCATTCTCATTTTCCATGTGATTAGTTGATCAAATTGTAGATTGTGCTTGAGTGCGCTATGCAAATTGTTGCTTCTAAATCTTGGTTCTTAATTTGCTTTCACAGTAATTTATTGATATAACTGCCAAAAGCTGTCCTTTTCTTCAGAATATGCAGTATCTACTTAAATCGTTGGATCACTTTCTGACTTCTGAAGATCTGAGCTCCTTAGAAGTGTTGTTGAATGCTTCAAAATTAATAACACAAGAATGCATTCTTTACAGCTAATTTCATGAATTGGTAGTGGTTTCATCTCTTCTAGTTTAGAAACGAGGAATCGGGCAGCTTCACCAGTCCAATCAACTTATCATATTACTTGTAATTCCTGAATAAATTTTTAGAAGCATATTTGAGGCAAAATGGTGTGTTTGTTGTTGTGGGCATTTAGCTGAATATAGTTGTAAATCTGTTTGTGAATTATCATCAATCTGAACATTAATTTGTATTGCTCTGGAGCAAGTTTTTGTTTCTTAAAAAATTTATTGCTTTACTATCTGTGCTTACTAGCCTTGACCTATTACCTTTAGAATGTGTTGATGTTTGATTTCTCTGTTCACTCAAGCAAGAGGACATAATGTGATGACTGAATGCGAATTGCTTTACATTTGCAATCATCCAATCTTATTGTCACCTTGCCCTGAGATAAGAAAATGTTTTCTATGAAGCTTATGATCAGATTTATAGTGGACTCATCTCGAGATCAATTCTACTACGTCAGTTATATGCACAGGTGTCTTGCTATTTATGCACAATATTTGCATGCTCGTAATTTCTGTCGCCTCTGGCTTGCAAAATAAGATATTATTTGCAAAATAAGATCTTATTTGCAAAATAAGATTTTATTTGCTTTTAATCAAACACTTCTAGTGCCTATACGGTATTAGACCTCTGAAGCTGTAGTTTTATTTGCTTCAATCAAGCACTTTTAGTGCTTATATTGTTTTACACCTCTGAAGCTGTAGTTTATCAAGAATAATTTGGCTTTTTATAACAATGGTATGCTGCAATAACATGGCTACGAAACATATTCTGTTTGCGTCGATCAAGCAGTTTCAATCCTCCTCGTGTTACACCTATGAAACTGTACTTTCCAGGCCCGGATATATTTGGGTTTGCTGCTGTGCTACAAGAACTTTATGCAAAGTTGATGTTTATGACAATTGTTGGAGCAAATCCAATAAACCGCCATTGTTTGATGACGGAAGTTGACCACTTTCTATTACATTGCAGTATCTATTTTCGTCCAGCTATCAGTTCTTTCCTAGACATGTGATAAAGCTCATTCTTGATAGTGTCAGAGTAGTTTTGTTCCACGATGCAGCCTTTTGTGATGAAAATCATGTTTATACCTTTGTGGCTACTTTTTGTCCCTTACTATTTTCTACTCGGTCTTTGTGTTTCCAATCTGACATTTCATCCTTTTCAGTCAGCATGCTGGGCAATGGCAAAGTCTTGGCTTGATGTTCAAGTCGACTTAGAGTTGGTAAACTTTCAGCAGGGCAGGATGGAAGATAAGCATTATGGAGATGATACAAATGGGACTTCTATGCATGAAGCCCAAAGTTCTACATCTTCATTGGGTCCAGAAAGCTGGCCTTGCCAGGTTGTTGATCAGCAACCACGTGATCTTGCTGCTCTTCTTCAGAAACTGCATTCAGGGTATAAGAAATTATCATGGTGTACATACTTTGGTATTCTCAATATATGTAATTGATGGTTTTCTCCCTGTTTTAGTGAAACTGTACATGAAGCCGTGTCTCGAGCTTGCAAAGAGCAGCACAGAAAAATTGAGGTGAGAGTTCTGTTCTTATGACAATTGATTAGCTGTTGTTAAGATCACTTTATTTGCTTACTAATTTCGTGTGATATCACCTGGAAAGTAGATTGAAAACTTTAGTAAATAGAATTATGTGGAAAGGGACCTCTGCAACTATCTGGGGGAATAGGAAGGTGGCATATTCTTTGTAAATTTGTTGGATTAAATTTCTTGAAGTTGATTCTTGTAAATCTGGTCTGTCTAAGCAAATAAATTGGAAGAGGTCTTTTTTTCTGTAAGTGAGAATAGACCAATTTTATAGCTAGTGGCTACCATTCCCAAATTTATCACTACAATTGTTGTCTCCCAAAATAAATGGTTGAATTCTAAGAGCTTGGGTAGGTCTAAAACTGAAATCTGTCACATGGAAACTTTGGCTCAGATCATGGTGTGCAGCAGGCACGTTGTGTCTGTAGATTATCGGTCCGATATCTGTGCTTGGCACGGCCCTGTGCCGAGTATTATGTATCTCCAAGCATTTCCTCCAAGTTCTGTGCCGAGCATCGATTCCAATGGTTCAAATCATGGATTGCAATGTTGGGCGGCACTATGGGTGTCGACCACATAGACCGTGATTGTAAATTATTGACATGGTACTTATACACGGCATGTAGCCCGTGCTGAGTAAATTTCCTTCAAGTTCTGTGTAGCTGGCACATGGTCCTTGTCAAGTATCGGCACATATTGTACCGGACAAAGACTGGCACGACATGTGCCATTGACAGTAATCCTTGGTTCAAATCTTAGAACCATATGATGCATTTTACACGCACTTAAATTTTGGAGGTGTCATCACCCTTTTCTAGTATACAGAGGATGCATGGGAGGACTTAAAAAGAAAGCCTATGGTAGTTTCATGATTTCATCACAATTTGTCAGATCACAAAATTGCTCTTTATTTTGGTAGAAGTTTATCTTATGCTCAAACGTTTACCTTCCATGAGGTTTTGTGCGTGCTGCCCGATACGCACTGTGCTAGCAGAGTAAAAACTATGTCTCATGAAACTAAAGAGATGCAGGTCTTCGGTGAATGGATTCAAAAGGTTCATTTCGGGCTTGTACCTGAACCGCTAGCATGAAAATCCTTGGATTTAGTCCAAAATTGTATGGATGCTTGTTCCTTTGTGTACGGAGTCATTGTATATTCATCCTGCTATGAATACCCATCTTCCACAAATTAAGCTACAACAGGGCACGAGTGATTTCTAGGTGATGTAGAGGCAAAGCTACTGTCACTTTATGAATGTAGTACAACTATTTAGTCATCTTGGATCTTACCTCAATAAATTTATCGTGATCCTTGATATAAAATTGATCGTGGTTAGCTGTTTTCGATTTCTTTTCCTTGGCATGTCAAGTCTGCTTTTAATATCATAGGTAGCAAGTATATTAAATGTTCTTGATGGAAGTTGTCGCTTCTTTCTGACATTACTTTCATGGTAGATGAACCTAATGATAGGAGATATTGCACGTCTTCTCGATCTGCTATGGTCATGGATTTCTCCTTCAGATGATGGTCAGGGCAATTTGAGGTAAAATATTTACATGTCATTTGGGTGGAATGGTTTCTCATGGTTACTTTTGACTTCATTTTGATGCTAGACATTTAAACTTTATCAGGCCTCATGGTGACCCTGAAATGATTCGATTTGGAGCACATGTCGTTTTAGTTCTTAGATATCTACTTGATGAAGAACTGAAAGATGCTTTCAGAGAGAAGCTTACAACTGTTGGTGATCTCATTCTTCAAATGTGAGCAGCTTCTTTTTGTGTCTTACTGAACTATTAGTGGTTTATATTTGTTTACCTTGGGATGTCATATCTCTTAATTCAGCCGAATCCATACTTAAATTTGTGATTATTGTGGCATCTTATGTTGGGTTATCACATTGGTCATGCCATCCTTGGAACCTCAGTTGTAGCTTAATTTGAAATAATGTTTTAATTTTTTTTCTTTACACGCGAAGAAAAAAAAATCCTTGAACAACACATATTCTATTAACGAGTTCCAAAGAACCTTTGTCAAAGACAGTATGTGTCACGCCGAAAATGTAGAGATATTAGTTCATGACGAGTTATAGATGTCCATGAATTTTGTCCCTTATATTAAGGTGTTCATGTTTAAAATATTTTACTCTGCAAATTTGACTAGGTAAATTGACATATGTTGCAGATGTAAATTGGGTACTTAACATACCTTGTTATTTCTTGTGCTTTAATGGAAAATGTTATCAACTGTCCCTACTGTCAGGGCCTTAAACCCCTGACATGAGCCATGGCGTGCGTCAGCCGGAGTTGACACGGGCCATGACCTAGGCCATGGTGCGGTACATCACATCAAGCCATGGGCAGCGTGGAAACACCATGATCGCACGAGCAAACATCCTTGAACGAGGCTAGACGACATTTCCCCAAAGATGGCGCGACGAATTCTGAGCATGGCACGGTGGACCGGGCCAAGGAGGAAGACGACGCGCCAGGACGCGGTGTGGCGCGGGCCCAGCGGAGCATGACGCGCGCGAGAGCAAGTCAAGCAAGCGGGACACGCGCCAAGGCGACCAAGAAGGGCGCGCGGGTCGAGTGCGCGCGTAGCACGCGAGAGAACGCGCGCAGCGCGTGCGCGACGCGCTCAGGAAGCCCAGTCCGAGTCAAACTAGGACTTGGCTTTCCTAAGCTGATGCGGTAAGTGCTTGGGAGAAAGCCACGCAGGCTAATCACCTAATTTCACTTGGGATGGAAGCTCCAAGATTGATGAAGCGGTCAGAAACCGTTTTGGCACAGAAGAATTTGAAGATGACACGCGACTCCGAGTTGCACTAGGAGACGGCGCGCCAGACCGGGCGGTGGTGCCTTGGAGGCCAATCCAGCCGAGCAAATTCAAATGTCTCGCGTGCGTTCGACTTGGAATAGGTGATGACATGGGGAAATATCCGTTTTGGCTCAGGGAAACTTGCTATTGGCATGGACGAATAGGAAGGAGTCCTGTTTTGAGTCAAGAAGTGATCATAGCTATCTTAAGCAAGTCAAACTCAAGAGGGGGTCTAACTAAGTTTGGTAACTTAGTGTTATGCTTATCTATATAGTCTAGATATGGATGTAAGCCAGAACTTTGAGGAGGACTTTGTATGAGTGGCTTGTTGGAGCAAACCAATGACTATTCCTTTATATAAGGAGTAGGCCGGCCAAGGTGTTGGGCATCAAGACTTTGGCTTGGGTTTGGGAGTTCCTTATATTGAGTGATCAAAGTACCTTGGGAGGGAGAGAGAGCTATGAGGGATTCTTTTGTAAAGATCTTTGATAAATAAAGGAAGAGGGTCATACCCTTTGCCATACTTGTGTTCTTGCTTCTTGGTGTGTCTTTGTGCAAGAAGAAGAAGAGGGAGGGCTGGTCAAGAGGCAGTCGGGCTGTCAGGCGGAGTGCACAAGGTGTGCACAGACGGCGTGCAGACGACGCGTGAGCGGAGCACAAGCGGCGCGTGGGCGCGCGGCGGCGGTGTGCGGGCAGCGACGAGGGGGTCTCTTGGCGCCATCATCGGACAAGTAAGCGAGAAAATTTTGTTCCCTTATTTTTCCCGGTGACACCTACCACAGTAAGATGAGTGGACGAAGATAGTGTTTCTTTCTAATATTGGTTTCAATGTCTAACATTTTGGAGGATGAGTGGTGGTTAGAAATATTAATCAGCTTAATAAAATCATTTGGTGAAAAGAAGTTGACTTCTTCGTCGCTTGATGGAGATGCATATCTTTAAATTTGTGTCTTCCTTATGTTATCTTTGTGCACATACACTGAAGGTTGTAACCACAAGATGAACCATTCTGGTCACTTGGTCAGGTAGAGATTTGTGCTATTAGGCTTATGGTTTGCATAAACTCGTACATCCCCATAACCATTTTAGGTGCTGAGGCCATGTCAGAGTCGGTAACTATGTATTGTTTCCTTTCCTCGATGGGATTTGCAGTGTTTTAGAAGACAAACAAAGGTTAGCCTAAGGGAAATTATTAATAAGCAACCTGAGGTATCCTTGGAATGCATGAATAATAGTATGCCATTCACCTCATGAGGTTAAGGTGTAGTTGAAGCATACAATAGTGTGCTAATGGAACTCAGGAAAAAGAAGTATTGTCTCTAACTTTGGCAGATTTTGTTAGGGAAAATGCCTAAATAATCCTATGGGAATATACAACCAAGGTTTGTCATGCCGGTCGGCACGACCAGCCAATGTTGTGCCGATGGGCTATCGGCACTGTCTCTATAGTCGGCACTGGCACATAGATTTGTGCTTTGGTGCCAGCCGACATGGGCTGGAACAGAGCAGCTTAGACTGGTACGAAGTTTTAATGGTCTGACACAAAATTTTAGAATATTATTAGTTTTCAGGAATAGTTTATCATATTTGATGCTTAAAATCAATTATTTTTTATTTTTCTCTCCCAAACAACTCTTAATATACCTCAATGGACCAAAACACGTAATATATATGTCTTGTGTGCACTAAATTTGTTATAAAGTTGGAGGTTCTGAGAATTTGCTGGTTAACTGTATTGCAGGTATGCCATGTTTCTATTCTCGAAGCAACATGAAGAATTGGTTGGAGTCTATGCCTCTCAGCTTGCTCGCCACCTTTGCATTGATCTCTTTGTTCAAATGATGGAACTAAGGTTGAATAGCAGGTAATAGTTTATTCTTAAGTAAGCTGGCACTAATCAAGGAATTTTGGTTGATAAAAGTGTTCTGATGTTTTTGGAACAGTCTGCATGTTAAATATAAGCTCTTCCATTCAGCAGTGGAATACTTGCCCTTTTCTTCTGTGGATGCGTCCAAAGCCTGTTTTGAAGATATCATTGAAAGGTTAGTTGATAAAGAGGCCACTGTAAGTTCCTGAAGTAAGGTTTATGGTTTCTCTAGGTTTTGTATCAGTTTGGAAATGATGAAATTTACCTCCACGATACCTTTTCAGGGTTCTTTCAAGATCTCGAGAAATGAAAAGGGATGCATACGACAGAAAGCCAAGTGATGTTGCAGAGCAGCATCGTTTGCAGTCTCTTCAAAAGGCAACAGCTGTTCAGTGGCTATGCTTTACACCACTATCAACTGTTAGTGACTATGATGTCATCAATGCAAAGCTTCTCATGAGAGCATTAGTGCACAGGTGAACCATGTGTTGGATTGATATGGTCAAATTTCTTGTAGCAACCTTGCAGATACTTGATTGTAATGCATCTTAATTCCCTTTTCACCTAGCATTTTCTGAAGAATCACCTTCCTTTCCTTGTCTTTCTAGTAACATACTATTCCGAGAATTTGCCTTGATATCTATGTGGAGAGTTCCTAAGATGCCAGTCGGAGCACACATGTTGCTGAGCTTCCTTGCGGAACCTTTAAAACAACCAAAAGATACTCTTTTTTCCTTGGATGCAGATGATGTGTCTGAGAATCTTCAAGAGTTTGAAGATTGGGTATTCCTCCTATCCTTTTCATTCCTATTTGGGTGTGAGATGGAGAATATTGTCCAACCTGTTTAAGAGTCCTTTCTTTTATGAACTTTTTTCAACAGCGTGAGTACTACTCCTGTGATGCAACTTATAGGAACTGGTTAAAAATGGAATTGGAGAATGCTTCTGTTCCTCCTGTCGAGCTTTCTGTGGAGGAAAGAGAGGCGGCTATAGCAGCAGCTAGGGAAACACTAGATTCTTCTCTTTTACTTGTATTCAGTAAGTTTACTGCTGGCGTGAATTTCGTATCAACTAAAGCTTTAGTGTTTCTGATGCAGTGGTCTATTTAGCATAAATTTCATTGTGATTTGAAAATTAATGTTGGACACACAGCTCACATTAATAAAGTTTCACGCCATGTTAGCGTTGGGGTGAAAGAATCTTTTACGTGGAAAAATATCTCGTGAATTTCTTTTAACGAGCATGAATTTTGTCCTATAACATTCTTGATATTTTTACCATTGACCAGCTTTTTTCCCCTCAAGTATTTTTACATGCATAGAATGATTAGCTTGATTTGGTATGCGGCAGTGCTCAGAGTTTCATCGTCACTATTTTTTTGGCTTCAGAAGAAATTATATAAATGTTTGGAGTAGCTACTTTGGAATTTGTTATAGTTTCATTTGCTCAATTATTGTAGAGTTTGATTGCGATCCTTGATCGTATAAAGCTAGCTTTATCCTAATGCAGAGCAGTTTTTTGTGTGGCCACATCCGAAGTAGTATGATAATCTGGTGAGGGTGTTATTTTGCATAAATACCAATTCAAAAATTTAATTATGGTGCTGCTTTTGGAGAAGGTAGTTTATAGTGCGTGTCAAGTTGTTGCCGTTGAGATCTGAAGAGTCGGCATTTGTTGACAAGCTCAATGATATCGTGAAACGAAGGAAGTGGCATATGAATAAAGAATTTAAGGTTTAAGGAGCATGGGATTGTATCTTCTGTAATATATATTGTTAAGCTTTTATCACTGTAACATGAAGTTATGGAATTAATCTTGGTATGACCATGAGGAGCAAATATTTTGATGCAGAAAAAATGTCCAGTTTTTTTCCCTCACTAGAGAGCTAGGGGACAGACTTGGGAATGAGCAATTAAAATATCTCGTTGAAAATTTCCAGTTGGCTGTTGCAATATCAAGAAGATGTTGATGAAAGTGGGGACACGAACTTGAAGCAAAATTTCTACCTTGGGCTGATGCAATTAAACCAAAAGCAAGTTAAATTCCTTCTACAAAATCATCTGATTTCTAAACCACCCACCACAGTGCTAAAGTTGCCACGCCAAAGTGATCATTGCTGTTAGGTGTGGAATGGGATGTCATTAGTGTCTATTTTATTGGGTTCATTTTTGCTGGAATGGAAAGTGGTCGATAGAAACATCATCAGGGTATATGGCCATACCCAAAGCACGTTACGTTTGCCTTGTACGCTATGAGGATGGTGAGAAAGGAATATATTTATAGTTTTACACTTCTTAATTTGGTCGAGATATTGGGTGTTGAATGCCAATCTTAAGAATGTTGGAAAGCGGAATATTCAGATGTGGAGAGTTCACTAAAAAGAGAAAAGGAACTTTTGTAGCTAACTTTGCCTGTGAAGCATAAAACCCAACACAAGGGAGTAGAGAAATATTCATGACTCAGTTTAGGGAGTCTTTCGACCCACAATGATTGGCTATGAAGTTGCTATTCATAATCGAAGGGAACATTTAACTATTTATGGATTAAGATTGTATGGTAGCTCATACAGTGGGGAATTTCCAACTACTCTTAACTTTGTAGTCTCTTTTCTAATGGAATGAAAAGGTGATTATTTTATGTCCATGCCCATTGTTTGTTCACATCTGATGCCTAAAATCCCCGAGAGATTTATTTCATTTCTTGAGGTGCATAATTTTTTTAGGCTGTATAAGCTTTAAACCTCCTCCATCCATGTGCAGCCAGCTGCAAATATAGGAAGTGCCTGAGTGGGTTCTAATTCATTTTAGCCCTAAATGACAAAAATGACATACAGAGGACAGAAGTTTTCCTTATGACATATATTGGTGTTGTGTGATTTAGCGACCACTTTTACCTCAGTTTAATTGTAGTATTCATTTTTGAGGTAATGGAGGATGCTGAGTGGACACTTGAGGCAAAGCTTACAAAATCAATGATTTCTGAATATGGAACGAATATGGGTTGTTTGGTTGGTGTTGAGTAGAAATGTCGAACAATATTTCTATTTGTCAAGCCAAATATGGTTGTTATGCTACTTAGTTATCGGTTTTCTTATTTTGGACCACTTTATAAGTAAAGATAGGTAATGTATTGGTACATGCTTTGTTTATATATTGACTTTTATTCTTTGAGTATGTAAATTGATGTAGCATGTCCCATTTGGATTCTTGGGAAAATCAGGCAAAGAATTAATTCAAGGTTTAAAATGTCCTATTTTCTACAGGAGAAGGAAGTCCATGGTTGAATGCTGCTCAGGGTAATTTTCATGAATCAATAGAGCCAGTATATCTCGATGTTCATGCCACAGCAATGCTTTGTCTCCCTTCTGGTGAATGCATGTGTCCAGATGCAACCCTATGCACTACACTGACAAGTGCTCTTTACTCTGTGGTCAGCGAAGAAGATGTTTTAAAACGACAACTGATGGTACATTACTTGCTCTTTTGTTTTCCCATCTCTAGTAGATGTTTATTGGCTATCCTTACATCCATGCTGAAATCCTTTTCATCATATGGAAGCACCATGGTTCCATTATTTTGGGATGTTAATGGGATACTTATATCCTCTTACTACCCTGTTGTGCCGCAAGGTCGATTGTTTGACTGGATAATTAGGGCACATGACCAAAATGTCAGTCCTATCTAGGAACAAGCTTGTTGTACCAGATGGAAGCTGTAGGACATGATGCTTTTGACAACTTATTCGTGTACGATATCTGCCTTTGTAAACTTACATTACTTCTTTTTAGTCCTTTAAGGAAGCGGCCTGTTCTCTTTAGGGCTTAACTGCTATTTTTGTGTTCAAAATTGAGATGTTATTCTTAGGCTGTAAAGCATCTGAATTTGTTGGTTTACTGATCATAATGAAAAGAAGGTGAGCATTGAATGTAATAGTCGACAATTTGATGAGCTTTCTCCTATTAAGTTTCTTTAGTAATCTTTCTACATGATCTTTCCTGGATCAAAGTACTCTCCTTTATGCTGACTGTCATTGTTCATGAATGAATAGGTTAATGCTTCCATTTCTTCAAAAGATAAGTATTGTATTGAAGTAGCACTTCACTGCCTAGCAGTGAATGGCGATGGACTTGGACTTCACGATGCAAATGATGGGGGACTTCTTGCTGCCATCATGGCTGCTGGTTTCAAAGGTATTGAATATATTATACCAGTCGAGATTTATAGTGTTCATTTGTTTATATCATTCATGATGGGATTGAATCAATATCTATTTATCAGGGGAGCTAAGCCGGTTTCAAGCTGGGGTCACTATGGAAATATCCCGCCTTGATGCTTGGTATTTAAATGCTGATGGTTCGCTGGAAATCCCTGCTACTTACATTGTCAGGGGTCTCTGTCGTCGGTGTTGTCTACCAGAAATTATCCTTCGATGTATGCAGGTGAGTTCATATTCTTGCTAGCTCAGTAAATTCACTGCACATAGGTAGACTGCATGAGCATTGTTTTGTTACTTTGACAGGTAGCTGTATCTCTTGCTGAATTGGGTGATAATCTGGATCGCCTGGATGAACTGATTGAATTAGTTGCTTCCACTAAGTCTGGGATGCTGCAACTGTTTAGCCAGCACCAGTTGCAGGTATACATCAATGTTGTTATTTTGGGACTCGGTTTTTCGCTGGACCCACTTGCATGGTTCTCAAATTCAGTTTGGTTGTTGTATCCATATTTGTCTGCCTTAAGGATTCCTTCAAGGAATATGGTTTTATATGACGCTTATCTTTCTTCAGGAATTTTTGTTATTTGAACGCGAACGCATTTTATACAACATGGAGTTTGAGGAAGAACTATCGGCGTCCGGTTCCTAGCATGCAGCTGAGCCTCCATCAAGGTAATGTAGAGAGTTTTAATGCAAAGCCATTTTATTGGTCAAGCGCTGGTGGTCATTTAACTATTCAAGTTCTTTTCCTGTAATTGTCATGGACTGTTTGTCATTCTTTCTTTTGGATGTGTTATGACATCGGATATTCCCACTTCCGCACTAATGTCAAGAACCGCGATATATCTTTTTTCTATTTCTACTGACAGAATAATGATTATCTAATGATTAGTAGAAGATTGCACATCGAATGCCGAGTCAGAAAATTCCTTATCTGACCAAGATGTCTAGAATTATCAATTGAACAGATTTCATGCGACACTTGTGTTTGACAAGGTTTAAGTTGCTCGGCAACAAAATAAACCCCTTCTGGAAGTTTTAGAGAACAGAGCAACTGTTTCAGACAAGCTAAGACAAGTTTGGTCATGAAGTATGTGCCGAGAGATATTCCTAAGTGCCCAACATTATAATCAGGTTCTCCTATGTCTATACTTATGATAGACTGGTTGTGCAGAGATGCTGTTTCAGAATTCTTTGGGAGGAAAAAGTTATTTGTGCAGATGTATCATGTGTGGTATGCTATCTAATCATTTGTTGTGTTATTTTAAGTTCTCTATTTGTGGATGTCATTGTTTGCAAAGTACCATACCGGTGAATACGTACAATTATGATGTTGTATATGATGTTATCTGATGAATATTTAACTTCCCTTAATTGAGGATTTGACCTGTTGCTGGAATAATGTGGAACAAGGATTTGTAGCTGGCTTCAAATAGAATGAGGCTTCTCTTTTCATGTAATTTGGGCTGGTGTTTCTTTATCTTCATTATCTTTGCTTGAATTCCTTTCCTTTGTGATAATAGGTTAATGCTGCCGTTGAAGGTTGAATTTAACTTTTGGGATTAAAAGAAAGTATAGTTCTGTGAACTCTTTGGTTGATGAGAATTAGGCTTTTAGTGGAGACGATCACAAAGAATGAACGCTGGCAAGCCAGTGTGATCCTGAAATTTGTTGAATCTGCTAAATGTAAGATACTCATGGAGATGTCAGCGGACCGTGTAGATCATTTTGATTCAAGTAAGTACCTTTTGTTAGATGTTATCGCATGCAATCAAAATTGATACTGCATATATGAAATTTTATCATCACTTTTCTGAGTTTTGATGCCAATTTTATGCTTGATTTGATTTGTTTTTTTTTAAGCAGCTATTTACATTGCTAGCAATTTCCCTACGTCCTAATGTTTATTTGTTCAGTCAGGCACAATTGAAACTTTCTGCAGATTATTATTTAGGTTATAGATTACTAAAAGGTTGGTCTTATATTAAAGTTTGGATTTTGGACCCACCATTCTTAATGTAGACAATGGGTCTCCACTTGACTGAATTTATGTAGTGAAAGCTCTGTTCAGAGAAAAGCTACTAACTTATTTTAAGAACTATCCCTACAAAAGTGCTATAACCAAAACTTAGGTTCAGTCGCTTAAAATTTGTATAGCTGTAAATGGTTTTGTAAATTGGCAATAAGAAACTCTCTCAATGAAGCCCTACACATTGGTATGCTGTGCCATTATGGGATGCCTTCTTTATAGAGTAGTAACTATGAACTAGCATTTCTTAATCCGGTTGCTGTGACTTAATGTTTTTATTGAACTAGCATGTCACCATTCCTTCACATGAATAACTTTAAGCAAACTCAATAAAATGTGTATAAATACTGAAAATTGTAGATTTGTCCAGAATCTCACATTCCTGCTTTCTGGATATTTTTGCGTGCAGAAGTTGGGATGTGCCTTTACTGTTCGGGAAAGCTGTTGGCTAGAGGCAGTCTGGTGACAGGCGTAGCATCTAAACCTTCTGATTTGGTGGTTTTCTTGTACCTGAAATTCTAAATGGCTGGCAATATGTGCATGTGTTTATCGATGCCTTAGCTAAAAAAACTGGAGACTTTTGGAAAATGAGTTAATTAACTATCATTCGGTATTCCACTAGGACATGTAGGGTGGTTAGCACCTGCTTGGTTAATCATCTTGAAGATTTTACTAGTGGTTGTAAGGGTGCCCACACTAAGCCTGGGTTAAGGACTCAATTTTTTTTTGAAATATACTGTCATGGTGCCAAATGAAAGTTATGCACACTTGTTCCTATGACTTGAAGTATTTTATCTACACTTGTTCCTAAACAGCTGAAGTCTGGCTGATACCTTATGGCGATTGAAATTACTGATGTAAGATAAAAAGATTTCTGAAGAGTTGTGAGCTCGGTAATCATTGTTCAGGAATCCGGCGATGTCCTGTGTATGATTGCCAGAAGCCATTGGATGTCAAAGTTATTATGAGAAGCTTTAATGGGTTCTCCAAATTAGCAACAATGCCAACAAATGTGATAAGGGTGCGGCTATCCGCACAACAGATTGGACTCAACAAACTACATCCTAGATTTTTTAAAAAAAAAAATTTAAAAAATCAAAAAAATCCTAAACTATCCTCCTCCCCTCTCTCCCCCATTCCACCCTCACCACCTCCCACCCTCACCACGCTGTCGGCCCGCCGTCCCCTCCCCACCCCAGTAGCCGTCGCCGTCGCCCGCGGGAGAGAGAGAGAGAGAGAGAGAGAGGAGGGGGGGTCGTCGTCGCCGGCCACGCCAGGAAGGGGAGAGAGAGAAGGGGGGGTGTGGGGGGTCGCCGCCACCCTCTCTCTCTCTCCCCTCTTCCTGGCGTGGTCGGCGGTGACGACCCCCCCCCTCTCTTTCTCTCCCGCGTGGTGGGGGGTGGTGGATGAGGTGAGGGTGGGATGGAAAGAGGGGAGGTAGGGGATGGGGGTAGTTTAGGATTTTTTCAGTTTTTTAATTTTTTTTTTTTCAAAAAATATGGGATGTGGTGTGTTGAGTCTAATCTGTTGTGTGAATAGCCGCACCCATGTGACAAAGAAAGTACGTTAAATAATGAGCTGTTTTCTTTTCCAGGTAACTTTTCTTTGAGATTGCGTGCTCTTTATTTTATTTTATTTTTTGTTTAGTAGTTAAAAGTCTTTTTCTTGGACTCCGGACTACTAAAGTTCACTACATCTCAACGCGTGTCAAGCTGTTAGTGGTGGCTGGCGAGTGTCGTGACGGGGTGGCTGGAAATATCCCTTCACACAAACACTGTAGAATATAAGCCTTTTTTTCTCTTCAAGTCAGCTGCTAAGTCTACATCATTCATTCATAGCATCGTTTGGTTTGAATGACAGACTATTTCAATGAATCGGTAGTTTAATATATCAATTAATCGGTAGCTTATTACTGATACAATTTAATTGATAGTCCACTATTGATTCATTGTTCTAATCCATCGGTAGACCACTGTCGATCAATTAAATGATAGAATGTCATGTCTATATACAAAAAAAAAATTTATTCAGCACCATCACGTATCTATTTTTCTGTTTTCTTGAAAATGAAAACATGAAAAGAGAAAGGGCTAAACCAAAGAGAGCCTTCAACCCTCATGGTTTTGCCCGACGAACCCTAAACCACGGGGATGATGAAGAGAGGTGGAAAAAAAACACCTGTGCATAGAGACAAATAGAACAGATTGCATACAAAATAGCAGACAGACAGTTAAGAGCAAGAGCATAGAAAGATATATCAGGTGGTGCGGTTCTGCTTATCAACAGTTGCAGGGTACCCTATGCCATGGCGGTGGTTCGGAAACACCATGAACACAACGCTGGAAAAGCCGCCGATCGCCGTCGGCAAGACCTTCACTACGATATTACCCTCGTTGTTATTGAACGAAGGGACGTAACACTGGGCCGTGTTCTTATCCAGCACGGCTAACGTGAGGAAGACGATGAGACCGAGGAAAGCATGCACGTAATCTGCGAACCGTAGCCTGTACTTGGACAGATCCTTCTTCTGGTAGTCAGGGTCGAGGAAGGCCCATAGGCCTTTGGGAGTGGCCAAGCCGTAGTAGACCTTGCCGTCGGTCTCGGTGTAGCTGTCGGTGAAGGTGGAGAAGAAGCAGGAGAAGCCGCAGGCGAAGAGGAGGACGCCGGTGAGGAACTTGTGGAGGAGGTTGCAGCTGCCACTGTTGGTGACGATAGGGTCGAGGAACTGGTACACGAAGACGGTGCCGCTGGGGAGGAGCTTGATGAGGTTGCCTAGACCCTTGAAGGTCTGGTCAGTCATCTTGGTGGTTACAGCCGGAGATGATGACCCGGTTAATTTCTTCTTCTCCGACGTCGACGCTGACTCTGCCATTGTTGTCACCTCCATATATTGTATGTGAGTGACTACAAAGGAAACATGGCATTCTCCTATATATATATATTTACACATATATTTGTGTGCGTGTATATATATATGTTGTTGGCTTGTTGCTTGCACGTTTTGAGCTCTCTTGATGCTGGCCTTCAATTCTAAGGAGAGGTTTTCATGGTGGTAAATTTGCATGCATGCAATAGGCATTGCTTATTGGTTGCAACTTTTCTCGGTTGCATATCGCATAAGGTTTTTCATTGTCACACCATATATATATACTAAGAAGTCCTCCTGTCACATGGCAGGGTAACTACCCTTTCTCCCCACCTTCTCCAATAACTCCTCACTAATCCCCTCTCTCCCCCACTAACTCCCCGTCCACGTAGGCTCAACGTAGGATAATCCTCTTCACGTAGGCTCCACATAGGACAACGAAAGGTTAATTTATAACCATCTCTTTATATAATGATGATATGCTCCTACCGTCTCTCTCTCTCTCTCTCTCTCGCCTATTCTGCTACTTAATAAGTTTTAGTTTTCAACAATTATATATGTTTCTGTCATGTTCATCAGCTTAATTTAGTTTTCAAAGACTATGACACATATCTTAACCCATCCTCTCCCAATAGCATAACCTTGTGGATACAGTTGCTATATTTAGTTTGAGCGGCTAGAATAACATGTTATTAGAAGACAAGAGTCTCTTTTCTCAATTGCCTCAACCACCGTTATTGATTTACGTGTGAAGATTCATACTGTATGACTAGCTGATTGATTCTTAATTTGTTCATCAAGTTTGCCGTACGTGGGTGGTAAGTTGATGTAACAGATATGATAAAATCTTCATAATTAGGTGATCTCTCCATGTCCATTTGTTCATTAAGTTTGCAGTGGGTGGCAAGTTGATGTAAGAAATCTGATAAATTCTTCATAATTTGGTGATATCTCCATGTCCATTGACGAATTGGATAATTATCGCTAGCTATAGGCAAGATGCATGTGGCATGAGATAATAAAATTACATACAACTGGATGCATTAAAGAATAAAAGATGGCATACGTGTTGATTGTAACAAGTAATACCAAATTAGACGTGTAGTAATCTCGAGGTGCAATTCCAGAAGCAATCAAATTGGTCAGCTCTTTCGGCTGACGAAGACCCTTGAGTTATATAGCAACTTAAAATTAAAACTAATCTAATGTATTTTGTTAGATCACCAATGGTCCCATATAATTGAAGATAACAATAAAATTGAATTACTTAAATTATATATAATTGAATTAGCATCATAAAATATCTCTAAAGTATATAAATATCACTAAACCTTCTAAATTAATCTCTGACAATATCACAGAACCCCCTAAAAACATAAAACAAAAACATAAAACATATATGTTTTCAGGGGCATCTGTGACATTGGCAGAAATTTTAGGTGGTTTTGCGATAATTATACACTTTTAGATGATTTTTTGATATTATGACAGCAAGCATGAAACATGGTAAAAATTGCTCCCACCAACAAAAAAATATATGATCAAATCACTTTTGATTCCATGACCAAACCAATACATCACATTTCAAAATATGTACATGTTTGGTTGCAAAAAAAAAAACAAACGAAAAGAAGCAAAAATGAAAAGGTATTTTTCAGAAGAGAAAATGAGAATCTTAAATTCGTTTGGATGCAAAAAGCAGCACTTTAACTTCCGAGGGGTCGTTTGGTTCGTGTTAGTTTATTCCGGGTTAAGAAAATTTTGGATTTGTTATTCTATTGTTGTTCTAATGGTGTTTGGTTGAAAAATAGATGTCAATCATTAATGATTGTTTGGAATAGAAAAAAAATGTTTGGATGTAAAAGGTGAAATATGGATAAATATAGTTTACTTTTTTTATACTAATTTTATGGGTATTGATGTTTTGATTTACATTTTTTATTATAATTTTTAATGTGCAGATGCATCGAGGTTTATGTCACGAATATATTATATTAGAATTTATATAGTATACTATAATAATGTTATACTACTAGAATATATATTATATAATACAATATATTATGTAATATAGAATATATATACTTGATTATTTATAGATCTCGAAAATATATACTATGATGATATAACACATAGAACTAATATTATATATATATTCTCGTCACGAATCTCGAGATTCGTGCCCGACTACATTTATACAAATTTGTTTAGAGTTTCGTGCCACAACTACAGTAATTTAATTATACTCTTATGTTGTACCAAGCAACACAATTATATATTATACAGTGTCTTGGGATTCCTGTCATGTTTTGAGATTGGTGATGTAATGACATAAAAATATTTATTTTTATACTCATTCATGTAAAAATAAAATAAAATTTTAATTAGTTACTTAACACACCTTAAACCAATCCCACTGAACCAGTGAACCCCACCTGACTCCCGATTCCCACTTTGATCGGGAATGGATAAGTTGGAATTTGGGGTTTGATCGTGTTGAGTTGTGGAGCCTGATCTTCTACTTGTCTTGAATAATGATGTGGACACGACTATGACGTACTACGCAGAGCTGACGGGGTCCAGGGCAGTGCACCGACGATGCCTCCGGAACAAAAACGGATTTGAGATCTGTTGATATGGGTAGTTTATGTAATTTTCTATACCCTATGTGTCGAAACTCTAGGATATGAGGGTTTATATGGGCGGCCGTCATTGTATTTTATAATCGTTTCTTCTCCTTTGTGATAGTGAAACTCCAGAGACTTCGTGAATGTAGTCCTGTTATAGGGTGAATCACGTAAATATGTGTGTTTTTGTTTTTGATTTCTTTGCTTCTTGTTCCTGGAAAATCCTTAGACTGATGATAAGCTTAAAACCTATTCCCTTTCATTCCTATTCCCTTTCATTCCATAGGTTGTTTGGCTCCAAAATGAAAATAAATGTTGTTTATTTAGACTAAGCACCATTTATTTACGAACCAAACGGAAAGATCATCGTCGGCTACTTTTGGGTTCTCAAAAAGATGACTTTAAAGCGGCGCCAAAAGGTTCACTATAATTTTTTTTTGGCTTCTAATTAAGACTTTTTGGGAGGGCAACACATAATAGGGTCTTAACTACATGTCACATATAGCTGATCTCCAGCAGCTCTGATAGTTAGTACCTAGTGGTGGTGGTGGTAATGGGTTGGATGTAGGGTCCAATCCCAAAACCCTCAAATTTGTTAGAATATAAGGCATTTCGTCCTCTATTAAATCGGGATAAAAAGGCTTAATTGATCAAAAAAAAAAAAAATTCAAAGATTTTATGTCACATTTCATCGTCCCGCAAGAAAAATACGAAGTTTTTGCAACAAAAACAACAAGGCCGGCATTCCCGTCAACATATTATTATCCAACTCCACGATGTAGTCAGCCCGGCCACTGAATTGGCGGAGACCAACTCGATGCATGGCGACGTCCTCACCGGAACCCTATAGCGCAACGACGTAGTGGTCTACCGATGATGAGAATGATCAGTTGCAGGGTAGCCTATGCCATGGCGATGGTTCGGAATCTTCGGATACACCATGAAAACAACGCTCGACACGCCGCCGATCACTGTCGGCAACACCTTCACCACTATATTATCCTCCTTCCAATAGAACGAAGGCCGGGAACACTGGACCATGTTCCTGTCCAGCCCAGCCAGCGTGAGGAAGACGATAAGAGCCAGGAAAGCATGGAAGAAGTCCGCCAACCTCAGCCGGTACTTGGACAGGTCCTTCTTCTTCTAGTCAGGATCCATGAAGGCCATTAGCCCACTGGGAGTCACCAGGCCGTAGTGGACCTTGCCGTTGGCGTCGGTGTAGCTGTCGGTGAAGGTGGTGAAGAAGCAGGAGACGCCGCAGGCGAGGAGCCGAGGAGGCCGGAGAGGAACTTGTTGAGGAGGTTGCAGCGGCCGTGGTTGGTGACGAGGGGGTCGAGGAACTGGAAGACGGTGATCGGAGCCGGAGTTGGAGATGACTTGGTTGATGACCTGTTTGTCTCCCATGCTGATGCTGATGCTGCTGCTGCCATTCTTATGACCTCTCTGAAGGATTAGCGGTAATTAATTACTCTTTAATTCATATATATATATATCTTTATATAATAGCGGTTATAAAATAACTTTTGGTTGTCATACGTGGATCCTACATGGCAGGCTTAGTCCTATGTGGAGAGGGGGAACTTAGTGGGAGAGGTGATTAATGGGGATGAGGGGGAAGTTAATATGAAAGTTAGTAGGGGTTAGTGGAGGAGGGGGTTGAAGGATGGATGGTTAACAAGAAGTTAACATGGAAGTTAAGGGGTGGGTGATTACCGTGCCAAGTGGCACGGGGGTCCGCTAGTATATATATATATATATATATATATATATATATATATATATATATATATATATAACATGGCAGGGCAACCACCGATCCCACTTCAATAACCACCCAATAACTCTCTCTCACTAAACCTCCTCAATCTAGTATTATCATACCACATAGGCGTCATATAGGCTCCACCTAGGACATTCTTCTGCTATGTAAAACAATAAAATTTTTACTTATAACCATAGCCTCATATAAAAATTATAATTCCTTTCTATTCTTATCGTTCTTCTTCTTCGAAATGTTAAGGTTTTAAGAATTGTGTCTCTCTCATGGGCTCCACTTTTGTACTGTTTTGTAAGCTTTCTTCTGCCTTTTTGTCAATATTTGGGTTTGAAGGAAAGATACAGAGAACCTACACAGACTCGTACATGAGAATATACTTGTGCGTAGTTTGGACGTAATTTGGTTGAACCCAGCTCTGATTCGATGGCAGCTTGATGTGACTAATTAATCTGATGAATCTTATCTTCTGGCATGAATTGTAGGATAATTATCATCCTTCATAAGCAAGATGTATGCGGCATGGTCAAGAAATCTTTTGTGCATCAGTGAATGGAAGATGACATGTGTGATTGTAACAAATAATACAAGTTTATGTGCCAAGTAATCTTGTGTTACAATTGGTGAAGCAATCAAAATGGGGTTTAGTTTTCCTCGATCATACCATCACTTCCCTCATACCATCATACTAATGGTCATGATATGCTTGAATAGATCCAACTGTCTAGATCTTTAGCAATGAAATTTTAAAAATCAATATTTTATTCATGATGTGAATCGTTGCATCTAATCCAAACAGCTATGAGTCATGTGTATGATGGTATGATGAAAATGATGGTACAAGACAAGCCTAACCCACCAAAATGATCATGAGCTCTTAGTTGTAGGAAATGAATGTCTATAGATACGAAATAATTAATCTGATGATTTTTCCTGCTCTAGGTAGGGGTGAGCAGAACCGAACCGAACCCGAAGAATTGAACCGAACTGAATTAGTTCGGTCCATTCGGTTCGGTTTTTTCGATTTTTCGGTTCGGTTCGGTTCTTTTTAGTTATGAAAAGTTCGGGTTCGGTTCGGGTTTGATTCTTTAAAAAAACTTCGGTTCGGTTCGAGTCAGAACCGAAGTTTCTAATGTCTTAGCCAGTTAGCCGCTTAGCCTTACAGCCTTAGCACATCTAACCCGGTCAAGGACTCAAGGTGACCCGGTCTAACCAAGTAACCAACGGTTAACCAGTTAGCCAGTTAGCCTTCACTCACTTATTTTCTCAGTTCTCACTTCACTTCTCACGAATCACATGCCCTAGCCCCGCCCCCGAGCCCTAAGCCCTAACGAGAGCCCAACGCCGCCGGCCTCCTTCCTCGAGCTCGACCTCGTCGCCGGCCGCCCGCCCTCGTTGCCAGCCGGGGGCGTATCCAATCCAGCGGGGAGGAGTTGAGTCGTCTACGACTATAAATAGAACGGGGGCGGCGGGATTCCACTCCATGTTCGCATCGTCTCCATCTCTACTGATCTCTACATGAGTAGAGAAATCCATGAAGTAAAGGTATCCGATCTCTTCTTTGGTTTCTTGAGGAATTTTTGTTCTTTTCTCTCGGTTTTTTCGTCCGTGGAATGCTTTGCTCTTCAGTTTCTATAGATTAAGGGGTTTTCTTTGGTGATTTTTTTGGGTTTTCCATGTGTTGTGGATGTGATTCCGTGTGATTTCTTGATATTCTTCCGTAATTTATTGAGGAATTTGTTGTTTTCTCCACCATTTTGAAGTATGTCACCCAAGATCTAAACTTTTGCTTGCTTAAAATCTCTTTGCTCGCATTTTTGGTGTTTTTCTCCTTTTTCCCTGTATTTTTTTGTGTGGTTTTCGAATTGGCGATCTGATGATGTATTTAGTTTTAAAAAATACAGGAAGAATCAAAGCTGGCACATGCCGCACATCAAGAATCAAATAAGGAAGATGTCTAAGCCGTGACGAGGCTGCCCTGGCCATTGCCCAGAAGGTTTCTGCTCTTTTTTCTTATCACAGTACCAACTGTGTCTTTGCCAGCTGATACTATCAGTCCATGTGAATCTTGTGAGTCCATATCTCTCTCTCTTGATCATGTATTCTGCCATTCCAAACATGTCTTGGTGGTTTCAGACTTTCAGTACAGTAATGCCACCTATTATACTGTATCTTTTGATTTTCAGTACAGTAATGACACAGTAATAAAGGATTTCTTGATATTCTGTCCTGTTTGTTTGTTTTTCTGTTTTCTTTCCAATTTATGCTGAAGCATTACTGAGACATAAGTTAACTACCCTGAGCCTTCATAGGGATATATGGTTGGTTGGTTTGTTTTGATAGCTTGAATATGTTGTGGCTGTTCAGTGTTCACTGCAAATATTACATTGTTTTATGTTGTTATTTTTTTACATGTAACTAGTTCATTGTTGGATGTGTGGCCAAGCTGATTTTATCTTAATATCAGATGTCCTCCCTTGACATGACTTCTCATTCTATGTCCCGCTCACCTCTCTCTCGCTCACTTTCACGAGAATCAAATAAGGAAGATGGTATTGATGAAGCCTCCATTGTGGCACCATCCACCGATGCTGAAGCTAGTGGGACTAAAATAGAAGCACAAAACAGAAGAAAGAGAAAAAGAAATGGGGTCAAAGGTAGAAAGAAAAGTAATAGAGTCAAGGTCAGAAGTTTGGACACACTTTGAGAAATTCACTGATCCTACTGATGGGAAGCAAAGAGCCAAGTGCAACTATTGTCAGAAAAATTTTCAATCTGATCCAGTAACAAATGGGACATCATCGCTTAAGAAGCACATTCTAAAATGCAAAATGGCTCCTCGCTCAAGTGGCCAACAAACAGAAATAAGCTTTGGATGGGCTGAAGATGGAGATGGAACTGTTGTTAGCACGTGGAAGTTTAATCAAGAGTATTGTAGGAATGCATTAGCTCGTATGATCATACTTAATGAGCTACCTTTCAGGTTTGTTGAGACAGAGGGATTTAAGGAGTTTTGTAAAGCATTAAGTCCAAGATTCCATGTGTGCTCGAGGTGGACAATTAGAAGGGATTGTTACAATCTTTTCGATGAGGAAAGGACAAAATTGAAGAAGTGGTTTAAAGAGAGAGATCAAAGGATTTCTCTTACTACAGACACATGGACATCACTTCAAAGGATCAATTACATGTGTCGTACGGCTCACTTCATTGATAGTGATTGGAAATTACACAAAAAAATAATAAGTTTTTGTCCAATTACAAGTCATAAAGGTGAGGCTATTGGTAGGCTACTTGAGAAGTGTTTGAAAGATTGGGGGATACGGAAGATCTTCACGGTGATAGTGGATAATGCATCCTCAAATGATTCAGCTCTCAGGTACTTGAAGAGGAAATCGATGAGTGTCTTGGAAGGAGACTACATGCATATGAGGTGTGTGGCGCATATCATCAACTTAATAGTTGGTGAAGGATTGAGTGACATGGGCACTTCAGTTGATCGAGTTCGTGCAGTGGTAAAATTTGTGAAGCAGTCACCTATGAGGTTACAAAAGTTCAAAGAATGTGTGGAGCTTGAGAAAATACAAAGCAAGAGCTTGTTGCTGTATGCATAACCAATGTTCATGTCCTTGGGATTGATAGCAGTTTTATACACTGATTCAGCCCAAGGCGAAGGCTCCATCCATTGATTTTGTATATCTGTTCTTTTCATGGAATAGAAGGCAGTATATAGCATTGAACTGGGTAGTTTTTCTCTTCCACAGGGGTTACCATATCACTGGGAGTCTGGGAATATGCATATTCTTCTCCTGAAGCTTTTCACTTCCGCCAAGCATTACTGTCGAGCATTCAGGAACATGATGAATGATGTATCAGGAACGTATGTATTAATTATCAGTAGAGTTTTGATTAGTACAGAGTTTTGTATTAGCTATAAGGAACAAAGTATTAACTTCAATATTTTGCATTCAGGAACATGATGTATGATGTATCAGGATTCAGGAACATGATGATGTATTAACTACCAGTATAGAGCACATCATGTAATAGCTATTATAATTATTAGTACATAGTTTTGTATTAGCTATGAGGAACAAAGTTCGGTTCGGTCCCGGAACCGAAATTTTTGGTTCGGTCCCGGAACCGAAATGTTCGGTTCGAACATTTTCGGTTCGGTCTCGGAACCGAAATGTTCGGTTCGGTCCCGGAACCGAACATTTTCGGTTCGGTCCCGGAACCGAAATGTTCGGTTCGGTCTCGGAACCGAAAATGTCGGTTCGGTTCGGTTCCCATCAAACTTCGGTTCGGTTCGGTTCTCTAAAAATTAGACCGAAAAAAATTCGGTTCTTCGGTTCCGAACCGAGAACCGAATGCTCACCCCTAGCTCTAGGAAGAACGTGACAATATTCTGATTCTTTCTATGACTATTGTGTATTTATATACAAACATATGCCCTTAACACATGCATCTATTGATATGATTCTATTGAGATAAAAAAAATTGTTTGGAAGTAAGATCAAATCCTTTTCTTTCTTCTCATCTTTGGATGTAGATCTTGTTGGTCTTCTTGTAATTTATCTCTCGACGGGTGTCCAGTATTAAGTCTTCTTTTTAAGCATAAAAATATAATTTCGGGTTTGTTTGCAAAAGATACCCTATCTTATAGGCTTATAGCTATATTATAAAAGAAAAAGAAAAAGAAAAAGAAAAACCCTAATACTGGTATTTGCATTTTCTCTGTATAATTGGTCTCTATTTCGAAAATTCCAAAATTACATTTTCAATTAACAAAAACAATAGTTTTTATAAAAAAAAATTTAAAAATAAATATTCCCATTGGAATCTTTCTCCCCTGGGGATTGAATTCCACGCCAAACAAATCAATGTATTAGGATCAAATTAAGAGTAGTTCTTGAGTGCATTACAATATTGATAACCGATTAGAAGACGTAAATGCCCCTCTTGCAACCTCTTATTACTCTCCTATTGAATCCGTATTTGATCAATGAAGGACGATTTCATTTGTTAAAAGCAATTTAATGCAATGGCTTTTTGGAAAGAAGAAAACTAATAAGAGAAGCCAGAATACAGACCAATAAGCAGTTCTTTTGTGAGGTATTAGTGAAGTATGTTCCAGTGTGTTTAGCTAGTCTTAAGTCGTGTTAAAGAACATTGTGGTCGTACAAAAAACCAGTGTCAATGCTCAATTTTATTTTAAAATAAAAATAAGAAAAATACAAGCTTTCTTCGACCCGGACAAAAAACCGACAGACGAGGGCATTCCCGTCAATATAAAATACAAGCTTTCTTCGACCTGCCCACGGCGACGGTGACGGCGGCCGCCGACATCCTGACACGGTATTATCATTTTCGCTGTATAATTGGTGTCTATTGCAAAAAATTCCTAAAATAGTTTTTCAATTAACAAAAGATTTTTTTTTTTTGTATGAAGATATATAAAGATAAAAATCCCCATTGGAATCTTTTTTCCCGTCGAGATTGAATTCGATGAGAATCAAGAGTAATTTGCGTCATTACTGCTTCTTGACTGCATTAGATTATTGATAACAGATTAAAAGACGTAAATGCCCCTCTTGCAATCTGACTCTCCTATTGAATCCGTATTCAATCAATAAAAGATAATTTCATTTGTTAGGAGCAATTTAATTCAAGGCTGTTTGAAAAAAAAGAAGGCTAATAAGAGAAGGCAAAATAAAGACCGATAAGCAGTTTTTTCTTGTGAGGTACTGGTGAAGTATTTCCGGTGTGCGCCGGTATTCAAGTGGTGTGTTAAACAACAAGTTGGTTTTTGCCAGCCGCCGGACAAAAAACCGACAGACGAGGGCATTCCCGTCAATATAAATGATCCAATCCCGCGATTTACTCGCCCCGGCAACCCAATCGGCGGAGACCAGCGAAATGGAGACGGCGGCCGCCGACGTCCTGAAACGTCTCGAGGAGTCAACGCGCGACGCGAGCCGGGTCCAGCTTGAAGTCCTCACCGGAATCCTCGAGCGCAACGCCGACGCCGGTTACGTCCGCCCCTACCACCTCGGCGGCTTACAATCCGCCGAAGCCAAAGCCGACGCCTTCCGGCGGCTCGTCCCGCTCTCCTCCTACGAAGACTACGCTGATATCATTCAGCGCATCGCCGACGGCGAAGAGTCTCCAACGGCGCTGTTCTTAGATCCTCTCATATGCTTCTTTTATAGGTGAGAACTCAAAGATCCTTCCTTTTCACACCGTTCTTTCAAAAATTCTTTTGTTGTGGATTTGTTGGTTATCCTGATTTGCTCTAAAATCTACGAGATACCAAGTTCGAGATCGAGCTTGTTTAGGTCAAAGGTGGTATCTTTATTGCTAATTTTTCACTTTCCTTTCCAACTTTAATAGGTTTTTATCAGTGTTTTGGGGACGAAAAGCCAGATATTTTTATCTTGTTCGTATCCGTTTTACGTTCAAGCATCAATACCCAATTAGAGAGCCATCCCATCATTTGGAGTCCTAAGGTTTTGTCTTTTCTTTTATTCATGGTGTTTTGAACTCAAAGATGGCACTTTTAATTGATACTAATTTTTTTTCACATAATTCCTATGTGATTTTGATCGATATTTCTCTATCGTTCTAATTGCTCTGTTCTTAATCTCTGGAATACCAAGTTCGGGGACGAGCACACTGAGACCAAAGCTGATACCTTTCTTGGATTCACCCAGTGCCAAAGCCTCATCTCATCTCGCCCACACAGCCAGCTCTGTTCTTCTTCGAAGGTAATCTCGATTCAATCTAGGCTTACGAATCTTCTTAGATTCATTAAAAGTTCTTTACTTCAATTCGATTAATCCAGGTTATTCCCTCCAAGACCGTCTGTAAACAAGGTTCTATGGTTTCTCTACGCCGGAAACGTCACCGAGACCGCCGGAGGTTTCAAAGTAATGGCAGCCTCCGCATTCCCCTTTCAGAGCAAGAGCTCCGCTTCACCGTTACTATCGGCTTGCATCAGTCCCCCGGAAGTCATCCTCGGCTCCGACCACCACCAGCAAACGTACTGCCACCTCCTCTCTGGCTTGAGGAACTCTAGCTTGATCGACGCCATTCGAGCACCTTATGCCGCAGGCCTTGTGAGGGCCATTCGTCTCTTAGAATCCAAATGGGAGCAGCTCTGCGAAGACATCGAGCGAGGATCCGTGAGCTCGGAGATCTCCGATCCCTCCATCCGAGAGGCCGTCGATAAGCTCCTCGGCGAACCGAGGCCGGACATAGCAATGGGGATACGAGAAGCTTGCGAGAAGGAGAAATGGGCCGGAATTCTTCGAGAACTGTGGCCGGAGATCCGGTACATTGCTTGCGTGACCACCGGAAGCATGGAGCAGTACTACCCAGTTCTCAAGTACTACGCCGGAGAGAACGTACCGATAGTGGGCGGCGACTACTTTGCTTCGGAGTGTTCAATAGGCATTAACATGGACCGGCTATCCCCGCCGGAGCTGACGAGCTTTGTGATCCTTCCGACCTCTGCTTACTTTGAATTCCTTCCCTTTGAGATCGGCGATTCTGGTTCCGAGGCCAATGAGACTGTGGACATTGCCGGAGTGGAGGTCGGAAAATTGTATGAGGTTGTGGTGACTACTTACAGGGGGCTGTACCGATACCGTCTGGGCGACGTCGTTAAGGTCGTCGGATTCCACAATTCATCTCCGAGAGTGGAGTTCACGACGAGGGCTCCGAAAGAGGGATCAGAGGTCTTCACCGAGCGAGACCTGATGTCCGGAATGGAGGGGTTTCAGCTCATGATCAGGGATGAAGGGTTCGGAGAGGTGTCGGAGTTCGCCGGATTCTTGGATTCCGAAGCATCTCAGAAGCACTTGGTTGTGTTTGTAGAACTGAACAAGGAGTGTTGCAAGTTTCAAAGTTCGGAGCTTTTGCAGGAGTTCATCCCTGTTCTTAGAGAGGGCTGCCAAATGGTTGAAGGCTGCTTGCCAAGTGCATATAAGATGAAGAGGGAAATCGGAGATCTTGGTCCTATGGAGTTGTCTGTTGTAAAGCCTGGCAGCTTTGAGGGGCTAGCAATGGTGGCATTTGAGAATGGTGCACCTGCAAACCAATACAAACCCCCTAAGATTCTGAGGAACATGAAACTGATTGATTTACTGAGACAATCTGTCTTGATCTCAGTAAGCTTGAACAACAATGTATAGTATCACAAATGTCTAATCTTGATGAGTGAGATATATAAGTTGATGTTGTAAAATAAAGTTTTTAATCCAATTAAGTGGATTTTAACACAACATTCTTGTTTAATACATTGAAAATAACTACCCAGAACAATGAAACATTTACTTAATAAAAAGCACACTAATTCTCCATTAAGAGATGCATTACGTCCACACTAAAAAAAAACCAAAATTCTAATATTTCTAAACACAGACGAATAAATGCTTGAGGTCAATACAAGGAACAAGCTATAACAAATAATACCAACTAAAGAAATAGCCACAATAAATATTTATAACAGCGCGGCGATGAGATTTTCCAGATGAACCATGCCAAATTATAATTCCTCCTCGACCTAAATCTTCTTCCTTTTTTCTTTCTTCTGGATTCTGGATTTATGGATTTTTTTTTCATCTTTCCCGTTTCTTTTTAAAAACGAAAGGGGAAAAGATGTGCTCCGATCCGATCCAAGCTGATCCGAAGAAGAAGACGAGAAGAACAATTATAGATCCAGATGGGTTTAATTGGGACGCTTCTGATTCTTTATTCAAGCCGAAGGATTTGCCTGAGGTCTTTGGTGGCCGAGAGATCCACTTCTCTTCTTCTCAGATAGGAGAAGCTCGGGATCGGCAGCTCGCTCGGCTCCGGCGACTGCGCAAACCCCGACCCGGCAAAAGGTGCGTTCCCGACATCCATAAGCAACCGCCTCGGGGGCCTCAGGTCTGCTGCCTCTCCCTTCTTCTCGAACACATCCAACGACTCCCCACGCCGCAAGATCGTAACTTTCCCCACCACCGGCAGATTCCCGGCGGATTTAGCCGGTGACTTGGGGGACTTGTCCCTCCGCTTCTTGGCCTCCGGCTTCGCTGCTGATGGCTTCCTGGAGGGCCGAGGATTAGGACTACGGCGGGGGAGGAAGGCGGCGGTGGCAGGGGCTAGGCAGTCCTGCGCCCGTAGTATCTCCGTTCCCATGGAGAATTGCGATCTATAAAGATCAAATGCCAAAAAAAACTAGAATTAGCGTCAAAGATTTAGAGCTAGGGTTTGTTGATGGGTGGAATTGGGGAGAGAGGCGATGGTTATAAAGAGAGAAGACTCTTCTCTCTTCGCCGCGGCGCCTTCCACTCAGCAGCCAGTAGGAATAGCCCTAGCCCTTTCCGAGTCATATTTGCATATACCTCCCCGAAACCTAGAGTAATTAAAAAACATTCTCATGTCTTTTGCATTAAACCCCTCGATTAGTGTATATTTCTTTTTTGGCGGTCAAATATACGAGTCGGTTGGTACACCTAAGCTAGCCTTCAGCCAGTTATAAGGAGCCACGTATGTGGTCCAATTAGGTAAGCTTCTCCGAGGAGTTAATTTATCGGCGGCTGCCGGCTTGAGTCGTTTACGCGTGGACCGCGTCAGTCGTTTCGACGTGACGTGACGGAGACGTCACGATAAGAGATAGCGCCGTTGGTTTCGGCCGTTAACTTTGTTCAAAGTCTTTCGGTGGACCATTTGATGAAAAGCTTCTGGATAAACTATATGTGCATCTTGCTTTACGTGTCCCCACGTGTGCTATCAACTTATCAGATGATTTTATTTCTTTTGGAAATATAAACTATGCTCGTATTCAATTTTTTTAAAATTAGTTGAGCATTTTTTTTTTTATTTTTTTTTTGAAGAGTTGATGTTAATTTAGGTTAGATTACAAAAACACGATTAGCTCCTGTTTGATATGGGATTAAAGGGGTTTTCCCCTCTTAGCCTCATTCATATCCCGAAACATCAAATATCATCGTTGCTATTTTATTCTATTTCTTAACCTCATTTTTTCTAACCCATGCCAAATGAGCCCTTGGACCTTAGCTGAGCATGCTGTTCTGACTTAAAAAGTGTAGCTGTTCATGATACACGACGCTGTATGTATTAGAAGGTATTTTGAGGACTAAATAGCACATGAAACAGATCTTCATCGATATCTAATGCAATATATGAAGCATTTAACATTTCCTGGTATTATTAATGAGTCCCACAAAAAAATAATTAAGAAAGCTCACAACTTGTTCCATGGATGGCAAAGTGGGCAAAAGAAAAGTGAAGAAAGAGAGGTCGGTTGGTATGCATATGGAGCATGGTCCCATACTTGCCCTACATTTAAGAAATGAATAAGAAGGCAGAACAGTTCAAATGCGTGTATGGTTCCCACCTAGAAGAAAGCAAAAAAGATGAGAACAAATCTTAAAAGCTGTGTTCTTGGTGGAGGGGACCTTTAATCAGTGCAAGAAAGCAATGAGTTTGGCTTGTCTTTTTTCCATTTCTTTTTTACTCATGTGGACCATCACATAGAAAGGATCTTATAATTCCACTTGCCTCTTGTTTGATTCACTGTCCAAGTCAATGACATTTACTTTTTATTGTTCTTCGTCAGCCTTGTTTTACATGCGTGTCTTTTCGTGTGTGTGAACACTTAATGCAATTGTGGGTGTCTTCTCAACTAATGAGGACTTATTTTAAGCTATATGGTTTTACAGGGGACTCGTATACTGGTGGCAATTTGGGTCATGATGTGAACCCAACCCGACTTGACCTGAAATAAACGGATTTGGATTTGCTGTTATTGGATTCGGATCGTAAACGGGTCAACCCGTTTACGACCCGTGAATAAATGAGTCGGGTCAACCCGCGAGTTAGGCGGGTCGACCCATTTAACCAGTTTAATTTTAATATCATTTAAACTTTTAGAGTTAATTTGAATATCATCTCATCTCATCAAGAAAAATTAAAACAAATTATAAGTTTATTGTTTAGGTTAGATGATTTGGATGTAATTGAAACAAGTTATAATTTTATTGCTTAATAATTTTATTAATTAGTTGATAATTTATTGCTTGATTGTTGTTAAATAGGTTGACTCGACCCGACCCATTTATCGACCCGTTTAATAAACGGGTTAAACGGGTCGGGTCGGGTTGATCCGTTTATAAATTGATCGGATTCGGATTGATAAACCTGACCCGTTTATTAAACGGGTCGGGTTTGGATTTGGTCTTTATTAAACGGGTCAATACCCGATCCGATCCGAACCCGACCCGGAACCGGAATTGCCATCCCTGCTCGTATACAATTCTAGCTCCATCAATGTCGACTGGTTTGTTTTGCACATGCTTCTTTTCCTTTCCTTTTTGGTTAAAAGTTGCAATTTTTCAATTGCCACGTGTTTCTAGAAACATTTTCATACTCATATATCAAAGATCTGCTTTATTATTCAATTACTGAATGGCGTTTAGAAGAAGAATAACATAACCAATAGAGAAAGTCATAATTCAGAAATTTCAGTGCACCCCCTTGTGCAGCTCTCTGCAATGTCAAGTCTATGATATACTTTCAAACATGTAAAGTACTCAGTTGTTCATAAGTTCTTATATGTTAGAATTCATGGATGCCTGAATCTCCTCCAGAGTTCGGCCTTTCGTTTCAGGCACCACGTTCGCCACAAAGACAACAGATGCTGCACAAACAGCAGAAAATAGGAAAAAGGTTCCTGAAACCACAAAAAGAAGGTTGGTCAGTTTTCTTGATGACTTACATAAACTTTCATAGTTTGCATCAGCTGTATCTACATTAATCACGGAGTACATGAATCGATTGTTGATGTGTCTCCCTTCAACCAACTATGTTCACTATCTGATAGCATTTTGTTATCATGTTACTGCACTCTATTAGGGCCAAATGGCTATATGGCTGACTGTTTCCTTTTGTCTGCATGGTTAAACTAAGTGGAGAATTTATCATAACTGTTCCTGAATCTGGGTGATGGTTGCTTATTTCCAAATTGAAAATAGTATGTTGTCTCAGTAAGTTACCTGCTGAATTCCAGCTCATGAGAAAGTTGAAAGCATAGGAAACCATCCATGAACCAAACCAGTTCATCAAGGTCACTAAGCTTCCAGCAATTCCCTTTATGTTCATAGGGAATACCTGCAGCCAATTCAAATTTATCTTAACTCATACAATTTAATTCTTTCTTGTATTTTGTTTTAACGGATAAAGTTTGTATCAATATTGCCCTACCTCTGACATTATAACCCAGGGAATAGCTCCCATTCCTATTGCAAAAGATCCCAGAAAGATCTGCGTCATGACCATGGTGTCAGTATACAGGAAAAAAATCAACAGCTAGTAAGAACTTATATTGAAAGTAATTAATCATGAAATTATTCACGTGATTTTTTCTAGGAGGTGAAAATATTTCAAACAGCTTATTTAGAAGTGGTATCAGTTTCGACCTCGAGAATTTTTCTCTTTGAGATATGAATAAAAGATCGAGAAAAAAAGACGGTAAAAGCCACTTCCTGTTTCATGAATTTTGCTTACCAGGATTCCTGCAAGAGCTAGTATTGGGACTAAACCTGGATATATTGCAAGTCCCTGCATAAAGAAAATTGATTTAGCATTATAATGAGAACCGTATCTGCAAGATGATTAAAATCTGGGGATTGAGAGGAACCTTCAAGTAGAATGACACCCCGACTAGGAAAGTACCTAGAAATGTTCCTGATGAAGAGACCTGAAATGTAGGTGGGTTAGTCTTAGTACCATGAGCATTATATGTTTAAGCAAACTTTTGAAGTTGTCTGCTCAGTTGCTTACCAAAAGAAGAGGTTTCCTTCCACTCTTATCCATCAAAATAGCACCCCATGCAGTAATTGGTACCTGCAGGGGAAAAAGGTGATACCATCTCTAACCATGCCCAAATGAACCTTTGCAATACATACTAATTCTAGAAGAACAAAGGACCTGAACAATGCCCACCAAGACGGTTCCGAGACTGCCAGAAGTAAACCCTGTGAATGAAGTATGATTGAGCACTTGCCTCTCATATGTTTATGTTCAATCTAAAGCAAGCTCATGAGCTCAATGCAAACTATCACTTTACCTGCAGATACAAATGTTTCACTTGAGTAGAATCCGATGCCATTGATTCCCCCAAATTGTTGGAATGCCATAAGGCCAACTCCAACCTGAAAAAACAATTCATTTCATCAAGTATAGCCTAGACTTTTCCAGACGAATAACCTGATATTAGTTGTATCTTTTGCCAATTTCCTAATATCCATGTTTGTTTGCTCACAATGACTGAACGCAAATATCTCCGCTGAAATAAGTCTTGGATCTGTGCTTTAGGAAGGCTTTCTAGAGTTTCAATGTATTCCTGTGCAGCACAATGATTTAGTTATCATCCTTAGACGTCATGACTAGCAA
The DNA here is from genome assembly GCA_963920575.1 of Narthecium ossifragum. Classification (NCBI taxonomy): domain Eukaryota; kingdom Viridiplantae; phylum Streptophyta; class Magnoliopsida; order Dioscoreales; family Nartheciaceae; genus Narthecium; species Narthecium ossifragum. The sequence continues at coordinate 3,261,444 of OY986965.1, read as the reverse complement.
ATGGAACAATGTATAGAGTTTAGATTGAGAACTTTAATTTCTGCTACTTCCTGAGAAATATCAGCATCCTTTCCTCGCAGGCTTCGTAATGCATCTTCAAACTCTTTCTGATATCCCACCTTTGCCTGATTCAAAAATGAATTCAAAGTTCTAAAGCATTGAGCTCTTACTTTATAAGTATGTTATAAATACATGCATCGTCTTACCAGCCATCTAGGAGACTCTGGAATGAAAAGGAGACCAATTAGAAGAACTAGACATGGAATTAGTCCTACATCAAATGCCAGAATCAGCTCTTGTGAATAACTTATCATAGGAAAAATATAGTTTTCTTATTCATCATTCCATTTTGTTGTTGTTATGCTTGATTCTTCTAGAAGTGCAGAACAAAGTTCTTGACTCACCGGTTAATGCTAATGTTCGCCATGTGAGAAAGGTACTAACTATTAAAGTCACCGATACTCCTGTGCAGATCATTAGCTGTAGAGAATTGGGTAAAACTGTAAGAAGATTCAGAAATACAAGTATTCAATCAGAAATAAAATTTAAGATTTTCTGATTTTATTGTGTACAGATAGATGTTGCTGAGATATTTCCTGACCTGGTTCACAGTTGTGAGCCCTCCTCGAAGGTTTTTCGGCGCGATTTCAGCAATAAACACTGGTACCTAATCAAGAGTTGGGGGCACAACTAAGTTGACGTCATGTCTTCATGAGTATTAGAGCACAAATCTTCAGCAAAAAGGTAAGCATCTCCATCCCTAAGCGCTACAAATTATGTTCTTGTGGAAGCATTTTTTTTTTCTGTTTATCTATGACTTATTCCAATCAATGAAACTTTATCTTTTAAGAATAGCTTTATTTAGCTAATATCTGAATTTGGCTTGAATTTAATCTATAAATTTGAACAAGAAGAAAACAGTCGAACAATACATACCACATAGGAAAGAACTCCAATTCCATATCCTGTTGCAAATCGACCAAAATCAAGCAACACCACACCCTATGCAAAAATGCACAAAGGAAAACTCCCTTTGAGAGAAATATCTGATGATGAAGGAACTCTTTGCAACAGTGTTTTCTAGTTAAGAAAACAAAACCTGAGCGAAAAAAATAGCCAGCCATCCTACAACGCAGACAATAGCTGATGCTCTCATTGCCTGAATTCATAAAATAAAGCCATGTCAAATCATCATAGCAAACTCTTATAACCATTTTCATAGGACAATCACTATATACTTCTTACTCCTTTACGGCCGATAAAATCAGCTAATCGTCCGCTTGTGATCGCACCAATCATTGCACCAATATTTAGCAAGGAACCGAAAACTGAATACTGCATCATGATCATATATTTGCAGAAACATTACTATCAGATTTATGTGGACAGTATTTTCATTGATATCAACTAGATGAGAAAATGCTCAAAAAAAACCTCAGAAAGAGAGAGGCCGATCTCATCCATAATTGCGAATTGTGTCGGCGCAGAGTACCATATCTGCAAAGAACATGAGTTTGATAGTTAAAATCTACTCCACTGTTTTTAGCTGATTGAATTCCATTGTTTTGGGTGGTTTTGTTTGCAGACTGATCTAAAAGAACAATGTACTCACGCATGATCCAAACTCAAAAGAACCACAGACCGCCACAACGGTGCTAAGAATGACCATCCATATCGATCCTCCTCGATTGCTATCACCGCCACCAGCTGCAGCCACCTCTGTTCTCACTATCAGCGGCTCCCTGATGCCTTCTCGCGCATTCTTCGTGCCAACCTCCTCATTCTTGGTATCGGCCATGTTATCTCTCTTATCAATACTTATGTGCAGTGATTCTAGTGTGCAGATGAATGCAAAGAAGACCTGAGAGAATTCTTTCTTGTTTCCTATCTCTTAGTTTGAGGGAAGAGAATTCAGATCTAATATCTTGGTAAATTTAGTTTCTACTTTCTATGTAGGTAAATAATGTAAGCATAAGCGGGTCGTCCTGAACCACTCACTGTGGCACCATAGGTTTCCATTGCTAAAGATGGCAAGAGGATTTGTGACCTTCATTTGTTGTTAAAAATGTGCATGCTTGGATAAGGATCCTATCAAGGCTTGTAAAAAGTAGGCATTGACATGTCTCCCCGGCACGCCATGTCATATCATGCCTCCGTGGCATGGGCATGATTGGGCATGGCCCAGGCAGGGGCCCTCCTGTAAGAACATTGTTCAAAATTAAAACTGAGAAGAAGAAAATAGCACAACTCTCGGCGAGATTATTGCCTTGACGCCGCTAATACCGCCGCTAAACTCCCGCAACCCCCGCCTCTTTTTTTGGGCCTTGTTGATTGCAGCCTCGGAGTTGTTGTGTTGAGATCCTCGAAATGTTTGGATTATGGTCATCCTTTATAGATCATCCAGTTTAGATGGTTGTGAAGATCCAGTTCATAGTTTGTTGAGGTGGTGTGAATACATTGAATCCAACAACCAAAAAGGATGTGTCTGATCTGAGTCACTCTTATTATTTTGCATTAAAATGAATCCTATTTGGCCCAAATTTACAGTTTTCTATTTCTTTCTGGCCGCCCTGGAAAGTGACGTTTAATAAGTATTCGTGTTCGAGTTGATGACTGAATACTTTGGCGAGAAGGAAGATTGTGGATATGAGATGAGAATGAGACCTGCGTCCCCCCCTCCCCACATCCAATCTCCCCTTCTTTTCATTAGTTTTATCTCTCTTTTTTTCATTAGTTTTGTTTTATTTTTATTTTTTTTATCAATTTTATTTCTTTTTTAATCAGTTTTATTTTCCTTTTTGGATAAACAGTTTTTTTTATTATATGTTTGTATTTTTTTTGTTTTTTTAGTTGTAGTTTTTGAAAGTCATTATTTGTAGAAATTATAAAAATATGGATGAAAATAAAAAATATATATAAAAAAATAACAAAAATACTAACCGTTAAAAATGCATTGTGTTTTGTGAAAAGTCTCATATGTCAATATTGATTTAGTACATGTAACAATACACAAAGAAGAGATACATAAAAATATATAAAAAAAATAATTTTGAAAATTTTATAATTTAAAATTTAAAATTTAAAATTTTGAAATATGAAGAGGTGCTTTGGGAAGGGTATTTTGGACTTTTTTTTTACAAAATGAATTAAATACCCGAAACTTCTTATGACCGATCTAATTTCTTAATGGGGTCCAAACAAAAGACCCCCGGGTCCCTTTCCCCAAGAACTAATAAATAAAATTGATTAAAAAAAATAAACAAAACTAATAAAAAAACAAAACAAAACTGAAAAAAAAGAAGAAAAAAAGGAAACTCACAAAAAAATAGAGGGGAATTAAACAAAAGAGAAAGGGAAAAAAAACACAAAGGGTATAACAGTAAAGTTCAGAGGGTTGGGAGAAGCAATTTGCGATGAGAATGGAGATGAATGCGATCTAATTACCTAAGTACGCATGATGATGATATTTTCGACATATTTTTATAAAAAAAGAATTAACAGATAAAAAGTAATTATTTAAAATAAGTGATAATTGAACACGGTATCCTTCGATTTTTAATTCTATATAAAAGAAAAATGGAAGCACACCATCTTCATGTATGTTACGTTCCTTTTGACAAACAATTTGAAGCTTTATCTCTTACGTAATTGATTCTAGTCTCTTCAACTAATAAAAAAAAAAAAAAAAAATTGATTCTAGTCTCTAGAGGAAACGATTTGAAAAGGACGGCAGAAGGATCCTAGGTGACTGATGACACATCACCACCCTCACCCCTGAGAAAAATGTCTTCTTATACTGTAGCTGATGCTTGAAAAATAGATTGAGGTCATATCTAAATACAGGTTGTTCTTTCTCTCCTTTGAAAGTCCACAATGGACACTAAAATCTTGGACAAGAATTGGAAAGTCGAACAAAGCTAGGAAAGCTTCCTTCCACATGACTCATGACTGGCTCTTGAATACAAAACCCTTGGCTCTATTGATTAATCCACCACTAGGCACTAGCTAGTGACTAATAGCTTAATTTTCATGAGATGAGAGAACACCCTCCAGGATATATATATGATGACTGCTCTTGTTTTGTGGGATGCTCCTTTCTCGCCCTTCACCAATTGACTGATGAGAAAGACTGCAAGCGTCCATAGAAATAGGAGGATATGAAGCTTGGAACAGAAAACCAGAAGAGTTATTCTCGCCGAGAAGGCAATTAAGTTGGTTCTCATTTTTACTAGACGAATGTTTGTTCAAAGCCGTAGATGATAACAAATAATCGCTAGAAACCTCCATCAACACTGGACATGATCATGACATCTACTAAGGATTCGTTTGGAAGCACATGAATGGATGGAATCCGCAAGAATCTAACGAATTGACGAATTTCATGCACGCTCATTCAAGCGTTTGGCGCGCCGACGCGTTCCATTATTTCAGAACCCGTCTCCTTGCGGATTCCAAAAAAATGGAACGGCGGCATCCGCTCGCTTTGAGTGGACGCCGTTCCATGCGCTTCCATGCGACAAATGGGGCGCGGGTTCCGCGCGGAACCCGCGCCAAACAGGCCCTAAATAAGGAGCAAATTGTTCCTTCTAATGTTTATACTGTTTGTAGGAAGTGAAGGAACATTATTCTATCAGCAGAAAGCTGCTATAAAGTATTTAAGTAGCTAGCAAGATGCAATAATCTGCTTAGTACTATAACATTGATGGTTGATACATTGGATTCAGAAGCTAATACAGTACAATATCGACAACAATTTTATCTCCATATTAAAATATCATAGTTAAAATTTTATAATTGAAAAGTCAAACTTAATAGGATAATTTAGAGGGATGATGGCAACTAATGCGATAACCAATGGACTCTGAGCTATCCTAGTTGAACTTCAACTTCCATCCAATCATAGTCAGGACCGTGATATGGAATCACAGCATAGGAGAAATTAACCACACCAATACAAGTGAAGGGAGCCACATTTAAAAAGCTTGATTGAGACAAAAAGCACCGATTGGTGTATATGCCTATGTGGCATGTACATGCCATCTAATCCATCGGTGCCTCACTATCGATGGACTAGATCAACAAATCGGTACCTTACTACCGATATATGTCATGTGTTATACACATGTCAGATATCGGTAGTGAGTACAACAAATGTCATATATTGATAGTGAATATAACACATGTCAGATATCGGTAGTGAGATACCGATTCATTCAACCAACTAGTCCATCGGTAATGAGGTATCCATGGACTAGATGAAAGATTCAGTACCTCACTATCGATTCAACCATGTGTAATGTATATGTCACGTGGGCATGTACACAAATCTTTTTTTTTTTTTTTGACAAATCGTTTTTGTTGGACTTCCAAAATACCTATGTTACATACTTCTTCCTTCAAATGGAAGCGAAGAAAGATCAATATCATGTACTATCTATCTACAACAAACTTTTAAAACCTGAATCCAATAAACAATAACTATGGAGCCACAAATTGAAGCAGAGTATGCATATTGATGAGTCATGAATTATGCATATTTTAGCCCCTTAACTTGGCTTTGTTAACCTTAAAGTAGATGTGTTTGATAGTTTGTTACTTGATTTTAGGTTTAACATAAGAAATACAAGAAATTCGGTTTAAAACACCAAATTCTGTGTAATTCGGAAATATGGAATTAGCCGTCGACTGTTAATATAATATTCTATAGAAATTCCATGAATGTCCAAATATTCTGAAATTCTGAAACTGAAGAAGACTTGAAGAACTACAATTTTCATGTTTAAGACTTTGTGAGGTTCCCTATAGATTGGCGTCAGTTTTGAAGCAAAATTAGATCTGCGTAAACTGAAGAAATTAATTGTTGACGTGGCATAAACTGACCCAATGAAACTGATTGCACCGTTGGATTGGAATTGGTCCCGATCGATCGGTCCGCTGACATGGAAAGTAACGAATTAGGGAAATTGGAGTTTAACTCTAATTATGATTCCTAAGCCCGAGTTTAAGGGTATCTGTTATAAAAATAGGTTATTCTAGTCGAATTTATCATCTTTTTGACTATCTTTGGAGAAGGAAAGAGAAGACGACGAGAGTGTGGACGGCGACGACTTTCTTTCGTGATTCAATGGCCTTCACTCACAAGATGAGTGGCTAACTTCTTGTGCTTAGGTATCTCATAAAACCATAATATTTTTTTTTCCTTTCTTTAGTTTGAATCTTGTGAACTTCTCGATACATGATTTCATAAAATACGGTTTTATCAATTAAGATTTAAAGGAGCATAGCTCCATTGAAGTACTTTCAGTCGTGCAACCTTTCTGTGATTGTTTTTACATATTTATGATATGGTTTTAATGAAGTTTTTTGTTTGCTTTTGAGATAAGGAGTTATGCTAAGCGAAGATAGGTTGCGCTAAGTTTATTAGGAGTAGTATTACTTAAAATAACTATAGAACCGAAGACAATCTATGCTAAGTAAAGATAGGTTATGTCATTTGGAACATTAACCTTCTTTTAGGGATTTATGTGTCATTGTAATCATATAATCTATAATGTTGAGAGAAGCGAACAAGATGATAATTAGAGAAGAATAACAACAAAACTATGATGGATTGAGTAATTCATGAATAACTACTTCGTTGATTCAAATCGATTGACTTTTTATTTCTTTTCTTAGTTAATTTAGATAACTCGAATCTATTTTTGATTCGTTTGCTTGGATTCATGGTTTTGAGAATTGATATCATCTCTATCAACGTTTTTCCTATGAATCGACTCCGGACTTCACATCTATTCTACTCAGCAGTGTAATGAAGTAATAATAATTATAAATTTAATATTTAATTAAATTTATAACGTTTTAACAAACACATTTACAACACATCACGTACCAAAGGACTCCACCATCTGGTGTTCCAAGATGTCCTCTGCCATCGAAGCAGTCCTATCTCACAATACTAGCGCCTGCAAATTAAGCTGAACAAGAGTCAAACAACATCTAAAATATCCGAGCTACTCCCCCCAATTCCATGGAGGAAAGCCTGGTACCCTGCAAAACTAGACAGCTGACCGGAACCACTACTGCTCACTGACCTCTCGATATCTTCCATGGCTGCCACAAACGGAATTGGGCGGTCCGGAATAACCGGCATCTCGACATTGGTCTCCAAAATCTTCACAATCTGATCCATGGTTGGCCTCGCGTGCATCTGAGGATGCGAAGCCAGGACCGCAGTGAGAACATACTTCTCCACCACCTCCTCCGGCCCCAACTCCTCCATCCCGTCCTCGATTACATCCAATGTCCTCCCTCTACGCACCAACGACCATGCCCATTCCGTCACTAGGAACGTCCCATCTGGACCCTTGGACACAAATGCCTTTCTTCCACTCAGTAGCTCGAGCAGTACTACTCCGAAGCTATAGACATCACTCTTCTCAGTCAATTGCCCGTACAGAGCATACTCCGGCGCGACATAGCCAAGAGTTCCGGCCACTTTGGTGCTCATATGCGACATCCCCTCCGGCGCAAACTTTGCTAGTCCAAAGTCCGCCACCATTGCCTCGAACCTATCATCTAATAGGATGTTGCTAGCCTTGATATCCCTGTGAATTATCGACGGCTGAGCTCCGTAATGCAAGTATGAAAGCCCCTTCGCCATCCCAATGGCGATCCTCTGCCTTATAGGCCAGCTTAGTTTCGTCTCCAACGAGCCAAATAGGTGGTCATGGAGGCTCCCATTCTTCATCAAATCGCAGACAATGATCCTCTGGTGCCCTTCCAATTGGGTGGTCGCCGTGCAATACCCCCGCAGCGCCACCAGATTCACATGCCGCACGCTGGCGATCACCTCCACCTCGTGGGCGAAGCTGACGTCGCCGGCGGCGGAGCAATTCTTGAACCTCTTCAGTGCCACCTCCGACCCATCAGCCAGCACCCCGCTATAGACATTCCCGTAACCTCCTCTCCCGATGATGTTGTCGCGCGAGAAGTTCTTGGTGGCCGCCTTGATCTCCTCGAACTTGAATTTGACCAATGTGGTGCTCTCCGATAGCGATTGCATCGCTGTCGAGTTCTCCGGCCGGACCAATTGCCTCTTTTTAAGCGCCTGTTGGCGACGGTGTCTTCTGAGCGCAAACCAGATCGCCAGAACCGCGAGAAGAACCACAAAGCAGGCGGCGCCCAGGCCGAAGGGCCAGGCAGGGGTGGAACCGGACGAAGGCGACGAGGCGGGCGTTGGCGTGGAGGAATTGAGGAGAAAGAGGCAGAGAGCGGTGCCGTCGTCGGTGGGGCCGAGGGAGTTGAGCACCGCCCCGGCGTAGATGGCGGTGTACGAAGCGCAGTCGGAGACGTTGCCGACCTGGGAGCCGGGGAGGTACCCCGTGGTGACGCGGTTCAAGCTCGTTGTGCACGGGGTGCAATTGGCGTTGGACAGCAGAGATCCGCCGCAGTTGCGCCGCATGTCGTCGCGGGCGGAGGCGGGCACCAACGACTCGAACCGGGCGCGGGTGGTGATGTTCATGCAGCCCTCGGAGATCCATTCCGGCTGGAAGCCGCAGCTGGATCGGACGTCGAAGCCGGAGGGGAGGATGGGGGCGACGAGGCGCTCGTAGGTGGACCAGCAGGAGGCGGCGGAGGAGAGAGGGGGGACGAAGAGGGAACTGGTGCGGAGGTACTGGGACTGGACGAGGTGGAGGGCTTGGACGACGTAGAGGCAGCGGGTGGGGTTGTCGGAGGGGAGGGAGGTGGCGCCGGAGACGAATTTATTGAGAACGGAGAAGTCTAGGGGGCAAGAGGAGTTCTGCTGGTGGGATGGTGGGATGAGGGTGGAGATGGTAAGGAGGAGGAGGAGGAGGAGGAGGTGGTGGTGGTGGAGGTGGTGGTGGGGGAGTGAAGGGAGCATCTGGGGAAGGTGGTAAGGTGGCAAAGATTGGTTTTTTAGTTGGATGGGGGTTGGTAGTGGCTGCTGGTGAGCTTAATTTGGTGCTTTCATGGAGAATTGAGTAGGTAAATGGGGGGGGGGGGGGGAGGAGGGGAGGGGGGAAGGTTCTTGGATGGTGGTGGTGGTGGTGGTTGATGGAAAACCAGGGAAAAGGGTTGGGTCGGATTTCTTTGGATTTGATATCTGCCTGGAAGATGTATCAATCAGTAGAGAAAAGCTGGATGCATAAGCTATATGGAACAACACTTCATTCATGTTGAAAAGTGAGTTGGGTTTTCCCCCGTTATCCCGGTCTTATCCTTAGAAATAAAATGAGATTAGTAAAATAAAAATAAGATGAGTTAAGATAAACATAAATAAAAAAAATAAGTATATCACTTCTCCTATCATCATTTAACCTCACCCCGATTGTATTCTTTTTTTTATTTTTTTATTAAAAAAATTATTTTAATCTATCCTCATTTGCTATCTTAACTTTTTTAACTTCAAAATCCCTTAAATCAGAGTAGCCTATCCCCTCAGTAATATTTTGATTTCTGGTTCCTTTCAGTAATCACGTGCGAACCAAAATCATGAGGCGGCCCGAACATCTGGAAATGAACGTGAGCTGTAGACTTAAGATAATAAAATAATGATGGAAGTCATATTATTAATTCTTCATCCAGGGCCAGGCTGCATTAGGTGTATTTATGTTCTTCAATTTATCGTCTTTAAAGTTGATCATCACCTAGATACATATCTCAAGTACCTCAGCTAGCAATATAAGGCGAGTTGTCAATACTGGTTGGGCTAACTAAGCATCAGGATATCTTATGCTTCCATCTCTGATGCTTCCTACTTAATTTAGGGTGCCTGGGGATAGGCGTTCGCAGAATCAGTTTTCTCAATCATTTGAGGCTATGTGGGCAAACGAGATCCATTATTTGGTATGCAAGACTATAATTAATTAGGCTTGAGGGTCCGTTTGGTACGGGATCAGAAAAAATGAGGTTAAGAGGAAATAGAATTAAAAAGAGTTAAAAAAAGTTAAATTAAAGAATGAGGATAAAAAAAAAATAGAGTGATGATAAATAAGAATTGGAGGCGAAGAGAGGTTAGGTAGAGTTATGTTCATGTGCATGAGTCAGCAGACTTATGGTAAGTAGCTCAGCATAAATATTACAATGATATTAATTACCAGTTTACAAGAACAACTCATGCAAGTACAGCTAGGGGTGCGGGAGTACAGCTAGGGGTGCGGGAATGGTTGGGAGTACCGCTACCATTGGCACACGCTACCATTACCGGTGCCACTGCCGACCATTACCCATTAATAAGAGTAATACTAGTTGTATCTACTATTAATATAATGTTAGTTGTTGTGGACATGTGGTAAAAATTTTTTTACCGCGCCCACTACCATTACCATTGTTATTTTTTAAGGGCAGTTAACAAATTTTATATTCAATCTTTAGGGATGATGCAGCCCTATACAAGAATAATGCTACGTTTTATGGCCAAAAATAAAAATGATATGGCAAAAAAAAAAAAAAAAGGTTTTGCTGCCTTCAATTTTAGAAGTGATTTAAAAGTCGGCCTTTTATTTCAACACATGTGAAACCGAATCTCATATATTTAAAAGGCCAAATTAATCTCATATATTTAAAAGGTCAAATTGCACTTTAATATTATATAGTTTTAAGTTTTCGCGATCTAGTACTCTAAATTTCAAAAACTTACACTCTAGTACCCTGAAGTTATAAAGTTATGCACTTTAGTCACGTCGTTACTCTAATTTAATGACAAACCAGTCACGTGCTCGCATCCAACATCGCTGAAGCAAAATACGATGATTTCAGGTCATCCTCACCGGATTGAAGGCTCTTATGTGGATAACATGGAATCGTCAAGTTTTGCTCTGACGGTGTTGGATGTGAATAAACCCTAAGAAGCCCTAGATGAATCCTTAATATCATCAAGGGAAGATGAGAAAACCACTTTAAGTGATGGGAAACGAATGGAAAATCATTTGTCATTAACTTAGAATAACAGCGTCGGGAGAGCGGGACTTAAGTACATAAGTTTGTAACATCAAGGGTACTAAAGTGTAATTTTTTAAGTTTAAGGTATTAGATTATGAAAACTCGAAACTACATGATATTAAAGTGAAATTTAACTTGTATAAAAATAAAAAGTTTTTGAACAAGTTTTAATTCATATATACTAATCTCGAGAGAAGTCGAGTTGACTACTGTATTGGGTTCCAAATCACAGTTATAAGCTCTTAACACCTTTAAGCGTAAATAAAAGATTTATGAGCAATATGACTTATCCTAAAGGCATCATTTATCTATATATAAAAAAAATTCAGGTCTAGACGCAACAATTATCGGCCAAAGCATGGAATGAAAAAACGAGGAAACATCGGAGAACATGAGACACGCAGCTCATCGAGAGTGAAAGATGGAGAAAAACAGAGAACATGCTGAGCAGAAGTTACCTAATCGCTCTAATATAAATACCTTTCTCTTTCACTGTGTAATCTCTCTCGCAAATCAAACACAGAGCTTGCGTGCCTGGATTTTATTGTTCTTTCAAGATGTTTTTTGTTCCTGTAAGTTGATTTAATTCAACAGAATGGCTTCATTTCTTCAATACTTAGTTAATCTTTTCTGCTTAATATAGTTTAGATTACTGTTTTAGATGGCTAACTTAGGTTTATATAATTATGGCTTCTTCTTTACTGTTCTTCTTAGAGAATTCTTTACTGCATTTCTTTAGGTTAATTTAATATTAGAAGCTCTTACTTTCTAGGCTAGATTAAGTTAATCAGTAGGCTTAAGTATATTTTCTCTTGATTTAGCAACTTAGGATGATCTTTATCGTTTTCTTTAATTAATTCCGTAATATTAGATAATTTAGACTTTCAATAGATAAGTTTAGATTATTTTAAGTTAATCTAGATAATTAGTTAGTAATCAGATTATTAAATTAGGTCTAATCTAGATTTCCATTCAACTTGACACCTCTGTTCGAACATAGTTTGAAGGAGTAGAACTCAACTACAATCATCTGATTCTTAAGTGTGAAGTAAATTTTAATCTTGACCCTGTCCCTTTCTCCAAGAAGAAGTCGATTTATAACATATTTAGGGTCGATATATATGACTCGTGCCGTGCCACGGCGTGGCAATCCTTGAGTAGAAAAAAGATCTAAGAAAAACACATGTTTCAAATTGTTTGACCGGCTCGATTAGATGGCGGAATTAAAATGTAAAAACTAATGTGAAATTTTGTCGGCTTTGAAAAACTAATATGATATTAACTCATTGAAAAAACTATTTATAAATGATTTTCCTCAAACTATTCGGATTTAAATCGACGTCATCTGTCTTCTTAGCGTATAGGCAATCTTATCAGAAAAACTACAACGCTAGATGGCACTTTTTGATAATCCAATGTAGTTGGGATAGCCTTCGATCTTTAACTCATGATCAAAATCAGGAGTCTCCTATAGAGCATATTTTGTTAATATATTACACAATAGTACTGAAGGAATTTATTAGTCAACAGCCATTTTTGAAAGGCCTGCATGGGTACACACTTAGCACGAGATTTTGTGCGACTCAATTGAATTCTGACCATCTTACAATACGTTACCAAACTATGTTTTTAATTCTCAAACTAGTATAGATTTCCAAGGGGGGGGGGGGGGGGGGATGAACTTGGAGGCTGTGAGAGACTCCCCTGCATTGCTCGGAACTTTTTCACCAAATGATACCCGAACGTTCATATATACGTCAGTCTAACTTGGTCTCTGTCTTTCTTTAATTATGTGCCAGGTTCACTATCGCTTCCTATTTCCTCTCACGTATATAGAATGTTTTTATTATATGTCCATATTAGTTAGATGATGGCCTTGGAACCTAACTCATACTTTTGTCTCGACCATGATGTTTAGAACACGTCTCTTTGAAAATTTTGAAGGAACTATTTCACAACTATTTCTTAAGTTTTAACCATTCTGCTCTCTAAATATCTCCACATTTTTTATTTTTTTTCTCTGGAGATTTAAAGTTCAAATTTAATATATGATTTAATCGGTAGTGCACTATCGATTGAATGGGCATGTTATGACCCATGTACTCTAATTAGCATCGTCCAGAGATAAATTCATCAAAAAAAATCTTGCTTCTGGTTTTGCTATTTCTTGCTTTCTCGAAAGAATTCCATGCTTAAGTTCTTGATTTCTGCATAAAGTTCAATTGGCTTAATTATATTATTGTCTACCAATATGGATATTACATTCCTCTGAGATAATTAAAAAAAAACAAGTATTTGATCATATAGGAAATTGACAATGATATCTATCCTTCATTATACCTACAAAAATATTAGTATCATTAGGTGGCCTCCTCCACATTCTTTTCTGTTCATCATAGCTAACAATAACTGCAGACTGTTCTTCAGCACCCAATAGATCTGCAAACTGACTATAGTATGCTTCAGTATCCAGATTTTCCAATACATTCACTGCTTTCCCGAATTCTTCATCGACAATGATCCATCCATCTTTCTGCTGGTCGCCAGCCAAAACATTGACATGCTTTCGTGATAAAATCGGTTTAAGATGATGATGATGATGATCAGCCAAGAATACAGCACCAAGGATTTCTCCCAAAAACATATCCTGCAGATAGTGAATAGGAAATGACTGATTCAATTTCCTTTTGCCAATTCTGATCAAGAAAATAAAGAAAATAGATCCATATTTCTTACCATGTGGTGGTAAAGCTCACTACTCTGATTCTGTGATTTGTACAATCTTGAGAGCAAACGGCGAGCAAAAACTAGTTCTGGTGTCTTTTTAGCTGAACACAGAATTTTTAGAATTTCTGGGAAAGATGAGGCTTTGCGCTGGGCATTCAGAGGAATGAGGGTTATGTCAAGCTCGGATTCTATGACAGTCTTTGCAGCTGCAGGATCAAGAAACATGTTGAACTCGCCGTATTTGTTTTCCGGGAAGGTAAAAATATTTCCCTTTCGGTTCTTCTTCTTCTTCTTCTTCTTGTGATTTTTTTTGAGGGAAAGAGGAGGGGTGTCAACCCCCACCCCTAATAAATATTCTTGTTTCTTCTTCTTCTTATTGATGATGTTTCCGCCCACGATAACTACATTCTGCAAGTGAAACAAACAGTTGTCACCATGAATCCAGAAATTTCAATGCTGTTTTGGTATATAATTCTGGTTAAAACTCTGAACGAGGAGCAATCACTGACTTGAATAATTGAGGTAGCACTGCTGCCTCCTGAAAGAATGATGTTGGCTAAGTTGGTCAAGGGTCCATTGGTCAGCATAGTGATCTTTTTACTTGAATCAACTTTCCTTGAAATCGACTTCCAAACTTCGGAAACTAATGGTTGTCTCAGTTCAGGAAGTTCAGAATTTCTTGGATCTCCATGATTTACTGAAGTTTCTGCAGTACACCTGCTCAAAGAACACAAAGCAATTAATTTATGTTAGGAAGACTAGGGAGATCAGGTCCAATTTTTGAGAAGTTTTAAGGAACAGATGCCTTCTTGGGCTTCTTGGCAACCGCCGAGCGAGTCCAAAGAGTGTATCGGTGTCGATACGTCCGCCACTGCCATTAGGAACAACCTTCTCATACTTGCAGCTGAATGATGGATTCCACAGAGCACTCATAGTACCTAAGCCGACCGGAATATCATCGCGGCCCATCATATGTAGCACATCGTAAACGATATCTATCGTTGCAGGATTTCCCCAGCCATTACAATTAACGAAGATCGCCTGTAGAAAACATTTTGTGCACCATAATGAAAATGATCTGTTAACGAGATATGACTGCAGTTTTGAAACAACTCAACAGGCATTCATGAGATGACTCATTTGGAAGTCAGTTTGATTGATTCAAGTAAAATGTACCTTGAGGTCCATCTGTTCAACTGGAACTTTCAGGAGGTAAATAAGTGCAAGGAAATCCCCAGCACTCAGGTCCATGTCGAAGACGATGGGTCTGCCTAATCTTCGTCTAGTGAAATCCGGCTTGTACTGTATTTCTCTATAATATGGGAATTCTGTACTCAGGTTAAAGCGCCCGGTTTGTTGAGGAAGATTCACTACCTGTACAGAGAGAAATGTCAAGAGTGCTAATCAATACAGGATGTATCATATCTTTCAGACAGAATAGGTTCAAGTTTTCGATCTTTATTCCGATAGCATGTTAAGGTGATTGTTCCAAAAAATGAAAAGAAAATAGAGAAACAAAAGAGAGGTTAAGACTTCGGAAAGACACTTTCTGTGTAGAAGGAAGACAAAGAGGAAGCATTTAATCATCAAATGAGAAGAGATGATATTGAAACTTACATCCAGAAAACTCTTGAAAAATTCTCGATTAAGAGGACTCTTAGTATCTCGATTCGGTTTAGCTTTCATTGCAACGAGTACACGCACCGCATCTGGATCGGTCACCTCCTTAGTGTATCCATCCTGATCACAGCATACATAAATCTAAAATTAGCACTAGAAATAGACCATCGATCACAAACCTATATGATATCATACATTAGCATACATTCAACACCAAAGATTAGGACTTTTGAGTGTGAAATGTTAATCTAACACAGTGAGTAAACTACATCTTACTGACAAAAATCATGTTCTAGCAATCGTAAATTTGGCGCTCATGCTGATAAATGTGACTGCACCTGACATAGTCCTTTTTCATTTCCATCTACGCGACAAAATGGATCATGAATTCCATACTGAACGTGACCGCTATGTGCCCCATTCTTCTGTAATTGGAATCTAGGAACTGCGAGACCATCAAAGAATGGATTTGAACCATCATACACTCCATAAGGTTTGTTTGAAGTAACAACAGTCAGGTTCAGA
This sequence comes from Narthecium ossifragum, assembly GCA_963920575.1. Lineage (NCBI taxonomy): Eukaryota > Viridiplantae > Streptophyta > Magnoliopsida > Dioscoreales > Nartheciaceae > Narthecium > Narthecium ossifragum. Next base: position 3,245,610 of record OY986965.1, on the reverse strand, counting down.
TACTCCATGTCAGCAAATTCATTGTCATCAGAAAAACTTTGTTCATTCCGGAACTCTGATACCATGACTCCTGCAGCAAATGAGTCCCACATGAAGTAGGTCTGCATTTGTTCATGTGTAATTTAATTCTTCAATCAGTGTGATGCATCCATAACTAGATTATTTCCATGAAAAAAAAAGAAGAAAACTCATTGATGTGAAAATTTTACCTTGAAGAAGAGATCGCCGGTACTCCAAGTATCGTGAACAATTTTCAGAGTTCTAAAACAGTATTGCGCCTCGTATGTCGCTTGCTGCTTCGCGAATTCGGAAAAGAATTCCCCGGTTATAGGAATAGTCTCAGTTGCATCTAGTGGAATTAGTGTAACTGGAATTCCAGAATGTACAACCTGAAGAAGTACAACAGAGGCAAACAACATTACTTGAAGTTGTTTTCAAGTGTGATAACAAAGTAAAGCAGCATAATAATATATGTTTTAGTACCTGGTATGCAGCAAATGGATCTAAAAACACATTGAACTCTGCATAGGGATTGCTAGTGTGGCCTGTAAACAAGTTACCAGGATAACCACAGAACTCGGATCTGCAAGAACTGCTGCTACCATTCTCCGGGCAGCAGTCGATCTCGCTCTTTAATCTCACTGAACCTCCCATGACATAGATATGCTCAATGTTTTTCTTCAAATTTGGATTCGTGGCAAGAAAAATCGCCAGGTTTGTGCTTGATCCTGTTGCAAGCACAGTAGTTGGACCAGCAGAGATTGTATCTATCATGACTTGTTGAGTTGAGGGTTGACGAAGAGGGGAATAATGCCGGTGACCCTGTTTTCAAAATGCATCGATCGAATGAAAGCCCGGTAAAACAGAAAGCTATCCTAGCAAAATTTATTGAGGTACAAATCTAATAGTTCAGTCACAAATTGTGCCAAAAATCACAAAATATATTCTAATATGGCCCCCTCACACACATCTGGGACTGAATGATTCATAAGTTCCAACACTTGAATATTGAGTTAGAAGAGTGTAACTTATCGACGGACACAGCTCTAATACTACGATATATAGATCAACAAGAGACCCAAAAACTTAAGCTGATGAGAGAGGATCAATTTAAGAACAAACAAAATATTTTCTGACAAGGATGAACATAGGGCGAGACTTGTTTCACGAACAACAGACAGGAAAACAGTAATTACCTTAGAATGAATTAACAAGATAGAACATGCAAAGCAGTACCATTTTCAAAGGAAACAAGAAAACAACAATTAATGGTTGTCTTATGTCTTATCGATGGACATATATAATAACCTAACTAGTATTCAATTAGTAGAATAAGAAAGGCATCGATCACAACCTCCAAATTAAGGCTTCTACGTACGTACCAGTTAGAAATTAATTATACCTGAGGAAGGAAACCTCTTCTTAAGCCATAGTTGCCGTCGATGTCCAGCAGTCCTCCATGGCCTTTGTTTATAGCTTGTCTATAACGGCAATCACCTACCGTCGACGTACGCTATATAATATTCCAGCACAATTATTATAATTTATAAGAAAGGCAATATATATAGTTTTGTATAAGGAACAGCATTTGGGAAATTAAATGGAGAATTATCTTTGGATAGATAGATATACCTGTTCTATGAGGGGGAGATATCCACCAACATCTGGAAGTATGGTACCATTTGGTAGTATTCCACCATCACCTCCAACTCCAACAGGTATATCGTCCCGGTCCATCATGTAAAGAATGTCGTAAAGGTGATTGATAGCATGCCCAGCGTTACTAAATCCATTCGCACTGACAGTAATCGCCTGCAAGCAATATATGAATGACGTAGTGTTTAATATTAGAGCACAAAGTATGCAAATTAATGGAAGTTTCTGATAATCCTTAAATTCTGTGCCTCGATCAACATGAATCTAACTCTAAGAACAAACTACACAGGAATATTTTAATTAGCAGTTTAGTTTGTCGAACTGAAAAAGAGCAAATTAACTAGGAAATAATCTATCTTCAGCAAGTTGTAAACTTAGGATCGAGGGAAAAAAGAAGAAACTAATACCAAAAGAAACAAAAAAAAAAAGAGAGAGACCTTCAGATCGATCTCCGATATGTTTTGCTTCAGCAAATACAACAGGGCGAAAAGATCGTCGGAGTTAACATCGGTATCATACAAAACCCTCCGGGGCTTGGCATCCACCTTATAACCTATCACCACTAGCAATAAGCATACAACTCTCCACACCATGATTTAGAGTAAGACTTAAACACCAATGCATGCAAATTCGCTCTCTTTTTATAGATAATAAGAAGATGATGATGATGAGTGTATCTAGGTATACATGTCAAAATATAAGAGACGGATTGATGAAGATATGCCAATGGAGTGAATGCATGCATTAATGAGGTCTGAATCAAGCGCATGCATGCATGCATGGTTATATAAATTAAGCAAATTTACTGTAAGATATGCTTGCTGGCTATTTCTGGATAGAAATATTGGATGGAAGTCAAGACATGCATTTGTTTTGGTAAGATTGATTAATGATGGTGACTAGTGAGGGGGTTGTTACTGTTACGAGTCTCTTATACTCATAACGGGTCTCCGGCATAGGTGAGTGGTTGAAGAGTTCCATGCGGCAAGGCCATCTTAGTCTCGGAGATCCTCACTAAACAACTAAGTTTTTAGGTATAATTTCTTATCTATCTTTATTCATTAAGCAAAGGTCTATAAATAGGCTTATAATATGACCTTCGTGATAAGAGATTCAGGCAACTACTACTCATAAAGGAAATATGATTCAAATTTAAACCACTAATCAAATAAAGCAAGAAATTAAACTAATATAGCAAGTGCCCTAATAAAGTAATAAATTAATAAAGTAGGTGAGTATTATATGAGGACCTTTTGCCTAAAAGGTCCCCCAGTCATCACTAATAGCAGACCGAGACCCCAACCCCTAAAATTTTGCAGATTCGGACCCTAAATTGTAAAAATCCCAAAACTACCCTTAGATTCCCCCATCATTAATGGTCATAAATGGCCATCCGGTTCAACAACCTTCCTAAGCATTTGAACCAGCGCGAGACTCGAGACGAGTGTATGTTAGTGGCCACATGGCGTGCTTGCATTCGCTGGCTGTACGGCGCGTCAGCGAAGACGCGACGTGACGATGTGAAGTGGCTGCCCCTCGCGTCAAAACCAGACTTCAACCACGGGTATTAAATCCTACCCGTAAAAACACGCCAAAACCAGACTTCAACCACGGGTATTAAATCCTACCCGTAAAAACAAGCCTCATGTTTCTAACCCGGCGTTTCTTCTCCCGATCCTTCAAACCCCCCCTACGCTTCTCCGACGGTGTTTACGAGTCTTCTCTGGCGGTTGCCATACCCTACGGCCCGAATTTGGAGTCCACCCAATCGCCCAAGAAATGGAAGGAGTACTCTCGAATGCGTTTGCCAAAGCCATGGAAACAACTATTGTAATAGCGGCCAAGAAAATCACGCATATTTTTATACCCGATGATATTAACTTATGGTATTTTGTGATCGTCATTTTTCTACCTGTTGTTTTGTGGACCTTTTATGCTCCATGTTAACATCGGGTATCTTTTTATACCCGATAATATTAACTCGTATTTTGTGCTCGCTAATTTTCTCCATGCTATATGGAGTACTTGTTATACTCGTTGTTATCATCGGGTATATTTTACATACCCGATGATATATGCTGGTATTTTGTTCTCGTTATTTTTCTACCTGCCCTACTGCATACTTTTTTATACTCATTGTTAACATCGGGTATATGTTTATACCCGATGATATTCAGTCATGTTATTTTGTTTCATGCATTATTTTGCCTGCTGTGTTGCGCACCTTTTTATGCTCGTTGTTAACATCGTGTCATTGTTTATACCCGTTAATGTGTCCTTATGTACATGTATTATTTTATTTAATGCGTGTATACAATCGTACATATGAATCGATCAGTGAGCCGGGGAGAACCCCGTTTGTGGCCAACTATTTTGTGACGAAGATCAAGGAGGCCGCACGAAAGTACGCCGCGGATGTGCACCTTAAAATCATCCGCCAAACACCATTCGGCCACTTCCTTGACCTGCCGGACATCAAGCAGGACAATGTGTTATTATACTACATTATGTGCAATCACAAGTAGGGGCTGCGATTTTCCCTTGGGGGAAACATAGCAGAGCTTAGGCCTGTAGACGTTGCAGTTATCCTCGGTCTGCCAAGGGACAAAGATAACAGGGGGTCATCTCGCGGGCGTAGAAGGTGCACAAAACTTTGATGGGCATCCCCTACTATGGCCGACATGCCGAAGGAAGGACGAACGGCGTCGACCTGCCCATTGTAGTGGAGATGCAGCTCAATGCTTCTCATCTCCACATCCATGTCTTCCTCCAAGGAAGAACACTGCTATCTCCAAGGGAGAAGAATGTCATGCAAGGATGCATGTGAAGCAAGTGAAGGGGAGAAAGAGATGACCATGGGAAGGAGATGACCATGAGAATTTTGGCGGGGAGAAGCTACTACTGGCAGGAAGGATGAGAAGGCATGAGTAAGAGACAGCCTCTCCTCTCACGTCGACGGGACGTTTTTTTTTTTTTAAATCTTACGACGAATGAAAACACGCCACGTGGCCATTACCATATGCTCTCGAAATGCCTTCCCCTCAGCAAGACTTTTTGTCTATCATGTCCCATCCATGGCCATTAATGCTAAGGGGAATCAGAGGGTAAATTTGGGATTTTGGTGATTTGGGGTCTAAATCTGTAAAATATTAGAGATGGGGTCTCAGTATGCTAAAATGGATGACTGGGGGGCCTTATAGGCAATTAACCCTATTATATGATGAGCTTGGTCATGTCCAATCGGTTCAGGTGGCCTAGATTCATGTCTAGTTTGATCCGTAACAGGGGTGTTCCAAATCCGAAAACCCGTTAGGAGTTCATGTTATCGGACTTTAACTTGGGATCATAAAATTGCTGAAAATGCTCATTGTTATAATCACTTTTGTTTGTCCTTTTAACTCTGAGACCATATGTAACTTATTATAATCAACATCTTTTGCCTATGAAGATAGTGAAAACCTCCGACAACTCTGTAAATGTAGCCCCGTTCTAAAGTGAACTAACCATGTAAAATCCTTTATTGTCTTTTTTTTGTTTTGCTTGTGTGTGCATCTAAATCCGTTTCTTCTCTGTTAAGTCTTAACAGATTCAATATCGTCTGATATTGTAAGCATGCAGTTGATGTACTGAATGGGTATAGGATATGGACGCCGGGGATAGAGGAGTTGATTAGGGAGATTTGGTTACAAGCGTCCTCGATGGGGTCTATCCTTTTTTGGGCGATACCCAGGATTGAAAATGTAGTAGCTGATGCTATAGCTCGATCTTGTCGTTCCTCCGGAGTGCGGTTTGTTTGGCAACCGGAGGACTGTCGATCGGCGCTGATTCATATTTTGTAGTCCTAGCCTTTTCAAGGCTCAACTCATCAAAAAAAAAAAAACTAGGATTCATATCATCACTAGATTCGACATTAACTATTGGATTATGATATGTATCGAACAATATAATTGCATCGGATGATACAGGTAAGTTGGAACCGAATTTTGTTGGCTAAATCATATGTAGCATCAAACTCCAATCTAGCGTTTGGTTCATTTCATCTTATGTTATCATTGTCATGATATTATATCCCATGATTATATCACGTGATGTAGCATTCAACGATCAAATTAATGAAGATGCATCTTCTGAAGCAGACAACCCAACAACCATAAATAGTTGGTGCCATCAATCCTTTTAAACGGACTTGCGTCTAAATCCACACCCAGGGTTTCTCTGGGCTTGACCTTTATCAAACATCTTCTGAAAACAATACGTACCATAGTATGCATTTATATTGTATGCCATATTGCCATCTCTGATGAGCCCATGCAACAAGGACTGGCTATTACAAAACATGTATGTCTGTTTCTTAAATCGTACTCGTTTTTTCATTGTTGTAGATGTTCTACTAGAATTCCTTGTATCAAAAGTTTCTCTTTGGGCTTTAGTGTTTGGTAAAGGGATAAGTTATTCCGGGTTAAGAGATTTTAGGGTTAGAAAAGTTAGAATAATGAATGGGGATAGACCAAAATACTTTTTTAATAAAAAAATAGAAATTGGGATACAATCGGGGTGGAGCTAAATGGGGATATCTTAATTTACTAACTTTATTCTGTTTGGGGATGAGACGAAGATAACGTCGGATGACCTGTCTTATCCCCCGAACCAAACAACTCCAAAATTTGTAGTCATATAAATAATCGGCTCTTGTCAGTGCACTGTGCACTCACCTTCCACACAGAGACATGCATATGTGTCAACAAAAATACAGGACTAGCTTGTTAATTAGGATTTGTTGCTAAATATGACCCATGGTATTCATTTTTTGCACTTTAAGACCTTCTCCCATGTTTTTTTTTTATATAATAGGATCTCATACACGTACACGTAAAAAATACATATATAAATTAATACGTGTATAAATAATAATTATATGCGTATCCATGATACGTGTATAATCAAGATTTATACGTATATTAGTTTATATATATATATGGGGTCTTATTATATTAAAAAAAAAACATGAAAGAGGTCTAACTATAAAAGGTGAATATCACTGTATCAGGATCCTATTTGAAATTACCACCGCTACAACAAGAATGATGCCGGCGTGAGGGGCTCCCGGCTCCCCTCCCTCATGCTCCTGCGACTGCGACTGCGACTGCGACTGCTCCTCTACACGGCCTTGTTTGATAACGCTCTCCTCTGTCCCATCACCAGATGTTCATTTATTATTGCACGCATTGGAGGCCCAACCCCACTGACTTTACAGCTATCGACCTCTCATTAGTAATTAGTCCTTCTCATACATAACAGCACCTGATTTCTCTCCAAATCACCAGACACATGTACGCACCCACAACTCTAGTTTCAGGGAAGGGTTTGTACTTTATGTTTTATTATTATTATTATAGATTTTTGGTATTTAGATACCCATATTATAGCAACATTATATAATTTTTTATATATTAAATTCACTTGTTTATTGATTTATCTAAACATATCTGTTCTGCATTTTCTTTACTTTTCATGCCAAATCCATTTTTTCAAACCACTGTGTCATCAAGTATTCCTTACATATTACCAAGAAATTTGAAAACAATCATTGTCAAAATACAATGAACCTTCATATTTGTAGTAAATAATAGCTTAATATTCCATGGGATTTCTGCTGACAGATCTAAGGACATATTAGTCCGAGAAAAAGCATTTTGCCTTGAAATGATAAAAATCGAGTTTTTTTTGATAAATCGATAATAACAAGTTGGATTTAATATAAAAAAAAGATTAGTGGTACCCCTGCCACCTGGCAGGGCAACCACTAACTCCACTCTCATCCTCAATAACCATCCAATAACTCCTTTTCATTAAACCTCCATCAATCTAGGATTATCATGTCATATAAGCGTCGCATAGACTCTTCCGTCTTATAATCATCATGTCATATAAAGATGATTCCAGCATTGTGTTAAAAAAAACTAAATATATTTTTAAACTAAAATTATGCATAAAAACCAAACAGGGCCGTTCGTGATCATACCATTCAAACCTATCATGCACTAATAACGCTACTCATTTCGCCTTATCCCCCAAGTCAATATCATGACAAACAACATCATAAACAACACCTTTACCGACATATAAATAAACTATTATAAAGTGAGAGAAGAGAGCAACACAGCCAAACAAGAAAGAAGCTTCAAAGATAAAGACAACGCTCATAATTTAAAACACAAAAAGAAAGAAAGAGTATATTAATGCTACCATACCTTTGTCTTCTTCTCCAAGGTTCGCTCCTCGTTCTCCTCCCCGCCACCTCTTTTTCCCGCCATTGAAACCCCCTCACCACCTTAAACCCTAACCCTAAAACCCTACTCCGGCTGATCGAGATGAACGGAAACCTAGTGATCGTCCTACTGATCGCGATCAACCTCTCTCTGGGGCTTGGAACTCTCGACCCGGTCGACTTCGTGGCTCTCCAATCCATACGCAAGTCGCTATGGGACCTCCCGGGCTCCGCCTTCTTCTCCAGCTGGGACTTTACCGGCGACCCCTGCGGCTTCCCCGGGGTCCTCTGCTCCCCCTCCGGCGGCACCGGCCTCCACCACCGCGTTGTTTCGCTCTCCATTGGCGACCCTCGCGCCGCCGCGGCCGGCGTCGCCGGCCGCCTCGACTCCGCGGCGCTGTCCCGTCTCTCCGCGCTCTCGTCCCTCTCTCTCGCCCCTGGTCGTGTCTCCGGCGAGCTACCCTCCGTCCTCCCCCCTCTCCTCCGCTCCCTCACTCTAGCCCGCAACTATTTCTCCGGCTCCATCCCCTCCTCTTTCTCCTCCCACCGCCACCTCCGAACTCTAGACCTCTCGCACAACCGCCTCTCCGGCCCGATCCCGGCCTCTCTCCCCGCCCTCGAGCACCTCATCCTCTCCCGCAACCTCCTCTCCGGCGATCTCCCCCGCTTCCCTTCCTCCTCCCCCCTCATCCGGCTCGATCTCTCATCCAACCACCTCTCCGGCCCGGTCGATCGTTCTCTCCCCAGACTCCGCCGGCTGGAGTACCTCGATCTCAGCTCCAACCGCTTCTCCGGCCCTATTCCCAGCTGGATCCTCTCCTCCCCCATCTCCATCCTCCGGGTCGGCTGGAACGCGTTCTCCGGTCCAATCCGGATCGATGAACCGGTCTCCGCTCGATTGATCGACCTGAGCCACAACCGACTCGAGGGGGAAATCCCGGCCGGGCTATCGAGAGTGGAGGAGCTGTACCTGGAGGGGAACAGGTTCACCGGCGCCGTGCCGGTGGAGTACTACACGTCCGCAAAGGACGGTGCTCTGAGAGTACTCTACCTGCAGCATAACTTCTTGACCGGGATGGCGAGGTTGGCGGATTCCGGTGTGCCGCCGGGGAGTTTGATTTGCTTGGAGTTCAACTGCATGGTGCCCCCGCCGGGTGCCATGTGCGCCGCGCGTGCGGGGAGGCGGATGACGCGGCCGCACGCCAAGTGCGCCACGTGGGGCAACGGGTGAGCTTAAAAAACAAAATTAAAAAAAAAACTTTTTTGTTCAAATAATTGTAATTGCCATTTGCCACGATTCTTTTATTAAGCCATTTTTGTGGGTTTTTTTTTGGATGTTATTATTGTTATATACATATGGTATTAAATTTATAGGCGAACGGTGGATTAATATTTAATATTCAATGCAAGGTTGACGATGATAAATGGAATATTGACAAACTTAGGGCCTAGCGATATTAAATTGGCTGTAGACTATAGTATTAGCACCGGGTACGAGGGAAGTCTGTGAGTCCGTGACTGTCTATGTGGTCACGCATCTGATATGGGAAAATTTATTGCTCCAAGAACTATTAATTTGTTCAGCTTTTGGAGAATCTCGACATTAAATGGATCTCGAATGGAACATTGATCGAGTACAATGGATCACGGGCCTATTTATTCTAGAATTGTAATCAGATGGATTTTTTTGAAATGGAAATAAAAATTTAAAATAAACTTTGGGTTTTTTCTTATGGGCATTTTTATCTTATTGTATTTATGAAAAACTACCCTTCTTTAATGACGGCAACGGAATGTAATTTTTGATTAATGAGATAGTTTTTCACAAATTTGATATTAATATAATGAAGTGTTGTTCTCCGAGTGGAAAAAAGAAAGAAGCTCTTTAGCCCTCGCTTGCTTGGTTGAGAGATAAGAGAGGTAATTTCACTTTATTTTTTTTTATTCTCACTTTTTATCCAAACGCTATAATAATGATTATGTGATTATCACTATTCCATTTATCACATTTCTCTCTATTTTTTCTTACTCATATTTCTTAACTCCACCTTTTCTATCCCTATTTAACCCTCTCTCTTTAACCTCATTTTTTCTATCCTCATCTAACCCTCTCCCTTTAACCCCATTTTTTCCTAATCTCATATCAAACGGAGACTTATTCTCCATTCTTTCATCCCCACGCCTAATAAAATTAAGATATTTTTTTCTCATATTATGGCAAAGTAATAAGCTGGATGACAACGATGTATAAATTGGATAGCACCACTTAACATGGAGGTTCCGAAAATTCACTAACGGAGGTTGTTAATCCAGAAAATGAGGCATGTTTGGCAGCAGCAAAGTTTTCACCTTTTTTTAAAAAAAAGAAGAAAAGAAAATAATAGCAAATAAAACTAAACAAATGCATTTTCTGCGACTGAAAATTATAAAGCTCAAATATCAAGGATGAAAACATAAAAGCGTTTTTCAAACCAGATTTTTTTTTTTCCAAACCAGATGGCATTCACAATAAACTCAGAAAGAGAAACCACATCAATTAGAAAGACGCCTCGGTGAACCCAAACAGTGTCGAGACGGTTCGTTTCGAACCCGAATACCAACCACATCAAATAGATCTCGAAAACTATATCAACTAAATTCATTATAAAAAAAAACTGAACCCAATGGCGGGCACGATTCCCGATTCTAGGATCCCAACCGTCCATCTGCCTCCCGATGTTTTCAAATTTCAAAACGCCATCGGCACCGGCCTCAACGGCTCTCTTTCCCATCGACATTACCTTCTCGTATATAAACACCTTATCTCTCCGCTGCAGCCCAGAAACCCAATCCCTTTCCATCTTTCCAAACCCTATAATAAGCCAAGAGTTAATCTCTCACACGATGGGCAAGAGGAAGCAGAGCAACATGAAAGCAGCGGTGCCTCTCGCGGCGGCGGCGGTGGCGCTGCCGGAGAAGCCTCGAGATCCCTCGCCGGATTCGAAGATGCACAGCTTGAGGGAATTGAACGACTTGCTCTTGAAGAAGACGATAGACGAGCGAGATAAGGCCAAACAGCTCCAATCAGAAAAGGAGGAGCTCTCGGAGCTCGCCGAGCTCGAGCGCGGTGTCGCAGCCCTCGTCTTCTCCTGCACCCTCGCGTCTTTCTCGGCGCGTCTGGCCGACGAGAAGGCAGCGGCGGAGAAGGCGTCAGGTGACCGGGACGCCATTCTTTCTGATCTTGATCGGAAGGAGAAGGAAGCGAAACATCTCGCTCTCAGAGCTCGCGACTTGGAGATTAACCTCGCAAAGATTCGATCCGCGCTCGAGTCTGTCAAGAAGGATCGAAATGATCTGGTCGGAAGAGAGGAGGAGAAGAACGAGGCACTTAGATCTATGTTTCAAGAGAAGGTATCGCTGGAGAGTCGTCTCGCGAGCTCCAAGAAATCGTTAGAGGATCTCGAGATGCAAATGGAGGATATGAATTCTAAGCACCAAGAAGAGGCGGAGTGTATCAAAGCAGAGTTTTCGACTTTTCAACGGGAGTATCAGTTGCTTGCGGAGGCCAAACGTAGATCGGATGAACAGGCGGCGGTATCAAGAGCTAAGATTGGTTTGCTTAAATCGGAGCTCATGGAGATCGAGATGAAAGGAGCGGAGGCTATAAAGGAGCTCCAGAGGGTTCGTGAGGAGAACGGCGTTATAAAAAGAGAGAAGAAGGAGAACGAGACAAGGCTCAAGTCGGAGAAGGCGGAGCTATTGGCAAGATTGGAGGATTCGCAAGGAATGGTGAGGGCAATCAGTTCCGAGAGGGTTGGTCTTGAGGCCGTGTTGACTGCACGAAGCGTCGTTTCCGATCGGCTGGAGAAGGAGAGAATCAAGCTTCAATCTACCGTGTCGGAGTTGCAGACCGAGATTGAGTTGTTGAAAAGGAACTTGGATTCGCAAAAAGATGAAGCTGACCAACTGAGAATCGATCTTGAACAGGCCAAGAAGAGCAAGAATGGTGTTGAAGAAGAGCTTCGGCGCGTGATAGCCGTGAATGAGGAGATAAAGAAGGATCTTGAAGTGTTGGTAGTGAAGAAAGATGAGATTGAGAACAGGGTTAAAGCTGCAGAACTGAATTCAGAACAGATGCTGCTGCTGCTCAAAAGAGCTTCAGTGACAATGAGCAGTTTGGAAGAAGCCGAGGAGAAGAATGTGGCATTTGAGAGCGAGGAGGAGGAGATGACGGAAGACATGCGGTCATTTACCGCTGAGTTGGAGGAGATCAAGAGGGCTTTTAGGAGCAAAGTGGTGGAAATGAAAGAAATGAGCAGGGAGATTGAGATGCTGCAATGCAGGATGGCTGAGGAGCTGAAGAGGAAGAGAGGGCTGTGGACATGGCTGTTTCCTGCCACCACCACCGCCGTCGCTGCTGTCGTCACTCTTGCTTACGCTTCGAGAGGGCAATGATTTTGCCTTTAACCCACGAAGAAGTTTTGCTTGATGATTTGGTAGAGCAGCCAGTGCCATAAGATCGATTGCTGCTTTCTTTTGTTTGGTTACTGAGATCATCACTCTTTTAATAGGCAATGAAAGTGCCATTTTGTTTTATGGGTTGTTGCTTTGACATTTTAAGTAGCTGTTATATTGAGAAATCAAGAAACAAGCCAGGGTGTATCTGACACTTGACTGATTTGCTGGAATAATAGGTTTCCTACTTTCCTACATGGGGATAGTAACTCATAAACTCCACTCAACTTTGCTAGGTAAAGACTATATGGCCTCATACCACATTTCTATACACCAACAGCCAGACACATAATACTTCGTGGATACGGGTCAGGCTAAATATACCGAATATTATGTTATATGATTTGATCGATAACAACCGAATCTGTAAAAATACATAATTCAGTTATTACTAATCGTAATCATATAACATAATATTTGGTTTTTTAAAATCAAACAAAACAATACGGTGCACTTACTTACGGTGTATTTAACCTGACCCTATTGATCCGAGCATATGTAATGCTTAAGAATAGTCCAATTTGGTTCCTTGAAATTTTTCGACCAAATATTTGAGATTATTATGTACGCAACATTTAATCAACTCTTAGTACTGGTGTTATAGCGAGAAATCAAGAAACCACCATGATGTACCATTGATTTGTTGGAATAATAGGTTTGCTATGAGGGGAAATACACCCACATAAACTCAACTTGCTAGGCAGCTCCATTCTGATACAACATCCTTGCTGGACTTTTATCAGCCAGTAGAAAATAATACATGACATCAACTCATTTACAGATAAACTATTCAGAACTATATATTGCCTCATTCCATCACATGCCTTCTTCGGCTTCTTGCCTTTACCAGTGAGGGATCTGCATCTTTCTGTGAGAACTCCCATCTAGCAATTAGGCAATCCCAGGAAGAACTTACAAGCATAGGGTAGTATGGATGCCAACTACAATCTCTGACGGTCGAGTTGTGGCAGGATAGTTTCGCGACTTGAGCTCCAGTGACCTGCAGCATGACCACGATGAAAACAATGAAAATTTAGGAAAATTTTGATTGGTTTCACTTAATGACAAACCATGATGAACTCTTTGTTCATAGCCAAGATTAAAGAAGAACGCACCACATCATAGATATAAACACATTTATCATTGGATCCGGTGTAGATATACTTCTGACCCGTGCTGGAAAAAAAACAGTGATGAGAGAAGTACAAGTTAGAATTGTCTCCTTAGTAAAGCCCATATGCATGACTTCAATACTCCTAGAGTCATCCACAGTGATGCAACCAAAATGAGAATGGTGATATGCCCTGAAAGAGGAGAAGAATACTACTAACAATTACCTGTATGCGGGAGAAAAGTAGCAGCGTATTAGAGTCTGCAAGACTGAGTGTCCTCTGTATGTGGCTATGGATTGATCACAAGGATGCTTCAGTTTTCTAGCATGTGATGGATAATGGTCCCATCTATAATCCCAATGAAAAGCTCTTGGTCTTGGACTGCAGTAGTGAACATATCAAAATAAGGTCAAACAATAGCCATCTGATTATAACTGCAAAGTAATAAAACCTCCAAAAATGTGAGTATTTCCGATGTTCCAGTGAAATATGTCCAAGTTTTCTATTGAGTAGCAAAATGGTGATATTATACTGAAGATGTGTGTGAAAAAAGATAGACTGAACTGGTCGACATGCCTAGCTTTGATGAGTTAACTACTCATATTTAGTTTGCCAGAGCTGTTACGGTATTAAGAAAAGGACTAATGTGCAAAATGGTGTATAAAACCTACCGAACATTGTTATTGGACATCCTTCTAATGTCCCAGAGTTTGATAGTCTGATCTTTACCATTAGAGATGAAATAACGGCCATCTCCACGGCTATCGATAAATGTAATGCCTTCTAAATGCCCTGATAAGCACCCTGCTGCTTTTCCAGTCGCCATAAAGCAGCGCCTGTCCCAGACCTGAAGATTTTACACTTTATCAACCTAAATTTGTGACTAACAGATGAATAAGTATGGAAGATCTACACTAATGGGAAAATCTAAATAATGAACTACATTTGTTAAACAATCCACAGCAACTATCCACAGCAATAAGAACTACAAAGGGACTCTGCATACTTGAGGCCTTCAAGAAATAACCATACATCCTTGGTTAAGATAGTAAAGTAAAAGAGAAAAGTAAGAGCATTGTGCTTTAGTAAGAATTATAGGGCATCTTTATCCCAGCAAAAGAAAAAAGACGTAAGCAAGAACATTAAGCACAATTATTTACTATTCATCTAGATGCAAAACATGGAAAGAAAAACAAAATCTAAAATTTGTCATAATAACAAGGATTTCTTTGTCAAGTGAATGCTATAAAAGAACTATTTGCAATAGCATCATGTTGTTTTAAGATTACATCATAATGTTCTGTGCATGAAGCAACAGAAATTATAAAATACCAGAACAAAAGGCAACATATTACCTAAAACTATTCCTGTCCTGCAAAATATATACAATAAACTGGTAAAGTTAACCAAAATAACAAAAAAAAAATTTACAAAGAACTCAGAGAGAATTTCCAATTCAAAGAAAACAAAAAAAAAACATATATTGCAGAGAATAAAATGTTGCATTCAAAGAAACCAAACTCACAAGAAACCATATATTGCGGCCAGAAGCTTAAACAACACAGGCAGGGTTCACTAGGAACGACAAAATTGACATAAAAGCATGTAAAAATTTCTCATGACATTGGAATGAGAGGCACATTCAATATTATTAACAGCAGACACCTAACCTTAATATATCTGCTCAATAGTTCTAACAGCTGAACTGCAAGTCACGTTTACACTAGTATTGTATGAAAAATCTTGTTTAGATTGACATATTGACATAGGAACATCTTAAGCTGTTGATTTTGGTTCCTGGAAATGATCAAACATTTGAGATTCTTATGTATGCAACTGTCATAAAAATCTCTCCTGGGAGAATTTTCTAAATATCCATATCCTATAATGACAAGGTTAACATGCTTCAAGAACGCTAACAGAAAATTAACTACAAAAATTAGAACAGTCCCCCAGTAACTAGCCCCCAAAACACATCATTTGCATGTGAGATAACAACTCTCGATAAAATTTGTGAAGTGCAACAATGCCTTACTGCATATAAGATAACAAGCGCCAAGTAAATTTCACCTTGCAGATGCTATCATCGCTCCCAGAGTATATGACATTACCAGATTCATCAGCAAAAGTTACTGTGTTCACATCAGACTGGTGAAAGGAAAACAAAGAGTTTTAGTTGCAGTAGCCATCCATCCAACATAGCATCCAAAGAGACAAAGAGCAACCAATCTACGAATATAGTTAAAGCTATGATAAAAAGATCAAACAAATCCAAAATAAACTAGGCAGTGAGACAAGAGCATTTATCCCAGCAATATGATTCCTGTTGTGAAAGAAGTGTCTTTGTGGATGCATACAAAGTCTCTAATGATGCTGTTGAATCTTGGAAACAAGCGTCTGTTTCGATGCATAGCATTCTTGCTATGAAAGAGATGCCAAAACCTTAAATCCAAAAGAAACCACACCAAGCTTATGTATATATTATGCATATAAGGACGTCACACAAGGTCTGCATTTATGAGCAGTCTGGCTGAACTATTCACGCCTTTCCCAACAAAAATAGGACCCATTGTAGAGCCAAAACCAAAGTTGGGAGCTCCAACTGCAAGAACTGATTAAATATAAAACAGATTGACCTACTTTTAAAACATACTGAGAGGTTGCTTAGGGTTTGAAGAGGAGTTATGTGAGAGAGGGCGTATGCACTGAAGAGTAATAGTGGCTCCATTACAGTCTTTTCACACCAACCCTCAACACCCATATAAAGATCTGGGCTGGTATGATATGTGAATCAAGCTATCTGCACACGCAGCGAGATTCTAAATTACTCCAGGTGATCATCTACGAACTATTACTGCCTGGTTTCACAACACTTTACTAAACCAAATGCATCCTTAAAAGCCTCCAAACAAAGAGGTCTAGAACCCTAGTTTTACCAAACTCTAACGAGCATTGAGATGGCAGAATGGTGAAAATTGACAAAATCCAGAGACTGAGAAAAGCATCTCATTGAAATGTTTTAATGTAACGTTGGAGTTTCTCAACATGATTCACTTTTCTTTACTATAAACAATATGTATCCATCACCACAGATCATAGCAATTGGCACATGGGGAAAGGTTCAAGCATATATGTTAAAGCAAATATCTGTAAGGAAATGAGAGTAAAATATGCTAAAACATCACAGACAATAGAGCTATTCCACTTGTTAACTAAGATTGAATATCATACATAACCCTCTTGGTTTTCCGGAACTATGTTACAACTATATCAGGCCCACGAAAAAGTTTTGAATTAGGAAAAAGGAACATCACATAGGGCAATACCACGTGAGCTGAAAAACGAGATGTCACTTGATTTGCTTGGAGGTCATAGACACATATCGATTCATCGCTTGTACCAGCAACAAGTTCTCGGCCATCAGTTGAAAACCTCAGAGAAAATATCCCGAAAGAGTGACCCATGTCATCACCTTCACCAGAGAAGTCCAAACCTTCATGAATATCCTGCATCACAAATGAACATTACCGTTTTCCGCCAAGAAATTTACTAGGGTGCTAGTTTATATAGTGATTTAAGCTATTTCATTATAAAGATACAGGGAAAAAAATGCAGCTTTTTTAGAAAAATTGAAAATGCATTATAGGCTAGCAACATCTGCAGATATTTATAAAAACATTTCGCCCCCTTTCTACATAAAGATGTTAAAACTCATGCACTCAAGATATCACCAACCTATCATCCCACTCATACAAATATCTGACATTTTGCAATGCTTAATTTATATTGACAAGTCCACTTCATTTCTTGGTTCTTGAATGCATGAATCTATGGTCTTATTATCCTATTATTGAACTACTTTGGTCTCACTTAATGCACTTATCAATCTTAAAATTTTCAAATAACCTCCAATACTAATTCTAGAATCAACCAGTGGTTTCAAGATTTTGAGATATGAATATCTTAGGTATAAGAGAGGGGGGTAGTAATGTATAATCCAAGCTGATAGATAGAGAAAGTGAAGGAAAGATCAAGAGATAGAGTCGTTTGTGCCTTCGCATTAGCTCTAACAGGTAGAGGTGAGCATTGTTAATATTTTCGAGTACAAGATGTCTAAGGAGATTAGTTGATCATCGCCAATAAAAAGCTGTTTGACGGTGTATTATCAAGCAATTGCAATTGCATAAGTACTAGGAAAGAGCAACTTGCTTCTTAGGTACTATCAGTTGTAACGGTGATATAACACAAGAAGCTCTTTAACCAACACCAATAAATAATTGTGCACAAAAGAAGATTCAAAGAATAAACCAAATGGTAAATGATGGCCGGGACACCGAATCAAGTAGCATGCAAAATTTAAAAATTGCTCCGACCAACTATTCAAATCTATATAAACTGGTAAACATAAATCGATGTACTGGAGTCTTATCCCATGAAGCGTACAGTTATGTTAGCACGTGACTCCCTTGCAGTACCTCCCACATTGACAATATGCACAATAGGCGAAATGCTGGCATAAACCTGCCACATGATTAAGAATATTAGTTGAGGATGCTGAAAAGACAACCATATACAAATGGATACATTAAGATGCAATATGTATGACACAAAGAATCCAAAAGAAGACCACAAAATAGAAAGCTCGGACTAATTCCATTGTCCCAGTTAGCAAGTAGGGAGATCTACCATGAGGATTACATAATTGAAGCTTGTAAACTCGGAAAAGCAGCCCAAAAGTCAGATTGGCAAAAAGGAATGGCTAAAAAACTTCAGGGGACACGAGAGAATCATGCAATCAAGTATTTCACGTCAACTTGATCACCAAAGAGCAAGAAATATAAGATAGAAACAAATAAGGGGAATATGTCCCTATCATTTTATGGATGAGTCCCAATCTTCGTCCTATTCAGCAGCTATATAAATTCTCAGCATGGAGAGACAAACTGAAGCAACAAATCAAAAATATGCCAAAAGGATAATCCTTGATATATTATGGCAATGACAGGCGGAAGCTTACCAAAAAGCGGTGATCAGGTGAGAGAGATGTATCAGTTATGGTCCATCGCAGACTTCTTGCAGTGATGTCCTTCCTCACTTTCCATCCATGATCAACATCATATAATCTAATATGACTCCCCTAATTTCCAAGAGGTGGAAAAGAGAGAGAAAGTAACAATTAATCAACAGCAAGTTAGAAAACACGAAGTAAGTATTCTTGACCTATATCAACAATCATTAATATTGATATGTGCATTTAAACATTTGAGGCAAATTACCTGATATCCTGCAACCAAAAAGGAACCGTCGCTAGAGAATTGTGAGATGTATGCTCTGCTGTCCATTTGGTCCACGCACCATGGACCATTGACAGGTAAGTATCGACTGAGGATGTGAGAGGAATCAGCTAAAGAGAACTTCCCCCTTCCAGAGCAGTTAGCCTCTCTCCCGGACAACATTTTCAGAGTCGAGACATTCTTGCCTCCCTGAGAATGCAAGCCCTTACGAGTCTTTTCACTAGGTTCTGACCTGAGTTTGGTGAGGTGAGCTATCTCATGATCAAGAGGAAAAATTTCTTCACCGGGACTATTATCAGAAGAATCGCTGTCACTATTCGCCCTTCGTTCACGCATGCCATTATAAATATCCAGAACTCTTCTCACTGCAAGTGATAAGTTTAAAGCATCAGCATCAGCATAGAAACAACAATTAAGACAACAATCCAAATCCCAATGGACCACTCCACTTATCTAATCAAACATTGCAATGCATGTTCCAGGGGTTAGACCTTCTAGATTAAGCAATAAGAAAACCTCCCTCAGTCAAAAGAGAGAAGTCTAATGAGCCTTTTATCGGCAGCAGACATCTCGCGTTGCCAGGGTTCTCATCAAAATTCTAGAACAGAGTCCTCCAGTCTTTTTTTTTTTTAGGTTCCTTGGAAAGGCATGTGCATGATTAGCTAGGTAGAAAATACTGGATATAGAGCTAGACACGTATCCATAAGCAAGTACTCTAACCAAAAATCTTGAGATGAAAATGCCCATAACTTTTACTACATCAGACCACTGACTAAACATTCCACATCACAAAGAAAAATAAAACTAGAGAAGAATCTGCTGGAATCCCATCATCCCACGCTCATGTTAAAACTAATCAAGCTCTAATCTTACATATATGAAAGAGTGCCTCCAATCAGAACAAAAAATTAAAGAAACCAACCAATGGTATGAATCCACTCTGCCAAAAAGAGCAAAATACAATCTCACTTTCCAATTTAAGGTGATCCAAAGAAGAACTCTCTCGGCAAAAAGTAGGTGGAAAGATTGCAAATTTCCAGCATGTCGTCAACAAAATAGGAGATTAAAAACAACCATGAACCGAAGAACATGATATCCTGAACAAAACACAATAAATGGGGGGCATGATAATGACGATGAAAAAAGAACCAACTTTGATCCGTGACGCGACGCATGAATCTCGAAAGAAATCAGAGGGTATCCGAAACCTCTTCCGAAGAGCTCGATGATGGGTTTCGTTCTTCTTTACGGCGTTGCAAACAGTGGAGAGGTAAGGATCGGCTATTGAGAGAGAGAGAGAGAGGTGAAAGGTGTTGACGATTCCTCCAAACACTCGGTAGAGACTTGCGACACGAGACGTTACTAACTAGACTGTGGAGTTGGGATAATGCGGAGTAGGATAAGAAAACGATAACTGACACGCGGGGTGCTATGAACGGGTGGTTTACCGGCACGTTCACCAGAGTGGTGCTGCTGCCTGCTGGAGGAGATCTTTGAGTTCAACGCGCATTGGTGTGTGGACTGTAGGTTGCTCCAAAGAAAATCATTGCTTGCGAAATAAATTTCTAATAATAATAGCTATAACAATTGTTTTAAAGTAATTTTGAATCCTATGTTTAGAAAAATATCATTCCAATAGTAAAATAAAAAATAAAAAAATTAGTTTTTAATAATAAAAAAAATCAAAGGTGTCAATTTTGAAGAAGGAAGTGGTTGGGAAAAGCTCATTTGATTTTTTAGTTTTAGATTAGAATCTTAATGAGCATGATTAGTGATTAACATAGAGACTAATTTAAGGAGACTTTGGATCACACTGGTAGGTCATTCATTTGTGGATTTTAGATGTACCACCAGATCCGGTAGCCCAACTATCCGACCCGAATCCGAGTCTTATCCCGGTTTTCCAGTTCCTTTTCACATTGTTGGATCTTGATACGGATACACATAGGATCCGACCCGTAGACGCACCAATATAGAGCAGTCGGCTTCCATCCCGCGCCCCCTCCCTTACCCCTTGCTCGCTCTCTCTCTCTCTCGGCGGCGGCGGTGTTGAAGGAGTCGGAGATGGGGAAGGCGGCGAAGGGGTCGCGAAAGGGCAAGAAGGCGTGGAGGGCTAACATAAGTACCGACGACATAGACGACTACTTCGAGAAGACCACCAAGGACGCCCTCTCCGGCAACGCCGCTGTGATATCCTCCGCCCCCGACCAATCCCTCTTCTATGTCGACAAGACCACAGGTGATCGAACGCACTTCTTTAACTTATTAGTGGAAGCTGCTTTTTTTTCGGTTGAATTTAGTGGCTGTGGTTATGCTCAAAGTTGGATTCGAATTGAAAAATCGAGCTTTGATTGGAGTGAGATGTAGCGTCGAGTTAAGGGTTTTATGGAAGTTGAAAGATTACTGGTGGGTGCTATGATGTGGGTTCGCAGGAATTATTCTTGGGAAAATATGAGTGTCTTGAGTTGTCTATTTGCGACTTAGAAGGGATGCTGAGAACTATTATGCCAGTTAGTATTCCTTGGCATCGTCCTTATAGAGTAGGGCAGCATTTTGTGTAACTACTATCCTTTCCTCTTCATTTTAGCTGTTGATTTTGTAAGATATTAGCTGCATTATACAATGTTAAGGATGTGGGTGTGGTAGGGTGAATGCGTCCCCCAAGCGAAGGAAAACAGGGGAAAATACCAAAATATTGTCTGTAATACTAACAACACGCTAAGCTTATTATGTGTGTTGTGATGATGGGTTAGGATATGGAAGCAACTTCTTTCATTGCCTTCCTTCTCTAAATTTGCTGCATGAAATCTCTTATGTTATCAGATTATGTGATTTAGATGTAATGGAAGCATGTTAAACACAAAATGCTTGGAAGAATTTGCGCTGGTGCTCTCTTCCTTCTTGATTGCACATTTTCCTGGATGCCATCTTAGGAGTTTCCAATTGTTACAAAAGCAAGGAGACCTTTGCAAGATCCATTGCATGAATTAGCGCTGGGATGTGCTGGTAAACTATTGGCATGGTACTTGTACTCGGCACAGACCTCATGCTGAGTATATTTCTTTCTCTTTGAATTTGTATGCTGCAACATGGAAGCATGTGTCCAGTATCAGCACATATCGTGCCGACGAGAGAGCGACAAAGGATCCACTGGCATGGCAATTCTTGACCGTTTGTCATGTTAAGGGTTAAGGGAAGTGAACTTACGGAAAATTTATACTGTGATCATATTGTTGAGAGTTGTTTTGTGCCAATGGCACATTTAACTAGGAGCTGCTAAACATTTCAGGGAGGTTGTTCTCCCGTCCCATATGATGATAAACGTGGAAGAAATGAATATTGAAAAGTCTGAAGGAAGCTTTTGTGTTTGGATTTGTGGTAGAGGAGTTGTCAACATGTGCATCTCCATGTCGAAAGTGCTTTTGCTTTTTGGTGCATTTACCTTTTCAATTGCCCCGTGCATCATCCATTATCATGCATGTTCATAAGTTTTACTGTTTTTCACATGACTGTATATCGATGGATGAAATAAATAGGCCCTTGTCGCCTCCATTGCAGACATTCCTGTTAAAAGAAAGATCGAGAAAAGCAGGGAGAAAGTCCTTCACTTTGAGAGCATATTGCAGAAAAATGCTTTTGTTCAACCTGTTCCATCTTCAACCCTTAAGAAGTCAAAGAAAAAGGGGAAGGAAGCTGCAAAAGCAAAATCTGAAACTCTAGATGTACCTGAGGTAGATATTTGTTTGCTGCCCAGCTCATAAGAAATCTTTTATTTGAAGTTTTTAAATCTGCTGACTTATTCTGTTTTCTTAATACTATCCAGGCTGAAGAGGATGTAACTTCTGCTCAATTTGACATATGGAATGACAAAGGTTCTGCAAGGATTAACTTTCACCAAATTCCTCTTGTGCAATCTATATGATTTTTATTTATAGCTAACTTTATTTTTTTCCCAAATCTTGCAGTTGAAGCTAATGCCAAAGCCCAAAAGGTAAAGCACTTGCTCCCATTGACACTCTTAAGTCTTTGGGCAGTTCATTTAGGGTTTTCTGCTTTGTTAGCAGATGATGCTTTACAGAATAGCCTTTTACTACCTGACAGTAAATAACTTGTGTCTTTTAATTCCAATGCATTGCATGCTTAAGCTTGAAGTGCATTTCATGTCTTATAACAGCTTTTGTAGTTGCTTTGTATGCAGGCTAGAGATTTGAGTGTTTTTTAGGCAAAGAATCATTAGATTGCCATAAACCGTGTTGGAAAAAAAAAAACTGGATGTTTGTTCCTCATCAAGACATGCTTTTTTCCCTGATGCTTGGGATTGTGAATTAAGCAAAATGGCGGGACAATATATCACATTTGACTTGTTTAATACCAAGTATGCTTGAATAATAAGATTACAAGCAAAGTGCTATTTGTTGCTCGACACCTGTTCATATTTCAGTTGTCATAAAGTCTGTCAAATAAATAGGAAAAACTGGTATGGTGATGCTTTTTGGTTTATCCTGGTGTAATGCTAGTTTTAGTTATCTGGATACCATTGTAGAATAATGTTTCATCTTCTTAGAATGTGCAATTTCAGGGCAGTAAGCGGTTCATTGATGGTTCTTTTATTGTGGCTTTGACAGAAGTCTGCAAATTCTCTCATTCCTGCCGTTGAACATGAACCAGAGGGATGTTCATTCAATCCTCCATTTGAAGCTCACCAGGTAGCTTGATTTTTTTGTTTTTCTTTTCCTTTTATCATGTATAGGAATATCTTCTAGTCTTGACAAATGGACACGTGTTTCTTTCTCAAGAAAGTGAGGGAAAATGATGCCAAATGGTTATTCAGGGCTACACTGCTGTATACGTTACACAAATACCCTCCATATTTCTTTAGTATAGAGCTGATATTGTTTGCATGTTCTGCATAGGATGCATTAGCTCAAGCTGTTGCAATGGAGATGCAAAAGGTCTATAAAAAGGAGTTGGAACCTGCACAAGTGCCTCTTACTGTTGTTGGCGAAATAGTGGATGAAGAAAATGTAAGCATCAGTAACTCCACTTTAAGTTCTCTTTACTGTGAGTTCTTTGCATATACGTTTAATCTGTTATTATCTTATCCTGGTAATTGTCATTTTCTGATCTGGCATGGTGGAGAAAAATAATCAACCGTTATTATTGTGTTTTTTATAAACATCTGAGCAGAATCCTGCTATTAATGGAACTTAGATAATTTTCTTAGCAAGACCATCAACAGGTGAAACGAACCTAAAAGTAGGAATATCTTCTGTTGTTTGCATCATATTAATGGGCATGCTTGCATTTTAGCATTCTGCAAGCGCAATGATACTCTTACTTAAATTAGGATGTAATCTAGAATCATCCTATTCATTAAGTTAAACTCTGCTTAATATGGCAAACTTTTTCATTTTATTGTTTATTCCTATTCTATAGGTTTACCGAGCTAACATTTCTCTTAGCCTTTTAACTTTTCTTTTTTCCTATTGGACTTGCTCCTTTCTTTTGTCCCATTAATCGGTGTCTCTTCTCTTCCAGAAATATTTTCTCGATGCAGACAGTGTGGATGAGAACGATGAGGATGAAGATGTAGGCGCTGCTGGTGATGATTTACTTATGGAAAGGTATGCTGGTTTAAAGGTCATTGCTTGCATTTACATAGATATTGACACGTGGTGGATCTGGAAACTTATGCACTGCAACTAGCTAGACATACTGTTCAACTCCATTACTCGTTTGCCTGTTTAGCAGGCTGAGGAGACCTCGTTGTGTGCAGGGGTGTTCAAAAAGCCCAAATGGCCCGGCCCGGGCCCGCCAGGGTCGTAGCCCAATCTAGGTTCAGGGCCGGACCAGGGCCCCTTGGTCAAAAACCCGGCCCGGCCCGGGCCCGCCAGGGCCGTAGCCCAATCTAGGTTCAAGGCCGGACCAGGCCCCTTGGTCAAAAACCCGGTCCGGGTTTTAAAGAATGCCTAAGGCCTGTTTCCAACGCCAATGCCATCGCCACTCCTCCCACCCTCCCTCTACCTCCCGCGCAGAGCTTGCCTCCAAATAGGAGCCATCGACCTCAATGTCAAGGCTCATTGCCATCGTCCTCCCGCCGCCGGGGTGGAACGCCCAGGCGAGATGGGAGAAGGTCTCGAGGCCGCGGATGGCGCCCCACGGCGGCAAGGCGGGTGAGGCCGAAGGAGACGGAGAGGAGAGGGAGTATGACTCATCCACTCCGTCGCGGAGCGGGGCGGAGGGGTCGGCGACGGAGATGACGAGGGTCAGCAGGGTAGTCGCGGGTGAAGTTGAGGGAGGAGGCCGCGGGGGGGAGGAGAGGGCGGTGGCGCTCGGAGCAGAGGAGGCGGGCGTAGCGGCGGGCGGGGGGAGGTGATGCGGAAGGAGGGGGAGAGGGGGGAGATGGAGGGGATGGGCCAGGAGAGCTGACGGGCCAGGTTCAAGAGAGGAAGAAAGATGGGGTCTTGAGCAGGGGTGTTCAACAGAGGAAGAAAGATGGGGCTGGAGGGCCGGGTTCAGCCCGGTCCAGCCCGATCTTCAAGTCGGGCAAGATCATACCTGAGCCAGACCGGGTGGAAGGCTTATTGGACCCGGGCAAGGTCATACCTGGGCCGGACCGAGTGGAAGGCTTATTGGGCCCAGCAGTGACCCGGCCTGGTCCGAATGATTACATGGGCCGGAGACACCCCTAGTTGTGTGCGCCTATGAAGTTTTCTATGCTTGTCTTTTTCTTTTTTTCACTTATAACATCACAGGCTGAAAATATTAGGGAGAAGGAGGGTGGTTGAATTAGCATTATTAGCTTACAGAGTAATGTGATAAGCATGCTTAGAAATATTTAATATAATCACTGATTTAGAGATATTTAGTATAATCACTTATTTCTTTCTACTATTTCTCCTGTTCTTCAGAACTTTGTTTCTTATCTGGTCATCTAATCTATATGAAGTGTTTACTTCCATTATGAATGCTATATATATGAAGATTTATATTCATTCTTTGCAGGCGCTCAAAAAAAAAGAAAGTGACCCGGGTAGAGTTAAATCGAAGAACAAGGCACAAGGAACGGCTAAAAACGGAAGCAGAGGCAAAGAAAATGGAGAAGTTATCCAAAGAAATTGACAGGTACTCATCTCTGCTAATCCTCAAGAAACAGAAAATAAAATCTGTTGCTTTTGATGGGTCATTGTAAGTAATTGTTTCATGTTTTGTGAACAGTTTGCCAAACATTATTGACGAAATAGCTAAAGAGGACGAAGCAAAGCAGAAGAGACATTTAAGACGTGTTGTAGCTAAGCAAGAAAGGCTCAAATCTGGTCCACCTCGACTGGGGAAGAGGAAGTAATGTCTGCTTCTTTGTTTTTGATGATTTGCCGGAACGAGTGCTTTAGTTCCTTATTCAATATCAAGCATGCAGACAATAATTCTGAATACCATAGAGCATGAAATTCTACGGCGCATCTTTTTAATCGCTCTTTTTCGTGTTCTATTTGCAGATTTGAACCTGCCCCGCCTCAAGTTTTGTTAACTGAAGAAATCTCTGGGTCTCTTCGGAAGCTGAAGGTGCTAACCTTGCCTTATCTAAAGTATGTTTGCATGCATTGTAGTTTGATCTGCAAATGAAAACTAACAGCCTCTGGTATTTTGGCCGAAAGGGATGTTGCACTCTTGCGAGGGATCGTTTCAAGAGTCTCGAGAAGCGGGGACTCGTCGTTCCAGGATCCAAAAACAAGAGGTGAGCTTGCATCTACTTCCAGATCATGTAGTGCCTTTCAGATCATGCGAGCTTTTATTACGCTGCTGACCTTTCCTCTCAACAGGAAACACGGCTAACTAATTATATTGACCACAAGAACACTGGAAGGTTGGAGATTCTCATCTAGTTAGTAATTGTAATCTTTATTTACCTCGTATTGTGTCTAAATCTTTTCATAACGGCAGTGCCATATTTTGTATCTGTTTGATGCTAGTTTGGAGTACAAGTTCCATTTCTTCCTTTTTTTTTTGTCGAATATCTTAGAATTAGATTGCTTATCACGAAGACATCACACTCCGTGTTTGATAAATACAATATTACTTTGGTTTCCATTGTGATCAAACTATGAATAAATCAGTAAAAGATTCTAAAAAAACATAAGTGTGTTTTGATTGTTCTTCCTGACTACTCAATTTTTCTATATATTAGTGAGTTTCGAAGGAACATAAAGATTCCACAAAAAATAAATCAATAAAAATCCAGATTAGCAATCTTTTCATAGAACTTAGGACTCAAACACCTATAATTTACTAAAAAAAATTTATACATTTTAGATGTTATGTTATTGCATAATGTGACTCATCTCATTGTAGGGTGGACCGACCACCTTCAGCTACCTGCACCCGATTCCACGTGGCACCTTAGTCACCTTCCTATATGTGTGGGTCCCAACATTCACTATTTCGAACTTGGAAATTCGCGCCAATGCCCCCAAATAATCGGTCAAATTCACAAACAATAGAATCCAATTTGAGGAACAAAATACTAGATTCTATTCATTCATAATTAGTGGGTATAATTACACCTTTTCCACAGAATCGCCTGCATAGAGAGAGAACCCTAACAAAAGCCAGCCAAGCCGGAGAGAGAGAGAGAGAGAGGTTAAAGAGGGGGGACGGTGGAGCTTAGAACTCCTGGGAGGCGGAGCCGACCTCGCCCGCCTTGCCGCCCTTCCCTTGCTTCTTCGGCAGCAGCACCGCGTGGATGTTCGGCACGACCCCTCCATTGGAGATCGTCACCGCTCCCAGCAGCCTGCTGAGCTCCTCGTCGTTCCGCACGGCCAACTGGATGTGCCGAGGTATGATCCTGTTCTTCTTGTTGTCCCTCGCCGCGTTCCCCGCCAGCTCCAAAACCTAATTTTGATTTGATTCATAGCTTTAATCGATCAGGAAATGACGAAACCCTATGCTTAAAGAAAAAAAAAACCCCCGGATGGAGAGATGGAAAGCATAGTAGTAAGTACCTCGGCGGCGAGGTACTCGAGGACTGCGGAGAGGTAGACGGGGGCCCCGGCGCCGACGCGCTCGGCGTAGCGGCCGGCCTTGAGGAAGCGGGCGATGCGGCCCACCGGGAACTGGAGGCCGGCCTTCTGGGATCGGGACACGGACTTCGTGCCCTTGGCCTTGCCTCGCCCGCCCTTAGTCGTGGACGCCACCGAGGTACTCATCGTCCTCCCTTTCGTCGAGGTCGAAACCCTAAAAACGCTACCTTTGTTGGATCTTAGAAGAGCTACAACTGGCAGTAGGATTGATATCAGCGCGGGGGTGTGTTTATATAGAGTGGCCCTCGTATGAGGTGATTGGGAGAGAGGAGCGTTCTCGTGGATCGCCAACGTGGCGCATAATGGACGGTCATGATGGAGAGATTCTTGGATCATCAGACGGCCGGGGGATGTTTGGCCATCGGCGGTGTGGTGCCGCGAGGGCGTAACGTTGACGAGCCAAAAGCCACGTGGATGTTCTAGAAACTTCTGGGTTGTGGGGCCCGTCTCGTGCTTTTGAGGGATAATGCAGTTTAGTCCTCCTATGTATGCGATCAAAGAGCGGCAAAAACCGACAGAAAATTTGTAGTTTAAAACATGAGAATATTCTTATGAATAGACTTAGACTTAGGGGTGTCCAAAAAGCCCAAATAGCCCAGCCCGGTACGGGTCCAGCCCAGGCCCGTCTGGGCTATAGCCTGGTCCGGCCCGGGTGTTGGCCCTGCTGGACCGGGCTAATCCGGGTTCAGGGCCGGACCCGTACCCATTAGTCTAAAACCCGGTCCGGGTTTTATACAAAGATGAGCTCTGCTGCACAGTCATGGTGAACATTTGAAGTCACAGCCGGTCACATTGCTCAATGTGAAGCAATGTGACCGTTTGATTTTGATTTCAAACGGACACAAAGTGACCCTTTTGAGGGTGACCTGTGACATAGGTGACTCGGTTTGAGGGTCACAAACCGGGTCACCTGTGTCCCTCAAACGGTCACCTGTGACACTATCACAGGTGACCTCACCTGTGTCACAGGTGACAATTTCTTTTCTTTTTTTAAAGAGAACCGGGCCAACCGGGCCTAACTGGCCCGGTCCGGTCCAGCCCGGTCTCCAAACCGGGCAGGGCCTTAACTGGGCCAGACCGAGTGGAAGTTCTAATGGGGCCGGTACTGGCCCGGCGCGGTCCGGATGGTTACAAGGGCCGGACTGGGTATTGCCTCTAACCCGGCCCGGACCGGTTACCCGGGGCGGCCCGGATGGACACCCCTACTTAGACTCATTTGGATTGAGGATAGGATAAGTTTGTATGTTGGATAATATAAAAGTTATGCAAACATTAAATATAGTTATGTAAGATTATGGATAAAGTGTTTGGATGTATAAATGAGGTTTATGCATAGTTATCCTCAATCCAAACATGCCCTTAGGGCCCGTTTGGATTGAGGATAGGATAAGTTTGTATGTTGGATAAAGTAAAAGTTATGCAAACATTAAAGGTAATTATGTAAGATTGTGGATAAAGTGTTTGGATGCATAAATGGGGTTTACGTATACTTATCTTCAATCCAAACGGCCCCTTGATGTAGTGTGTAATATGAAATCTATCCTTTTTTATTTTGGTAGATTTAGGGTCTGTTTGGATCGAGGATAAGATAAGTTTGTATGTTGGATAAAGTAAAAGTTATGCAAGCATTAAATGTAGTTACGTAAGATTGTGTATAAAGTATTTGGATGCATAAATGGAGTTTATGCATACTTATCATCAATCCAAACGGACCCTTAGCATGTTTTTGATGTAGTTTATATTTGACCACCACTGTAGTTCAATTTTGTCTTTTTTTTCTTTTTTTGCTTAGTTGAGTTCAATTGCATTCATATGAAACTTTCCAAGGAAATATTCCCGAATATATTTGATTCGTGGACTACTTTTTTGATATTTGGTTGCGAACGGACAAAGAAAAAGGAAATTCTTTTACAACCGTCGTTTGAAGTATAGGGAACTTTGTAAAAGATGCATTATTCTAACGGCAATGTAATTTATCAATTTTTGTATTTGGTTGTATAAATTAGCTGTAGTCAATGAAATAGCTTACATTAACCTTGTATCCCCCTGAGCCAAGATTCTCGGTTTAATTATTCATAACTCGTATGAATACATGATACATGAGGGTGCGCCAATATGTAAGTCAATGTCTGCCGGAAATTCTCTAACATCTGGTTTGCAATGGGTTATTTTTCGTTTAAATCAAATCAAGAGTTATGGATTCTTTATTCGGAACTATATATTAACTTCTATGGCAAATAACACTTTATTATTATGTAATTTTAAAAATATTCAGTTTGAACCTTATATTTTAAAACTGTTCAAAATGAATTCTTCATTACCAAAACAATTTGATTTACCATCAAAGACCCAACGACATTAAGTTAGTAGACGGTAAACCGACATATAAATGATATGTTGGCCATTTCGTACGTACGTATGATCATTTTTAGTTATATGTGCAGTTGAGACCACTTTAATAGATACATCATACATAATGCACACACAAAAACAAAAGCCCATAAAATCACTAGCATCAATTGAAGGTTTCAACCAATGGACTCGACCGAGCTTTAAGTGAGACAGACGTTAGCAGTGATGTATAATACAAAAGGGTGGAGCAATTTGTACGGTTAGCATCAGTACGTAAGTGTATAATATTTTCGCGTAACCATCACTTCTCATTTGTACCGTTAGCATCATATCTACATTCAAATCGATATTGTATGTAACTAGATGACCCTTTTCTGTCATCTTACACGAGTAAACACCACTCCACACACTCTCTCTCCTGACCACTCGCTAACCAACACCCTTCACTATTCTCTTTCACAAGACTTCATCTCGATCGCCTGATATATCATGTCATAATTTAGATCAGACATCCTCCGTCAGCCCAACTAAACGTATATCTCCTTTCTGCTCCACGTAGATCTCCATTTTTTGAGTTTATTGTTTTTCCAAATCATGACTTGAATTAGGTTCTACAGCGTAAGCTTGAACGATTCAAGCTCTATTGAAAATCAATTTGGATTAGAGCCGGTTTACTTTCAAACGTTGAAATAGGTTTGAAATTAAATTCGGTAGTGAAATTTAACAAACCGAACTTGATCATCAGTCAGTCCTGAGCTCAAAGTTAATAAATTCATCAGAAGTAAGTTTCAATCAAAGTCATCAAGGTCAAAGAATCGCCGCTAATTATTCAGCTGCAACCATGCTAATACTCTCTATCATTCAACGCGGTCATCTAACCGCCACTAAATCTTTAGCGACCAATCTTTTCCGTCAAGGAATATTTCGTCGTTAAAAGTAGATGGCCGCCGCTAATAAGCTAAACCGCCGCTGAATCTTACCACCAATCCTTTTGCCGCGACAAAACTTTTCGTCGTTAGAAAGTATTAATCAGCAGATGGCCGCAAAACTTTCGCCGTTAAAATAAGTACTATTAAGCAGGGCCGCCGCCGCCGCTAACAAGCCAACCGCCGGTGAATCTTCAGCGACCAATCTTTTGCCGCCGCGAAATTAAAAGTATTATTTAGCAGATAACCGTCGCTAATACTTTCTACCATTCGCATGCTGGATTACACGAGTGAAGTCCTCAAATTAAGGAGAGACGCTGTCCTATTGTTCAGCCTGATATTTTTCCGTTACTAATAAATGACATCAAGACTGTATTACTTTATTAGAAGTTGTTTCTGTACGTGTCCTTTAACTAGCTTAATTAAACCATACTATTAAGATTTAAGAACCATTATCATGTAAGTTAAAATGACCAAAATATTCTTCTAGTTTTTTGAATTTACATCTGCAAAGTGCCAAAGTGTTTCGTTGAGAATAAATTATTTCAAAATACTCATAAATAAATGATATTTTGGCCATTTTGCACACATTTCTAGTTATCATTTTAATTCCATTGTTCCCATTTAAAGTATTTTCAAGGATAGATTTTAACTAAGCAAGGATATTTTTGCAGTTGAGACCATTTTAATAGATAAATATGCCAAAAGAAACATAAAATATCTAGTAGCAATTGGAGAATTCAACCAATGGCAAATTGACTGACTGGCTTCAATCATTAAGTGCATAATATTCTTACGGCCTGCACAAGAAAGCAACAAAATCAAACAAAAAGTCGATGTTTTATGTCATGCAGCAGCTTTTTTTTTTTTTTTTTTTTGTGATGAGTTGAGTTCGAAGGCTAAACTAACATACGCTTACATCATACTCTTAAACAAAAAATTGATGTTTTATGTCATGCATCATTTTTTTTTTTTTTTTGATAAGTTGAATCCAAAGGCTAAACTAACATATGCTTAGACGCTTACATCAGACTCTCAAACAAAAAGTCGATGCTTTATGTCAGTCAGCATCTACCAAATGTATATAAATATTTTTTCGGTCGGTCATGTGGCATCGCCAAATGTATATAAATATTTTTTCAGCCGGCTTGCTAGATACCTATCAAAATAATCAAATAAATAATCAAGTTGCTCGAGTTCGGCTCGACCTTAACCCGATATAATACTCTATCGAGCTCAATTCGGGTCTAGATGAGCCGAGTTTGATCAGACTTCTCTAGCTCGAAACTGGCTTCAAACTGAGCTCGAAGACCAGCATTAGGATATCTCAACGGTAAGCTATACATCAAGGTAAGTTCTAGTTCGAGTTTATTGTTTTCCCAATTAGAACTTGGAATTGGGTTCTACAGTGCAAGCTTGATCAATTCAAGCTCCACCCGGAATCAAAATGGGTCAGAGCCAGTTTGTTTTCAAAGTTGTTTGGACTCGTCTTAGATAATTCTTAAGTTTCCAAAGGTCATAAGCTCAAAATTAACTCCAAGCCGGCTGGCTGGATTACACAACTAGTTCCACAATATATTAGGTCAGTCACATTCTACCAATTTAAACCAAGGACAAAGAACTTCATATTAGTGTAATGTTTGCCGACTTAACCTTGTCATATATAGCTATAGTTCCTAATAGAGAATCCATAAATCTCGATTTGATTAAAGCGAATAATAAACCAGTGATACAGACATTTACAAGTTCATACATGAACAATCCACGGAGCACTTTGGCAAAATATATCTACATGTAAGTGCAATCAGCTGTGCTAGATATAAAATAGCTAGTAGCATTTGAAGAGATGGGAATTCAGCTGTGCTAGAATAGATGATTGATAGCGACGAAATGTTCAGAAACTCTAAAGTATCATTTGAAGCAATTCTTGACAATGCCAGAGACCAATGCAATGATACTACTTCATACATCACCACATTGACAAAGGCTTCACAGCTATAAATTTCTGAAAACTTGATCTCGAACTTTAGGCTGTCGACTACAATGGATCATTCCAAGGGCCGAGGCGAAGTACTCTCCTCTACTATTGGCCATGAAGCGCCAAGTCCAAGGTCACCTTTCCATCTCCCTCGAACTATTTTTCAGCCAAGTAGCAGCTTTGCTCATCATGCAAGGCATCCTGCCTTTTATAACATCATTGATTGAGCACTGCAGGCGAGAGGGTGGTGGTGGTGGAGAAGAACAAAAGGAAAAGCTAGTGCCTGATGTTACCAAGCTTGGAGCTGCTGAAAGACACTTGTTCATTGAGAAACTCATCAAGCATATTGAGAACGACAACCGCCAGCTGCTGCAGAAACAAAGAAATAGATTAGACAGGTAAGATTATGTTTCTCAGCTTATGCTCTCATCTAAAACATGTTTGTCTACAAGTTCCTTATTTTAGAAAGCTCCTTTGCTTACATGCAGAGTAAATGTGAAACAACCAACTATAGAGGTAAGATATAGAAGCCTTCAAGTAGAAGCAGAATGCTCAGTTGTCAGATGGAAGCCCCTGCCTACTCTATGGAACACAGCTAAAAGCATCTTCACAGTAAGCGGGATATTCCCAGTTGATTGCTCCTTGTTTTGCTTGTTTAATTAAGACACTGCTGCTTTTACTTTTCTATTGACAAACATGTTTGTTTGGAAACTACTCTCATATCCCGCTGATTTCTGGGGTAATTCATGCATACAAATCGGTGATTAAGCATCACCATCAGTCTAGATGGCATAACTTTTGTATAATAGAGGAGTTCGTGTGAATTGCATGGAAGGGTCTACAAAGTCACGATAATTGATTTTACCCCCATCTAAATGCTCAATGAACATATCATCAAACCAGAATTCTGCAGAAAAACGCATACAGTAAATTATTCTATACTCAGTTATGAATTTGTTAGTATTTGACTGTAATGAACTCCTCCTACAACAGGGTCTCCCATTTCCAGGCCTAAAGCCTCAAGAGGCAAAGATAAGCATCATAAAGGATGTGAGTGGCATCATCAAGCCATCCAGGCAAGTATATTCAGATTTACATAGTCGAGATAGAGAGACCATTAATTTTTGTGTCAGTTCATTCACTAGAGTTCATTTATAAGCATCAACGAAGATCAGTTGTGAATATAACAATTGTTTTGACACCTGACAGTCATGCTAACTTCTATATGAATGTAGAAAAATTAGGATGAGACTTATACCCCTGAAGCAACACATAAGCAGGAGTAAAGTGATCCAATGTTTTTGTTTGTAGCAGCTTTGACTTGATCAAATTCTTCATTGCAGGATGACACTCTTACTTGGGCCTCCAGGATGCGGAAAAACCACTTTTTTGCTTGCACTTGCTGGGAAGCTAGACAAATCGCTCAAGGTACTGCAACTTTTCGCCTACCTGATGAAAAAAAGGAAATGGTTTGTAAATGATTGTTAGAAACAGTTCCTCAACCACTAATTATAAATGAGAGCACACATTTTCCTTGACCAACCTTCTTCACTAAGTTATGCTCTTGTCATAATCCTAATCTAATTTATCCTGATTGAGAGCATACTGGAATTAGTCATTTTTCACTTATTAATCTACGTGGAACTGTTTACAAGCAGACCAAGGTCCTTATGTGTTCACAAAACATCACCAAAATGTTCTTCGACAAGTGTTTTCGTTTAATTTGTTATTGAATAAAATTGTCACCTCTGTGCCATCAACGTTACTAATAATCAACAATTACTCATTCTAGACTGTATCTCAACTAGCTTCCTTCGTGCCTTATACTTGACGAAAAGCATCTTTCATCGCAGTCAGCTCAGCCCTCTACACTGTATCTCAACTAGCTTCCATAACAGATATCATATAAAAAAATTTAAGCCCCTCATCAGAACTTAGCAAGTACCTTTTCACAGGTCAGAGGGGAGGTGTCCTATAATGGCTTCAAATTGGATGATTTTGTTCCTGAGAAAACATCAACCTACATAGGACAACATGACCTGCACACCCCAGAGATGACAGTGAGGGAAACACTGGACTTTTCAGCACGATGTCAGGGTGTTGGCAGCAGAGCAGGTAAAAGTCCGCCCCTTTGCACATTGAAATAATGATAATTGGTTGCACCCAAACAACATGTGCTGAATGTTGGCATTTTCTGTATAGAAATTATGCAGGAAGTTAGCAGAAGAGAAAAGGAGGCAGGAATTATCCCTGACCCCGAGATAGACACATACATGAAGGTAAACCATGCCTGCAACACAAAAAAAAAGTACTTTTACCTTGGTGAAAAGGATCAACGCTATATGAGGCATGGCAAGAAGTATATTAGAACACAATTCAGGAAAATAAGAAAAGGGATGCAAAGCATCAAAAGGTTATAAACGTCATTTAGGGGGGATAAAACAAGGCAAGTGGATGGGCATGTTATACAGTTCTACATAGATACCATATTGATAGCATGTTATACCTATTGAATCACCATAAGTGAAAAAAAACAACTTCATTCTGTTTTTGTTTCAGGCAATAACTGTGGAGGGATTAGAACGAACTCTTCAGACAGATTACATAATGAAGGTAATTCAATGAAACAAACAAAAATTGTTTTGAATGCATGATCAACTCACAACAATTGTCCCCCAATTTGTAGTTACTTTTTCCGAAACTGATTCCATAAGATGCTATTGCTTGTTAGATCATGGGGCTGGATATCTGTGCAGATATAATGGTCGGAGATGCCATGAGAAGAGGCATTTCAGGTGGCCAGAAAAAAAGACTAACTATGGGTACTGTCACCAATAGCATAGAGCAAGTCTTGTAGATAGTCGGTTCCCCCTATAGTTGTTTTGTTTCATTTCTTTGAAACCATCCTCCATATAGCTCTACTAATCATTTGATTGCACTTACCAGGAGAGATGATTGTTGGACCAACAAAAGCATTTTTTATGGATGAAATATCAACCGGATTAGACAACTCTACAACGTTTCAAGTTGTCACTTGTCTGCAGCAATTGGCTCATATCATGGAAGTTACAATGGTGGTTTCACTCCTTCAGCCAGCACCTGAGACCTATGAGCTCTTTGATGACATTATTCTAATGGCAGAAGGCAAGATTGCATATCACGGACCTCGCAGTCAAGTTCTTGATTTTTTTGAAGAGTGTGGACTCAAATGTCCAGAAAGAAAAGGAGTAGCCGACTTTCTCCAGGAGGTAACTAGATATCTACCAAAAATTGTTTACTCTAAAAATCGGTCGCCCTAACATTTTTAAACTCTAATCAGGTTTTGTCCAGAAAAGATCAAGAGCGATACTGGAACCGGCCCCACGAATGCTATAGCTTTATTTCGGTGGATCAGTTATCCAATAAATTCAACGCAAACCAGATTGGAAAAAGCCTAAATGAAGAGCTATCAAAGCCTTTTGACAAGTCTCAATATAATAAAAATGCCATAACATTCAATACATACTCTTTGTCTAAATGGGAATTGTTAAAAGCTTGCACGGCGAGAGAATTGCTACTCATGAAGAGGAACTCATTCGTCTACATTCTTAAAACCTGTCAGGTCACATTTCTACATTACTAAGTGATATCAACTGAATCACTGATCTTTGACAACCATTACCAAGCTAAAGCTGTCTGTTCCATTTTTTTGTAGCTGGCATGTGTAGCACTCATCACAATGACGGTGTTTCTACGTCCACAAATTAGAGCTGAAGCAGCTCATGCAAATTTCTACTTTGGTCCATTGTTTTACTCACTTATCCTATTCACAGTCAATGGATGGCCAGAAATGGCCATGACAGTTTCAAAACTTCCAGTGCTCTTCAAACACAGAGACTTCTCCTTCTATCCTGCATGGGTGTATACAATTCCGGCTACAATCACAAAAATTCCAATCTCACTACTTGAATCGTTAGTGTGGACAGGCATAACATACTATGTTATTGGTTATAGTCCTGAGGCAGTAAGGTAAGTCGAGAATTTTCAGTCCTTGTAGTAGTAGAAAGAAAATGTGTCTATACACCTCACACTTAAGTTCTCAAAGATAATTCTGCTCTTATAGGTTCTTCCGCCAAATGCTACTTTTCTTTCTTCTTCATCAGACGGCACTATCTATATACCGTTTCCTTGCTGCATACTTCCAAAAATTAGTGACTTCTTCAGCTAGTAGTAGCATGAGTACACTAACAATGTTAGTATTTGGTGGCTTCATTATTCCACAATGTAAGCCTCATTGGTTTAGCTTTTCATTCAATTGGGTCATGCTAGCAAGAAATAAGTACTAAATGTGTCTCTTCCTACAGCTTCTATACCAGGCTGGCTAAAGTGGGGATTCTGGCTATCACCATTGACATATGCGGAGATAGGATTAGCTGTTAATGAATTTCATGCACCACGATGGCAGAAGGTAGAAGGAAATAGCTCTAGAACTCTCAAATATTTATTCATCAAGAGAACTAAACTGGTACATTCGTCTAACTTTATTGATAATGACTCGCATAACTACAGATTTCGTTCGGAAACACCACAATTGGCCAACAAGCCTTGATAAGCCGTGCACTAGACTACAACGAGTACTTTTATTGGATATCAATCGGGGCCTTGTTAGGATATATTATACTCTTCAACCTGGCATTTACTTTTGCTTTGACATTTGGAAAACGTAAGTGCATTTCTCAAGCTGAAATTGACAAAAATCCGCACCTTATTCTCACCTCTACTCTCAAATATCAACAACCGTGCAATCACAGGCATTGGGATGTCTCGCGCAATTATCTCACAGGAGAAGTTGGCTCGGATACAAGGAGGAGAAGATCGTCAAAATCAATCAAAGTCAAAGAAGGATTGCGCAATTGCATCTCCTACAAGCAAAAGGGACAAGTCCATAATCACATCAGCTAGAAGTGCGAAAGGTACTAAAAGTGCTCTGAAGACTACTTTGACAATAATTCCTGAAGACAAAACTATAGAAAATTATACATACTCTAATAGTTGGAAAGCAAAATAAACTGCACTCATGGTTGTGGCATTGCAGGGAGAATGGCACTACCTTTTCAACCGCTCACACTTGCTTTTCGAGATGTTCAGTATTATGTTGATACCCCCCAAGTAAGCAATTATAAGTAACATTAACACACCCTTTTTTTATTTCTAGTCAGGGTGTTGTTAATTGACCTAATTCTATGATATAGGAGATGAAAAGGCAAGGTTCTAAGCAGAAAAGGCTCCAATTACTCGACGACATCGCTGGTGTATTTCGACCCGGTATTCTCTCAGCATTGATGGGTGTTAGTGGTGCAGGGAAAACTACTCTGTTGGATGTCCTCTCTGGAAGAAAAACTGCTGGATATATAGAAGGGGATATAAGAGTTGGTGGATTCCAAAAGGTGCAGGAAACATTCGCCAGAATATCTGGTTATTGTGAGCAAATGGACATACACTCTCCACAGATTACAGTAGAAGAATCTATCATCTATTCTGCATGGCTGCGGCTACCTTCAGAAGTCAATTCCAAAACTAGAAATGTAGGATACATTCGTCAAATACTTCACTCTCTACAATTTGGGTTCTATGAATAATTTCCGGAGTCAATTAAACAACTTATCAGTTTGTATGATATGCAGGAATTTATAGAAGAAGTCCTTCAGACAATTGAACTTGATGGAATCAGAGATTCTTTGGTCGGGATACCTGGTATAAGTGGACTATCGACTGAGCAACGGAAGCGTCTAACGATTGCAGTGGAGCTTGTTTCCAATCCTTCCATAATATTTATGGATGAACCAACATCTGGTCTAGATGCTCGAGCAGCTGCGATCGTCATGCGTGCAGTGAAAAATATCGCAGAGACCGGAAGAACAGTGGTTTGCACTATCCACCAGCCTAGCATCGACATATTTGAGGCATTCGATGAGGTAAAAGAAAACTCAGTAAAAGTAAGTATCTTGCTAATTTCATAAAATGCAACAACTGGAAAAGGCCAAAATTACACGTAGGAGTTTTACAAGGAATTAAGCTTACCTGTATCACATAAGATCAAAGGCTGTCGCTATTATCTTCCAATGCCTTTATTAAGTTATTGCTATGTCCAAATGTCCAATGACATTATCCGTTTTTCTAAAGTACTGCAAGGTGAGAATCTCGGTGCATGGCCATTATATTGTACTCTTTGCTCAAAGAACTCTTACATCTGTTTTTGAAATATAAAAAACCTACATAAAGTTATGAGTGCTATATTAATACAGGAGGCATGTAGCTTGACTATCTACATAGCTGCACCGACAATGAGATATTCTAATAGCTTATGAATACAGAATCCTGACAAAAAGAATCTTTTCATCCTGCAGATACTTTTAATCATTTGGTTGGTCATGTGACAATAGGAATCCAGAAAGCATAGATCTGAAAGAACAAAATCTAACAAGGCTGAAATGCAGATCTTGGTGCCTAAATGAACCAAGACATACTTATTTCCATCAACTGTGTCATGCTTTCCCTTTTTGGTCTTGTAACCCACTAACCTTACATTTCCATGCATCTTTTTCTTTTCAAAACACCTGTTTCAAAGCCATGAATATGCTAATAAATAGATGAAAGCACCTTCTTGTATATGATGCCATTTCACTAACCCAACTTGTCTAGTTTGGGCAAATTCCACTTCTTAACATTAACATGATCACCATCAACACGCTTGCAATATGCCTCAGCTATAAATATTTCCCTCTTATTTAGTATTTATAAGCCTTTTCGTCTTTGCCAGTCTATTTTGATTGACACATCTTCACTTCTTGCAGCTAATATTAATGAAAAGGGGAGGAAAATTAATATATTCTGGACCACTAGGTCAGCAATCATGCAAAGTTATTGAGTATTTTGAGGTAAGTATTCTAATGATTATATGTCTGGATTTAGCACTGAATCTAGTGCAAAGTTGCTTCTGGAGATTTTGGTTTTGTTAACCCTGATTTAGACAAGGTTTAACCAAAATATGTCGAATCAACACACTAATTGTCTGAATTTCATGAATCAAAGTACTGCATTGGCCAAGATATTGCCATACCACCTCATGAGCTCAGGAAATAGATATTTAAGCTTCTCCTTATCACTTTAAAATGAATAATAGGACAACATGTCCAAGAAATTATACTGTTCCTGTTAGACTATATACCTAATAATTTCCCTTTCCCAAAGGCTTAAGCTTTTGGGTTGAGTGGTTAAAGTGTCTCACGTGATATCAAAGCAAAAGTCTTGGTTCAAACCTTACTCCCTCCAATAGTCGCCTCAGCCGTTCCTTAAATTCAATATTCACGTATGAAGAGTCGTGCCATACGTGAGGGGGCGTGTTAGACTATATACCCATTAACTCTCCCTTTCCCAAATGCTTAAGCTTTTGGGTTGAGTGGTTAGAGTGTCTCACAGTTCCAATGTGCTTTAACTCAACAGTTCCTCTAGCACTCATGATTTCTTCCATTAAAATGGAAGTAGCGTTCATCTATATATGCAGCCTATGATTCTTTCTAGGACCAAAAATTATTATCTCGGACATCCAATGTTTCATCCTTACATGCTTACATGAGTGTGACTCGGTTGGTAATGATGATCAGCTCCTTTGTTCACAGGGTATTTCTGGTGTTCCAAAGATTAAACATAATTACAATCCAGTAACATGGATGTTAGAGGTTACCTCTGAATCTGTCGAGGTGCAAATTGGTGTAGATTTTGCACATATTTACAAAGAGTCATCACTATATAGGTATATCTACTCATATGCACCCCCAGATCTCAACATTAAACTGAGGTTCTATTTACTAGCTAGCTTATGATATTTTTCATACAGGGACAACATAGAGCTCACAAAACAGTTGAGCACACCACCACCTGGTTCAAAGGATTTGAGTTTCCCAACTATTTATGCACAAGGCGGCTGGGGACAATTTACAGCTTGTCTGTGGAAACAATACTTGTCATACTGGAGAAGTCCATCATATCTTTTGCCGCGCATAATATGTATGCTTTATTCTGCTATAGTATTCGGAGTACTTTTCTGGAAGCATGGACGAACACTGTAAGTCCCCGGTATACCTTCAAGTACACATTATCCTTATGACGAGTAGAACTACTAACATTATGGCTGAAATTTAGTAGCGTCAAATAATCCAGTAGCCCCAATACCCAAAAAGACAGAAGCTATTCACAATACAGCTAAACATCACATTTGCCTTCCTAACATCCACATACCCAACACTTTGAAACTAGGCAATCTGAAATATTTTTGACTTTGGGAATCATAGACAAAGGAAGTCCTCCTCTGACTAGTCATATGAATCAAGACCAGTCTTTTCTTTCACATTGGAACACATACTTGCTTTATGGACATAGAACTTAGAGTAAAAACAAAATTCATGCTATTGCGATCTTATTCTAACTCCAAAACTAGTTCAGAGCATTAAAAAAAGATCGATTGAGATGATAATGATTTCTCCTAGTGTATCTTTAGAATGGACCCTATCTCCACAGACTAGGTCCAAGGCACATAGAAGCCTGGATTCTGGAGGACTCTATGAAAACATAGGAGAATAGAGACAACCATTTAAAAAGTGCGTGAAGAATGACGACTACTCATAGAAACGTCATCAGCATCCACAACCATTGGGATGCACCATATTAAAGCCAAATGTAAGTCAAGAAAAATCAACTAGTCCAAAATTATTAGGATACTAAATAGATGCATTATCGAATAAGGCCAAAAGCTTTTAACACAAAATTTATAGTTGCCAACATCAAATTTCATGATTTCAAAACTTCGCTACAATTTATGCTTGGTTTTGGCTCCTTGCACTTACATATAGGACTGGAAATACTTAAATGTAAACATTTTCTAAATGCAGTGACAACCAACAAAGTCTGTTCACAATCCTTGGATCAATGTATATTGCAACTATTGTCATAGGGAAAAGCAATTCTGCATCAGTTATTCCACTCATAGCGACCGAACGCTCCATTGTCTACAGGGAAAAGTTCGCAGGAATGTATTCTCCGTGGGCCTATTCATTTGCACAGGTCTGACAACTATCTTCTTTATGTTAGCTCCCCCCTCTCCCTCTCCCTCTCCCTCTCCCTCTCCCTCCCTCTCGCTCCCTGTGAATTTGTAATTCCTAACTGGCACGTTTTTTTCTCCATTATTCCAGGTGGTCATTGAGATCCCTTATGTAATCCTCCTAGTAGCTTTATTTCTCATCATAGCATATCCAGCGATTGGCTACTATTGGTCTGCTTACAAGCTCATCTGGTTCTTTTACACCATGTTTTGCACATTGCTTTCCTCCGTTTACATGGGAATGCTGTTAACTGCCTTGACCCCAAGTGCTCAAGTGGCCTCAATTCTAGTATCTTTTTCCTTCCAAATATTGAACTTATTTGCGGGCTTCATTGTACCCGGTCCGGTAAGTCTTCCTTTCTACTTCCCCTATTGACCTAAAGAAGATTAGTTTAAGGCATGAGGTGTTTGATATCCATATTTGACATCACAAAATTTTGAACGTTAATTCACTACTTTACAAAAAAAGATACCATATTCGACACTTTCAAGAACTAAAAATTTATGAAAGACGTTATAGAAAGATTTACCCTCGGTGTTATAATATCCTTCGTACTAAATAGTCAACAAATGTGCCTGAAAGCCATTCACACACTACTTAACTGACCTTGTGTTTTCTTACAGCAAATCCCAATGTGGTGGAGGTGGCTTTACTATACCAACCCCATGTCTTGGACATTAAATGGGCTCTTAACCTCCCAATACGGAGATATCGAGAAGACACTATCAGTTTTTGGAGAAACCAAATCAGTTTCTGCATTTTTACACGACTACTTTGGCTTTCATCGGGATCGGCTATGGATGGTCGCTGTTATGCTTCTTGCTTACCCGTTTATCTTTGCTTCCCTTTTCGCTTATTGTATTGGGAAATTCAATTTCCAAAGAAGGTAATGTTTCTTCAAACAAAAAGTAAAAAAAGAATGTGGGAAACATCTTACGGCATTGTGATTCCTGATGAAAGTATTCCCATCTGTTACAGAAGTAACGAATCCAATCTTTTTGCAAACTATCTAAATTTCTTGGAACCACATTTTTTTCTTGACAAACATTTTGAATAGACCCATCTCAAGCTTAAGAAAAATGAAAAGATTCACAATGAAATGCTACATGTGCCGAGGTACGTACGATCCAATTTTCTTTGTATCCCTCGCAACATTCCCCACCCAGCTCCAAAACCAAAGCATTATGTAACACAAAATTCCACCGCCCGCTCTAATCGATCGGCAAATCTACGATACCCTAAATTCAGAAATGGATATGGAGATGGACGAAGTAGTACCTCGACGGCGAGATACTCGAGGAGGAACCATCCGGCCTTTGCTACGTTCGTCGTCCTCGATGCGACCAAGGAACTCATCGTCTTCCT
Organism: Narthecium ossifragum; assembly: GCA_963920575.1. Taxonomy (NCBI): domain Eukaryota; kingdom Viridiplantae; phylum Streptophyta; class Magnoliopsida; order Dioscoreales; family Nartheciaceae; genus Narthecium; species Narthecium ossifragum. The sequence goes on along the minus strand of OY986965.1, from coordinate 3,201,951 downwards.
TTCTCATCTCGAGGTGAAACCCTAGCCCTGGATTTGGAAGAGAGATCTCGATTCAGAGCAAGATAAGATAGGGCGGGGCGTTAGGCGAGAAGGATTCTTGCATCTCCGCACGCCTAGGAGTTGCTCGCTTTTACGTCCGACGTGGTGTGCGCCACGTCATCTACCTGATGCTCCCCGAGCCACGTGGACGTCACATACCTGATGCTCCCCCACCCCACGCTTCGAGGCAGCAGCCAGAGTCGCCGCGTAAAGAATTAAAGTCTTTATTGGGAGGGGAAGTTGAAAATATAATATCACTAGCGCGGGACCTCCCAGCCACCCGGATAACCACCACCCCACTAATCATCATCTCTCCTAGTAATTCGGTAACCATCACCTTCCATATGGCTTCATCTTGATCGTCTGATATATCCGGACTTAACCTAGATCGGACATTCCTATTCGTCTGATAGGATGCATCGGATATTATATAATAGACTAGCGGACCCCCTTATCACCTGGCATGGTAATCACCCATCCCTTAACCCCCTCCTCCACTAACCCCTACTAACTTTAATGTTAACTTCCCCCTCATCCCCATTAATCACCTCCCCCACTAACTTCCCCTCCACGTAGGCTCCACATAGAACTAAGCCTGTCATGTAGGATCCACATAGGACAATCAAAGGCTATTTTATAATTATGACTCCATATAAGAATGATTAAGTGGGACCCTCGTGCCACCGGGCACGGATAACTACCACATGCTCCTCTCTCTCTTTTTTAACCACCCATTAACCACCACCCTTCACTATTCCCTTCCACGCGCCTTCATCATGATTGTATGATATATCTAGATTTAATTTGAATCGGACATCCCTATCCGTCTAATAGGTAACACCGGATCTTATATAATAGATATAATATAATAACATACATTATGTTTTGACCTGACTTGACAATTTAATGGGCATACCATACCACATCATCAGCTTAGCTTATGACACATCAGCACCAGCTATGATTGGCAGGATGCACACTCTTTGCTCATTTCCAAAGATGCAATTTTATCTTCATGTCTGATATATATCTTATACTTGGTGGGCCCTAGTGTCATCTAACACTAGTAACCATCATCCCTCACGACTCCCCTCTTACTCTCCTAACCATTCGATAACCACCACCCACCACTACTTCCTTCTATGTAACTTCATCTCGATCGCATGATATCTCATAGCACAATTTGGATCGAACATCGTTATCCGTGTGATAGAATGCACTAAATGTCATTTATTATAGGCCAAAATACACTTTAATACCATGTAGTTTCAGGGTTTGTCATTCTACTACCCTCATTTTTAAAAATCACATTATCATACCCTATAGTTTCCAAATGTTGCAATTTAGTCCAACTCAGCAGACGCCGTTAGGCTGAGTCACGGCAAACCGGTCACATGCTCAATTTTGACTGGTTTCGCATATTTTGACTAGTTTGGCTGACGTCATGTGCTCAATTTTGACTAGTTCGCCCTATTTGGACTAGTTTCGCTGACGTGGGGAGAGAGAGATACATGAGGGAGAGAGAACACCGCCGGCGTTGGACGGCGAGGGGAGACCCTCCGAACACCGCTGCCACCAGAGCAGCCATCGTGGCAAGTCCACCGCGTCCTCCCCACCCAACGAGGAAGCTGTCGTAGGAAGAGAGAGAGAGAGAGAGAGAGAGAGAGAGAGAGAGACGGGAGGGAGAGAGGGAGCACCGGCCGGGGGTTGGGGGGAGGTCCGGCGTCCACACCGCTGCCACCGGAGCCGCCATGCCCTATGCCACCGCGAGCAGCACTGCTTGGATCCCTCCATCGCCGCCTCGTGCTTGTGGTGCCGCGACTCTTTCTCTTCCCTCCACCCCAAGCCCGATCGGAAGCTCTGTTTTTGTGCTCTGTTTTTGTGCTACACTTCCAGGTGAAGGACCAGATCGGCTCCTTCTTCTACTTCCCCTCCGTCGGCATGCACAAGGCCGCCGGCGTTCTCATGAACGACAAGACAAGCAAGGACGCCACCGGCAACGACCAGGTGCCGCTGTTCGAGATGGAGGCCGGAAAGACCTAAAGGTACCGGATCTGCAACGTCGGCATGCGCACTTTCCTCAACTTCCGGTTCCACACCATGCAGAACGACTACGAGTCCCTCGATGTGCACGTCAGGGAGAGAGAGATCCGCAAGATGGAGAGAGAGATGAGGGAGAGGCGGCTGAAGGGGAGGTGGCGTGTCGCGCCCCGACCCGCGAAAGCCCAACCGGGCCGGGCGACGCGAACCGGAACCTAACCAACGCGGAAAAAAGAACGACGAGGGTTCCCTCTAACCTATTGGTCTCCCTAGCAATTCTCCAAAAGCATCCCAAAAAAAACAATATTATATTCTAGCCTCGAACCACAGATTTAAAACTCAAGTGTAATTAATATACAAATCCTCGGAGAGGGGAAGATCCAAAATACAATACCACTCCCGTAGGAGACTAACTAACATAAGGGTAAAAGCAGTAAATATCGCCACCTCCCAGACTCCACCTGGCGCCGCCGCACCGCCAACCAACTGCCCGGTAGGGGCCACAGAAGAGGTACTGCCGCCTGCACCTGCAAAACGTAGCCCGGGTAGGAGTGAGCACTAAGCTCAGCAGGGATCTACACTACGTCACACAGAAGGAAGAGGGAAACGCAACAGTGTCGCCCTCAAGTAGGATCTGGGTGTATACAGGGGTCCCATAACCCCACCGCGTGTCCCTGATGCATAGGAGCGGCACACAGTAAGCTCAACAAACACTGCTGACTCACATGCAGGTAACCGGCACTGCAGGCGGGAAATGGCACCGCTGAGGGGGCCGTTTCCACCACTCAAGAGTCGACACAGTGGAACACCGGCTACACCTCAGCCTCCGACTCGAGGCCGACACGACCTCTACAATCATCAAGAAACCAGTGTACCAGTCATCTAAGCCTATCATGAAATCGACTGGACACCACAATTCAAACCGGGTCCAAACTACCCAACCCCGGTCCTAGGGCTAAGTCCGAGCTTCCAGCCTCGGGACGGCGACCCAAGGATCACCCACGCCCTAACCAATGCAACTAATGCACACAACAACAATGCATGCTATGACATACACAGATAATAGGAAAGGCATGCAACAGTATGTTAAGCATCATTTAAGTCTACTGGATCGCTGCAGCGGTACCATCAACCGCTGCCAGCCGATCCACAGCGGGTCCTGGCATTACGACGGTACCGCGACCGTCAACCGCGGACTCCTGCAACGGGAAGCAACCCCGAAAACGATGATGAACAAAACACAATATTATATTATATTCCGAAATATAATATTATATTCAAAAACACCCAAAGCCTCTACTTAGGGGCTAATTGATCCCGTCGATCCGACGCCCAAACGACGTCGGATTCAAGATCCAACTTAGCTACCAGTATGTGTATAAAGCATGATCAACATATCCAAAATTCATCATCATCCAACGGTTGGATTAACGGGAAAACGCTAATCAAAATCGTTAATCAAACTAACTTACCCATTAATTGCTGCAACGCAGCCCTTCAGCAAACAATTCATAAGAAATCGTACATAAATCGAAAAAAAAACGAAACAAGATGGAATGGAAAGCTAACGAGTAGTTCTACAACTCTTATGTTTATGAAAAGCCAAGATCATGTACTCGCCGGCCGGAAAACTCGCCGCAAGCCGGCTGTTTCTCAAGAACAGCAGAAAAACCAGAAATCCGAGACTAATCATACATAAAACCTACTCAAATCTCAACTGATTAACATGAAACTTAAATCAGTTATTTTACAAGGCATAAGGAATCCAAAAAAGCAAGGATCAACAAGATCCAACGGCTAGATCTCAAGAAAACCCGAAATGAACACAGTAGGTATAACCCTACCTAGCTGCGCTTTCCTCGGCTGATTCCCCGCGATTTGATCGCCAACAAGCTGCCAAATCACACCAGGAGCCTTCCTCTCGTTGTCACAAATCCAACGAGCCAAAGAACACCCAATTTGGTGGCCGGAGGAGGGAGAACGGAGGGAAAGAAGCTCGCCGGCGATAAAGGGAAGAAACAGAGCACCGCGGGAAAGAGAGAAGGAAGGAAGGAGAAGAGAAGGAGAAGGGAGGAAGAGGAGGGGAAGAAAAGAGGGGAAAGGGGGAAGGGAAAGCCGGGAAAGAGGGGAAAAAGCTGGGGGAAAGGGAGGGGAAGTCTTCCCTCCCTGACAGGGGAGAGCGACGGCCGACGGCCGTCCTCGCGAAAGAGAAAACCCACCGACTCGAGCATGATCGATCTCCAAGGCATGTGAGATCGATCTCCTTTGCAATCGAGATCGATCTCCCTGAAATCCAGATCGATCTTCTTTGCAAATTTTCAGATCGATCTCCCTAGCCATCCAGATCGATCTCCTTTACTCAGAAAGGCAAACTTGGGCTAAAACACAAGCCCAAGCTCAGATCTTCCGATCTCGGGTTCCCCTAGCTATTCTAAACAAACATGAACACAGACAAGGCCAGTGTGTGCACACGCGGGTGTGAAACAAACCAACAAGGCGCAATTTACCAAATTGCCCTTGCGGTCTACAACGAGCCACAGGGATAGAGGGATAGGTCCTCATCCTATTACCCTTAAAGGAAATCTCGTCCCGAGATTCGATAAGGGTAGGGCTCGGAACAATAAAACAGCTACACTAGAGGACAGGACAAGAAGTACATGGAGAAGAAAACAACTGCGGAAACTCCTGCCGCATGCGCGCCTCGCGCTCCCAAGTGACCTCCTCGGTGCCTCTGTGCCTCCACAGTACCTTGACCAAGGGAATCGTCTTGCCCCGCAAGACTTGATCCCTCCGGTCAAGTACCTGAACCGGCTGCTCAACAAAGCTAGCGTCTGCCTCAAGCTCAATGTCATCCACCCTGATGACATGAGACGGGTCTGGGTGATACTTCCTCAGCATCGACACATGGAAAGTCGGATGCACCCCAGACATGTGCTGAGGAAGATCCAGTCGGATGCACCCTCTCCAAGATCTCAAACGGCCCGACGAACCTCGGCGCCAACTTGCCACCTCTGCCAAACCTGACATAACCTCTGTACGGCGACGCTCGCAAGAACACTCGGTCGCCGACTGCAAACTCCAACGGTCGTCGCCTCTGATATGCATAACTCTTCTGCCGGCTCTGAGCCGTCAGAAGCCTCTGCCTGATCTGTGCCAACCTCTCTGACGACCGCCTGACGATGTCTGGACCGGTGAGTGAAGCCTCTCCAACCTCTGTCCAACATACTGGGGAACGACACGGCCTACCGTACAATGCCTCGAAAGGTGCTACTCCAAGGCTGGACTGGTAGCTGTTGTTGTAGGCGAACTCTATCAAGGGAACGTGCTCCTCCCAGCTGCCTCCTGCGTCGAGGACACATGTTCTCAGCATGTCCTCCAGGATCTGGATCGTCCGCTCTGACTGCCCGTCTGTCTGCGGATGGAATGCCGTACTGAAAGTCAGGAGTGTGCCAACTGCCTCCTGAAAGTCGTGCCAGAACCTGCTGGTGAACCTGGGGTCACGGTCTGACACGATAGAAACTGGAACTTCGTGTAACCTGACCACCTCTCTGACGTACAAGCTGCCTAACCTGTTGGTCGAGTCTGTCACCCGCATAGGCAGGAAGTGCGCCGATTTGGTCAATCGATCAACGATGACCCAAATCGCGTCATTCCCCCTAGGGGATCTCGGTAGCCCGGTCACGAAGTCCATCGTGATGTGCTCCCACTTCCACTCAGCTAGTGGAAGCGGCTGAAGTAACCCCGGAGTCCGCTGGTGCTCTGCCTTGACCTTCTGACAGGTAAGGCAGCGCGATACGAACTCCGTCACTGCTCTCTTCATCCCGCGCCACCAGAACTGTCGCCAAAGATCCTGGTACATCTTGGTGCCGCCGGGATGAACTGCAAAGCGAGAGTGGTGGAACTCTCGTAGAACGTCGTCTTGAAGAACTGGATCTGCTGGAACCGCTACTCTGCCTCGAAACCGTAGCCCTCCGTCTGGAGATACTGTCCAGTCTCCGTCTGCGCCCTCCGTGCTCGCTGCTGTGCGAAACTCCTCGAGCTCTGGGTCACTGTGATGTGCCTCCAACACTCTGGCTAGGACTGCTGGCGTACTCTGCACTACGTAGAGAAAACTGCTGGATCCCTGATCCTCAAACTCGAGCTCCAACTGGCCCGCTGTCTCTAGAGCCTGCCACTGCCTCGCTGACAACCCTGCAACTGCTGCTCTGGTCTCTCTCACCTGTCTGCTCAGCGCGTCTGCTATGACATTTGCTTTACCAGGATGGTAATGCAACGCAAAGTCGTAGTCCTCCAGTAGCTCCATCCAGCGTCGCTGCCTCAGGTTGAGGTCACGTTGGGTGAAAACGTGCCTCAAACTCTTATGGTCCGAGAAGACTGAGAACTTCTCGCCATAGAGGTAATGCCGCCAGGTCTTCAGGGCGAAGACCACCGCTGCTAGCTCCAAGTCGTGAGTCGGGTAGTTCCTCTCATGGTTCTTCAACTGACGAGAACCATAGGAAACTATGTGGCCCTCCTGCATGAGGACACATCCCAAACCCTCACCGCTAGCGTCGCAGTAAACACTGTATCCAACACCTCGCTCGGGGACGATCAGCACTGGTGCACTGGTCAACCTGGTCCTCAGATCCACGAAGGCTCGTTCACAAGCATCATCCCACACGAACGGGACGGCCTTCTGTGTCAGTCTGGTCAACGGTCCGGCAACCTTGGAGAAGTCCCGCACGAACCGTCTGTAGTAACCCGCCAGGCCTAAGAAACTACGGACCTCAAACACTGTTCTCGGTCTCTGCCACTGTACCACTGCACCACTGCCTCGACCTTGGTCGGGTCAACTGAGATTCCTGCTGCCGACACCACGTGTCCAAGGAATCCCACCCGTGCAAGCCAAAATTCGCACTTGGAAGCCTTGGCATAAAGCCGATGCTCCCGAAGTAGCTGCAACACTGTCGCCAAGTGTCGCTCGTGCTCCGCCTCTGACTGGGAGTAGATAAGGATGTCGTCGACGAACACCACCACGAACTCGTCTAGGAAAGGCCGGAAGATCCTCTGCATGAGATCCATGAACGCTGCTGGTGCGTTCGTCAGCCCAAACGGCATCACCACGAACTCGTACAAGCCGTACCGAGTCCGAAAAGCCGTCTTCGGGATGTCGCAATCCCGAACCCTCAACTGGTGGTAGCCAGTGCGGAGGTCGATCTTCGAGAACACTGAAGATCCTCTCAACTGGTCAAACAGGTCGTCGATCCTCGGCATCGGATACCGATTCTTCACCGTCACCCTATTGATCCGCCTGTAGTCTATGCAAAGTCGAAGGGTACCGTCCTTCTTCTTCGCGAACAACACTGGCACCCCCCAGGGAGACATGCTGGGACGGATGAAACCTCTGCTGATAAGCTCATCTAGCTGAGTCCTCAACTCACTCTGCTCTGCTGGTGCCATCCTGAAAGCTGGGAGAGAGATCGGTGCGGTACCCGGTACCAGGTCAATCTCAAAATCGACCTCTCTGGGCGGTGGAAGCCCTGGCAACACCTCGGGAAACACGTCGGTGTAGTCGCACACGATCCTGGGGAAATTGCTCTGCTGCACTCCCTCTGACCCAAACAAAGACAGGCTGGCCAGCAAGGCTGAAAGCTCGCTGCCACGCCTTCCCACACCACAAGCAAAGGAATCGGCTGAGAACCGATCCCCCAACAACACAAACTGTGTCCCATCGGGTGTCCAAGCGACCACCCTCCGGCGAACACAGTCGATGATAGCTCGGTATGCTGCTAACCAGTCCATACCGAGTATCACATCGAAGCCTGTCATGTCTAACACCCGCAGGTCTAGACAGACACGGAGGCCTCCAACCTCCAAAGAACAAGATCGGCAGACCCGGTCTACCCTGACTGTCCCTCCGATCGGTGAATCTACAGACTGTGCCACCTCTAGCCAACTCGTCTCTAATCCTAGCGATGCCACACACATGCTAGCAATATAGGAATGAGACGCCCCAGAGTCTATCAGCATATCTACTAAGGAACTAGAAAGCTGAAAGATACCTCTGAGGACGGTTGGCTCTGCCGCTGCCTGCTGATACTGCTGCGGCTGCTTGTACGGATGGTAAAGCTGAACGGTGTCCGGCTGCTCACGGGCCGGAAGAGCAAACACACGCCCCCGCTGGCCGCCTCCACCTCTGGAGCGGCCCGGTCCAGCCCCTGATCCGCGCCCACTACCGCTCCCCTGCCAGGCACCGTACCCCCCGTCTCTACTGCCCTGCGGCACAGCGCTCCGCGCCCCTCGCATGGGACAGTTCTGGCGGAAGTGTCCCGGCTGCCCGCACTGGAAGCAAGTGGCTAGCGCGCCACCAGGCTGCTGACCCTGGCCTCCCCCTGACGGAGCCTGCCCAGACGGCCCGGCCGTCAGGAGAAACTGGCCTGGCGGACTAGGCAACTGAGCCTGGAACTGCTGCGAGCGCTGCGACCGCTGCTGAAAGCATCGCTGGTGTCGCCGGTGCCCTCCGCCGAATTCCCCTCTGAACTGGGGCCTATGCTGCTGCGAGCTGGTAGAGACTGCCGGTGGAACTGCCCGGCGTCTCTCGTCCTACGACTGTGCCTCCACAACTAAGGCGCAGTTCAGAACTGCTGTGTATGTCTGGAAGCGGTGGGAACACGTCTGGAGTCTGATCTCTGGACGAAGACCCCACTCAAACTGCCGTGCCCTGGCCACTGGATCTGCTGCCACTGCCCCCGCAAAACGGACCAAGTGCGTAAACCGGTTGGCATACTGCTGAACAGTGCGAGTACCCTGCAGGAGGGACTGGTACTCGCGAGACAGGGCGTCACGCGTACTCTCCGGGAAGTACGCGTCCAAGAACAACGCCCTGAACTCCTCCCACGTCGGCTCCTCTGCGCCACTGGTGTGCTGGGCAGTGCACCACCAGTCAAGGGCGTCACCATCGAGCTGGAACGCCGCGAGGGTGACCCGAATCCGGTCATCCCCGACGAAGAGAGCGTCGAGAACGCGCGTGACTCCTAGGAACCAGCCGTCTGCCGTGGTCGGATCTCCAGTCTCACCGCTGAACCTAGGCGGGTTCAGCCGCTGGAAGTCCATCATGACCGCTGCCGCGGCCCGCCCGTTGACCGGAGCGAGGACCTCCTCCTCGGCGAGAGGAGCCTCCTCCCGTGCGACCGCAACCGTCGCTGGTGATGGTCCAGTCCGTCGAGCTCTGACCGTCCTGACAGGTGCTACCCTGTCTGGTCGAGCGGGTCGACCAGGTCGTGCCCCACCTCGACCAACAACCGAAGGTCGGACTCGAGCTCCCGACATCTGTGCAATCACCAACGACAACGAGCGTTCACTCGTAAGAAGCCGCCAAAACAAGGCAACACAAACAGAAAGCGGAAAAACACAACACATCAAAATGAGCATGCACGGATGTTCTAGACATAGAACTAACCCATTCCACGCTCAATCTCAACCGAATCCTGATCCTAAACCCTGGGATCTACAGCCTATGCTCTGATACCAAGCTGTCGCGCCCCGACCCGCGAAAGCCCAACCGGGCCGGGCGACGCGAACCGGAACCTAACCAACGCGGAAAAAAGAACGACGATGGTTCCCTCTAACCTATTGGTCTCCCTAGCAATTCTCCAAAAGCATCCCAAAAAAAACAACATTATATTCAAGCCTCGAACCACAGATTTAAAACTCAAGTGTAATTAATATACAAATCCTCGGAGAGGGGAAGATCCAAAATACAATACCACTCCCGTAGGAGACTAACTAACATAAGGGTAAAAGCAGTAAATATCGCCACCTCCCAGACTCCACCTGGCGCCGCCGCACCGCCAACCAACTGCCCGGTAGGGGCCACAGAAGAGGTACTGCCGCCTGCACCTGCAAAACGCAGCCCGGGTAGGAGTGAGCACTAAGCTCAGTAGGGATATACACTACGTCACACAGAAGGAAGAGGGAAACGCAACAGTGTCGCCCTCAAGTAGGATCTGGGTGTATACAGGGGTCCCATAACCCCACCGCGTGTCCCTGATGCATAGGAGCGGCACACAGTAAGCTCAACAAACACTGCTGACTCACATGCAGGTAACCGGCACTGCAGGCGGGAAATGGCACCGCTGAGGGGGCCGTTTCCACCACTCAAGAGTCGACACAGTGGAACACCGGCTACACCTCAGCCTCCGACTCGAGGCCGACACGACCTCTACAATCATCAAGAAACCAGTGTACCAGTCATCTAAGCCTATCATGAAATCGACTGGACACCACAATTCAAACCGGGTCCAAACTACCCAACCCCGGTCCTAGGGCTAAGTCCGAGCTTCCAGCCTCGGGACGGCGACCCAAGGATCACCCACGCCCTAACCAATGCAACTAATGCACACAACAACAATGCATGCTATGACATACACAGATAATAGGAAAGGCATGCAACAGTATGTTAAGCATCATTTAAGTCTACTGGATCGCTGCAGCGGTACCATCAACCGCTGCCAGCCGATCCGCAGCGGGTCCCGGCATTACGACGGTACCGCGACCGTCAACCGCGGACTCCTGCAACGGGAAGCAACCCCGAAAACGATGATGAACAAAACACAATATAATATTATATTCCGAAATATAATATTATATTCAAAAACACCCAAAGCCTCTACTTAGGGGCTAATTGATCCCGTCGATCCGACGCCCAAACGACATCGGATTCAAGATCCAACTTAGCTACCAGTATGTGTATAAAGCATGATCAACATATCCAAAATTCATCATCATCCAACGGTTGGATTAACGGGAAAACGCTAATCAAAATCGTTAATCAAACTAACTTACCCATTAATTGCTGCAACGCAGCCCTTCAGCAAACAATTCATAAGAAATCGTACATAAATCGAAAAAAAAACGAAACAAGATGGAATGGAAAGCTAACGAGTAGTTCTACAACTCTTATGTTTATGAAAAGCCAAGATCATGTACTCGCCGGCCGGAAAACTCGCCGCAAGCCGGCTGTTTCTCAAGAACAGCAGAAAAACCAGAAATCCGAGACTAATCATACATAAAACCTACTCAAATCTCAACTGATTAACATGAAACTTAAATCCGTTATTCTACAAGGTATAAGGAATTCAACAAAGCAAGGATCAACAAGATCCAACGGCTAGATCTTAAGAAAACCCGAAATGAACACAGTAGGTATAACCCTATTTGATCGCCAACAAGCTGCAAAATCACACCAGGAGCCTTCCTCTCGTTGTCACGAATCCAACGAGCCAAAGAACACCCAATTTGGTGGCCGGAGGAGGGAGAACGGAGGGAAAGAAGTTCGCCGGCGGTAAAGGGAAGAAACAGAGCATCGTGGGAAAGAGAGAAGGAAGGAAGGAGAAGAGAAGGAGAAGGGAGGAAGAGGAGGGGAAGAAAAGAGGGGAAAGGGGGAAGGGAAAGCCGGAAAAGAGGGGAAAAAGCTGGGGGAAAGGGAGGGGAAGTCTTCCCTCCCTGACAGGGGAGAGCGACGGCCGACGGCCGTCCTCGCGAAAGAGAAAACCCACCGACTCGAGCATGATCGATCTCCAAGGCATGTGAGATCGATCTCCTTTGCAATCGAGATCGATCTCCCTGAAATCCAGATCGATCTTCTTTGCAAATTTCCATATCGATCTCCCTAGCCATCCAGATCGATCTCCTTTACTCAGAAAGGCAAACTTGGGCTAAAACACAAGCCCAAGCTCGGGTTCCCCTAGCCATTCTAAACAAACATGAACACAGACAAGGCCAGTGTGTGCACACGCGGGTGTGAAACAAACCAACAAGGCGCAATTTACCAAATTGCCCTTGCGGTCTACAACGAGCCACATGGATAGAGGGACAGGTCCTCACATGGCGGGGGCGGTGGAGGAGTGGAGGCTGCGGGGAGAGAGATCGAAGAGAGGGAGAGAGGAGGAGGAAGAGGGACTTGGATCTCCGTCATCCTCTCGCCAAGCAGGTCGCCGTCGCCTAGCCCCCGATCTCCGTCGTCCTCTCGCCAAGCAGGTCGCCGCCGCCGTCGTTTCCCCGAGTACACCACGCCCTCCACCACCAGCGCCATCTCGGTGGCGCGCGGGTGGTAGTGAGGCGGGTTCACCCTGCCCGGCTCGAAGTCGGCCCGGACGAAGGACATCCCCAGCGTGTTGAGGCCGGGGAACAGGGTAGGGGTCACCGAGACGCCCGCGAAGCCGGTCATGGCGAAGACGAAGTCGCCGGCAGTGACATTGGAGGGGCTCTTGCATGGGAGAGAGGAGAGCCCGAGTGGGTCGACCTAGACCGAGCCAGGGCAGGGGACGCAGTAGTCCAGGACGGGGTCCGGGTCGCCTGACGCGGGTGGGGTGAGCCCGATGAAATCTAGGAGAAGAATAGCTAAGATGCTGGCTAGTTTCCCGGCGGCCATCTCCACGTCGGTAAAGCTAAGATTGCGGCTGTGTGGTACTTAGTACCAGAGGAAAAGCTCCCGCGGTAACGGGTGAAAACAGGTCAACCGGTCACGTGCGTCGCACGTGACCGGTTTTCCGTGAGAAATCTAACGTCGTTTGAGGGCGAGGACTAAATTACAACATTTGGAAACTATAGGGTATGATAATGTGATTTTTAAAAATGAAGGTAGTAGAATGACAAACCCTGAAACTACACGATATTAAAGTGTATTTTGACCTTTATTATATAATATCAACTTTTATGAGTCATAATTTGACTCATCTATTTTCTCAGGAGCTGAGTCATAAATAGAGTGACAGTTGAGTCATATGGAGGGGAGGAGAGAGCATTGACGGTGGGTGATTAGGGTAGTGGTCCGAGTGGTTACCGATGTCATGTGACACAAGTCCAGTCTAGTATAATATAATAAAAGATTATCCGATGGCCGATCGAAATGAAGCACGTGGGGGAAAATAAGCAGAAAATGAGATCGCGCCATCGCGGTTACTTCTTCGCCTGCGACCCCGAAACCCCCCAAGCGGATTACCTTCGCTCCATTCCACATGCCCCACCCACCTCTCTCTATCTCTCGTTTCTTTCGATCAACTAACCATCGCCAACAACCTATCTTTATTGGTTCTTGATCCCGGATGAGGACGTCTCTGCGGAGATTTTGGTATGGAAGAGTTGGAATCTGGGGAATCAGCAGCCACCTGTTAGCAGCCAAAGAATTTATTGGTAAAATTTAAGCTTGAACACAAAAGGTTGACGTTTTCAAATTGACAACATCTAATCTTTAGGTTGCTTTCACAATCTATTCATTGTGCATTTTCACTGAATCCGTGGTATGCATTTGGTCCGTATTTGGGTATAGTTTTGACTTGAGGAATATTTTGGGTATAATTTTGACTTGAGGAATATTTTGGGTATAGTTTTGACTTAGGAATATTCTGTGAAAGCCAACAAGAAGAACATTTGGTTTATACTGAAATATGACATTAGCTATGGTTATGGTTTTACTCAAGATTGTTTAAGAAAATCCAGAAAGTGTTTGCCTCATTCAGATGCCAAAACCACGTGCAGTACCCTGCTAACATGCCATATGAGTTTCACATATAAGTGGTGTATTAACTTGCTAAACGTTTCATTAGTTGTAATGCGAATGCTGTTTTAATTAGTTTATTTTAAGCAATTGGAAAGAATTGGATACAACTTAGGTCAAAGCAACTCAAGGCGTAAATAGAAACCGTGTCAGGGGCACGGGCATCCCACTAGTGTGTATTTCATATGATTCAGAGTAGTAGAGATCAAAGAAAAGATGTTCTGGAGAAAAACATGAGAAAATCACAGTTGGAAGCAAGTCTTATTAGTGTGTTCAGGCTGATATTATTTCCTCATTGGTAATAAAAGACATCAGGATTGTATTGTTACATTGGAAAGAATAGGTAATGGATAATTGCTTTCTGTAAGATAGGACTAAATGGTTGACAGTGTGATGGGTTAAATTGTCGCCAGCCGCCTCTGGCAGAAGGATTCAATCCTGTCACAAGCCTGTTGCAATAGATCTGCAGGAACTCCGAAGAATATTCTCACCCAGTTCTTCATCCCAATAACAAAACCTAAAAGACATCACATTGAATGTAAGAGACCATACAACTTAAATTAGGGCTTAAAAAAATGTGGATTTGTTTCGCAAATACGCTCATGCTTATATTGCAGATATTTGCATCATTGATGTTTGTAAAACAATAATAAATAAGTCGGAACACAAAAGAAGGAGTTTATTGACAATACAGCAACAAAGGAAAACATGTTTGCAGAAGGCACTGTGTATAAACTTAGTTCATGTCTTGGGGTAGTGATCAGTGATTCAGTATTTCGCTCTAAGCACAGATACAGACTCATTGCCTACACTACACTGCATGATATTAGTTGCAGACCTTTCAGTTTCCCCTTATGGTGTTAAAAAGATTTAGTAGGAGTTAAACATGGAATCACAACAATATGCTGAAGAGAAGAGGATAAAGATGCTAACCTGGCAGAACCAGCACAGATTCTTCTTTCATCAACTCCCTAGCAAAGTCTTTGTCATTTTGGATACCAACAAGCCGTTTCGTATTGATTTCAACCTGCGACAAAACTACCAGAATTATGCCCGACTCATTGTTTTACATGTAAAGAAACTCACAGAAGCAAAAACCGAACCATCATGAACATCGAACCCTGAGGCCTCGAATAACATCTCAGCCCTTCAATTTGCTCAATTCTGGTACAGAGTTCATCTGCTGATGACTGCAATGTCCTAATAACATTCTCATGAAAGTTTTCAGAGGGACCTGACAGTATTCCTGGAACTGCAGCCTGTTGGGAAGTTTGTGTTGAAAATTAGTTTTGTACCTCCATGGACACAGACTCACATACATAGGTTTCTTGTTGTAGTAAAACAGTCACATGGTACATGAAAAAAAGTACTCCTCACCTGAACTACAGAAGCAGGACCACTGTTAACGTTCATAAGCACCTCAAGCTCCTTCTTAAGCTGTCACAGTGAACGAAACAGCAAAGATTTAAGTCAGTATTGTTCAAAACTTTTCCAGACTTACATAGAGTATGCTGAAAGAATGCTGCTCTTGATGGTGTCAAAGATGCCAAAGTGAGACACCTTAGCACAGAGAAATCAGCAACTTCAAAGTTACAGCTCATTGCAAGTATAGTGTAACCTCTGGCAAAGCATACAGATTGTATAACCTCTCAAACTTGTCAATTAACAAAAAGCAAAAATAGTGGTAAATACATAGCAGAAATTCCATCAACAAATGTCATTATGAAATACTTTCACATGAGAATTTTAAATGTCATTATCTACACTGAAATTCTCATCAACAAAAACATTCATAAGCAATTTTTGTAGCATATCCATGTCCAATAATCAATCCTTGTTATCTCATCATTTCGGCAAAAAATATATCCTACGTACTTACATAGATCTTACTGACTTCTTATTTGCTCACAACCCCTGTAGTTCAATTGCTTGATGGAAAACTAAAAAGAACCTCTAACTATATGGGCTCATCCAACAATCCCCTTTTCATTATTACAGTTCATCAATGCTGGATGCAAATGTAGCATAAAAGGTAAGCTCCAGAAGAATGAAATTGCAGAGATAAATCAAAAGGTGCAAACCCATGATACTGTGTAGAAGCATCAAAGCAAAATCCATACTTGTCTAAGAGTGCCGTAAGGATTGCTCAAGGCTATCCATCCAAGACGCCAACCAGGAACCATCCAACGCTTCGACAATGACCCTATGGTGATAACTGGTGCGATATGGGAAAAGGAGGCCATTGGAACAAATTTGCTTGCGCCAAAGACCATATGTCCATATACCTCATCAGCAACAACTGGAAGATTCAAATCTCTTGCAGTTTCAGCTACCTGCGACAACAAGAACTCTCAGGTGATACGTCTGATCTCTGCATATTTTATCATCTGCATTGCCAGAAACATCTTCAGTCTATGATAAAGCCACTCATGCATCATTTCATTCAGTCATGAACTATGAAAATCGATTTGTTGACAATGCTTATGCATGATGAATACAAGTAATATAAAGGTTTCGATAATTCATGTTAAGTAAAATGAGAGTTTACCCGCCTGAACAGAACAACTAGATCTATCGAATCTCTTAGACCATAAATGTTTTTGTTTTCCCATAATTAATGCCTTCCATGAATTAAATTAAACTATAATGGTTCTTCACACTTCTTTTTAGAGTTTCTCAGATTCCCCAAAACAAACCAGACCAAATCAAATAAAAGTATGGTTTCCATTCATTCTTTCAAATCCACACCTTTGCTTGCTCTTATTCAAAAATCCAACCGACGAAAGATTACTTTAGTTTGCCAACATCACCATAATCACAGGTAGTAGCATGAAAAAGGCATTACATTACCTGCCGGAGGTGGGCTGCGGAGTAGACGGCACCACAAGGGTTATTGGGGCTAATGAAGACGATGGCAAGAGTATTATGGTCGGCAAGGCGTTGGACTCCGGCGAGGTCGGCCTCCCAGGAGCGGTGGGGGAGAAGGTCGTAGTAGCGGGGCTCCACGCGGGTCATCGTGCACGCTGCCTCATACAATGGAAACCCGGGCCGCGGCAGCAGCAAGTTGGGGGAGGCGGCAGCGCCGCGGAGACCGGCGAGCGCGGCCACGCTGGTCTGGATGGCCTGGGTGCCGCCGACGGTGAGGTAGACGTCCTCCTCCTTGATGCCAGTGGTGGGTGTTAGACCCCATGATAGGTATTCCGCCACCGCCCTGTGGGCAAAAGCTAGCCGTTAGGGACTGAGCAGGTAATATTGGATTTACCTGGGTAA
Organism: Narthecium ossifragum; assembly: GCA_963920575.1. Taxonomy (NCBI): domain Eukaryota; kingdom Viridiplantae; phylum Streptophyta; class Magnoliopsida; order Dioscoreales; family Nartheciaceae; genus Narthecium; species Narthecium ossifragum. Next base: position 3,185,066 of record OY986965.1, on the reverse strand, counting down.
TCGAGATATCAAGATTAAAAAGAAAAAAAATAGTTTCTTTCTTTATTATTTTTTGAGTTATTTACTTTTGAGACCTTAAAAACTTTTTAAATTACAAATGTACCCTTACAATCTTTGCCTTTACATATGTACCCTTGAAAACATTATGATAATGTTAACCATGCCCCTCCGTCCAAGTCCGTACATATATTTAAATTAACCAGAGTAGAAACATAACCAGGGTGGGAAAAATTACTTAATTGCCCATCCCCATTAACATCTAACTTAACCAGAGTATAAACATAACCAGGGGTATAATTATCTTTTCAAAAGATTATTTAACGATATTAGGTATATTCTAGGCATATTTCGTGAATAGTAACCAGCTAGTAAACGGAGGATATGGTTAACATTATTACAATATTTTCAGGGGTATATATGTAAAGGCAAAGATTGTAAGGGTACATTTATAATTTAAGAAGTTTTCAAGGTTTCAAAAGTAAATAACCCTTATTTTTTTGCGGATACGGGGTGTTTGGTGTGGAGCTAGCTTATTCAGAGTTAATGGGGATTAAAAGGATTTTGAGTTAGCTTATTCTGAATTAAGAGGGGTTAAGAAATGAGAATAGGAAAAAATAGACTGCTGATGATAAATGGAATGGAGATAAAATAGTAATGATTATTTTACATTCATTCACGAATGAGATTCATAAATAAATAAATAAATTCATGAAATGATTTGTCATTAATTTATAAAATAACTAAATAGGATGTCACCATCAAATATCAAAGGTTTTCCTGGGATCAATCTCAGAGAGACGTGGAGAAGAATGGGCAATGCATGCACAACCTTATCTCTCTGTCTCTCATCAGAGTTGCGTCTGTCTCACTGTCTCATATAAAATTGGCCCAACAACTTATAACTAAAAAAACAAACCCCACCTTGAAACATCATATGGTCTTATCCATTTGTTTCGTTCGTTGTAAACAACCCTAATTTGCAAATCCAAAAACCTCGGACGAGATTATTGATAACAACTAGTTTATGTTAAATTTATTGAATGTTATTCTTTAGATCGAGATGGAGCAAAGTTATGATCGGAGTGAAAGAATGACTTCCGTTGACTAATTTAATTTCACGTTTGACACATATTTTGAAGATGAAAGTAGTAATTACTTCGGGAGTTTATATCACATGTACATAAAACAAAGACGTCCCATTTGTTTATTATGCCTAACAAGTAGAAAAGACATAATAGATTATTCAATGGTGAGATATTGATGGTCTGTTTGGTTCATTTTATAAGATAGAGATGTATAACTTATACATACATGATGGATATTTTATAATGTTATTTTCCAGGGTTTGGTACAACGTGACATAAATGATGTAAAGTATGATCCATTATGAATAGATAAAAATATTTTTTTATTAAAGATGTGATTAAATATGAGAAAATATGGGCATTATAACATCTACCAAAACCAGACAATATGATGGACTTCGTATAAAGTTACATCGACTTAAAAGTGGTAAAAATTTAATCCGGCATGAGACTATCTTTAATTATCCAATATAAAATATTATATTATTTATTATCGCACTAAACACCATAACGTATAATTTTATACTACACATATCTCTATAACTTTGGAGACTGATCCATCGTATAGGTTTGAAGTTTCGGACCTTATCGTCATCAGTCCAATAGAAAGCAAGAAGAAAGGAAAAAAAAAAAGACCTTTTTAACTTCAGTGAAATCTCTCATAATCAACTATCAGTAATCTATTACTAGTCATGGTTAGATGGCTCAACTAAGATAAGAAGACCAGGAACAGATGCATGAAACCATGTGAACCACTCACTCGAGTCCTATGAGACGGGAGAATTGGTTGGCAACTACGAAACAAGTACTAAAATAGCTGGTATTCACCATCCAAATTAATCCACGTAACGGAAAATGCCGTGGAAACAAACACACGCAAAAAAGATGAGCGAGGAAAGAAGAAGAAAAGGAAGTCCCACAAGAATGACGCACCTCCGAGCTGAGGAGAGGCCGAACGAGGGGGCGTAGCTGTCGAACCCCCCGGTGGAGGCCGCGGCCACCAGCGGCCCGGCCACGTCCAGCCCTTGGCGGAAGCAAGGGTAGGCCGAGGCGTCCCCGACGCCGAGCGATATCAGCCGCTTCTCCGGGTTGACGCAGGCCATCAATTCCGCCACCAGTCCTCGTATCGAAGGCCTCGCCGCCGCCGCCTCCGTCGACCGGCCGGTGTCGCCGCCCTTAGCGAAAACCTTCGTACATGAAAATAGCGAACATATTAGTGATTTAAAAAAAAAAATAAGAAGAAAATTGAGGACTAGAGAGGTTTGATGGAAGTTAATTGCCTGAATGGCAGCAGTGGAGGGTGCCATCGGAAAGCAAAGTAAAAAGGAGGTTTATCGAGGGACAAGACCACGTGAGAGAGCTCTTATATAGACGCTGAGGTCTGTGTACTCGCGGTGAGCTTACCACCGCCGCCCATGAAGCTGCCAATGAATATTTGGAGTCATATATGGCTTCTTTTTAGCAAAATGATGTATATGAGTTGGCTATCAAGCCAACCTTACGTGTGGGGTTTGAATTGTCACCACGTGGCAATCCAGATTTCACAATTGATGCTTAACGGGTCGGATTTACTCACTCATGACCCGTTAAGCTTTGTTCATTCATCAAACGAGTACATCTGCTCCAGTACATCTGCTCAGTGACCATACCAACGAGTACATCTGCTACAGTACATCTGCTCAGTGACCATACCATCTCCTCCATTGTTCTTCCAGGGCATCATCCATCTCAGCAACGGCTTCCTCCATCCATCTCGGCAGGGCGGCGACTTCCTCCATTAGACCGGCGTCCAAGTACAAAAATTAATCCCAACAAATTCAAGAGCCAAGCGTTTTTAGAATATAATAATATATATATAGAGAGAGAGAGAGTTGTCTTCTTTGTTTCAGTCATACGTATCTGACGTGCACATAACCAAAGGAGAGAGAGGAAAAGAAAAAAAAGAGGCAGCGGCTGACTGGTCACCGTGCCATCCAGCACATAAGACCCATCTCTCATCTCTCTCTCTCTCTCTTGGAATGGCTTTTGTGACATTGAAATTCATACTATTTCCATTAGTCATGTGCTGCACATAAATGTCCTCTTCCATAGACTTAAATTGGATGGGTTAATCATCACGTGTGTTACGTTTTTTATAACCATGATAAGGTGACAAGTGTTAAGTAAAGTATAGTGATTCGACCTAAAATAATAATTGAAAAGGTGTTTGACACCATATCAAATGTAAAAAAAAAAAGATAAAAATCATTTTGATCCCCTCTAGTTATAGGATTTTTTATTTTAAACCATGTGTTTTAAAACGTAACAAAACATACCCTGTAGTTGCAATATTTTTATTTTAAATTCAAATTTAGTAACGGTCGTTTGTTAAAACACATGATTTAAAATGAAAAAGAAAATATCATTTTAGTCCCCTCTAGTTTCAGGATTTTTCATTTTAAACCCTATGGTTATAATAATTCATTTTAAACCCTATGGTTATAATAATTCATTTTAAACCCTATGGTTATAATAATTTCATTTTAAACCCAAATTTAGTAATGACTGTTACGGACTTAACGACAAACGATCATCTCGTCGTCAGCCTCGCCGCCAGGTCGTTCGCCGCACCATTACAATCATAGTTGTCAAAGCAAGCATCCCATGCATGGACCAGCTGGGTGAAGAGCATGTTGACCACAGACAAGTCTAGCGGGTACTCGAGGATGCGCTGGAGGCGGAGCAACATCTTGGTTTGCAATGGAGAGAGCTGGGAAGAGCTTGCATGGGTGACGGCGACAATCTACAGGAGTAGAAGGCTACCAATATAAAGGGAGAGATTAGAGTAATAGCCTCTTGGGTCGCCTAAGATCTCAGCCTGTCGAGAGAGATCTGGAGATGGCGTACCAGGCAGTCTAATGGCGGGAAGCCGCAAGCGACTAGAGGGAGATAAATGAGAAAAGAGAGAACATAATAAACCAATCAACATTGAGTCAAAGCTAATTTGACGTTAAATCTGTAACGGCCGTTACTAAATTTGAGTTTAAAGTGAAATTATTGTAATCATAGGGTCTATTTTGTTACGTTTTAAAATACATAGTTTAAAATGAAAAAAACCATGTAACTAAATGAGACCAAAATGATATTTCCCCAAAATAAATTATTAATGATCGTTAAGTCAAAAAACAGCTGTCAGTAATTTAGGCTTTAATTGAAATTATTATAATTACAGAGTCTGTTTTATTACGTTTTAAAATAAAAAACCCTGAAACTAGAAGGGACCAAAATGATTTCTTCCCAAAAAAAAAATATGTCTATGTTGTTTATTATCTCAATAAATATTGGTTTCGACGGTGATGCAATACAAAATATCACTTTTTCATTCTAAGAAATCACATACAATTCCGATCTGTATTGTATTATTAATGCAATCAAAATCGAAGCACTCATAAACTACTACTTAATTTCTAACACAATTTAAGCGTGGCCACCACCAGTCCGAGGTTACTCTCAAAACAAATTTATGATGAAAGCGGCTACATCCAATCCGATGCAAAAAAATAAAATAAATAAATAATGCATTTGAACAGCCCAAACAGATTTTAATAATATAAGCCGCATCATCATCTTAAGCTTAAGCTAGAGGCTAACCGCCACACATTAAACCTCCGTTTTGTGGCACATTGTGTTTTTTATGACTGGAAAGATCTCGTTGTTTTTATAAACCATATTATGTTTTTTATGACTGGTAAGATTCGATGTTTTTATAAACTGTGATAATGTGCAGTGCAACGACGGCTGCTGAAAAATTGGTTAGTTATGACACATTAATAACTATGATAGAAAAATATATTCACATAATTTATTATTTGAATGTATGTTTATTTTCAAATTTATAGAACAAAATATTAATCTATTATTTAATTTCTATGTATGTTACACCGCAGCTATGGTGTGGTCAAATAAAAACACATAAACTACTTCGCCTCTAAAAAAGTTTTGACATGGTCCCCATTAACTGCTATTGTTTCCAAATAAGATTTTTATAAACACGAATAAGTTCGATTCTCAAAATAATGCATTTAATCGGCACAAACACACCCATACACACAAACAAGACATGAATGACATCTTTTCCCTTTTTTTTTTTTTTGAGATTTTGTCTCATCGGCCGAAAGAATAAATTTTGAGATTAACCCTTAGGGTTAAAGGAGGGGTATTCCAAGAACATTTTCGAATCCATTACTTATTACACACTTTATCTCTAAACATCATTTCTCTTATTTCAAATAATTATTATAAAATTATTCTCATTCTCCGTTTTATTTTTTTCTTATTCCAAATAATCATTACAAAATTATTCCTAAAACCTGAAATAAAATCCCTTAATCATAAATAAAATTATTCACATACCAAACTAGTAAATTAGATGTTGTAATTTCTACGCCAATACCACCGCATCATCCCCACTTATGAAATAATATATAAGTTTTTTCAAATTTTTGCTGGACCAAACTATTGCTTCAGCATAGGCATTTAAATTTTAAACAAATACTACAAAAGTTCCTACAATGACTCGATGGTTGATCCCACATGGGAAAAGAACCCACAAAAAAAAAATTAGCATGTTCTTTTAACACGTGGATCTTGGCACAATCTGACCTGGTGTCAAAAATTCCACACATCAATTTTTTTGACTCATTTGTAAGAGGTTACTTCAAAGAACAATCTTTTATGTATATAAACAAATGACATACATAATGCACATGCCACTTGATCGGTAGTGGACACCGATTCTTTCATCTAGTCCATTAATAATGGTCTACTAATAAACTAAATCAATAAATCAGTACTCACAACCATTTGAATTGTAACAATAGTGAGATACCGATTGATTGATAGAGTCTATTGGTGAGCTACCAATAAACTGAATGAATAATTCAATCCAATTCTTCCATGTAATCCATTGATGGATGAAAACACATGCCACGTCAGCATGTACACAAATCAGCATTCTACTCCGAATCAAATTCCAACCATATATTCAGACTGTAGGTATAAAAATTACAATTGTTTCAATATTAAATTTTCTTGGATGATGCATTGCTCATAGCACGTTAAGTAAAAGGTTTTTTTTTTTTAAAAAAAAAGGAAGATAATAGATTCACAAGGTAAAAAATGGACAACAGGCAAATACCATGCCAAACAGCTGGTGGGGGTTCAACGCCAACCAAGTTTTGTAAAAGAGCTCAGACTAAGAACATTAACTGGAAATCTAAAGAACATTTGAGGAAACAGAAAAAGAATTAGAAAAGTTACCTGAAAGGGGATTTCACGACGTTAGTTGATCTTGACTGCAAATCTTAAGGAAATTTTCAGATACGCGATTTCCAGCCCTGCTGCTAAACTTGAAGAGCAACAGCTCATTCCAAACAGGAGTTGCAGACATTTATTGTATGCCAAACATTTGCCATAATAACCATATGAAACAAGGATGATCGACCAAAAACATGGTTTAGGTGAAGTACCAATTTTTCATTCAGTCTTCAGACATCTTCAACATTTATGCTCTTCTCTATAATGTCAATGCAAAAGCCAACTGATTTCCCAGATGACATTGCCTCCGCGAGCTGAGAACTGGCTCTCTCATGCCGGCGAAGAATGATAATGGTGTTCAGCACAGCCCACCGTACCTGAGAATCTGCTTTCTTTTGTGTGAATCCCAAGCCTTGGAACAAACTATCCAACTGTTGCACCCACATGAAATGACACAATGTTAGACACAATTGATGTTATTGTGAGCGACTAATTGAGGTCAACCTTGGCAACATCAGCAAGTCCTCCCTCAGCGTATCCGTATAGAAGATACTCCGTCGCGACACCCGCCAATGCTATACATGAAAACCTGTCAAGCATCTGCAGAAGAAAATGCTTGTAATAGACGCCCAGCATAAACACACAATTACTACGATTATAATACTGTCATAATTTCTTTTCCGAAGTTAGTCAAGAAATTGCAAAGGAAAGCAAGATCTAACCTTTGCAGATACTTTTCCAGTATTTATCTGCATGGTAAACAACACCATGGATTAATGGCCACTGGTAAGACTAAAAATAAAATAATGATCTGTCAAACCAAACTTTTGACTCAAAACCTTCAAATCAACAAAATAACTCACAATAAAGTACGAAAGCAGTACTCAAAAAAATATCTAATGTTAACATATTGTTTTATCCGCGGCCATACTGGTCTGCTCATAGATAGGCAAAGTCTATCAAGTAACTTTTTCACACCAAACATTCCCCCCTTTGCAACTATACACAATACCAGCATTGTAGTGGTGTAGCATTCAATGCTTGTAACCTCCCGCGGTCTTGGATATGAATTCTCTGTGTGAGGAATTTGTGGTTGTATGGGTATATTTTCCCGATAAAGCCTCAATTGTTATTTAAAAAAAAAAAAATCAATGCACAAGAAAGATGACTCTCCTACTATCCTATTCAGCTCTGTTGCATGTTCTAGTTTTATATTTCTCGTTAATGCAATTTCCTGTCCCACTAGATAGATGCAATGTCCTTTCATTACAGGCAGCAGAACAATAAGCTCAATATGACGACCATAGCAGGCCTTTCCTTAAAGACAAGCATCATTATTTCAGTAGCCTAAAATACTACTTAGGTTTATAAGGGAGATACAATGAAACATGTGTTTCGCTGTTCAGAATGGAAAGCTAGACTTGTAAAAGAGCAATTTATCAATGAAAGTAAAATCCCAAATGGGAAAGTAGCTACTTTCCGTAGGAAAACTTTAAACCTTTTGCAGAACATGACAAGATAGCTAATAAGAAAGAGTGAAAAAAGAAAAGCATGCTACAATGTTTTTCTAATAATTTTCATTTTAGTTTGCCAATGTTAAATATGTAATGAAACAGCATTGCGAATTGGAAGATTGTTCACTCTAAAATACAAGCAATTGGTAAAACAATCATTTCAAACTCGTTGTCCACTGGGAAGCAGGCCTTACGGAGACTTGAGACAATGTCGGTTGACCATGATTGCTTCATAAGGGCCAAAACAGATCCATGGAAAATACCTAATTTGTTCTTTCTATCTTAACTGAAACCTCAGATCTGTGGCAGCCTGCCCTCCAAAAAACCAGATACGAAACACTTGACAATGTAGGCACAGGCTTGTTATCCAATTATTACACTCTTTAGTTACAATTTATGGATATTGGCTTGTCAAAAGCTTCAATGCCAATATAAAGCAGCTTCATCTAACATAATTTCTAGGAAAAAAATTACTGGAATAACTGAAGATTGTAGCTTAGCAAGTGATGAAATAGGACCGAGACAACTCTGATGCAGATAACTTCATAGCAGGAACTTTCGATATTACAAGAAACAGATGAAGCAATTTAAATATATGCTTTGAACGAACATAACAAGTATAGGGAACATACTTCTTCAACAAATTCAAAATCCACAAAAGCAGTGCCTGCTTGAACGTTGAGTGATCCTTCCTTCCTTAAAGCTTCTAGACTAGTTAATGTGTATCCTTTTGGTAGAACACCAAGCAAGTAGGCAATCAAGAAATGCCCTGCTTCATGCTGCAAAAGGAATGCACCCTCACAAATTAAAGATTCTGAAAAGGTGAAGCATATCCTGATAGCAGGCATCGACTAATATCAAAATAAGCCAAGGCATGATAGATCGTTCAGATGGTATAAGGATCAGAAATAGGCATGGGGTCACAAAGTTAGGCCTGTTGCATGACGCAATAAACACCAAGTGAGAAACTTCAGATCTTTAGATGAATGATTCCTACGTGAAAGTAGCTAAGAGATCATGCGTGGAACTAGTAAATTAGGTCTGTCAGACTGAACAAACAATCAGCGATGACCTACAGTCATAATTCTATCTACCAGTGTATATTCTCAGATTCTTTAGATCTGTGGGTAGCACTGTTGGCTCCTTCGCTCATAATTTAGACAATACTATGAGGAAAGGATAATGTCTAAGAGTGTCACGCATCAACTAAATCTAGACTCTCAGATCAGAAAAGGCAAGCGAACTATAGTGGACTGTTAGAAAATGATTAAAACTACTCAATATTTACAGGTCAACTTGAATCCAACAGGTGAGAACATATGCAAGTTGACTGTTCTGCAGAAGTCGAAATTGTCAGAGGTGCTGAATATTTAGTTTGAGGAAGACATTTCACTGGATTTAACAAAATTATTGAAAGTTTGACACAGATGTTTAATGGTACAGGCCACTTGTCCAAGATTACTGTGCCAACAAAAAACTAAAAGCTAATAATTCATTCAGTCTAATCACAGGACTTGACAAAAAATGCTGAGCAAAAAGATTCCAGGTAACAATGTTAGGTTATAATGTGCCAAGATTTGGTGCCTGGATTGCTGACTTGACATTGTTAGCTATTTCACATTTTACTCCGAGGCATCCAATAGGATTACGATTCTCATGATGCGGCAGATTGCTTTCCAACGACACTTAATAGTGTTTAAGGTTGAAAAGAGTAGTATGCCAAAAAATCACCTTCCAGATACAATTTGCTAAGATATCCAAGTTACCAGCTTAAAACAATTCCTGAAAGCGATTTACTATTCTAATTGCAGAATACGCATAAGAATTGGCACAGCTGCAATTAGACTATAGAGTTCCTTGTGCACCTTTATCAATATTTCTAATCTCCTAACCCTATGAGTAGATAATTTACCACCCAAACAAAAGGTTTAATAACAAAATATTATTATAGAAGAAATATTTTGTTATGAAATGTATAATCCTGCGTGAAGATAATACACTAATGCTCACTGAGAAATAGTTAAAGTAAGAAACAAGATCTATATTGTACCTGAATGACTCTGTTGTGATATTTTTGACTGACCATATGACCAATTGTGTCAAGCGCCAGATTTCTCAATCCTCCATCATAAGCAACCTAAGTGTAGGAAAACAAGCAGCAACCACTCACAAGTCACAGTAAGAGAACAGTGGTATAAGGGTGAGACAAAAATAAAGCACACCAATATACAAGTTGAAACTGATATGCTACAAGATATTATAAAGAATTGAACTATTACAGTCCCACTAAATGCTTGAAGTCAAAACCAAAATTTAAGTAACTAGACAGAAAGATGCATTACATAGATGACCAACAAATGTGCAGGAAAACCAGTGTATTAATGCAGTAGTAAAAGGAGCGCAGGATTAGGTTAGTCAAAGTTTCATTTGCCTTTCCCTCTCAGTTGTGTGAGCTTACACATTTTAACTTTCTCGTGGTGACAATAATGTATGTGCAGATGTGTATGGGCACAAATATCCTATATACACTACCTAGAATGTTTTCCAGATGTTCAGCAAATTGTTCCCTCCTGAAATCGCCTATAGCAAAAAATCGTGAAAATCACCATCCCTAAAGGTATAGAAAGAGGTGACTTTAACACAACGCAGTTGAGAAAAAACACCAAATTGGACACATAATTTTAACAAAGATTATACAGGAGACATCAACTTGCTAATGTTTGATCCGTAGCCCTGACACAGACGGATGATAAGTGACAGCAGTGAAACAGCAGAACAACAACCACTTTTGGGTCCAAAGGATGTGCTAAGGTCAACAGTAGGCCCCAGATAAAAGACAGAAGTAGTAAATGGCACTTATACAACCAAAGAATGAAGGTTTTGAGAATGCAATACCAATGAGAAAGCAAGTATCCAATCAAATAACATATAGCAAAATTGGAAAGGAGTTGAGATTAATCTGAACTAGCCTAGAGCATTCGACTCTAAACCATGAAGGGCCAAATTATTGGAAAACTATCCCCAAACACTTTTTCCTATTCCAAGTAATCATTACCCATTTATCCCCATTCCACCTACTACTATCACTCTACTTTTTCTTATTCTAAGTAATCATTGATATTTTATTCCCATTTTTCCTAACCCCAAAATCCCTTAACCCAAAATAAGCTAACCCCATACCAAAAGAGCCCATATTCACATTTTGGGCTGCTAGGCCTTGTGCATAAACCATGAAGGGGCAAATTACTGGAAAACTATCTCTCCTACCTGATTCCTTCTTTCTTATGCTGCCAACGCCCTCAAAACTCAAAGAAGTGATATCAGTTTACCTCAACTTTCAAAGTACATAAATAGCAAGTTAACCACCCTAAAGAGAGCCACAAGCTCAACCCGAGACAACTTACATGTTGAAATATAATAAATGATATTCTTACAAGTGACAAAAGGACCTACACAAAAATGACCTGTTTTAAATTTAACAAAGGAAAGGCATGTCTCTCATACAAAAGAAAACAAGCCTCACAACACTGCACTGACTCTGATTATGTAGGTAACGACAAAGAATAAACACCAAATATTGTTAGACTATCCAGCTACATAGTTTTAGAGCTACACAAACTAATTTCTCGGAATACCATGAAGAAGTAAACTATTTCCTAATATATTTCTAAACATGAAGAGACTTACCAAATCCACTGTCCCTAGAAACAATAATCCCAATGTTACATATAACAGTTGTAACTGGGAGATACCAAATGCAACCCATGCAGAGAACCCTCCTAACACAGCAGCTACCTGAAGAGTTCTCTCTATTGAACTCAATGTCACATCCACTGGTGATAGCAAAGCTGATGTATTTATTCCGTTTAATTTCAGTTCGTCCAAGCTATAAAGCCTTTGCGGCACCTACATCATAAAATACCATCAGAGCAAAGAAAAATGGCCTCTTCATCACCACCACAAGAAATGAAGAATGGTGACAATAAAGCAAATAATTGATGGTTACAAGTTGCATATGTAGTACAATTAGGACCGAATAAGCTCTTGAAAGGTCTTAAAACAGGTCATATTTGATATGGGTCACGGAAAGATTGAATCTACCATGCAAGCTCTGAGCGTCCAATACTCCTAGTGCCAGATATTTTACGGTTCAACTAACAGCAAAACCAACTTGACTATACTTTCGCATGTGAACGTTTTCTATTTATGCTCCCTTCATCAGTATTGTACAAAAGAAAGAAAGCTTCTCGTGAAATTTATTGCAAAGAAAGAGGAGAAGAAATGATTTCAAGGATCTTATTTATGAAATTGACCAGAACCAGTTGTGTTTATGATCATCATATAAGTTTTCCTAAACATTTCTACATAGATCTTCGGCCATCTCATCATTTTTGCAACTCCTAACATCAATCACGCTCGATCCTAGGCTTCAAGTGTCCCAACTTAAGATAGTCTCAAGCCAGTAGCTGTGCTCTTTCAGCCAACCAAGAAACAGCGAGTATTTGAAGTATTGCCATCTCATATAGGTCCTAAGGAATTATCTGTATCATAAGTCCTGTAAAGTTTCGTCAAGGCAAAATACAAACAAAAAACTCTTTATTCAGTGTCTAGCTATATGGTCCCGACAAACTGGCACAATTGCACCCCATCTAATCAAAGTTGAATAGCTGATACATTTCAACTATTGCACAAAAAAGACTCACATTAAAAGATGGCATCTGACAAACTTAACACACTCATTTGTCCAATGAACTTCCAATGACTCAAGAAATAGAAACTTCAGCAACACTCATAAGATGATGAAAATGTGGCAATAACTAAGACTGCTCCAAAACCAAGAGGAAAAGATACAAATACAGAAGCGCAAAATCTACATTCTTACAAAGTGTTATACTGGTCGGTCATAAAAGCTGATCTAAATGGAATAAACAACACTTCCATGAGAAACATAGCTGAGAAAATAAAACAGCAAGAAAACTAGAAGGGATTTCTGATCAAAAGACTATCATACAGTACGTCAGAAGATAAAACATGATGGATAAGGGTCACCAAATCAAACAACCTGCCTTGCAGCCCCAAAGCACTGAATCCCACTGGGCTTTCCCTGCAGCTCCTTCACCAGAGATAGAGCCCCCCTCTCATTTCCCTTCCTCAACTCCTCATCAACTTGCTCAAGTACTTGCAACCGCAGGCGGCCTACGTCAGAAGAATTTGCAGCCTTGCTAGCCACCAATCTCAGCTTAGGAAAAGCAAAAGAGGTATTGTAACAGAAAGCAAAGCCAACCATCTCATTCAGCTACGACATGTCTCACTGCCAAGAGAACTCTTTTATCCAAAACATTATTCTTCTTTTTAAACCACAGAGGTCGAATCATCCTCAACCACTCAACCAAGTGAACAATAATTTAACCAAGAAAGGGTCTTGGACAGATATTGGCCCATAAAATGACATGACTTCCTCTTCCCTCTCGTGGGACCATGCCAACTCATAGAAAACATCATAAAGCAAAATTAAATAGAGCACTCGATATCACAAGCCCAACAAGGGTCCAACTTTAATATAGAAATAAACCTCAGGGGTAAAGCACATCTAAATCTTGGTATTCACGTTTGCTGCACATCCAAGGAAGCTTGATTTATTTCATTTTCAAGACCTCGAGATAAACAAACTGGTATCCCTAATTCACAAAGAACCAACATAAAACGAGGCATCACCATAGCAGGAAAACGAAGATATCAACTTTTGTCCCAACCTAATCTAATATTGTAACTATATCAAACACAAAAAAGAGGACTTCTACAAATCCCCACGGACCAAGCATTGGTAAATTCCTGTTGATCCCGCAAAAGAACGTCACATATCTCAATCCACATTCTCTTCAAAACCTTAAAATTCCTGGGACGCCGACCCAATATCACCCTTCCCGCCTTTTCCTTGCTTCTTTGGCAACAAATCCGCATGGATATTCGGCAAAACTCCGCCATTCGCGATCGTAACAGTCCCCAATAGCTTACTCAACTCCTCATCGTTCCTCACAGCTAGTTGTATGTGCCTCGGCACGATCCTGTTTTTCTTGTTATCCCTCGCGGCATTCCCCGCTAGCTCCAAAACCTAATCAAACGATACAGAATTAGATGCACCAAGAAAGATCAAAACCCCAAAACCGACGCTAGGAATAGTTATTGAGGTGGATAGAATACCTCGGCTGCCAGGTATTCAAGAACGGCGGAGAGGTACACGGGGGCACCTGCGCCGACGCGCTCGGCGTACTTGCCGGCCTTGAGGAAGCGAGCGATACGTCCCACGGGGAACTGGAGGCCGGCCTTCTGGGATCGGGAGACGGACTTCGAGGCCTTGGGCTTGCCGCGCCCGCCCTTGGTGGATGCAACCGCCGCTGAACTCATCGCGATCTCAGACAAGAAACCGTAACCCTAGCAGAAGGATCGAGGCGGAGGTGGAGAGGGAGGGAGGCGGCGATGGTCTTGAGGTATTGCCGTATTGGAATCGGCAACTGAGAAGCCGGAGGATGAGGGGAGGGGATTTATATAGCGGAGTGTTTGAGGGGGAGTATTGTTCTCATTGGTTGGGGGAGGACGCCACGGATCGCCAGCCTGGCATTTCTTGGCTGAGAAAATTCGAAGAAATCAAACAAATATCAGCATTGTTTTGGTCTTGCGCCTGGTAACGGGTCGGGTCCTACGTGAATCCGGTTTCAAATCCGATAACCACACATTTAACTCATGTCAATTTACCAAAATGATTTAATTATTCGCAACGAATTTAAGAATGAATATTTTTGGATTGGATTAAAGCCTAGATTATCGATATAGTTTGAAATTATCTACACCCTTATAAATTATATTATTTGTCTTCATAGAGTTTGAAATTATTTCTATATATAATTTACAAATGACTTATTTATAACTTTGATATCGAAAGCTGCTCATGCCCAAATTCGAGCCCAGTTCAATCCTGAGTTTAAAAGTTGGCTATAAGGAACATTTAGAAGGTATTTGTCCTCCAAAATCATTTGATTACACCTTTTTATACCATTTTTAAAAATTATGGTTTGATCTCCAAGACAAACACAAACTAAATAAGAGTTTCATTTTTCATTTAGCAGTCACAATTATACGTGAATACAAATCATTTGTTTCGTCTTCTAAATAAATAAATTCATAACTTTGCATATATGTCTGAATAAAAATTAATGGAATATTTTGGTCACCTCCAAATCATCCCATAAATAAAAAAGAGATTTTGAAGATATATAATGGATTTTTTTTCATTGTATAAAAAAATAAAAATCCATTATATATCCTTGATAAAGCAATGGATTTTAAAAAAACACAAACTCACACACAAACAGATAAATAAATCAACAAATAAATATATCTATTTATTTTGTGTGTGTATAGACTCATTTTGGAAGGGTATAATAGCAAAATGTGTTAGGTAATTTTATATGCATCAAACAATTTGATAAGTGCACCCATCCAATTTAATCGGTCATTAATCATCGAATTTTTTATACTAGTTCGATGTTTTTTATCGAATTTTTTTATACCAGTCCGAGGAATCATCCACCGAATTATGTAATTTAATAATATTTCACGGAAATGGTATAAAAAAATTCGATGGAACTGAAAAAAAAAAATGAAAAATGAGTGTAGTGCACTGTCAAATTTATGTGGTGCATATAACACGACCATGAAACTAAACAAAGGAACTAACATAGCATTACCCTCCATTGACCTCGGCGGGGAGGAGAAGAGGCGGGGGGCGGCGGGGGAGAGATGGAGGTGCAGTGGGCGCTGGTGGCGCACGGGGTGGTGACGGTGCTGGTGGTGGTATCCTTTCTATGTGGCCACTGGCCCATCTTCCAGGGCACCTTCGTCGAGCGCATCCACTACTTCCTCACCGTCGGCGCCTACGACTACTTCTTGTTAGTATTGGGATTTTTATTCCTAGCTGTTACCTCGTGTTCTGATTTGATTGTTTGATGAGATTGGCTTGTTGGGTCGGTTTCTTCAATGGCTTTTGGCATCTGGGTTTGGTTCTGACGGCGGCTAATTTTAGTCTTTGTGGGAGTTTGGATAGTTTGATGCAAACTTAATTCATCTTAGAACGTAACGTCATTCATGAACAGATTGGTTGTTAGAGATGCAAAGTTGCTGGTTTTGGTGATTTTAGCATCTGGGATTGATGCAAATGGTGCTCTTTTCGAGTATTTAGATGGTTTGCTCCGATTTTACTTCATTTTAGAATCTGGGTATTGTCCTCTTGTCATATGAAGGTGTCTTTCTTTTTTTTTTCGTTTGATGATACTAGCATATCTGGGCATGATTTGGATTGTGGACTTCCGAGGTTTTGGGATATTGTGATGCCGCACAAAATCAGCTCTGGGATAGGTAGGTCGGTTTTGGATTTTTCCTTGAATTTGAGTGACACTGGATTGGCTAGTTTATGAATCCTTAATGGATTGGTTTTAGCACATGGGTTTAATACCAATGAATGTTTTTCTAGCATTAACCTAATATTATTAAATCCAATCTATCTGCGGGGGTTTGATCCAGCACAAAACGCAGTGACAAAAGTTTGAACAATCTTTCTAGCTTCCAAACTAGTAATCTCTTCCACATTTTTAAGCCTTGAGGTTGCAGGACTGATTGTAGAATGGAGTCTTTTTGCTCCCCTTTTGAGGTTCTGTCAGCATTTGAGAAATTTCAATGGGAGAGTGGATATTCCCAAGATTGGATGTCGATGACATTCTCTTGATGGTTTCAACAAGACATGTAGTGTACTGGCTTTGTTGGTGCATTGAAAACATAGGTTTCATTTTTGCAATAATTTCTGCTAGAATTTAGGCAAACGAGATGCCATTCAGTGGACCTGTAGACATTCTCTTTAATGATGAACATGTATTCTTCTAGTTTATGCGGTGAGTTATGTGTAGGAACCTTAGCTTGGGTCTGTTCTATTCTCGAGTACAAGTAGAATAAGATTGGGCTAAAGTAGCGGCCATTATGGGTCTCGTATATGCTCAAATTTCATTTAAAGATCTCTGGTCTGGGCAATGGATACATTAACTTGGATGGAAGAGTCACTGGAATTATTCTAATAATAATTAGGCAAGATCCTGCATCATAAACTTTTATGTACACTACACTGTCACATACTTTTCAGACTAGAATAATTTCTGCACTGTTGGATTTATGTTCTTCCCATCTATTCTGCCTTCTGACTTGCCAAATCAGATAACATGGCTTGAGAACCAAGTCGGGGAAGTCCTTAACCTATGTAAATTGAATGTCGATGTTTCAAAATCGGATGTTGATGTTTTACGGTCATAAATGATCAAGTGAAAATTCACATTTACCTGATTATTGTCCTTGAAATTTTACATTTACTCATATACTTTCTTGGCATCCATGTTCTCAATGTCATTTTTGCCATTGTTGCAGACGTTTCGTGGCTGTTGTATGTGGCTCTAGAGGTAGAGATGCAATCCTGAAAGTAGAATATTATTGTTGTGACCGACCAAATCCAATCTTACAGGTTTGCTTCGTACTCTAGTTTTTTCGCATCGTCCATTTATTCACATGGGAGGTGCTGGTTTATGACAGCTGAAAGTGAAAGCTGATAAATTATAACAAATAGGAAATAACAGTTGAAGCCACCGTTACAAATTTCTGCAGGGTCTCTTTGGGTATTAATGTTCAAGTACCGATGGATAGAAAGCCTTAGACATATTGCATTTGGTTCATTTTCCCTTAAATATATCTGCCGCTCCGTGATGAACATGCACTTAAACTTCTAAACGCTCAAGGTTCCCTTATTGACCTGCTCTTTCTTTATGTTAATATTACTCTGAATGGATGATAGTCTATTGCAAACAAGGTACCATAACCTTCCTTTCTTCAGTTAGCTTCTTAGTTTATCATCATAGATTTTGGTAAATTGCCTGCTCTCTCTATACCCAGCATGAATTGCAAGCTTAGCTGTATCTGGAATTTCAGAGCAGTCTTCCCTCCGGGAAACCATTTGGCTTAAGAGGAAGTGATCGCGCTTATTCATACCCTAATGATTGGGAGACAAATGGCTCACACTGACTCCACCATTTGTATGCGCCTCAAATTTAGCACGCAAAACCATGCCTCTCCCAATTGTCTTTTATTGGTCAAAAAGCATCTTGAATGAAGATGCAGAATAATCTAAATTTATCAAGGCTGTAGCTGATCATTGTTCTTTATTTCACCATTTTGGATGAGTTATTATACAGCTTGCCTGGCTGGAAGCTCCAATTGTTTTGATAGTGACCAGACGAGAACATGTATTAAGAGGGTCCTGATACAGAATTATCTTGCAGTTCATTATATATTTGCTAAGCAACAAGACATACTTTTGTTCTCACATATTTAACACATTTTCTTGTTCATTGAAATGATTGGTCTTCCTTGCAGGTCTTTTATCTGACGATGGTTGGGGCAACATATTTTTTTATAGCAAAATCATCCTTCATATATATTCCTGGAGTCTATCTCAGCGAGATGCATAAGTAATTATCCAAACCATTAAACAGCTTTGTTGCTTTTAGACCGTGGTGGTTCTCAAATCATGATTTCGAATATGTCATTGTCCCCGTACTTGATCTTTTTCCCCTTGTTTTTTTGACTGACTCTCCTACATTGGACATCCACCACTTTCATTTGATTTTGCTTTGAGATTCTTCTGGCTTATCTGGAATCTGCAATATCATCGTGCAGGTTCATAGGCACTTTTGCTGCTGGTGTAGGTGTACTTCTTTTCGTATTGACGAGCTTCTCTGATCCAGGAACAGTGAAAGCTGAAAATGTGTATCAGTATCTCTCTGCCTATCCTTATGATAATGTAATATACAACGAAAGAGAATGTTCGACTTGCAAAATTCCAAAGTTGGTGATTATTCTACTTGCCATTATGATTTTTTTTGTGCTTTATCTTCTTTCTGCATATTGAGATTGGAATTGCCTCCAATGCAGGCCTGCAAGATCTAAGCATTGTAGCGTCTGTGGCCGCTGTGTTGCACGGTTTGATCACCATTGTGGATGGATGGTGATGTTTCTCTAGGAATCTTTTATCAGCTTTTTTTTGCAAATTTGAAGATGCTTTAACGTCTTCAAATGATCACAGAATAATTGCATTGGAGAGAGAAATACGCGTTACTTCCTGGCTTTTCTCATTTGGTAAGGATCTGTTTATTTTGTAATTCTGTTGCTAAGATCAACTGAAGGTTAGTCCTATGACCGTCCTATCTCAGCATCTCTGATCAATGTCTCTGTTGTAAAGTAAGTTCTGAGGTTCTGGTTGACTCGTAGGATTGATGCTAAAAATAGATTGTGTGTCTCCATATGTACAAGCTCATAAAATTTTGAGGCACAAGTAATCTAATAATTGGTAATTATGTGATTGGAACCGGACTGAAAATAGGTAACAGGCAAAGATCTGGGGAACTTAAAAGACTGAAAAATAACAAGTATTAAGGGAAGACATCTTAAATGGGAAGGTAAACTTTCTCCTACTATTGGACAAGGAAACTGTCATGTTAGTAAAAGGTCATTCTAATCAAACTGCATCCAGAGTTGCCCTGCATTCTATCAAGGAAAAACGCCTGAAGTTTTAGCATTTTGTAAAGAATAGTTGTTGTCAAAGTGGAAGGAAGATTGCTTTAGCTATATCCACTTGGTGAAAAATTAAGGTCAGGGCGTACACTTAGATCCAAGGGTATGATTTTAAGAAGACTAATCAATCGCCTTTGCAAATGTCGGTCATCCTTTTTAATTAGGCAATGAGCCTTGATCTTTTATATTGCAGGCACTTCCTGCTGTGCATGTATGGCACAATTATCCTCGTGCTGGTTCTTGCTGGTCAGCTGGAAGAGCGCAGAATTGTCTACATTCTAACTGGTAATTTCATGAACTTTCAGCAGACCTAGCTTGTTTTATTTTTCATTAACTCTGCTTTTATTTGCTTGCTATGTTTTTTTTCTTCTGTTTGATGATTCCTTGCCTTCCTTTTTCAGCTTATTATGGCGTAGAGAAATCATTCTCCAGTTTGTTTCCTCATGTCGTACAGGTAAGCTTAAATAATGTCTAATGTTTAAGCTGTACGTTGCACATTTAAATACAATGTTGTCACTGAAATTTTGCAGTGGCTGGTGGCTTCCTTTAACACCCAGATACTTCTGATCGTGTTCCTTTTAGTAGTTACCTTGCTGCTGGGAGGCTTCTTTGGATATCATGCCCATCTCTGCATAACAAACACAACAACAAATGAGGTCAGCTGCCCTTTACTCTAACTGTTTTGAGTAGTGACTAATTATTTTCATTCTGACAGGATCTAGTTTTCTGTGGTTCCAACAGACTTTCAAGTGGCAGGAGTATTTAAGCTGGAAGAGGAAGCTTAACGAAGCCAAGGCCAGCGCCGCAGCCCTGAAGGCCAGTTTAAATGCAATGAACGTAGAACAGACTAATGTAAAGGAGAGCAAATGGAGGTCATTATTTCGGAAATCTCCTCTCCAGGACGGGGAGGAGGTCATTAAGAACAACATGTACGATAGAGGATTCTTCTACAATATCTATGAGGTATTGTTCCCCTTGTCGCAGAGGTGGTCATTTTATCGCCAGAAGTCCGCATGAAATGCAGCTTATACAATGCCGAAGGATTTGGATCCTGCTTTGAATGCTCGAAAATTGGCATCAACAAGAAGACAGGATCCGAAAGCTGAGCAACCCCTTCTAATCAGCTGACGCCTGAGATCTCGGTCTACACTCCTCTGAGCCCTTTGCTTTGTAGAATTATAAAAACAGCCGTGATCCTGTCTGTGGCCTAGCTGAATATAGCTGATTATTTTGACATTTGACGTTGTGGGTGTATATAGGCCAAATATGATGTGTGAAATATTTTATTTCTCATTCAGCTGCAATGCTCTTGTTTGAATTTTTCAGCTTGAATGCTGTACGTTTGTATCCTACTATATTTCTATTCTGCTAAGTGGATCAATTTTAGCATAGATGCATGCCAAGATGGTCGAGTTTGGGTCAAATTCAAAACAGCATTTCAAGTATGATTGGTGTGGCCATGAATTCCAAGAAAAGAAAAGAACAAAAAAAAATGAGATCAAGCAGTATGGAAATATTCCGATAAAGAAATCTAGGTTTTCGCTCTACAAAATCAAAAGAAATTTAATATTAGACATGAATAGCTGATGCTCGAAATCCGGTCTCCTAGAAGCTAACCAGCTTTGTTACAAAATGGATGCCATGCTTGATGGGGACTTGGCCCTTATATATCTAGAGAGAGACCGGGAGGTAGCCAGACTAGGAAGGGATTGACTACTCCTGATCCATCCTATTTGTGTAACATTAGATCTTGTTGTGTAAGTCATATCGTTTGTTGCATGTGCCAGGTCAGCATAAGTGAAGGTAAAATCATAGGAAAATGATTCGGACGTGGTCATGTACATTGCACATCGCTTCAATCGATAGATGTCTACCGATTAATTCTTCTAATCCATTGATAGTGTTCTACCGATTTGGATCAATTAATCGATAGTGTCCCATCAATTCGATGATTGATACATTTAATCGTCTACCGATTGCTCGACATCGCCTAAATTTTTTTTTTAAAGAAAGTTCATTATCAACTGAAAAGAAGGGCGCAGGTACATTTGAACTAAATTATCGATTAATATCATATAGTTTAGTCGAAATCTTTATTCATATCTAAATTTTAAAAAATTCAAATCAGCTTATTGTGGTTTCAATTTCATCATTATTATTGGGTCCTTCCACGCCATCGCGGCAAGAGTGTCACATCATGTTTTAAATTTATTTTAATATTTTTTAATTTAATGTTGTCACGACAGCCACATCTCTCTCTCCACCTCCTCCTTCCTCCATCATCCATTCCATGTCGCCGATGTCGGGCATGGCGTCCGCCACGAGGGGCGACGCGAGCCATGGCGATCTGCAGCAACGCAACCATCTCCTCCTCTGCCCCAACAGACGTCATTTTCGTTCCAAGCGTCAACTCCACGTCAAACACCTCGGCCGTCCACTCCTCCCGCACGACCAACTGGACCCATCTTGGCAGGTCCACACCACCCTCCCCCTCCTTCCCGGCGAACGCCGCTTGGTTTCGGGGACCGTCTTGTGAGGAGCTCCAAGAGGAGAACGCCAAAGCTATAAACATCCAACTTGAAAGTGGGGCGGCGGGGATCGTGAATCTCGAGCGCACAGTAACCATCGTCGCGAGAGGACGGGCAGCCCCCGGGGGCCAAGAGGGGAGCAATACCATAGTCAGAGATGCCCGCGGGGGAGAGTGGGTCGGGGCGGAGGAGGACGTTGGAGGCCTTGACATTGCTGTGGTCGGTGCGGACGAGGGACACGTGGAGGTGGGCGAGCCCCCGAGCGCCTCCGCATGGGCCTCAAAGTCCCATTGCCCGACCACAATCTCCTTGAGACGCTTCACCACCATGGTGGCGCCCTCCTCAAGCACCGCATGTACGACATCCCTGTGGTGCCCTTTCCCATCACCTCCGTCGACATCTGATGAGACGTGAAAAGTACACAAGTTAACCCCTTAATTTACCTTTATTAGTCTTCGAGCAAGGTATTTCTAATAATCTTCATGGTATTTCAGGTACAAGAGCCTTCAACAGAAGTTAGATCAACTTTGGAGCGTAAACGAGCCTATTCGAGCACATTTAGGTACATGGGTCAACTTCAAAGATTAAATTGTATCTTCTCAGGAAGAACCAGATAATGTGCCATATATCATTGGAAAGCTCTGGAAGTCTAGTTTCTGAAGAATTTTACGGTTCATGATTCTGAGTTTCCTAGATGAAGTTATGGCATTTTTTGTACCAATGCGCAGTGCTGAATGGCAAAAGAGATAATATGCAGAAAAGAAGATCGATCCTCTGTGTATGAAGGATCGATCCCTTTTGCACATTTTCCAGTGACAGAACGCAACATTCTCTAGGATCGATCCTTATCTACTGAAGGATCGATCTTCGTCGGGGCGCAGCCAGAATTCAATAGGAGGATCGATCCTTTACCCTATAAGGATCGATCCTTTGGTGCCAGCCGAGTAAAATCAATGGTCCAGATCTAATCCGAGTGGGGGATGCTTGGAGGCTATAAATAGACCCCTTTTGGGGGATTTTGGGAATTCTTTTTGGACAAGAAGAGGCTAAGGAAATGGGCAACCCCCTTGGGCAAGGAAGGGAGCTCTCATCCAAGAGGGAGGAGATTGATGAAGAAGAGGAGGATCCATCTCTTCTCCATTGCTTCTCCATCGAAGATGAGTAGCTAATCTATTTACCTAGTGGAATACCATGATGTTTTAGATTTTATTTGTAGTTTTCTTTGAATTTGGATGTTGTAATCCTTATGAGACAAGATTGTATGGATTTATTCTTCATTTCTATATCTTTGTAGTTGGATTCTAATGTTGGATGGATGAATTCTTTGGTATGCATAAGCTAGAACCTTGTGCCCAATAGGTGTTTGTTGATATTCCCCAATGAGTAGGTTGTGCTAGAACCATGACCACTTGTGTTGAAGGGAGTCTTGGCTCTAGGTTAGGGACTTGGTTGTGTTAGAACCACTCCAATCCAGATCTAACCTAGCATCTATCCTATCTTTTATAGTGTTCTGGATTCGAGATGCTAGAACCACCTCGATCCATTACCATATTCCATACAACCCGATTCCTTGCGACGAGATGATCCTAACCCGACCTCTCGTTGGCGATGATTGAAGCTAATCCCTCGATCGTCGACTTTCTAGCATACACCTAGTGCGACGGATAGTCCTTATCCGGTTATTCGTTAGCGACGACCTTTGTTAGCCACAAGGTAGTCGATATTGTAATGTCTCGATAGGATTACACATCTTGATTCATTAGAAAGCTATGATTGAGCCTAATCCGGATTGGGATTCCCTAGGACCTCTCTCTATCCATTGAATCATTTACATGCTTTCTTAGTTTTCTTATCATAAAACCCAAAAACCATTTCTTTTATTATTCTTTATAGGAACACTTAGATTGAGGTAAGTAATTTAATTGTTTCCTTACGTATTCCCTGTGGATTCGACTCGGACTCACCGCTAGCTACCCCCAAAGGTAGTTAGTTAGGAGTTTGATTATAAATTTCTAATTTTGATCGGGCGCGTTAAGCCGCGACACTTTTCACGTCCCATCAAAGATTTTGGCGCCGTTGCCGGGGAGTGCTATCGGAAATGATTGAAGTGCTTTGCTTAATCTAATGTTTCTTGTAAATATCTTCAATTTTAAATTTTACTTCATATCTCTAAAAAAATAAATAAATAAATAAATAGAGAGTTGTACTTACAATTGTTATATCTTTGTATTGATAGGAGACGCCTTCGGCAAGACTTCGACGATCAAGATCGACGACTGACGTCTCGTGCTTGGACCGACCCATTGTAAAGTATTTCTACCTTTTGGCTTGGTCCTTGTTTATGTGATAGTACATACATGGCCGATGATTGTATGCCACCGGGTGCATTGAGTGATTATTTTTTACCACCTAATTATGCATCCGCTTATGTTAACGATACATATGATTTCTCCAACCCGGCATATGATTTGCATTCATACACCTATGATGCGGATTTGAGTAATCATCCATACTCTTGTTGGCAACCCCAAGGTTACTATCTACCTAATGTTCAACCACAAGATTTGAGCATACCGGACCAAAGTTTTGCACCTAGCTCTACATCGCCCTATCTTTGTCAAACACAATACCCACCACCCCAACATTGGCACGAGCCCTCCATTTCCTTTGAACCACAAGCACAAATAGATCCATCTTTGGATGAAAGGATCCTTAAAGCTCTAGAGGCATTTGAAGCACAAAACCAACTTATACATTCCCACTCATAATCATTAGCCAATATAGAAGTCCAAGTTGGACAACTAGCTTCCTTGATCGATTCATATTATGATGAGGTTGATGGTTGTGAGTGAGGTAATGCTTTCTAATTTTAATGATGATGCTTGTAATACCTATCTTACCAATGTTAGTGATACATGCAACTATGAGGTTCCTAATGAGGGTTCGCTCGTTCATGATAATTTGAATGATGTTTTGCCGGTCTGTGATGATATTATTGATGATGTTTTGCCGGTATATGTTGATTTTGTGAATGATTCGAAGCCTCCGATTTTTGTTAATCTTGACATTGATGAGAATGATGAATGCATGCATGATTTGGTACCTCCCATGTGTCATGATAATGTTCTTAATGATATGATTTCCAATCATATTGAGATTTCATGGGATATTACGATGCCGGTTTATGAAGCCTTCCTCAATGACACACCTAAGATTGAGGATGAATCATTTGATATTAATGTGCCGGTTTATGAAGCTTTTCATGAGGATATACTTGATTTTGATAATGATTCATACGATATTGTGTCGCCGGTTTATGAAGGTTTTCATGAGCACACATTTGATTTTGAGGAGGATGATTCTTATGATATTGATTTACCGGTTCACGAAGCTTTTTATGAGAGCTTACCTATTCTTGATGCAGTGGATGACAATGATATATTATCAATTTTCGATGATTATGGGGATGATGGTGTTTGCAATGATACATTGCCGGTTTTTGACGTGTCGAATGGGAATGATATTCTGCCTTGTTTAAATGACCATGAGGACTCTAATGATATTTGCGAGAGCTTTTATAGGAAGCCTCAAATTGAGCCTCTATCTCCCATATCATCCACACTAGTTGAACATTTTGAGGGGCCAGACCTTGTTTCGATTGAAGACCATGCCAATTTTCCACGTTATTTCATCAAGGACCTTATTGAGACTCCTCACCCTTCAAGTACTTTGTTCGCTAAGGGTAATCCCTATTTCTTTGATGAAACTTGTTTGCATGAGTTCAACTTTCTTCGAATCATGTATTTCTTTACCTTGAACCATCGGCCACCAAAAGCCGATTTTAAGATGGCCCCATTTATTACAATACATGGCTTGAAGGGTGGTAATTGGCCAATGACTGACGCTTTGCATGATTTCGTTGCCAATGATGCTTCATTCTTCTTTGATAAATCATGTTTGCATGTCTTTTCCATTCTTCAATCCATGTATTTCTTTACGTGGAACCATCGGCCACCCAAATTCAATTGTGTTGTACATAGCATAACGTCGGGCAGAAGACGGTAAAATGAGCGCTTGTTGGGAGGCAACCCAACATTTCCATGCTTCTTTGATTGTTTACTTGCTTTCTTGCATGCTTGATTGTTTTGTTTTTATTTTTGGCATGTTTACTTGATTCCAATGAGTGTTTCCATGCATCCGGTACGTGAGTTTTCGCCTTGGTATGTTTAGATCTTTGTACGATGTTAGGCCAAGACGATGATGTTTGTACTCTTGCTTTTATTGGACTAACCCTTGGTTATATTTCATATCTTCTATGCATTTGGCCAAGGATACCTTCACATGGATGCTTTGAAGCACATCAGGTTATCTCTTCCCTTTTACCCTTCATATGTGCTTGAGTACAACCACATTTAAATTGGGGGTACATTTGCATGTTCGATAACCTGTATATCTTCACTTAATTTGTCAATTTACTTGCATTGATGACTATGTGAAATTATTTTTGTCTTAGATGCTTGTCTTAGAGAACCATTGCACGGATTTTCTTGATTTTCATGTCTTATAAAAAGTTATGAATCATTGGATAAATGACATTTTTCTTTTACTTCAATTCGGCTTAACACATTGTAAGGCGAATTGAGCGGTCCGAATCACCTGCGCACATGCACTTGTATGAAGGGTTGAGTGATTATCTTGAGTAGGGACCTTGATAGATTGAGATTCTGGAGCATATTCATGATCAATTGATGTGACTTATAGTTGTGTTAGAAAATTTTCGTTGACTAGCCTTGATTCGTAGCCTTCTAGGTTCGGGTAATTAAGTCTGTGGGGTGTTTTACACCTAATGCCCTAAAGCCGCCTGGCTTGGGAGTCATTGACCTAATACTCGCTACATGGACCTAGTAGAAAGCTTAAGGGATCAAGGCACTGCACAGTCACGCTAGTTGAATAAAAGCATAATGGTCGTTAGTTGTGATTCGTGGCCTTCTAGGTTCGGGAGATTAAGCCTAAGGGGTGCTTTTACACCCAGTGCCCGAAAACCATCTGGTTTGGGAGTCACTGGCCTAAATCCTGTTACATGGACCTAGTAGAAAGCCTAAGGGATCATGACATTGCACAACCACATGCTCTATTCCTCGAAAAAAAAAGAAAGAGAGAAAAGAAAAGAAAAAAATATGATTAGTGTTGAATAAAACATGTCACATGTTCAATTGATTTGAATTGCTAAGGATGATTGATCTTGATTGGCTCCCTACTTAGATGATTACAAGACCCCGATTACTTGGTTGCTCCTTTCACGACACGGGATTGTTCAATTAGATCTTAATTGTGTCAAGTGCTTTGAAGTCTTGGAACTATATCATTTATATTCTTATTTATTTGCTTTTTACTTGGCCATGACTTGAGAGATAAAATTCGTGTATGGAAATCTACTTTGAGCATCGGAGTTGAGAATTGATTGCATATGAATCAATGCATTATATTTTGACAAATTAGTGGTTTTGGTTGTTTGTTTGTTTGTGTGTTTCTTTCTTTTTGGCTTTGCTCAAAGACGAGCAAAGTGTAAGTTGGGGGGTGTGATGAGACGTGAAAAGTACACAAGTTAACCCCTTAATTTACCTTTATTAGTCTTCGAGCAAGGTATTTCTAATAATCTTTATGATATTTCAGGTACAAGAGCCTTCAACAGAAGTTAGATCAACTTTGTAGCGTAAACGAGCCTATTCGAGCACATTTAGGTACATGGGTCAACTTCAAAGATTAAATTGTATCTTCTCAGGAAGAACCAGATAATGTGCCATATATCATTGGAAAGCTCTGGAAGTCTAGTTTCTGAAGAATTTTATGGTTCATGATTCCGAGTTTCCTAGATGAAGTGATGGCATTTTTCGTACCAATGCGCAGTGCTGAATGGCAAAATAGATAATATGCAGAAAAGAAGATCGATCCTCTGTGTATGAAGGATCGATCCCTTTTGCATATTTTCCAGTGACAGAACGCAACATTCTCTAGGATCGATCCTTATCTACTGAAGGATCGATCTTCGTCGGGGCGCAGCCAAAACTCAAGAGGAGGATCGATCCTTTACCCTATAAGGATCGATCCTTTGGTACCAGCCGAGTAAAATCAATGGTCCAGATCTAATCCGAGTGGGGGATGCTTGGAGGTTATAAATAGACCCCTTTTGGGGGATTTTGGGAATTCTTTTTGGAGAAGAAGAGGCTAAGGAAAGGGGCAACCCCTGTGAGGACCTGTCCCTCTACCCCTGTGGCTCGCTGTAGACCGCAAGGGCAATTTGGTAAATTGCTCCTTGTTGGTTTGTTTCACACCCGCGTGTGCACACACCGGCCTTGTTTGTGTTAATGCTTGTTTAGAATGGCTAGGTGGACCCGGGATCGGAAGATCCCAGCTCGGGCGCGCGAAAGCTTGCCTTTGGGCAGCTGACGACCCCTGAGCGATCGATCGCTCCTTAGAACGATCGATCCGACTTGGTGTTGGGATCGAGCCAGGCCGCGAGCGATCGATCGCTCCTTGGAGCGACCGATCGGAATCGCGTCGGTGGCTTTTCTGCTTCGCGAGGACGGCCACCGACGGCCGTCGTTCTCTCGTGTCAAAGAGGGGAAGACTTCCCCTCCCCTCCCTTCACCTTTCTTCCCCTTTTCCCGGCTTTCCCCTCCCCCTTTCCCCTCTTTTCTTCCCCTCCTCTTCCTCCTTCTCCTCTCTTTCTTCTTCCTCTTTTCTTCTTCTCCCGAGAGCTCTGTTCTTTGCCCTGTTCCGGCAGCCGAGCTTTCCCACCTCCGTTCTCCCTCCTCCGACCACCAAATTGGGTGTTCTTTGGCTCGTTGGATTCTTGACAATGAGAGGAAGATCCCTGAAGAGGTTTGGAGGCTTGTTGGTGATCAAATCGAGGGGAATCAGCCAAGGAAAGCGCAGCTAGGTAGGGTTATACCTACTGTGTTTATTTCGGGTTTTCTTGAGATCTAGCCGTTGGATCTTGTTGATCCTTGCTTTGTTGGATTCCTTATGCCTTGTAAAATAACTGATTTAGGTTTCATGTTAATCAGTTGAGATTTGAGTAGGTTTTATGCAAGATTAGTCTCGGATTTCTGGTTTTCTGCTGTTCTTGAGAAACAGCCGGCTTGCGGCGAGTTTTTCGGCCGGTGAATACATGATCTTGACTTTACATAAACATAAGAGTTGTAGAACTATTCGTTAGGTTTCCATTCCATCTTGTTTCGTAATTTTCCGATTTTTCTACGATTTCTTATGATTTTGTTTCTGGAGGGCTGCGTTGCAGCAATTAAAGGGTAAGTTGGTTTAATCAGCGACTTTTGATTAATGTTTCCCGTTAATCCAACCGTTGGATGTTTATGAAATTTGGATATGATGATCCTGGTATATACACCTACTGGTGGTTAAGTTTGATCTTGAATCCGACGTTGTTTGAATATCAGATCGACGGGATCAATTAACCCCTAAGTAGAGGCTTATGTGTTTTGTTGAATATAATATTATATTTCAGAATATAATATTATATTGCGTTTTATTCATCATCGGTTTTCGAGGTTGCTTCCCGTTGCAGGAGTCCGCGGTTGACGGTCGCGGTACCGTCGTAATGCCGGGATCCGCCGCGGATCGGTTGGCAGCGGTTGGTAGTACCGCTGCAGCGATCCAGTAGAATTTTATGATGCCTGACATACTGTTGCATGCCTTTCTTATTATATGTGTATGTCATAGCATGCATTGTTGTTGTGTGCATTAGTTGCATTGGTTAGGGCGTGGGTGATCTTTGGGTCGCCGTCCCGAGGCTGGAAGCTCGGACTTAGCCCTAGGACCGGGGTTGGGCTGTTAGGACCCGGTTTGAATTGTAGTGACCAGTCGATTCAGTGATAGGCTTAGATGACTGGAGCACTTGTGCTTGATGATTGTAGAGGTCGTGTCGGCCTTGAGTCGGATCTGAGGTGTAGCCGGTGTCCGGCTTTTATTAAAACTCTTGAGTAGAGGTTTTGCCTACTCAGTGGTGTCTCTTCCCACCAAACAGTGTTCAGTGTCCTGTTGAAAGTCAGCAGTGCTGCTTCCTGCTACTGAGTGTGACCCGACATGTGACCAGTCCGGCTGGAAGATCATGATCGGGGCCTCAGGGACACGCGGTGGGGTTATGGGACCCCTGTATACACCCAGATTCCACTTGAGGGCGACACTGTTGCGTTTCCCTCTTCCTTCTGTGTGTCGTAGTGTAGATCCCTACTGAGCTTAGTGCTCACACCTACCCGGGCTGCGTTTTGCAGGTGCAGGCGTCAGTCCCTCTTCTGTGGCCCCTACCGGGCAGTTGGTTGGCGGTGCGGCGGCGCCAGATGGAGTCTGAGAGGTGGCGATCTTTATGGCTTTTATCCTATGTTAGTTAGTCTCCTACGGGAGTGATGTTGTAATTTGAACTCCCCCTCTCCGAGGTTTTGTATATATTTACACTTGAGTTTTAAATCTGTGGTTTGAGGCTTGAATATAATATTGTTTCATTGAGGGTGCTTTGGTGATTTGCTAGGGAGACCCATAGGTTAGAGGGAACCCTCGTCGTTCTTTTTCCGCGTTGGTTAGGTTCCGGTTCGCGTCGCCCGACCCGGTTGGGCTTTCGCGGGTCGGGGCGCGACAACCCCCTTGGGCAAAGAAGGGAGCTCTCATCCAAGGAGGAGATTGATGAAGAAGATGATCCATCTCTTCTCCATTGCTTCTCCATCGAAGATGAGTAGCTAATCTATTTACCTAGTGGAATACCATGATGTTTTAGGTTTTTATTTGTTATTTTCTTTGGATTTGGATGTTGTAATCCTTATGAGACAAGATTGTATGGATTTATTCTTCATTTCTATATCTTTATAATTAGATTCTAATGTTGGATGGATGAATTCTTTGGTATGCATAAGCTAGAACCTTGTGCCCAATAGGTGTTTGTTGATATTCCCCAATGAGTAGGTTGTGCTAGAACCATGACCACTTGTGTTGAAGGGAGTCTTGGCTCTAGGTTAGGGACTTTGTTGTGCTAGAACCACTCCAATCCAGATCTAACCTAGCATCTATCCTATCTTTTATAGTGTTCTGGATTCGAGATGTTAGAACCACCTCGATCCATTACCATATTCCATACAACCCGATTCCTTGCGACGAGATGATCCTAACCCGACCTCTCGTTGGCGATGATTGAAGCTAATCCATCGATCGTCGACTTTCTAGCATACACCTAGTGCGACGGATAGTCCTTATCCGGTTATTCGTTAGCGACGACCTTTGTTAGCCACAAGGTAGTCGATATTGTAGTGTCTCGATAGGATTACACATCTTGATTCATTAGAAAGCTATGATTGAGCCTAATCCGGATTGGGATTCCCTAGGACCTCTCTCTATCCATTGAATCATTTACATGCTTTCTTAGTTTT
>OY986965.1:3060832-3153349 GCA_963920575.1 Narthecium ossifragum | reverse complement strand
AGTTTAACCGATATTTTTATGTGGTCCTTATATTTCAAAAAGTTGCAATACAGACCCTCAAATTTAAGAATCTTTCTTATGTGGTTCGCCACGTCAGCTTCCGTCGAACGCCGTCAACCATCTAACGGCAAACTAGCATACGTGGCCCATTTTTATCCACGTGCCCATTTTTAAATATATTTGGTCCGCCACGTCATCTTCTCCCTCTTCTCTCTCTCTTCTCCCTCTTTTCTCTCTCTCTTCCGACCAGCTTACCGTCGATGTCGCCGTCCCACCTCCATCCGAGCTCGCCTCGGATCCATCCCTCTTCTCCCTTTCTCTCTCTTCTCCCTTTCTCTTAGAGACCAACTCGCCGTCGATGCCCAGCCCCGACATCGCCGTCCCCGATGTCGCCGTCCCACCTCCATCCGCACCTCCATCCGAGCTCGCCTCGGATCCATCCCTCTTCTCCCTTTCTCTCTCTCTCTTCTCCCTTTCTCTTAGAGACCAGCTCGCCGTCGATGCCCAGCCCCGACATCGCCGTCCCCGATGTCGCCGTCCCACCTCCATCCCAGCTCCATCCGAGCTCGCCTCGCCTCGGATCCATCCCGCCGTAGCCGTCCCGATCTCGTCGTCGTCGTCCCGACATCGACGTCCTAGAGATTGGACGAGGTGGTGATGGGTTTGGCGGCGATCTCGCCGACCCACCTCCATCCCGCCATCGCCAACCCGATCTCGCCGTCGCCGTCCCGATCTCGCCGTCCTAATCTCGCCATCCCGAGCTCGCCGTCCCGAGCTTGATGTCCCGATCTCGTCGTCCCGAGCTCTGAGCTCCATCCCATCCTCCAAGCTCCATCCCGGGTCCATCCCACCTCCATCCCAGCTCCATCCCATCCTTCCCGGGTCGCCGCGGATCCGCACCTCCATCCCAGCTCGCCGCCGTTCGATCCGACCTCCGACCTTCTGACCTCCTCCATGGCGATAATGCCCCTTACAGGGAGGCCGACGAGTTCGCCGCCGCCTTCGAAGAGGCCATCGAGCTGATCGTCCGCCGGTTTCGGCACCCATTCATGTTCACTTGGAAGCTCCAGTGCCTGTTCCGGTTCGGCCCGGAGCACCGTTCGGCCCGGAGCACCGGCTCAAGAGCCACATCGCCACTGTTGAGGACGGGATCTGGGCATCGACGGCGCCGTCGCCGTCGGGGCTAGGCATCGACGGCGAGCTGGTCGGAAGAGAGAAAGGGAGAAGAGAGAGAGAGAAGAGGGAGAAAATGAACAAAATATGTTAAATATGTTAAAAATGTTAAAAATGCTGACAATGCTAGAAAATTAATAAAATATGTTAAAAATAGGCCACGTGGATAAAAATAGGCCACGTGTGTTAGTTTGCCGTTAGCTCGTTGACGGCGTTCGACGGAATCTGACGTGGAGGACTACATAAGTAAGCTAATGAAAGTTGAGGGTGTGTATTGCAACTTTTTGAAATATAAGGACCACATAAAAATATCGGTTAAACTACAGGGTACTAATTGAAAATTTAGCCATTAAAAAATATTAAAATAAGTTAAAAACATGACGTGACACCTCTGTTGTGGAGCTGATGTGAAAATTTTAAAATTTAGATACTGAATAAAAATTTCAACTAAACTAAAGGGTATTAATCAATAATTTAGCCGTTGAATATTTGTGAAATATTTTACCTCTCATCCTGTTGAGAATTTTCAAAGCTTAAATGCTGTATTTTTGTAACCTTTTTTTTTTCGTCTGATTATTAATCATAGCATTTAACTAATGTTCGTCACAATCTAATGTCATCATTTTCACAAGAAACTGAATCACTGCAATGCATCTATAGCACGAAACCCACAATCGCCAACAAAAAAAAGAAGAAATTAACAAGGCATGATGGTGCGATCCAAACTCATCCAAGCTGAAGCTCTGACGCCTATTTGTTCAAAGGATAATACTATGCTTCCAGTGCTCTAGCGGTGACGATGGCCGTGCGTCTCTTCAACCTCGCTCCTGATCTCCAAGTCTCCAGGCTCTGCTTAGGTATCTCTTTCTCCTCTTCCTCGCGTCGAAGTAAAGGTGCCCTTGATCTCATCATGCTATGTGGGACTGATCCTACGACAGGGACCATGACATTCGGAGAACAGAACTCACGAGCCGAGTCCTTCCGACTTCTGGACGAAGCCATCGACGGCGGCATCAACTTCTTGGACAGCGCTGAGATGTGATAATTTGGCTTCTATTTTGAGTGTTCTATTGTATCTTGATCAATTTTATTCGTGGGTTTTTGTTTTCTTTGTTTGATGTGGCTGTTGGTTGGACAAAATTTGGCTTCTTGATAAGGTATCCGGTGCCCCAGCTTGCTGCTACGCAAGGGCGGAGCGAGAAGTATGTTGGGCAGTGGCTGAGGGCGAGGAGGATACCACGAGAACGCATCATCTTGGCCACCAAGGTTCGTGGATTTTGTTTGGTTTTGCTGATATTATCTGATTGCTATCCTTTTCTTGAAAATGTATTAGTTTTGCTCACAAATGACCAAAGGATGGAACTTGTTTTTTGTTTTATGAAAAAGAGTCTCCTTTCACTTATGAAGTGGATGAAATGAGGCTAATTTGGTGCTTCAATTTTCTATCCATCTGCATTCTTTCTACGATGATTAACCCATAAGCTTTGATGTTTTCTGGTTTTAACAGATTGTTAGTCGGAGGTGCTTTGTTTTTTTTAACCTAAAACGATGAGCCCATTTCTAAGTAATTACTTAGCTCCTTCACAGGTCAGTGGACCATCTGGCCAATTGACATGGATTCGAGGTGGGCCGAAATCTTTGGATGCTGGTAACATTTTGGAAGCCGTCGATAACAGGTGATTTGGTTTCCTTCCTGGATGGGGATATATCACATAGATGCTAGAATTGATGATTATTTGAATGTTACTTGCATAGGGCATATATTTCATGAATTTAATATAAATTATTGTTCATTATTTTTTTCTAGTTCTGCTTGTGGTGTACAAGCACTACTTACATGAATTATGAACTCAAAGTGCTTGGTTTGGAATTAGCTTATAGCTTGCCTTCACATTCACTGCTGTCTTCTCAATATCATCTAGTTTCAGTTTTTCCATCACATTTCCTAGTAGTTTTTCTTTTCCTGAATGCAGCTTATTGAGAATGTGCACCGATTACATTGACCTTTATCAGATCCATTGGCCAGATCGGTATGTGTCTATCTCCTTTCACAATTTTTGCTGAGCGCACCACATAGTTGCTGTTGATTTGTGACATAGATACTAATAAAAAGTGATCCAACTTCATTTTGCTTTGACTACCCTTCGGTCCTTTTCTTACGATGGAGAGTTTAGCTATGTTCCAATGTTCGGAGAAACTGAGTATAATCCAAGTCATCAGTACACGTCTGTAACTATAGAGGAGCAACTCCATGCTCTTGAAAGAGCCATTGATACCGGAAAGGTATGCCATTTGATGCCATGTTTATCTATCTCTAGTCTTTTTGGTTTTCTGTTTACTAGTGAGCAGCATGGAAACTCACATGTATATATGTTTTGGTTCTAGATTAGGTACATTGGTCTTAGTAATGAAACACCTTATGGGCTGATGAAATTTCTTCAACTCGCTAAGAATATTCAGCTAGACTCTAAGATAGTAGCTGTGCAGGTAAGAGCACATTTTTCTCCATTTTAACTGAACAAACAGTTTCTCTATTTGTAGCGTCCATTACTGTATTTCTTGCCAGAATTCATACAACTTGCTTTGTCGGAATTTCGATTCTGGATTAGCCGAATGCTGCCATCATGAGAGGTATTCTGCATACAGTCCATTTCCTAGTCATTCTTGCCCTGTGATCATCGCTTTTGGTATGTGGAATGGGTCACTCTTGCTCAGTGGTCCCTTTCTGTCCTTTGGTAATTGTTGCTAAACAGACATTACCTACAATGGTGGTCTTTTCTTTTTTAGTTTGCTTCAATCTGGCTTCTACACAATTAGGCTTAATTATCTGCATTATTATTTGGGTCTTATCCCAGTAGCTTCTGAGAACCTGCTTCTTTCTCACTCATTGACTAGTCTTTTTCAGGATCCTTCTAATAGTCCTCTATTCATTAATTACCTATTGAATCTCCTTACACATTCATGACTTTCCCTATGTTTGCTTTTTCATGGATTTTTTCTCCCATTTTTATACTGTTCCAGCTTAATGTAAATCTGTTCTCAATGGGAAAAACTGTACAGAATTAGCTTGCTGGCATACAGTCCACTGGCAATGGGCATACTTTCTGGAAAATATTTCTCTCCTTGTGGAGGTCCACCAGATGCACGGATGAATCTTTATCGAGGTTACAGTTTATACCCTACACTAATTTTCCCAGCTATAACTACTTGACTACATGTGCATGCTCAGGCCTTTTTTTTAACTACAGGAAGGTATTCGGAAGGTGAGTCTAGATACAACCTCTCCAATGCCAACCTTAAAGCAGCTGTTGCAGTAAGTAATTTTTAATTTACTTTGATTTCTTTGATTTTTCAGTGAACTAGATTATTTCCTGGTACAATTGGACATAGGCTTTTTTTGTGGTTTATTGAGGTACACTAATGAAGAGGGCATAATTCAATGCCTTGATTTCCCCCTTCTTTTGCCTTGATAGTTGGCTAACGGATTCGAGGAGTCGGTTTTCCTTTTCTCTTTTAGAGGTTGAGCCTATTACTCTGGCTTAGGGTGGCAAATGCCCTACCTACTGCATCTGAAACTAGTCGGCGGCTCCGTGTCCAGCCTTACATATTAAACTTCAGGTCTACATCCTGTGTAATAGTCACTGTTCTGTGCCGTAAGCTGCGGTCGCTCCCCTTTGGCCTTCTCATTGCAAACATAGAGTTGGTTGGCCTTTTATGCTTGACTTAGTTATTAAAAGCATTTGAAAAATGTTTCATGCAGAAAAAAGGCAAAATAGTGAGTATAATATGGCCAATACTTTACATCAATTACTAAATTTTTTTTTTTTTTGATGAATTGAGCCGTTAGGCTAGATTAAGGGAAAAACTCCACTTACATCAGTCCCATAAAGGAGGGCCATAAGCATCCTCCAGGGACCAGACAAGATGAGAACCAAACTCCCTAGACCAACGGACAACTATGTCTGCTTTCCGATTACTAGACCTCGGAACATACATAAACACGACCGATCCCAACTTCAAGACCTCGGCCCATACCTCCCTAGCCCGGGAATCCACGTCAGGCGACCAAGACCTGCATCCATTGAGGATTACATCAATTACTAATGTTATTGAGTATCTTTGAACGACATTCAGCGCTTTCTAATATTAGGGGGTCCTCATACAGTTCTTTTTTACAATAAATGCTATAATTTTGGTGTCCCTCATACAGTTTTTTTTTTTTTTTGCAAGAAATACTAAAAAACTCCACTCTTATGTCTGTTAAGTTCTATTCCTAGTAACCTTCAACACTACTGGCTGTGTTTGCAGGATTACATACATATTGCTCAAAAGTATTCGCGATCTCCTGCATCTCTTGCAATCGGTATGATTCTGAGAAGCTCGTATAAACCTGCCATAATCCAGTCTGTTTTAGGGCGTTCCTGCTACGAACTCTTTTGCCGTGTCAAAATTAGCTTTATTCATTATAACAACTGTTAGCTTCTGAAATTGATTTCTAACATGGAGTAATTTCTAAAAACAACTAGATTTTTGAATGCTCCAGATTTGATGTGTCATCACCACAGAATTAAATACATCTCTTCAAATAACATTTGTTGATTTCCACGATCAAAGTTGTCTTCAATTCAGCTTTACTCTGAACACTATTTTCTAATCTTCCCTTCTTCCTATGTTTTTGAATGGCAGCATTTGTGTTGAGGCATCCTCTTGTTGCAAGTGTTATTTTTGGTGCCACCAAGCCATGGCAGCTCAGGGAGATTCTTGAAGCTCCTAAGATCCATCTCACAGAAGAAATGGTGGCCGAGATCGACAAGGTTCACGAGAGATACCCTAATCCTTGCCCCTGAACTCAATATATCAATGAATTTTGTTGCTCTTTATCTTATTTGAGATCCTTTTTTATCCCTTTTTGTTAAATAACAATACTTATACAAGTGGCTAGCTGCATATATGTTTAGTGGATTCGGATCTGGATCCGACCCGAACTTGACCGTTGAGTCGGGGGTGCAGATGTGGCATTTCTTGATAGGACTCAGCTAATAGGGGGGGGGGGCAGTTTGTCCTTGAGCGGGCATCCCGTTCGGCATTGGCTGGCTAGCGTGCACCGTGTTTGTAGGGAGTCAGGCGACACCTGGCGGCCGTCCTCGTTTCACGTGCGCAACTAAAAGCGAAAGATCCAGCAGTATCTAGTCGGATAAGCCAGCAGAGGACCGTCTGATCTTATCGGACTGCACTCATCCAACGCTTATGTATCAAAAACTTTTCTTTAAATCCTAGGTAACTATCTTTGATGTGTGCGTGTATAATTTTTATTTTACCATTATATAAATTTATTTTATACATAATTCAAACGGGCCCTATGCATCCGTGTAGGACTTGCTTTTCCTAACAGGAGGTTAGCTGGCTCAAATAAATGAGATCATGGAATATGAACTGATCTGGATGGGATCATGGAATGGTCAAAACAGTTTAAAGTAACTTGGATATTGGGTCTGGCAAGATTTTTTTTTTGGATAGGGCCTCACTTATTTTCTTGCAAAACAGGACCCAAAGTCTCAAAATGTCATTTTTTCATGTGTTTTTTCACATGGATGAAGTGGTGCAGGGTGAGCGTGAAGGTGGAGGCCTCTCGACGGAAGAGATAATCGTCCTCTCAATAGGAGAGAAAATCAGAATTATCAAGAAGAGAAAACTAGTCAAAACTTTATTAATCAAAAACTAACTCCAAAAAACAAACCCTACATCTCCTTTTATAGATTAAGGAGAGATCCACTTACAGATGACTCAAACTGCATAAATATAGCAACTAATCTCAAACAAACTATTAATCAAACTACTCCGAATTAAGGAAAAATGAAACTATAAAATATGGAAAGTCCTAAATAAGGAAAACCGCCAAATATGGAAAGCTCAACCAAAAACTGAATTTTCGGGCATCATACGAAGGAATTTGGGCTCGGGACGCCTTGGGTCATGGGAAATTTTGATCCTGATGATTCTTGTAGGGCTCGCCGAGCCGGTCGATTTGACACCTCATACGCTCTGATCGGATACCGGAATCAAAAGTTATGTCCATCCGACGGTCACGGTCGTCCGGAGACCTGATTCGGACTGACAGAAATCGGGTGCGTTCCAATCGCCTTGGGACCCTCGCCGGCCCAGCCTCCTTTGCTGGTTCAACTTGCTCAGCTGCTTGTCCTGCATCATGAAGCCATGCCATGCCATGGATAATAAAAAAATTAGCTTTTTATCTACTTCTCTCTATACTCCCGGATCTCTCTCAATCACCTCCCTCCCTCTCTCTCTCTCTCTCTCTCTCTCTCACGCTCATTCACTCTCTCTCAAACCCCCCAAAGGAGAAGTTGGAGATGGAGGTTGCCAAGGTGTCCTACAAAGATATGATAGACATAGGATGTTGAACACGATCAGTCATGTGATGCACCATAGCTTCTTCGTCTCCCCCACAAACACCTCCCAACCATCCCCAAATCCCTTAACCGTCGGGATATCCTGAAACTCCGCCGCCTCTACGACCGATGAATCCTTCGCATGTCGCACCGCCAGCTCTGTCTCTGACTTCGACTCCTCCTTCCCCTCCAGGGTTACCATTCTTGCCACGTTGGAATCCAGGAGAGGGCCCTCCATCCCAATGATAGGCTTCTTGGGTCATGAGTCTCGCTCTTTTTTTGAATTTGCGTTTGAACTATGGGGAGGAGAGCTAGGAGGAGCTTCTCCTCTCTTATTTCTTTCGCTATTTTTTTGAGTAGCCTGGCAAGCGTGACGTAAGCATGCGTCATTGGTTTTGAGGATACTCTCTGCTCTGCTCGTCACGTGAGGGAGGAGTTTGACAATTTTTTTCCTTTTTTTATTTGATAAGCTAAGGCGGGTTACAATTTTTTAGAATTTTTTTGGGAGAAGTTATAGGGTTCACAAGTAACCTATTATTTCATGCACATATGTGTTGTCACATCCCAATCTAGAAAACCCATCCGGGCCAATACGTGAGGGACCTAAACCTATTCAATCATCTCTCGCACATTTATATATAAATTACACAACTAATTTGAACAATTCTATCAGAAGGGTAGTAATTTCTAATAAACTACTAACTATAATAGTTTCATAATTAACATTAGAGTAAACAAGATTACATAATTTATACAAACCTCAAAATTATACAATTTACTTATCGAATACAAATTCATAAACATCCAATCCTCGAAGAGGGAAATCATATATTTAGTACATCTATCAAAAGCAATCTATAACAAAGGAACTACTGAAGTTGCCAACACCTCAGGATTCTCGAGAGCACTCTGAAGTCACTGCGCCACCAAAAGCTTGTCCAACTAGTATTGCGAAAGAAGAGCTGACGCATGCACCTGCAAACGTAGCCCGGGTAGGAGTAAGCAACAAAGCTCAGTAGGGTTCTACTCTACATCGCATAGAAAGGAAGGGGAACTACAAAGTCCCGGGACTCCATCTCATCTCTAGGGGAAACTCGCGTCACGTCCACCGTCAACCTCAGGGTACGCGCTCGGTGACCTCCATTATCAACGGTCGTCCCTCTCACTACAACCAAGTGCTCCAGCATTGAACAACATGGCGTAGGACCCAGGGCGGCACGTTACTTCCCCTAAAACAGGTACTGAGACTGGAATCCTGGGTTGGGCGACCTCTATACCTCAATCATGATAAATTATAGCCGGCTAGACACCAACCTCAAGAATACGATAATTCAATCCAATACAGTCACGCCCTAAACCTTGCTACTCATCTTCGGTCTTAGAGCTAGATTCGAGCTACCCGAAAGTCTCGGATCGGCGATCAACCCATCGCCCAGCCTAACCTGAAATGCCTCTAATGCATACAGTGTATGAACCTATTCAAGCATCTAACTTAGATGTCACTATATGCCACATCAACATATGAGTTCAACAAGTTAACCTACAGTATTATAAAGAATCCAAACTGATTCTTAAATAATAGTTGGCATTGTCGTTATACAATAGCCTTTAGTGCACTCCGGCAACCGACACACTAAGGTTCCACAATTATCCCGCAGATAACTGGTCTACAAATACAACGATAGGACTACCAACCAGATAACGAAACAATCAACCATTCAAGTATCAATTCAAATATTCTATGCTAGCGCCCCCGGCGCACGCCGACAAACAGTTGGGCTATAATTAAAGCAATAGGGCACACATTTGGCTCATTTATTCTACATATTCTATGGAGTCATCACTCTTCCGATTAACCACAATGCATATTAAAAGGTCCGACCCCACTATGGGTCTAAGACCTATAAGGCTATGTATAAATGGTTAGGAAAGCAAATAAAGCAAACACAAACTATTAAATACATGCCAAATGTGAAAATGCTAGAAGTCGGTAAATCTCGGCAAACCAATCCATTATACAAATCGTTGCAAAATTAGAAGATGAAATCATCAAAATCCCAATTTAAAATATCATACTAATCATTGGGAAAGACATATGATAAATTCGGGTTAAAAGGAAACAAAAATCGTTGAAATCGGAATCAATTTTAGCAATCAGTATATAAGAGATCGATCTTCGACACAAAAAGATCGATCTTTCCCTTAAACTCTGCTTCGTCCTAGTTTACAAAATAATTCGCCATAAATCATAAACAAATAAAAAAAACATGAAATCAGCGCCATTGATAGAAGACGCGATGATCTACAACTTTAGTCCTGAAAGTTTCACGAGATCATGTGTAAAGAAACAAGAAATTGAGCGTGAACATGACTGTTCAACTAAAAATAGAAAATCTCCTTACCAACACATAAGAGATCGATCTTCTACCGAAGAAGATCGAGAAGATCGATCTTCTCTATGCATGCTCTCTGTTAACAAAAGAGATCGAACTTCATACCCATGAAGATCGATCCTTCATAGTTGGCAGCTTATATGGTAACTAAAAGATCGATCTTCATGCGCATCGATCCTTCATATGCTGACAACATATATGAATAGTGCCAAAAATCCAATTTTTTGGATTCGATCTATCAAAACTCGTCGGATTAAAACGAAACTTGGCAGAAATATGCAATTGGAGGTGGGGAATCTATTGGTACTAAGAAATCCAACTATGGATGGCTAAATCTCCGGATCTAAAACAAATTAATCGAAAGCCGATGAAAACGCAATTTGTCAAATTTGATCTATCAAACAATGATGAAATCCACTCAAACTTTGAGGGAAGGTAGATTGGGTGGTAGGGGATTCACTCGTGCAATAAAATCCAAATTCAGATCGTGAAATATCAAATATGAGCTGATCTGGTTTGGAAACCGATAAAAATACGAAAAACGTTCGAAAGAATATGAAACTAACTAGATAGCAATCTCCCTAACATACAATAGAACTAGAATATGAAGTTTGGAAAAGTTCCAACGAACGAAACGACCACAAAACACAATAAATCAAACCTAAAGTTACCAATTCACCAGAATTGGGTAGAAACATCTACATATATAGACAAGCATGCGGCCGACAAGATCCTCAACTCCGATCGTCGTGGATCCACACCGAAAAGCCGTAGCCGGAGCTCCAATCCGGCAACCAACGAGAGAGAAGGAGAGAAAAGAAAAGAAAAAGGGAAGAGAGAGAAAGCTAAGGGGTATTTATAGAAAGTTGGAATCGATCACAACCATTCATTTCGATCTTTCCCGATCGAGATCGGAAGCACCCCTAAGGTTCTAATCAATCACATACATCAATCCAAGGCAGCGTGTGCACTATGCGGGTGTGAAACCGACCACCAGGTGTAATTTTTACCAAAATGCCCATGGGGTCCAAAAGCAGCGATGCGATCAACCGATAGCAACCCAAGGGCAACCGAGCCAAACCACAAAACCAGACCCTCGATCAAACGTGGTCGGACCGGGTTGGAGGTACGGGTTTTTACATGTGTGTTTGTTCACTTGATTTTTTTACGAGTACTAGCAATCTGTGCGGCGTAACCACGAGTATAAAGTTATACGCGGAGCATATATAAATACGCAAACACGAGAGTAAAGGTTATAAGCGGCGTTACTACGAGTATAAACACTCTACGCGGCGTAATAGTGAGTATAAACATTATGCGCGGAATTTGTCACAATAAACGCGCGTAATGCAATAGAAACACCAAGACTGCACGCATATTTTTTGCAAATGCGAGTATAAACATCTTATCGACTCATATTGTAAGGCCCCCTAGGTCTACCGTGGGACAAGATGCATGCGCCTGGAGGGCGGGGCTGAGTCGGGTAGCCGGGTAAGCAATCCCACAACGCCTGGGTATGGTCCGAGGTTCGATATAAGTATATAGTAAACCTTTAATAGACACAACGCGTTTTAAAGCCGTGCTGGCAG
The DNA here is from genome assembly GCA_963920575.1 of Narthecium ossifragum. Taxonomy (NCBI): domain Eukaryota; kingdom Viridiplantae; phylum Streptophyta; class Magnoliopsida; order Dioscoreales; family Nartheciaceae; genus Narthecium; species Narthecium ossifragum. The sequence goes on along the minus strand of OY986965.1, from coordinate 3,141,787 downwards.
TGATCCGTCAGAAAAACTCCATAATTAATATTGTGTCGGGTGGCGCCGCTGGGCAGATCATGGTCGGACCGGGACATGTAAAATATAATATGCGTATTAAATTGACATACAAATGCGCGCAAAAGATAGGAGTAAAAAATACGTATAAAATGTACATATAAAATATGATATGTGAGTAAAATTAAGACCCGAGAACATTACGGTCATTTCCAAAGAGAAACGCTCGTCCAAAACCAATACACCGTCCCAATCCCAGCCTAAACTGACCATCAAATCAATTGCTAATGCGAAACCACCCAAGGCCATTCGTCTACCGACCCCGACCCCGACGGGGCTTCTACTAGGGCATTCATCACGCCGCGTGGTGGAGATCATCTTCGGCTCTACGGCGCATCCCATCCTATGACGCCCGCCTCGTCATCGATGGGAATGAGATGATGCAGTTCTACCGCGCCACATCAAAATCCTATGTCGCGACCTGAGATGACGACGCCATCTAAGACGTGGGTGTCGCGGCTTGCGATGTCAAGGCGGGTATCCGCACGTTCGCCGGGAGCGGTGGCGCATGGGTTCTCCATCGCTTACTAGTTGAGGACCTCATCATCGACTATCGTGGAAATGTCGAGCGGGGGTTTCCCCATCCCAAGGGGCACACATTTGTCAGTCATTGGAACGAGCGAGTGAGCGACACCGGTACAGATGACATTTTGATACTTTAGGGGCTTATTTTGTAAAAAAAACCTTATTTTGTAAAAAAACAAGGGAGGGGCCTGGATGTGTCATAAGTAATAGGGTCTAAACAGCAAAAAAATTCGGCTGGCGAAGACTGCTGTGTGTTGCCGCTATTATTATTTCAGGACTCGTTGCATTCTCCTCGTCCTCATTAATATGTAATTATTATTCTTACGAGAGGGTTATCTGCGAGAAAACAAGTCAAAAAAAAAGGGAAATTTTATATGCACTACAGGTTTTGATACGTGCACTGCATCAAATTTTGTTTTTTAATACCCATTATACCCTCACTGCTAAATCTCTATAGTACCCCTGTTTAAGAATCCAACAACCTTAATGAGATGATTAGCTTCTACTAACCGTCTCATACCTCTCTCCAGCATAAACCGTCTCCTACCTCTAGCCATGTCCTTGTTTCTGCAGTACCCTGAGGCCCGAAAAGGGATGTGCTCTCCTTCTCCCTCTCCTTCATTTCTTCGTATACCTCACACCCCCACCTGTCACTGCGTGGACTTCCTCCTATTGCCTGCATTGCGTTAGACTCGTGGTCTTCGACCGCACCACTGGTCCTCACAAACCCTCGTACGTCGCATCTCCTCTGGAGCAGTATCTGGCGAAAGATGGGTTCAGATAACTGGTCCTTCGACCAGTCCCACGAAATGCCGACGCCAAAGGTACATAGATAGTCCTCGCTTTGTTGCTGTTGATGGGTACAAGTTTTCCCCTTTTTTGCTGTTTCACATGACGAGAATTAAGGTTCAAGCTGGTTACAATAGAGCAGTGCATATTTGATTCCTCTTTCGAACAGCTATGTCGAAATGGTCATATATTTTCCTTGTTTGATGTTGCTTATAATGTGCGCATGCACCGGTATTTTTGTGCGCATGTACTGATATGTTTGTGCGAGAAATCATTGCTATTGAAACGGCTAATTTTACCCCTGTTCGTCACATGACAAGGGGTACAGGGAGGTGGAGGGGGCATCAGCATATATGTGATTGCATCATATATTTTCCTATTTTTCATGTTGTTTATAATTTCCTAATCTACCTATTTTTGTGTGCATGTTCATTTGTTATTTTCCGATCGTATAACCAGGGAAGAAGCAAGGGTTCGAAACTGCTATGTTACCCCCTGTCATGACTTGACATGGGTTGCGAGTACAGCGCATCGTGGAAGATTGTGCTTGCACGAAACCTGGAGCTCAATTATCACGTCTAGTCCCAATTAGTAGCAACACTAGAAAGGGCGTAAATAATTGCAAAGTGTGCATCCAATGTAGTCCATCCTATATAGGCATTGTAAGAACCTGAATCATTGACTATTAGTTAATACATGTTGTACATGCTGTGCAGGACGATGCGTCCACTGCTGGTAGTGGTGTTGGAACCGCTATTATTACGGATCATACGGCTGATTTCACGACCACTTTGGTATGCATATCTACAATTCATCTCCAACAAAAAAGTTGTAGATAATACTCTTACTCTTGGGTTTTTCACTACATGCAGATATTCTACAGTCGACAATCTCTTATCCAATGGACGCAGGAAGTCGGGAGGCAGAATGGGTCAGTCATAGTCGTGAAAAACTCGCAGGCTGGGGCTCTTGGCAGAAAACCAAGACTCACCTTAGCATGTGAGAGGAGCGGCGAATATAGGGACTCAAAACAGTGGAGGAAGAACCCGGAGAATGCACAAGCGAAACGAAGGAAAACCTGTGCCACAAAGAAATGCGGCTGCCCTTTCCAACTCCAAGGAGTGAAGCTTGCAAGCAACGACGAATGGATGGTCAGGGTGGAATGCGGGGTGCATAACCACCCACCCGCCCTTCATCTTGAAGGCCATTCGTACGCAGGGAGATTATTAGAAGAAGAGCAGCAAGTCCTGGTCGATATGTCGAAGAGTCTAGTAAAGCCCAAGGAGATATTGTACACTCTGAAGCAGAGGAATGGATTGAATGTCTCGACTATAAGACACGTGTACAATGCTAGACGGAAGCACAGAGTTCTCGATAGAGCAGGCAGGTCAGAGATGCAATAACTCTTGGGACAACTACATGCCTATGGTTACACGGAGTGGCATACGAGTGACGATGACACATCAGTTGTTCGTAGTATATTCTGGGCACACCCGCATTCCATCGAGTTGTTGCGTGCCTTCCCCGAGGTCCTAATTATGGACTGTACATACAAAACCAACAAGTACCGTCTTCCCCTATTGCAGATAGTTGGAGTGACATCGACAGGTAGCAAACTATGAATCACTCGCTTTGCAGCTTCAGTGTGAATCCATTGTTGAATGCATTTGACATGTCCTTTATATGATCTTCGCTGGAGAACAGGCCTCACGTTTGCAGGCGCTTTTGCGTACCTTGAGTCGGAGAAGGAGGGCACCTTCGCATGGACCATGGACAAGTTGAAGATAATGTTGGAGGGTTGCATGCTGCCTCGTGTTATTGTGACTGACAGAGATTTGCGCTTGATGAATGCTGTGCGGACTGTGTTTCCCATGACCAACAACATGCTTTGCAGGTGGCACATAAACAAGAACATAGCAGCAAATTGCAAAAAAATTGTTCGAGACATCAGTGAAATGGAAATCTTTTTTGGTGAGCTGGGAACTAATTGTTTGGTCTCCCACCGAGAATGAGTTTTTTCAAAATGTCGAAGCCTTGGAGAGATCTTTCTGCGGGTACAGGGTTGCTGTTGATTATGTGAAGGACTCGTGGTTGGTTAAGTACAAGGAGCTGTTTGTGACTGCTTGGACACGCCACTATATGCACTTCGATAATGAAACTACGAACAGAGTCGAGAGTGCACATGCGAAGCTGAAGCGGTATCTGGGGACATCTAACTGCAGTTTTGTCTCCTCTTGGGCGACGATCAATGCCCTACTCGAGCTTCAGCGCACAGAGGTCCTTGCTTCTTTTGAGAAGAGCAAGTATATCGCGCAACACAATTTCAAGCCATCAGTTTTCCGGGAGCTGAGGGGCTTAATCTCCAGGGACGCACTTACAATTGTGCACACGGAGTCAGTAAGAGCGGATTCTATTGGCCCAGACGATGTTGCGTGCGGATGTCAAGTCCGACGTACTCATGGCTTGCCCTGTGCCCATGAGATTGCTGAATACAAGCGAGAAGGTCGGGCCATACCGCTGTCATGCATATATCGCCACTGGCGGAAGCTTGATCTATTGCCAACACCTCCCAAAGAGGAACCAAGCCTTTCATGCAAAGGTTCCCTTGAACGCATAGACAAAAGGTTTGCGACATTGGATAATGGTGGGAAGATTCATCTACTAAGGAAACTAATGGAGCTAGAAGAACCACAATGTACTCCTTTGATAGAGCCAGAGGTGAAGACACGGACACGTGGTCGCCTGAGTGCGAAAGCGACGAAGCTTCTAAAATCCACCCGACGTGACCCATCTGCCTTTGAATATGCCCCCTCCTTCAATGATAGCAATGGTAGCAACTCCCAGTCTGTAAATAACACTGCATGTCCTGTGGGCCTCAGTGCCGCTGTGATGAGCAAGACAAAGGCAAAGCCAGAAAGCAAGCCAAAGGGGAGAGTGATTCGGACTCGTGGCTGTGTAGCTTCTACTTCTTTCCGTAATGATTATCTATCGCAGTTTCCAGAAGGGCTGAGGCCATACATAATGCATGTCAAAGATGTTAAACATGACGGTAACTGTGGTTTTAGAGCAATTGCTGGGCTGCTGGGCTACGGTGAGGACAACTGGGTCCAGATAAGGAAGGAACTTGGTTGTGAGTTGATGGCATTCAGGAAAGAGTATTGTGATGTATATCATGAGGGGGAAATGAGGGTTGCAGAGCTCGCAACTAGGTTGGCTTACTATGAGGACTTCCCTCCTACCGATGGGTGGATGACTATGCCAGATATGGGTCCGCTTATAGCTTCCCGGTACGATGTTGTGCTACTCCACATTTCAGCAAGGCAATGCCTGACTTTCTTACCGCTAAGGAGTCTTCCACAGCCGACCCTTATGCGCAAGATCATCGTTGTTGGGTTTGTCAATGGTGGTCACTTCGTGATGCTCTACATGCAGCCGGGATGTCCCATGCCACCCATAGCCAGCAGCTGGAAGAAGAATCGTCGTGATTCTGCTGTAGGCTGGGATACGTACGAGAAGAATATCAAACATTTCCTGGATATCATGGGCCCCGGCGTCGCCACAAGGGAAAGTATTGAAATTGACGGTGATGTCTCCGAGATGTGACAATGTGTGTGTCTTCTTGTCCGACTCAGTGGTTCCTTTATAATTTGTATGTACTTGATCTGCTGTTGACCGTCTAACCGCAAACTGATGTGTCGATCAATTTTTACATCGTATAGGGTTGAAGAGGAACGTCGGCATCCTTGTTAGCTGCTGCAATTCAATTGACTATGAAAAATTTCTTCGTCTAGCGGGTCCTGAAAAGCTGATGTAATCATGTTCTTTTCTTCTATTGAAGTTGGTGTTCTTTTCTGCAAGTATATTTTGACTATATTGCTGTTTTGAAATCTTTTGCAGGAAGATGAATGTGTGACAGGAGCTCCTCACCCACGAAGTACAATGAAATGCTGATGAACGTGTCGCACGAGCACCTCAACCCACGATCAAATTGACTCCAACTCCATGTTTGCTCTAGTTTGGACTAGTGGCTTCACCTGGGAAACTGCGACTTCATCTGGTGTTTTTCCTACTTAAAGAAGAAATGCCATGCCGACGGCGGCCCTTTGTGCTGTCAGTTTCTTCAAATCGGATGTCGCCTGCTATTTCCTGTATTGCTGATGTATCTGTGACTTGAAACAATGACAATCAAGTTTGGTTTTCAAGTATTGGATTGAAAATTTCGGCTGTTACCTTGTAATTCAATCGTTATGGGTGAATATATAGAGTGAAGTTTTTTTACGGGAAAGTGAATGTAGACTGATCTCAATAGAGGCTTCGCCCAGGAAAATGTTGATCAACTCATATGTGTGCAGGGCTGAAGCAATTCCCAATAGAGGCTTCGGCCAGTAAAATGAACTCATGTTCATCGGCGGTATACAACCGAGCTAATCCCGGAGGGATCGGTGGTTGTACACCGATGTAAACGTGTTAGAGCTGGTGTATTATCTAACCTCTTACCGATTCCGCCTATATATGGTCGCGCTTACCGATTTTGACTATATGGTCGGTACTCACTCACCGATGCGGAATAAGCGATAAATATAAAACCGCACTGACACTTCACCACTCACTCAATAAACCACATTTGACCCCCGTAACGAAGGCCACACTAACGATCGGGAGAGAAAGGTGACCGGCCGCTACTCCCGACGGTGAAGTCCTCCTCGACATACGACCCCCTCTCCCACGAGAAAGGTGACCGTCCCCCACCCCATCGACTCCGCCAAAGGTACGTGAGAAACCTCTCCTCTCCACCATCATCAACGTATGAATTCCACGCCCTAAATTGATATTTGAATACTAAAGTACAATGAAAGTGACGATAATTATGTTTATATTGCAAGAATCTTTGCAATGTCTTTCGTCGTGGAATGCCATTGATTGTTTAATCTGCGGATTTGCACCCGAGAGGATGGTTCTATATTTGGCTTTCTTCCCCACATCGGTGGTTATATAACGTCCATATAGAGTCCGAATCGGTAGTAATCCACCGATGTCTGTTCGTATCTTTCTTTGAATGGTTGTTTTCGTTTAAATGTCGGTGGTTAGATAACGTCCATATAGAGTCCGAATCGGTAGTAATCCACCGATGTCTTTTCGTATCTTTCTTTGAATGGTTGTCTTCGTTTAAATGTCCTGGGCACATCGGTGGTTACATAACGTCCATATAGAGTCTTGATCGGTAGCATTCCCCCGATGTCAAACTATTACCTGTCTTCGATTTAAGTCTTGATCTGAACTTCTTAATTATTCATTTACTGGTTTGGTTGTACAAGTGGCCGCGGCATGGCCTCCTCATCTTCCGCCTTGGGTTCGAAGCGCCAGCGTCCGACGGCGTCTCACCGGAAAAGAAAGAAAGGCCCAGCGGAGTCCTATACCATAGTGGAGGCAGTGGAGACAGTTGAATCAGCGGAGGATGATGACGGCGGCCCTATTCCCGGAGGGCCCGTGGATACGTCTGTGCTCACCGAGTTCAAGACTCACGTTGCTTATGGCATATGGCGAGGACGGGTATGCTAACTAATTTAATTGTTAATTGTGTAGTGTTTTGCGCGTCAATTCCTTAACTATCTATTGATGCTCTAATGCAGGAGCGCGTCAATTCCTTAACTATCTATTCAACTACCGATCAGCATTCTGATCAGGACGATTCCCATTTTGATAACCTCATTCTTGATGCTTTCGTCGATATATCGTCAGCCATGATCAATTTTGCGAAGAAAAGTAGAAAAGAGATTAACAAATGACAACATAAGCAGTGGTGCTTACCGTTCAAGCATAATGCTGATGAACGTCCATACTGCGGCCTGTTGACATCGTATACATCATTATTTCCTACCAAAGCTCCAGTTGTTTCCCCCTCACCGTCATCTCAGCACTAGATCATAAACGTAGACATGAACCTCACATATGTCTTGCATTTTTAATCTTCAAGAAAGATGCCGGTAAAGAGAGAAACAACTAGAGGTCTGATAAGCTGGTAGGTGAGCTTTCTTTGGATCTCTAAAGAGGATGTTATCTTTTGCAATTTGACTCCATGCTGCTGGGTTACAGTGATGCTTTCCAAAATTCAATTTCATCACTCACTTGCTTTCCACTTACCCATACAGCATTATTTCCACTGAGGGTTCATGTGAGTGATGCACCCCACTGTTTGCATGTGACCATTCGTCTGTTCATTTCAGGGAGAGCACGTGAGTGATGCTTGCCTCGAAAGACGGTTCAGGATCATGACCAATGGGGATTCTCTCTGACGTTTCAGGATCATGAGCAGTGGGGATTCTCTCTGACGGTTCAGGATCCACGAACTAATCATTCTGATCAGGACGATTCCCATTTTGCCCTGGGACTAACATCCCACTCGGCAGGCCTGCAACCAAGGCCTGCTAGCTTTTATCTCCGGTATATGATTTGCCATAGACAATTGATTGGCCAGCAATAATGTTACCATAGACATTTGATTGGCCACCAATAATGTGAGTGATGCTAGACAGAATTTCTCAAACTATCATGTTCCCTATGCCATAGACAGGACAAGGCCACACATCAATGTTTTGACAGGTTAATGTAAAAGTCCAAATTAATCAAACTATTATGTTCCCTTTTGAACTGTTAGCATGTGAAGGATGATTTCCACTACTATTCGCATGTGACTGATTCTTTTCTGGAGAGAAATGCACATCATCGTCAAGAACTCTAATGCTTTAAATAGAGAAGAGGACTTACTCACTCCCCAGCACATGTAGCTTACCTTTAATGTCTAAGTAAAGGGAGACTCTAATGAGCATTAGAGCTATGCCAAATGAGAGAGTTTTTTTGCCCATGTCTCACGATCAGCATAACAGGCATATTGCTATGGTGACGCCGGTAAAGAGAGAAACAGTGATGAACGGCATGGCGATCGTGCCGAGTCCCGGGCCATTCATGTCCAGGATCCATGGTATGGATTTCAGGCTTTAATGTTTGCAATGTACATACTAGTGGTAATTCATATGTGCAACAGATGGTGGCAAAAAAATTTTCTATTGCTTTGCAGGTGACGCACAACATTCACATTTTGTTTGGGTGCAATCGCCTAGGTGACTACACGATCTTAGACATCGCCAATACTTTGGCATGTCCTCTGCGAGATCGTGTGCAAGAATGGACAATGTAATGAATACAGGTGTTACTTAGGAAGGGGTTCTGGTTGCAAGCAGATTCTGGTTGCGAGCAGGTGTAACGTGATGGAAGAGATCACGTCAAGTAATACTTGGTTGTCCCACCTCGAAAACGATGTTAACATATTAGTTAAGCTGCTTCATAGCTATTATCTTCCTAACCCGTCACCCAGCCGCGATTGCGATGAATGGTCTGTGACCATAGCAGGGCATCATCCAGCTCGCCGGCGGCTTCCTCCACTGTTTGCGGGCCGGCGCCTACCACCATCCACATATCGGCGGCGCGCAAGACATCCCATCCATCTTCTCTCTGCCGGCTTCCTGGTTCATTCACACTCCCCTCGCGCTTCATCAATTGGTTCATTCTCCAGCTGGCCGGCGGCTTCCTCCAGCGGCTTCCTCCATCTTGGCGGGCCGGCGCCTAACACCATCCATCTCGCCGGCGCGCACAAAAGGTCTTGCGCAAGAACGGTCCCATCCATCTTCGAGGGCAGCCGGCTACCACCATCATTCACTCCCATCGTTGTGCTTCATCAATTGGTTGATTGAATAAGCTGGCAACCTACTTGCTGGATAGGTATTAACAAATACATATACTGATCTCTGTGTTGAGCTGGTTTCGGACGGATGTCCAATTCGTCTTCCTCTGCATCTCCTCGTCCGCTTCTGTTAAGGTGTACATGTGGCCTCAACGTCGTGCGACGAACCTCTTCGACTTCAAAAAACCCCGGTCGCATCTTTTATGCATGCTCGGATCGTCGCCATGGCTGTGGTTTCTTTGTCTGGGAAGATGTACTACTTTCCACTCCCGGTCCTACTTCACCGACTGTTTCTTCTCACGATGCACGACCAACCGCTGGCAAAGTCACAGAGGACACATCGGGTCTAAAATTCCAAGTTGTATGTGACCAATTACGCGAAATACGCATCGTTGTTTGGGTTCTAGTTATTGTGGTAACAGCAATTGTTGTAAAAAATTTTTTCTGACGGCTGAACATGCTCCTCAACTATCGGTGATGACACTGTGTAATGGTACTGAGTATCTCGTGTTGAACATGCTGATGATGATTGTGTTCATGCAGATGTTGTATATAGATTGCTAATGTTAATGATTTACTCCTTGCATTATTTACATTCCACATTTTGGGCCAAACATTTTTTGCTCGGTACATAACGGTTGTTATTTACCGACATCCACACTTTTGACCGGTACTCAAATACCGACGCGAGGATCCTTAGGCCGGCATAATAATATCATCATGACTCATGGGAGGTATCAAATCATGCATGCATTCCTCAATACCATTATCATCAAGAAGCGCCGGAGGGACCGATTCATTCACATCACAAGGCGTATTATCATCGAAAGTATCACGAACCGGTAATACCTCAAAAGGAATCTCATCGTGGCATGTATCATAAACATTGGTAAGATGAGCATCACTATCATCATCATCAACATCAGAAATAATATGAGGCACCTGTCCTTTCATCCAATCAATATGTGTTGTCGACCACATATCATTAATAATATCATCACACATTGGCGAAACATCATTCAAATTATCATGAACAAGTGAAGTCTCATTAGGAATCGTATAATTGCATGTGTCACTAACATTGGTAAATTGGGTATCACAAGTATCATCATTAGAACTAGGAAGTACCAACTCATTCCCACACTCATCAACCTCATAATCATATGATTTCATCAAAGATGTGAGTTGCTCAATTTGGGCTTGTATCCTAGCTATTGATTGTGATTGAGAATGTATAATTTCTTCTAAAGATGGGCATACTTGTGCTTGTGATTCAAGGGGATTAAAAGGCTCATACCAATGTTGGGATGGTGGGTATTGTGTTTGAGGAAAATAAGATGGTTCAACACTAGGTGCAAAGTATTGGTTCGGTATGCTTGAATCTTGTGGTTGAACATGATGAGGATAGTAACCTTGGAATTGCCAATAAGGGTATTGATGATCACTCAAACCCGAATCATAGGTGTATGAATGCGAATCATATGTCGGGTTCGAGAAATCATAAGTATCATTAACATAAGCGGGTGCATAATTAGATGGTAAAAAATAATTATTTAATGGAGCACCCGGTGGCATATACTCATCGGCCATGTATAACCAATCAAATAAACAAGGACCAAGTCAATGAGTTAGAAATACGTTACAAGGGGCTGGTCCAAGTACGAGACGTCCGTCGTCGACCGTAAACCGTTGATTCTCCTCAAGTCGGCGTCTCCTAACAACAAGAAGATATAGCAATGTAAGTACGAATTTTTTTCTTTTTTTTTCTTTTTTTTTCGTTTTTTTTTATAAAATATTTTTTTTTAAGATATGAAATAAAAATTTAAACTAACGAAATTTATAAGGAATATTAGACTAAGCAAAGCAATTCAATCATCTCCTATAGCAATCCCCTGCAACGGCGCCAAAATTTTGATACGACTTGAAAAGTGTCGTAGTCTTAACAAGTCTAATCAAAATTACAAATTTATAATCAAACTACTAACTAACTACTTTAAGGGTAGATAGCAGTGAGTCCGAGTCGAATCCACAGGGAATGCGTAGGAAAATAATTAAACTACTAAACTCAATCTAAGTATCCCTACCAACAAGTTGGAAAAAGATTTAGAATTGAAATTAAACTAATACTAAAGAATTAATAAATAAGAGAAAAGGTACCATGGAGTTCTTAATCAGTAATTAAGGTTCTACCAAGTCTTCCTAAGATCAGTGCATACAAACACGATGAATGGCTTTCTAATAGTTGATAAGCGAATGGCTAGTTCTCCTTATCACTCAACAAGTTCTGTTTAGGATTCCTTATTGGCAAGAACAATTATCTAATTATCAGTGACCGAATGATTAGTTACGTTCACTGCTAATGAACCCTCTTATTAGGATGAATTCATCGCAAGTAGTAGTACGGATATGGATTTAGGTGTGAGATCAAGATGGGTTTATCATCTTGATGGCCAAATCTACAAAAGTAGGATGCATGAAGGATTAGGGATGGAATGTAGTGGGACTAGCACTATACAACCCCTAATCACGAAGAAGATTTCATCCGAGATACCATGGGACTAGCATGGTCCTCTTATTTGGATGAATCCAATCCAAGCCCTAGCATACACAAGCTCCGGAATCAAGTGCAAACCAGAACAATCCATACATCCAGCAATAAATCGACACCAAGGTATAAAAGAAAATAGAAATCAATCCATATAAGCCAAACAATCATGTATACAAGCCCTAGATCTCATAAATCCATAATAGAAATCTTAGTTACATCATAAGAATCTCATGGTAAAAAGTTAGCTACTCATCTTTAGGGTTTGATTCATAGATGAAGGTTGATGAAGCTCTTCCGCCATGGATTTCCTCCCAAAGATCTATAAATAAAAGTTAAAAAGAAGAAAGAAATTGTTCTCCCTCTCCAAGAGAGAAGAAAGACCCTGAAAAACCCTAAAAGATGCCTATTTATAGCCTAGGTATCCACCTTAACTCGGATTAGATCTTGACCCTTGATTTTGCTTGATAAATATCAAGGAAACGGTCATTTTCGAGTCCGATCGATCGAACTATGAGTGTCCGATCGATCGGGTGAATAAAAATCGTCAATTTCTCACTTTTCCCGAGTCCGATCGATCGAACTATGAGTGTCCGATCGATCGGGTGAATAAAAATCGTCAATTTCTCACTTTTCCCGAGTCCGATCGATCGAACTACGGGTGTCCGATCGATCGGACTCAGTAGGAGTGATAGCTGGATCGATCGGTAGGTGAATAGCTGAAAAAATATACTTCTGTTAGGTTTCTGCATAGTCCGATCGATCAGACTCTGGGGGTCGGATCGATCGGACCCTTCAGCGGATTTACTGCTTGCCATCCAGACTGCGCCATCGGTACTAAAACTGCCGTAACTTCCTCTAGGAAACTCGGAATCATGAACCGTAAAATTCTCCAGAAACTAGACTTCAAGAGCTTTCCAACCATATATGGCTCATCATCTGGTTCTTCCTGAGCAGGTACAGGTTAATCTTCAAAGCCAATCCATCTTCATTCCTTTGCTCCTAGCATGTCTTTATTTGTCCGTTTTAGCACCAAACATGATCCAATCGTCATTGAAGGCTCTTATACCTGAAATACATCATAGACTATTAAAATAGCATTGCTCGGAGACTAACGAGACCTAGTTAAAAGGGTGATTTGTGCACTTTTCACGTCTTATCAATAACCGGTAAGGGCATCAATCTATCGTTTGCAAAGAACCGATTCCGGTATATGTAAGCGTATACCGATCAGGGTTTAGGGATATCTTTAGCGTTATACCGATCAGGAAATCATTCTGTCGGTAACTTAGTAGAGATAATGGTATATAATGGTCGGTACTTGTATACCGATCTTTGCAATGTACACAGTAGCATTCCACCATCATTACACAGGTATCAATGTCCTGTCCTAGTAAATAACTCATGTTTTTACAGTCTTTGCTAATGAGCTATGCCAAGGAGTTGTTCTTCTCCACAATTGCAAAACATCCATTCATCCAACATAAGTTTTAACATTCTGATCAGGATATCTCACATTTTGATACACCCTCGAATAACTTTAGCAAGAGATATTACATCATCGTCCGGTCTTCTGATTGTTTTCTATGACTTCATCGCTTAAGCTACGCGATCGGACTTCTTCATACACCTGGGAAACTGCTAGCGTATGTCAGGAACTAGAATGTGCAGAGTGTTTCGATCAACACCGTCCTACTTATTTCGTCGGTTCTGGCCGTCTACGATAATTTTGACAGCTACTTCTGCCCTCAACCTCAACATATCTTCGTCATTGAAATCAAGGGGCTCGCCTCTATGAAGTCGGCCAATGTACTCGATGACGAAAATGCCGCAATCCAATCTGCAAGCCAAAAGTACAATGACGTGATACGCTAGACAGAAAATTGCATATGACATCGGACGAGGTTTAATGTATAACGTATGATAATCTTTGCTGACGCGGTCCCTGTACAGTGGAAAGTGGCCACTCGCAACCACGTGACAACGACTTGTGCTTATTGCGCATATGAGCACGTACCCACGAGGCCTACACACACAAATTCGAATTAGAGATACACCTTCATGGAAAATTAATCTATTAAACCGTAACTTACACATACAAACCATTTCAAGGGCTTCTGCAAAGAACTCATCGGCGGCAATCGAGGTGTAATGAAACATAGCCTTGTTTGCTATGTCGACGTACAGTAGATGCCAGTGGTTGTTAGAGTTCAATGGGATGAACCACAATTCCATGTCCGATAACTTCCACTGCTTCAGCTGATCTCTCAGTAGTCTATTGATCTGAACTTGCTCGCCCCCCTTCACATATCTCTGCGACAACAAAAAAACGTACCATGTGTTTATCGTTGGCTATAACAAACACGAAAACCGAAAAAAGAGAGTTAACCTGCAAATATACGATTTAATCAGCCTTACATGGAGTTAGCTCCTAGAGAATGTCGAACGGACTGACCGCGTCGAAGCAAATCATTGGCCATCCGCGTACATCGTCATCATAACGTCCACGACGTCGTCGATAACTTCTGCCTTGCTCAATAGGTCAACGATGTGCTGAGCCGTCAAATGTACGTGTGGCCCGTCCCATGCAATTTCAGACGCGCTGAAATTGCAATTGAATTGGTTAACATCAAACCACATCTTGAAGGGATAATGTAGGCTGTTATGTAATTATTGGATTGAAATGCTCAATACCTTTTGATACCGTCAAGGTATTCAAGAATGATAGTCTTTTCACCGGCCTCAATCTTATCCAAACCCCGGAATCTTTTACATTTCGTCATCTATGCATCAGAACACTCATTAGTCATAGAAAAACTCCGGCGATTCAGAATCAATTATAAACTCCGGCTACCAAATACCTGTCTATGAGACACTTTCACGTCTTTTATCACTTGGGGACATGGTTCAGTGGAGTCAAGATCTTCAAATGCCGCTTTCCCGCTCCCCTCGGCACGATGCACCGTGTCTTCTGCCGACCCTCCATCAATCCGAGCATTAAGCATCTGGAACTGAGATTTGAATGCGGCATTTTCTTCTGTTAGCGTTTCAATCATCTTCCGCTGGACCTCCACTTCCTTCCTCAAAACGGCAATATCTGTATCCTGATTAGAATACATCCCTGGATTATTAACTGCCAGTATAACCGATGAGCTACACAAGTTATGCTTAATATGATTGACACATATTGTGCATGTACGTCTTCTTCATTGGGCCGGCTCATGGAAGAAGAAGGCCCAGCGGAGTCTATGTTACCGCTGCGGAGAGCCTGAGCCCGGCGGGTATCCACTTGTTGTAGCCACAACTCCTCTTCAGTGGTCAACATCAGCGTAGGAGGGACCTGAGTAGAATGGGTGAACAAATACAATAGTCGAGAGTGCAAAGGTGGTTAACTAAACGTGCAAAAAAAAAAGACGAGTAATCGTACATTCTTTATCGATAACCACGCCTTTGACTTAGCCAAAGTTTTTGATTTCTTTCTTGCAACGCCGACCCACTTTCTCATCCGCGGGAATGCATTCGGCATCGGAGCTTGATTACATGTAGAGGTGTACTCATAATACCAGATCTGCATCGACAATAGACACTGAATGATCTAAGTGAGATGTGAAATAGGTGAAGCTGCAGGGTTAGGTCAGTAGACTAACGCACCATGAGCACGAAGGGACAACTGTTTAGATATATATCTGTGGCCCTCCCTCTCGTCGGAACACCCTCAAGAGCTTTCTTACGGCTTGCCAACTCTGGAGCCGTCAGGGACAAGCAAACTAGCAGATGCCGGTGTACAGCACCAGCCCAGTCATAGACCCAACTGCCCTCAAGATCGCTCAGATACGTCGCTAACTCCTGCGGGCAGGTGTAGTTGCTCCTCACAAACAGTACGCTAGTGAAGACGAAAAGTACAAAAAACCGGACAGTGTCCTCCACATCGTCTGCTTCGTCCGAGCCAGCGAGACTATGAATCACTCGCTCAAGGCACAACCTATTGAGCGTCTCACCAGCCTGTACATGCCTTGTAACCCAAAGCGGCAGGTCAACTTTGGGTTTCGATTGCCGGTGGCCTGGATCCGTCCTCGGATCAAAAGCAATGGGTTGGCCCCCTGTCGGAAGGCCAAGAATGAGCGCAGTCTCGAAAGCCGTCAGTTCGACGAGCCTAGGACCCTGCTGAAAGGACGCTCCGTGCCGCCATGAAAGGAGGATCTCGTCCAACAGCACTCTGTCTTGATCCATGCCGGGCAAGTCAAACAGGGCCTCGAAAGGCGTCCGAGCGGCAACCGACAGATGTCTAACATTTATGCAGTTCTTGATGATATCTGCAACCGCTTGCATGTAACAACGACTGTTACACCTGACTGGGCGATAGACAGGTGCATTCATGTCTGTGACAATGAACAAATATTAGAGCAACATTTTAACAAAAGTGGTGCGAATGTAAAAGTTCTAACTCACGCAACAGACTTAAGAAAGTGCGATTGTAAAATGTGCGCATCTAACACTACAAAAGACGAAAGGCCAGGGATATCGTATACCCGTGGGTGGGAAGAATGGGGCATGTATATAAAGCGGAACATGCTCAAATGATGACTGTCGCGGCAACTAAGGCTACATAAAACAACCCATTCCAATTGAGCACCATCTCATTCCACATTTGACTGACAGTGTTACACCATCATAAAAAATATTCTCATCGCATAAAGTCAAATTCAAAGTTTAACAGAGACATACATGATGGCCATCAAGCCTTGCATTGTAGTATTTTTGTGAATACACCGTTTCCAATTACAAAAAATTCAGATACAACAACGATCAAAACCAAACTGACTATGTGCATTTCGCACATGTCGTCACGCAACACTTGGACTTTCACCGTGACCCCACAGCTGCTACACCCACCAAACGGTAGTTCAATATGCACTGCACATCCGTCTACCACAAGTTAGTCCCAAACAGATGGTTTAGTGGGGTGCTTCTTCCTCCTCAGAATGAAAGTGAATCTGAAAGAAACTTATAAGTTGTATTTTTCATGAGCCAAATCAGCACATCTAAAATGAAGAAATATGATACCGGCCCTTGGAAAACTAGGTAGCATAAAATGAACGAAATCAGGATCTAAAGGATGTATAAGATGCCAATCCTGTAAACAATGTGAGATAGCCTACAAGCAACGCAACACAAACTGAGTTCAACAGTTCTGATTTTAGATGGCTCGATCATATACAGGGTGCTTATACTTTTAGTCCACCCTACAGCAAAGACAGTTCCAGACCTGGCAAAAGGTTGTTATTCTTCAGGTATGATTAAAACTAAATTTGATGTGCTTTGGATTAATCAAGTGATGATTAAATTGATTACAATCTTATCAATGTCAAGGGAGGTTTCTCCTAGTCATTTGTTTCTCTCTCACTGCTATCAAGTGGTGAATACTTCTTTCATCATCCTCTGCCCTACTTTTTTGTAGATTGATTGATTTCAGACCTAGCCCCTTGGAAACTTTTCCCCCATATGCTTTCCTATTATTTCAATTCTTCCCCTTCTTTCTGCACTTCTTCCTGGCATTGCAATCATTCTTCATCCTTCTTCCCCTTCTTTCTGATTGATTTCTAAATCCACCGATCTTACCTAAAATCCTTCTTCATGCTTCTAACATGACATTGCAATCCTAACTCCCTAAAATCAAATCAACAGCCTGTAGGACTCGCCAGCACAGTAGAAAAAATCTGTCTCATATTTTAACGCCAGCAAGTGAAGAGCCAAAAGCACCCTCGCAAGTTATATTTGTCAGGAAAACCATTTCCAAGCATACTCAACCATTTAATAGAAACATGATGGTCTCTCCTATCCCAGATAATTAGCAATATCAAAACCATTTAATAGACCTTCAAGTGCACGAGGGAATTCGTAAAGGAATCCGGTTTCGAAACCCTAAGCTGCAATGCAAGAGAGCGAGAAAGGTACCTCTTCCGCTCGTTGCCGTGTTCGGATCTCGACGAGGAGTCACCCTGGTCAGGTAGCGCCGGAGGAGGTGGCACGCCGGTGAGGTAGAGCCCGAGGAGGCACGCCGGTGAGGTAACGCCGAAGGAGGACCTAGCGCCGAGTCAAGAGAAAATAAGGAGGAGGAGCTGGCGCCGGATGGGTTCACGGGTGGTAGGACAGGAGAATAGCTCAGGGGGAAGAGCTACCGCGAGAGGAGGCAGCGCCGGAGGAGAGGGTTTAGCGATAGAGGGGGGGATTCCGCCTCTTTACTCTCATATAGCAAACCACGTTTCTTAATTAAAGGATAATAACGGGATATATCAAAAAACATACACGGTGCACTTAACATTCGACAGTGCTTTAAAAGTCGCGTCATGTGCACTTAGAAAAATAGGTGCACTTAGTGAAACCGGTTGTGCATATAACACGACTCAAAAAAAAAAGGAAGAGGAGTGTGGCCAACGGCTAGTGCTCCTGGAGGGGCCGGTGGGCCCCACTAACCTCGCCTTCCCCCACCACCGTGTCCCAGTCGGGGGGGGGGGGGGCCGGCTAGGGTTTTATACATCGTCTCCAGCTCTCCGTCTCCTCTCCCCCCCGGCCGATCTCTCCCACTCTCTCTCTCCCTCCCCCCTCCATCCCTCCCTCCCTCCCGGGTGGCGCCGGCGGCGGCAGAGGGCGGCGGCTATGGAGTCAAAACCGTGGCTGGTGCCGGCGCCGATCTACAGGCCTTTGGATGCAACGTGGGACACCGATGAGGACGCCCCGGGGCTACGCTGCAGCCACACCCTGACCGCCGTAGCTCCCATGAAGTCCCACGGTCCCCGCCTCATCCTTTTCGGCGGCGCCACGGCCATCGAGGGCGGCGGCCCCATCCCCGGCATCAGTTGAGCCATAATCACCTCACTTCTTGTCTTCCGTTAGTGTTCTTGGATACGAAATTGATGAAGGGATGGCTTAAAACTTGTGGTTTTGATTTGAAGGGCTCGATGGCGTGACGAACTCGGTACACTCGTATGATGTCCAGACCGGGAAATGGACCAAGTTTGCACCTTTCCCCATTTCTATGATCTTGATATTTTTGATTGTTGAATTGAAAAAGAGTTCTTGTTGTGAATTTGAGTTGGAATATAGAGCTTGAGAGAGGGTATGTGACGGTGCTTAATTGGCAGGATTCGGCCGGCAGGAGAGCCGCCTTCACCACGTGCCGCCCATGCGGCTGCGGCAGTTGGAACCATGGTCGTCTTCCAGGTGACGAGATGTTTAGTGATTGAAATTTTGGTTTTTGGGTCATAGTTGATGGTTGTTGTTTCTTGGTTCTTCGCATCTTTATGGTAATGAGTGGGTTGTTATCTTTTTTGATAGGGAGGCATTGGCCCAGCTGGGCATTCGACTGATGATCTATACGTGCTTGACTTGACCAATGACAAGTTTAAGTGGCATAGGTTGGTATATGGATAATGGCACATTGTTGATGCCATCTTGTTTTGTATGATTGTGGGTGTAAGTAGTGATAGTTTTTTCTGTTGTTGTCTGCTTCTTGCAGAGTGGTGGTTCAAGGGCCTGGCCCAGGGCCTCGCTACGGCCACGCCATTGACTTGGTTGCTCAACGGTATCTTGTGACAGTGAGCGGCAATGATGGTGAGTTTATTGTGTGTGGTTAATAAGCAATAGCTACTTACATTTTTCATCCGAGGAAAACTGTGAGCTCCTTTTCTTTTGCTTCTCCTACTTCCTTTATCTTCAACAAGTTTAATGAAGACATGGTAATATATGCAAGAGGTGGCAATGGTTCTGGCTATGATCTCTCATTTTGTTGCAGTCGTTGTTGATCTAAGAAAACTGGGTTAAATAAGATCATTCGAAAATCTTAAATCAGAGTGACACTAAGTTGATATAATTGAATCCAAAAAATTAAGCAAGTTGATGTGCTGCTTGATAGGTGAGGATTTCTATGGAAGCTGTACATAGCTATGCAATGCTCTTGTTGTAAATAATTTGATTTGACATGTTTGCAGTAACGCAGACGGAGATATAAAATCTATGATATTGGATGACATCTGTGAGGTGTTATATATAGGAGGAGCATGGAACCTTTATATGCAGAGATATGCCGGGAATGTTAGGGCACAGGAAAATCAATGGGCAAGCCGGAAATAAGTGATAGACTGATGGCAATGAGTTCCTTCTAGATGAGGAGATCATGCTGCTAGCACTTTGGTGCCTTGCAGGATTGACACCGTCCAAAAGCCTATAGCGATAACTGATTGGGATAGATTAGAACTGTACAAACTGAAGATGAAGGCTCTTGTGGTGAGAAATTCACTTTTGTGGTTAAAGGGTTAAGATAGAGGATGGGAGACTAATTAGACAGAAGTAGTTGGATGATAGCCTTGATGAAGGTTATGAAAGAGCTCAAGATGATAAAGACAACGCTTAATATTCATAGTTTACCAAGAATGCATCTTGGTACTTGCCTTTAATTAGTTGGGACAAAACCTGATGGTTAGGGGGGCTTCTATCCTCTACTTCAATATAGATGTCAGCAAGAAAGTTTGTAGCTCTGCATCTAGTTACCCTCATTTTTTTAAGCGTGTTCAGTTTCGCTTTAATTAATGATGGTTCTTTGAATTTGTGATTCTAAGCATCTACTTCAAATGTATTTGATATTTAATTGGTTAAATACTGGATTGTGAGTAATTTTTTTAGTGGATGTGTTATTTGAAATGTTTACTCAAGAATGCAATGTAGAATAATTGTAGGTTTTACTCCATTTTTTTTCATTCAATAATGTGTTTTCCTAGATGGAACTTGGTTTTGGTTTTCTTCTAGATATGCTATTCAATTAAGACATGAAATCTTATGGTGCAGGGAAAAGGGTCCTCTCTGATGCTTGGGCTCTGGATACTGCACAGAAACCCTACAGATGGCAGAGACTGAATCCTGAAGGCGACAAACCTTGTGCTAGGATGTGAGAGCACACCTAATTTCATATATTTCTCTATTCTAGCTAGTGATAGTGTCTTCTTCCTGAGTGCTTAAAACTATAAATAATTGTCGTGCCCCGGCACAGAAGAGGTGAGCAAGGGACATAGAGATGCAGAGAGGAGGTGAGAGAGGAGGCATTGGAGGTTGGAGAAGGATGGAGGAGGCTGGAGGAAGCTGAAGGAGAGCAGAAGAAGCTAGAGGACTCTGGATAAGAGGGAGGCATTGGGAAAGAGATAGAGAGAGGAGGCATTGGAGGTGAGAGAGGGAAAGAGATAGAGAGAGGAGGCATTGGAGGTCGGAGAAGGATGGAGGAGGCTGGAGGAAGCTGAAGGAGAGCATAAGAAGCTAGAGGACTCTGGATAAGAGGGAGGCATTGGGAAAGAGATAGAGAGAGGAGGCATTGGAGGTGAGAGAGGGAAAGAGATAGAGAGAGGAGGCATTGGAGGTCGGAGAAGGATGGAGGAGGCTGGAGGAAGCTGAAGGAGAGCATAAGAAGCTAGAGGACTCTGGATAAGAGGGAGGCATTGGGAAAGAGATAGAGAGAGGAGGCATTGGAGGTGAGAGAGGGAAAGAGATAGAGAGAGGAGGCATTGGAGGTCGGAGAAGGATGGAGGAGGCTGGAGGAAGCTGAAGGAGAGCATAAGAAGCTAGAGGACTCTGGATAAGAGGGAGGCATTGGGGGCTAGGGCTGAGGACTTGCTTTTGGAGTACAGATTTATACTTAACCTACCCATCTGAAACAGACGAAACCCGTTTATTTGCACAGTTGACTGTCTTCTAGTTGGTTTTGAAAGGGTTTCTCCCAGAGCTTGATTACTGATATGTTTGCTCAGTTGACTGTCTTCTAGTCGGTTTCGAAAGGGTTTCTCCCAGAGCTTGATTACTGATATGTGGCATGATACGACCTTTGTATCATGCCAGTAAATTGCCTGCATGCCGCCCTGAAATAATCCCAACTTGTTTACTTTAGCTTTGGCAGTTTTTGACAGATGCCTATTCTTAAAGGCGCTTGATGTTCTTCAAGGTGTCTTCTCTAGAAGAAAGCCCCTTCATTTTGATCAGATTTTAACTTAGTCTTTGGCCTCCTAATTTCTTCATCTCTTTTTTACATTCGAAAGATATTTTAAGGGCTTCTCTAGCTACCATCTTAAGGTGATAATATGCTCGTATAATGTTGGACCCTTCGGCTTCTACAGAATGCATTAGTTGGATTTAATTTTTGGCACTTTCCTTCGATAAGGAGATGCCAAATTTGTGTACATATTCGATGCACATTAATAAAGAATCTAGGGTTGTCTTGTGCTCAGGGTTTTGATCTTTAAGAGGCGTCCTTTTTCGTTTTCCAATGACATTGAGTTCACCAGCTATACTTCTCTGATATAAAGCATTTCAGATGTTATTGACTCAATTTATCGTTTTGTATTCTATTGATTATATAATTGTTGTTTGATATATTTCAAAGGTATGCTACTGCTAGTGCACGGTCAGATGGCATGCTCTTGCTATGTGGTGGAAGAGACTCTTCTGGAACAGTAAGATTATGAACTCATTCCTCGCCAATAGATCTTGCATTTTGATTCCTTCAAAAAGCAAAATGGTATCTTTTTTTTTCAGTTATATGATTTATCAGCCACATGCGAAAAAAATTTCAAACTTGATCTAACCACATGAATGTTGACGTTGTTACTGGCCCGAGCTCTGATAAACCTGACCTAAAATAGGCATGAGGCTGATCCCAAACCAAAATAAGCTCGAATGTCTGGACTTAAGTCCATCTCAATCATGTGCTAAAACGTGACATGGGGTGGGCTTGTGCCGAATTGAAACAGGTAAACATTGAATCCCAAGCCTGCCGATTTGAAACAGATAAACATTGACTCCCAAGCCTGGACTGAACTAATCGTGGTTTATTTTTGAGCTGGGCAAACTGGGCTAGTCCAACACATTGATGCTCCTAGAAATAATTTAGAAGCTGCAAATGTTTTTTAGAGAAATTTCTAGAGGTATTCAACCACCCACCATAATGGTGAGCAAATGTAAATATAGTGCTGCATGGTAATTTGGCCTATCGAGACAGTTTATTCAACCGCAAGGGAAGCTAGTGTGTCCTGATATGCTAAATGGCTGAGGAATATGGCATTAATGACTTGCCAAGAGATAGTGATGACGCCACTTGGACTACGAATTCTCAAGAATACTAATTGTTTAGATAAACACATTCCTTAAGGTACTCAGCCATCACAACGATAAGCAAATGTAAGTATAGTGCTGCATGGTAATTTGACCTACCAAGACAGTTTATTCAACTTCAAGGGAAACATGTACTGATATGCTAAATAACTGAGGAAAGGTATGAACATTAATGACATGCCAAGAGATAGTGGCGAACCCAATTCGACTACCATTTCTCAAAAACATTAGTTGGGCTGCTAGCATTTCAAAGTATGTGCTGTATTTGTTGGTATGAATGCCAAAAGGAACCACTGTGGATGAGCACTATAAGATCAGTCTTGTTGAAATACTTGAGCACTTGAAAAAGAGAATTAGCATTGGTTGAGTAAACCAAGCCAAGATTCTATGACCAACAAATGAGCAGTAGGCTAGGGAAATGAATTTAGGATATTAAGTTAGGCTGGGATTTTTCCTAAACTTCAGTCTGAGCTCTTAAATGTTAGTGACAAATGTCCAAAATATGCCATCCAATTTCATTTTTTCTTATACCGCAACTAGGTTTTGGCAGTTGTGAGATGTTTTTTTAGCATTGGAGGATGAATCTGCAAATGCCTATCAAGAGGGTGGCCATTTTTGGTGAATTCATTGAATTTTTACGGTCCAAGTTCCGCCAGAAGTCTGCTAGTAATGCGTAGGGGATCTACCCTTGTATTGGGGTTGTAAGTTTATTTGGTTGGTCTCTTTTCTCTTTGGGAATTTCATACAGCAATTAGAAATCTATGATAAAGAAATACATATGCTTATTTTGTAGTTGACAAGGAGATTTTTGCATTGTTTCATTCTGTCAAAAGGATACAGGTTTTTCTTAAAATTCTGATTTCATCATGTTTATGAGACCAGACCGTGAGCTCAGGGTTCCATAGATGGAAGGCAAATGTTCTGGGAAATAAGATTCTGTTAAGTATGAATAATGCTTATAAGAAAGGTCTTTCCTTTTCCAACAGAAACCAAAATGCTGTCATTATGTTAGGCCATGCTTAGTTTACCTTGGAACTTAATACAGTTACCTGATCTTTTGCTAATGCATGCAGATAGATAGATAGGTGGAAGGAATCAGTGGATCATACATTATGGCAGACCTTTAATATTGTAGTATCGATAATTCTGTTCTAGTCAATGCTCTGGTTTGTAGCAGTTCTGTTATCTGCTTAGTTTTAATCAAGTTTATGCAAACTGCTATTATCTGAAAATTGTTTGTTATTTGGAGGCGTGTTGTCTTTTGCAACTCCTAGTTCCAATTTTTCACTCACTGGACATGATTTCGTGTGCATACAGCCTCTGTCTGATGCTTATGGGTTACTCATGCACACAAATGGCCAGTGGGAGTGGACTTTAGCTCCTGGTGTTTCCCCATCCCCAAGGTATCAACATGCAGCGGTGAGTGATTAATTCTACACTGGAATATGCCAAGGATTGCACGTGCCGGTGATGGTCTCTAGCCCGCAGGACACATGCAGACACTAGGCAGAGATTACGTGCTGGTGGCACGAATTTCTTTTGAGCTAATATGTGTATTGGCACGGGATCTGTGCCTATACAGGAGCCGGCATGATGCGTATCAATCTGTGCCAGTATATGCTCACTGGCATGCTAATCACTGAATATGCATCTGTGCAGTTATGATTAAGCTTAGTACAAAGTAAAAAGGTGATCATATTCTATTTAGTATATACATGGCATTCTTGGGGCATATCCTTCACATGGGAAGGACCATGCATAATGGAAACTGTCTCTCATGCTGCTAGTATTTTGCTTATTATCTAGAAAATAAAGTATCCGTATTCTTCATCTCTTTTCCCAGTTAATTTAGTATCTTACTGATGGTTCTGGTTGATAGGTCTTTGTCGGTGCTCGATTACACGTGACTGGAGGCGCTCTAAAGGGAGGACGAAATATGGAAAGTGAAGGCGCTCTAGCAGGTGGGTCTCACAATTCTATTTTGGTAGTCTTGATCTTTTGCAAGAATTGCCTTACCATTTTAGTTCTGCGTGGAAGTTCTCGACACTGCTGCTGGCGTGTGGTTGGATAGGAATGGTATCGTTACATCTTCCCGGGGGAACAAATCTTCAGCTGACCCTGATTCTCCAGTGGAACTCCTGCGTCGTTGTCGCCATGCATCTGCTTCTGTTGGAACTCTCGTGTATATCTATGGTGGTCTGAAGGGAGGTAGGCAATAAGCTTGGATAATATAACCTTTTGGAACTTGCATGAGATGTTATAGTTGTCTTGGCATGACTGCACATTAAAGAAAGAACCGGGGCTACTAACATGCACTTTGTTTAGAAGAACCTCTACATATTTCTTCCAACTCAAAGTATAATTGCTGTTCTTTACCATCTTACTTTGAGGTGTTCTCAGAATAGCACGAGATAAGAACACTCTCATGTGATCTAAATTACACGAAGTCAAGAAATTGGCAGTTATGCAGGATTTTAATTGGGAGCATCAGATGATAGAATCTTTTTTAGAGAACTATTGAACAAGCATATCTAACCAGTGATGACATCAATCATCTCTGCCAGTAGAGGTTGTTTCCTCTTTCTATTGTTTCTCTATGCAACTCTTCTCATTCTGACTCAAATCTGCTCTCTCAATCTTGCTTCATGCAGATATATGTTTTAGGTACCTAATACGTATTTTGGGCTCCAACTTTTCTTACCCATCTCTTCTGGTAGAGATTGTTTCCTCTTTCTATTGTTTCTCTATGCAACTCTACTCATTCTGACTCAAATCTGCTCTCTCAATCTTGCTTCATGCAGATATATGTTTTAGGTGCCTAATACTTATTTTGGGCTCCAACTTTTCTTACCCATCTCTGCCGGTAGAGTTTGTTCCCTCTTTCTATTGTTTCTCTATGCAACTCTACTCATTCTGACTCAAATCTGCTCTCTCAATCTTGCTTCATGCAGATATATGTTTTAGGTACCTAATACTTATTTTGGGCTCCAACTTTTCTTACCCAATTTAAATCTGCTTGAATGCCATGTTTTGCTTCATTTAGTTATATATCATTTTCCTTCAGAAGATTCTTCAAGTCCACCTGTGTTTGATTTAAGGTCATGTATGCATTTTTGTTGGTCTTGAATATATTGGTAGTTTCCCAACAATCATTTCATTCACTTTTGAATTTATTCCTTATACTTTTTTTTATGTTATTTAGGAAATAAAATGCATGCAGTCTCAGATATTCAAATATCTGCTTGGATGTTTATGGGTTTTGACGTCTCCTTTGCTTTTCTAATCAATCTTTTACTTCTCGGGACCCGTCATATTTTGTGAATGTGAATTTTTGTATCTTGGGCCGGGCCTTTCTATTATCATACTGCTTTCAATAACCATTCGTTTCGCCTTATCAGTGCATTGATCTTAAGAGTCATGGTTAATCCATATTATTGATGCTGCGGTGCTGCCTGACATTATTGATGCATATACAAATGGACCTGGGGGTTTTATAGCTATTGGATTTGCTTTTGATCGTGTATCATCTGCACCCTATAACTGACTTATTATCCTGTCATTTGATGGAGATCTCTTAATTAACTATGTAGCTGATCCAATGTGAAAGTAATCTTATCGGCAGTTTAGATCTGAAATAGGGAGATAAAACTCTCCTTGTACTGGCAAATATCTTGAGCCAATATGAACATCTGCACCTTAAGATGGTCTGATGGATGGTGGTTGAAGCAAGGTCAATTCTTATAATCAGTAATAACTTTTTTAAATCCTACAGTACCATTAGCTTTAATTTTGCACTTCAAAGATAGCTTTCTAGATGGAATACATTTAACACCAATAACCATCTATGACTTTATTTGTTGACCAAGTTGGTTGCTGTGCATCTTTCTACGACTCAAAAGAAGTCTTTAATTGTGGGAAAATAGGAAACTTGAGGATGTGTCGCTGAGGTGATCTCTCCTTTCCAAAGAAATTATCAAACCATCATACAAATTGATTTGCAACATTGCTGCTACTATGTAGCAGATGTTGCAAGTAGCAGCAATGTTGCAGCTCAGGCTGGGTGATCTGTTGATGTTCAAGTGAAGAAAGAGCTTTAAACTGCATGAATGATGATCAGTAGCCTCCTTCGCTGTAGTTGTCCTCCTATTACAAAAATCCTCGTGTTTATGAAAGTGAAGGAAGACAAGAAGGTTCACGTCATACAACTAACTGCTTTAATCCGTGTCAAAATGCTTTTTCTTTATCAAGAAATTGAGTGAGTGAAGTCTAAGATATTTTGTAAGCAAACTTACTGGGTTGATGGATAAAGAATGGAGTTAACATTGATGGTGTTGCTTTCGAGCTAATGGAATGCTTGGAAAACATGCAAATGGAGCATCTCTCTTGTATGTGAAGTACAGGCTAATAATGGTTGATTGTTCCTCTTAAAAGTAAATGTGCAATCAGCATGTGTTGATTTGAACTCTGAGAGTCACTATTGACCCATCTTCAGAAATGATTTTGTAGGAGTAGCTTGTCCTTACCTTGCTATCTTCTACCAAGCACATCCCATTTCCCTCTCATTGCTTTCAATAGGCTCGAGTATCTTTAAAGAAGTGACACATTGACACCATTCAGCGATCAGCCTACGGACAACTTATATGAAAGTTTTATGTAGAGATCAGACGATTTCTCATATTTGTTCTGGCAAAATAGATCTATTAGGATTTATTTTCCCCAGGGGGGTGGGGGGGGGGGGGCGGCGGTGGCACCTTGACTATTGTCTCTGTAGTTACTTCAAAAGTCAAATCTCCCACATAATTACTATTCATAGAGATGAAGTTGAGAGTGTAGCTTCCTCAATTTGAGAGAATCTATTTGTGATAGCATAGATTTGAAGCACATGGTTGATCAGTGCAGGATTTTGCTTGTGCCTGTATGTAGAGTTATCTCCAAAGAATCTTTTTGTGTAAGTGAATATATTTTCATCAAAATGGTGGCTGATATGTTCCTTGCTTCTCGTAGTTCATTGAGTGCTTAATCTCTGTGATTCTTCTTTTGATTGCCAATGTTGTTCACACTCACCGTGCTTATAAACAGATGTGCTTCTTGGGGATTTTCTAGTTGCAGAAAATTCACCTGATCAGTCTGAAATTAGTTCTTCCATGTACAAAAATAACAGAATATCATCTATGACAAGTCAGAAGCAAAATGACCTTATTGGTTCTGATCCTTCAAGCGTGCAACCATTTTTGGATGGCAGGCTGGACAAAGTGCCTTCTGCTGGTTTGAGGTTTTCTAGTCTTGTTGTTTATTTTTATATCTTTGGCTGTTCAAAGTTTCTTTTGTTTAGCATTTGTCAAAATTAACTGATAGTCTTCGCTTTCATCAGGATGGATCAGAATTCAATCGACAAATTGGTGGAGGCTTCTGCTGCCGAAGCTAAAGCTGCTAGTGCAGTCTGGCAAGCTGCAAAGGGTGCATCTGCTATTTCAGGAAAAGAATTTTCAGATGGAACTGAGTTGGCAGCAGAGTTGGAAGATAGATCACTCGTCTTGGAAGATTCCACAGAGGGTGCTACAACCAGTGCCCTTGAACCAGATGTACACCTGCACCCTCGGGCGGTATGTTTCTAGTATGTCATATTGGTATTTGCTCCTCATCCAGTGCCAGCTACTAGATCTGAAAGTAGTCTACTAGTACAGGTTGTGGTCGCGAAAGAGGCTGTAGGCAACTTGGGTGGGCTGGTACGGCAACTTTCTTTGGAACATTTTGAAAATGAGAGCAGGAGAATGCATCCTTCAAATGGTGATCTGTCATGTCCAACTAAAAAGTCCTTGAACAGACAGAAGTCTCCTCAAGGCTTGCACAAAAAGGCAAGCATTTCATGATATTACAAAGTTTGTTGTGCTTCAAGCTATGTTTCAGTTCTTTTACTGGCAGTTCTGGTTGCAGATTATTTCAGCATTACTCAGGCCAAGAAATTGGAAGCCTCCTGCTAATAGAAGCTTTTTCCTCGACTCATATGAAGTTGGTGAACTCTGTTATGCTGCTGAACAGATATTTATGCAGGAGCCCACTGTTCTCCAGTTGAAGGCTCCAGTTAAAGTATTTGGTGATCTTCATGGGCAATTTGGTGACCTGATGCGTCTATTTGATGAGTATGGTTTCCCTTCAACTGCTGGAGATATAACGTAAGTTGGAATTTGGGCTTGATGACTTATCCAATTTATCATTATGTGATGGTACTTTCTTTGATGTTTTGAGAGGCAAAGTGTTCAATAGAAAGCAAAATTTGGACCAAGTTTTTTTTTTCCTTCCAAAAAGGATAGAATTTCAGCCAGATCTGGTGTTCTTTTTTTTAGTAGGTTTAGCACGCGCAAAACTGATTGTTATATATCATGAAACAGCTTGGTTCAAAAGTTGATGTGTGCATAGTAGTTGCATAGGAGATTTGGAGATATGATATGTTTCAAATTTAAACATAGATGTTGAAAGTGAGATAAAATTTATAGTTAGATATGGAAATATAAGAAAGTATTCTTGGAAATGGTTTCTAAAATAACTTGAGCACATTAAGGGTGTTGCATATGTAGCTGGAACATTGTGCTTTGAAACCACCAAGATTGCATTCTGTATGGTACTTCATAGGCCTAGCTAGAACACTTGCAGAATTTTTGTGGTCTTGAGGTGATTACTATTGCTGTTTATAATGCTTATGCCATTATCTCCTATATCTTCGGGGTCATTTGTTGATCTGAGAAGAATGCTAAAAAGAAGTTATTTGATGAACTGTGAACTTCACTTGGAAAAGCAGATGGATGTGTATCATTGATGAGCAAAAGTCAGACTTCTACATCATGGCATGCATGCTGTAGCAGTAGTGTTGCATTTTACTGAATGAATAATACGTGTGGATTATTATTTAAGTTGGACTCTAAATAGTAATTATCTTCATGTTTCAGGTATATAGATTATTTATTTTTAGGTGACTATGTTGACCGGGGACAGCACAGTTTGGAAACTATAACATTGCTTCTTGCTCTTAAGGTAACTGTGGGATGGAAATTCTCTGTTGCAGATTGTTATATGAACTTGCTGCCACTTTCCCATGCTATTCAGTTGAGTTATGATCAGATAATTCAATGCAGATTGAGTATCCAGAGAATTTTCACTTGATCCGAGGAAACCATGAGGCTGCAGACATAAATGCTCTTTTTGGTTTTCGTCTAGAATGCATTGAGAGAATGGTATGAAGGTGTATGATTGTCTTTCCGCCTATAAAAAAACTAGAAGTAATCATCAGAAAGTATGTGCAGGGGGAAAGGGATGGAATATGGGCGTGGACGCGGTTCAATATACTTTTCAACTATCTCCCTCTTGCTGCTATGATAGAAAGGAAAATTATATGCATGCATGGTGGCATTGGGAGGTCGATAAATTCAGTAGAGCAAATTGAGAAGCTTGAAAGGCCCATAACAATGGATGTCGGATCCATTGTCTTAATGGATCTTTTGTGGTATAGTCTCTAAGATGTCAATTACTTATAATCAATCGTTCTTTCGACATCCATTTTCATATTTCTTGGTTCTTGCAGGTCAGACCCCACCGAAAATGATAGTATAGAGGGGTTAAGGCCAAATGCAAGGGGACCTGGTCTGGTCACTTTTGGGGTATGCATGACATACTTTATAATTTTGGATTTCTTAATTTTGGATTCCTTAGTTGCTTCTTCATATTTGCGTTGCTTGTATAATATGTTCACTTATATATATCCATTGATAAGAATTTGTTGGGTTAGTGCACAAACTTTTTCTTATATGAATTTTCTGTCATGCATACATCCATTTTTAAGAATGTTATGGGTTAGTGAACAAGCATGTTTATACCTCTGACATCTTCAACACCCCCTGTCCAATCTATTTGAGCTGTGCAGGTCAGCAATTTATCTAAAAATTAATACTCTTAACTGAATCACATCCTTGATTGCGGTGGCATTCCTAGCCTCATAATTGCTATGGATTCCCTGATACATATTGTTTGTACTTGAGCTGCTGGCCTCAAATTGGATCATCACTTCCTGGAATGTGTGTGAATATGTAGGTGGTTGGCCGAATTTTGTGTTTTCTGTGCCTTGTGACAAGGGCTAATCATTATACTTCTCTCTTTGGTTAGGAGAGAGGGTTGCCGAGTTTAATATATCTAGGATCCTAGAGGAAGAAGGATTAAATGCTAATTGACAAATCCTTTTTATAAACTTTTTTATAGTCTCCTCTCCTCTGTTGTGATGTATTGGGACTATTTCTGGATAGTTGTCATCTCCCTTTTATCTAGGTTCTTTCCACCGCAATTTATGGGCAGCTGCATGCGTAGGACTATAGCCAGACTTCTCTTTCTCATACTTTGTGAGGTAAGGGCCGCACAACTCCAGGTTTCAATTGTCTTCTAACTGGGGAACTGAGTTAGTAGGTCTTCCCAAGTCAACTAGCTCAATAGGTTCTGCATCAATCCCCTCCTGCCTGCAAGCTGGATTTAGCTTGGAAATTCACACCAAACTCAGATCGTTGGGATTTGGTTGATCATTGATTGCAATAATTGCTCATCTTTTCTGAAGCCTTTTCAAATGAGGGTTGTGGACCACCCGATATTGTGGGCAAGAATTCTGGCTGCTCCTTCTGATGCTTTGTATTTGTGCTTTACTCATCGTTGTGCTTTTGTACATGAGCACAGGAGTGGAAATCCTCAACATAGCAATAAGCATTGAGCTGCACGATATATGTGCTATATCCGGACTGTGTGATTTGATCCCAGTGTTATGCTGGAATTTCCTGGTCGTGCTTGTTGTTTTGCAGATCATAGGTTAAGATTCACACTCATTAAGAAACTGGATACGGTTATTTTGCTCATGTCTTCATTAGATTGCTTTTTTACATGTCTTGGATGGGCTGTACGAGATTTTATCAACACTAGTTATGCAACTGAAAGAGAACAGAATTAGCATTTACCTATAAAATTCTGTCTGTGATATCCACACGAGATCTTGTAAATAGTCCTGAAAAGAATGATGGTGTGATTTGATCCCAGTGTTATGCTGGAATTTCCTGGTCGTGCTTGTTGTTTTGCAGATCATAGGTTAAGATTCACACTCATTAAGAAACTGGATACGGCTATTTTGCTCATGTCTTCATTAGATTGATTTTTTACATGTCTTGGATGGGCTGTACGAGATTTTATCAACACTAGTTATGCAACTGAAAGCGAACAGAATTAGCATTTACCTATAAAATTCTGTCTGTGATATCCACACGAGATCTTGTAAATAGTCCTGAAAAGAATGATGAAGGCGCCATATCTTGTTTTGCATATTGATCATTTGTATGATTGAATTCTTTACTTAAGCATTGATATGAAAACCAGATATCTAGGAAGATACTTATTCGAGAACAATGCTTTCAAAGTGTGCATTCCTAGAGAAGAGCGATTATGCCTCTTGAGATCTGGACTTTGAATCGAATGTGTTCATTTAAAATCTAAGACTTCACAGCTGTTTTTTATGCCTGCTGCCAAATCTACGAGTTGCAGCCCAGTTGCGACTATATAGAGTTTGATTATTCTAAATAAGTTTTTTGAGATAGCTGCTAATGATTACTGAAAATTCTTGCAATACTTGCAGCCTGACCGAGTCACTGACTTCTGCAAGAGAAATAAGTTGCAACTCCTTATTAGAGCTCATGAATGTGTAATGGATGGTTTCGAGCGGTTTGCTCATGGTCAGCTGATCACCGTATTTTCAGCCACTAACTATTGTGGTAAGTATCCTGCCAGGACATTTATGAATAGATTGCATATGGAGATCATAATTTCACCAAACCATAACTTTTATAGGGACGGCAAACAATGCTGGTGCAATACTGGTAGTTGGTAGGGGGTTGGTTGTGGTCCCAAAGTTAATTCATCCACTACCACCACCTCTTCATTCGCCGGAGTCATCCCCAGAGCATTTTTTGGAAGATACGTGGATGCAGGTGAGTTCTAATGGTTGTACATATAGCTTCTGAACAAATAAGTGGAGTTGCATCCATCAAATGTTTTGGGCTACTACTACTTGCATTCCAGCTCCACTGATGGGCAGAGCTCTATTCATATATTTTTATGGTCGGGCGATCTCACAAATTGCCTGTTATTGTGGATTACCTGCAGGAGCTTAACACTCAAAGACCACCGACTCCAACTCGAGGCAGACAACAATCCTCAAGTGACCGGAGTTCGCTCGCGTATATTTGATCATGCCCCATCACAGATGAATTGATTGAAACCCAAATCAGTTTGCAATGGCATGCTCATCCCTTGGAGCGAATGGATCCTTCCATGCCATTTGGCCTCAGCCATGCTTCGGAAACAATCTCGTGACGTTTTTCTCCTGTTATGTATTACATAATGTGTTTCATAACCTTCATTGTCATCCTAAGGCTCAGAACTGTATACAGGAATGTACATGATTGGTAGATCAAAGGACAGTCTTGTATTATTTGTAAAACTATAAGCTGAATATGTTCGGCAATGAGTTCCTGTTGTACATTTTTGACGTGAAGACAGCTTGGCTAATTTATAAATGATTCGAATAAAAGGTGCTTCATCTAACTTGGCTTATTCTTGGTAATGAGCGAGGAAATTTTGGTGTCATCCAATTGTGCGGTACTTATCTATATTCTGGTTTGTCTGTCTCTCTGTTTACATTCTGGCTTAGGAGGACAACTACCCTACATTTTAAACCTCTACTTGTTATCCAGTCTATATGGGCTTTTTGCTTGTATCTACCACACCCAGTTCTATCCAGCCTGCAGATAGGCGCAATGATTCTTTTGTTGATGATATTAGTTTGATCCAAAGACCTACTCGGCACTTGAAGAAATGCATCTACTCGAGTTCTCTCTAGGTTGAGTATGTTGAAGGTATAAGCTCAATAGGGATTTTGTGGTTGATATTGGAAACATAAACTGGATAAATAGTAGCTAAATTGGTGGATGAAAGTGGTCACTGTTACAATCACCTGCTTGGCCCAAGAACCATTCTTATCTATGACTCTATGACAATTGACAAGCAGATGTATCTACCCTCTAATCTACTATGGAATAAGCTACAAATGTTTTGAGATACAAATAACCCTCCTCTGTTTCTGATGAATCTTCATCAGCGGTCGTATATACATAGGCCTTAATGGGAGGGCCAAAAAAAAACAAATGAAATAAAGGCTTCTCTCTAAATTTCTATCTGCAGTTGTTTGAAAGCAATGAAACTATGGGGCTATGAGATGGTCTCGTTGGGAAGTGTTGGAGGTGGTGTGGTCCTAAACGCATGTTTTCTGCATCGTTCGAAGATACTATCGTATAACAAATCAAACTGTACTCCTGCTCTCTCCCGATTCACAACAAAAAATATGTGATCGGCTTCCACAATCTTGTAGTACCTGCAAGGATTAACATCAGGATATTAGTGACAAATTGTTACTTTCGCTTTGAGCAATGACAAAGCTAAGATGACAATTATGATGATATGAAAAATGATATATGAATCCTATGTGAAACTTGAAAACGATATACATATCAGTAGTTCAACACAGCCCACACTCACTATCACTTTCATTATCAAGATTTTACCTACCTAAATTCTCATTTTAATTTATGCTAACTTCAGATATGTGATTCATCCTCACTACACTCAGTGGACATTTGAAGTCATTCAACGGGGCTATCAATATTTTACCTTTTGCTATCTTACTGCAGTCAAAAAAGGGTAAATGATTAGTTTACTGAGCTATAATTGTACTTGATAACATCAACCACCAGCGAGAAATTATCAGCCACAATGCTGTTAGTTGGCAACCATATATTAATGTCCAGGCCAACAGCAACAGCTGTCTTTGGGAGACCAGCAGGGATTTATTTGTGATGTTGATTCCTAACAATCAGCATTCATTTCCTTCACGACGCACTTTGGTTAGATTGACATCCTTAGATCATTGACGTTATTTCTTTTAGTGCTTCAGCAGAATATAAACTCATTGCTTGAACTTCATCAGTGTCACATGCCAATACAAGTTGCAAAACTAGAGGGATTTCCAAAAATGAAGAAAAGATAGGGAAAGGCCCACGAACTTAGAATACCTCAACATAATGATATGTCGATGAATATTAAAATTTATGGTTACTCTCAAACCATCGGGGGATTATTTTGCCAAAATAAATGAATTACATCTAATTTACCAAAACATTTTCTCAGACAGCTAAGATGCAGAAAATCAGAACTTGCTAGATGAGAGAAGAAAAATAAAATATTTGTGATGATTCATGCTTTAGTGTCTCATGTGCCATAAATCAGAGTATTCACACAACTTGAGAAATATTGATGGCAAGAGAATGAAATACAAACCAGATTCCCGGTTGCAGGGGGTGACATTCTGAATCATCAATGACAAAATGGCTTGGGTGCTCAACAGGTATCCTGGGATGGGTCATGGATATAGTGTTAAGTGCTCCGTCATTGTCTTCCCAATCTTCATCTCTGCCACAAATATGCAAGAGATCTTCCATAAGCACTAACACAAGGTGATCAATTATCAAAGAATTATGGGATTTGGTTCTCTATTTAGCTGGTAAATCAACTAACCTGTATCCTTTATAGGGTGGGGGCACGTCTGATGGGCAGCGCCATTGGCTCATCTGCAATACTCTAATATAGAGCATTGGATGGATGCCAAGCACACAAGAAGGAAGTGTCATTCCCATAAACTTTCTGGTCCTCTTAGTTGCGTAGCTGAAATAGAAAGTGTTTGGGAAGGTCTGAAGAGTAGCATTAAGCTTAAGGGAGCCTTGAATTGTAAGGTCAGGTAGGATCCAATCTCCAGAGGCAAATGGCCCAGTATTCCCCAAGAGCAAATCAATAAGTCCTAAAATTCCCGTCTTCCTCCATCCCATTTCAAAGTGATCGAAACCAAAATTGTAGTAGTTCTTAAGCCAAGCAATATCAAGCCAGTCATACACAATCACTCCTAAGCGGCACAGCTGAAGGAGGCATATAGTTTTAAGGGATCTTCCATCTTCTGGCCTGATAGAAACAGAACAAAAAGTGCATGAGAGGATATCGAATATTTCAGTTTGCAACCAAGGATAATTGAATGACATGTTACAAAAGAAAATTTCTGCCACTTACTGCATTCCATCTAGGTAGGCTCTTGTCGTGCCATTGAGAGCGCCAGACAAGGATGTAAGACTCAGCACCCAGTCCTCCGAAGTGTTCTCATAGCCTTCAAAGGCCTGATTCAAAGCAGAGTTGATAACTATCGATCATCATCGGAGAGAAACATAATTTCCCCAATTGACTCAGCCATAGACATCTGACTAATTATAAGAATAAAAGCAAATGTTAGGAAAAGGGGGGAGATAGTACCTTATCAGCTAGCATTTGCTGTAGAACTCGAACAACCTGTGCTCCTGCCGAGTGCCCAACAAAATGAATAGGATGGTGCTCATTCCAGAGCGGGTAGTGCCCTGAATCAATACAAAACGATATGAATCCTACTATGTTACATGGAAATGAAGCTAAACCATTTGGCATACGGCACCCTTCCTACCTTGTTCATAAATCTTTCCAAATCGCGGATGCCCAGAGATCTTGCTGTGCTCCTCTCCATAGTCCACTCGCCCCCCTTTCAAGTAATAGAACAACTCGCGTGCTCTGAAACCATAAACCGACAAAGACTACACCTTTAACCTTTAATCTTGAGAAAAATCTAACAGCAACCCAGAAACAACTCTGGAGAGAAGAAACTACCTATCATGGATGCTGGTTAACGACCCCAAATCCGGAACAAGAACTCGGTCATCCTTCTTCTCCGCCCCAGCGAAATAAGACAACCCTCCAAGCCTCTGCAACTCGGAATCAACAAAAAAAACATCAAGATCACGACGACATAATCTAGACAGGAATGCAAGTGGTTTCTTGATTGGTTTCCCACATACCCCTTTGCCGAACCCAAAGATCCCATGAACCAACACGATCGGCGGCACCGACCCATCGAAAAGAGCCGCCTTTCCTTTACCATCCTCCTCTTTAGACGCAGCACCACCATTCCCAGGCCTAAAGCCACCGGTGAGAGCCTGCGAGAGGTCGGAAGCCACCGCCGTGCTAAATATGTAAAACCCATATAGCAAATGCACCAGCGAGCTCACCATGAGCTCCATCAGCAAAAAAACCCCCCCTGAAAGCCTCCCCATCGCAACCCACTCCTCCAAAATCCCAACTTTCACCTCCTTCTCCTCTCAATATCAATCCAACCAATCTATATCAAGAGAGAGAAGGGAAGGAAATGCCACAATGGTCCTTTCCCTCCCCCCCTCTCCCTATCTCCTTCTCTCTAGAACACCAAAGAGAGACCTTTGACTACCTTTCAAAGACGGGGAGAAGGCGTCTCCCTCCCTTCCTCCCCCACCTCCTTCCTTCCTTTTGTAATCAAATTCTAGAAAGGTCCCTCATTTATTATTTGGCACAATATTCTCATGGATGCATTCAATAAAAATGAAATCTTTGGAGCCAATGAGAGAATCCAAAGCCTCTCCTTTTCTTTCTTTGCCATTTCTACTGTTTGGATTGGAAGGCTATTTTGTACGCATGAGTGTTTGTGCCGTAGCTGGTGCCACGTGTCAAGCTGCCAACCACTCTTCTTTTTTCTCCCTTTTCCATTTCAGCCTGTATAAACCCATTGTTATTTTTTTTTAGTAATATTGATATTATTATTTGCTATTTTTTTATAAAAAAAAATAGATAAGAAAGAGGATAAGGATGTTGTCTTTTTTTAGTTATGGGAGATTTTTTTGGGATAAGTTTTGCTTGATTTATGGGGGAGATTGAAGTGTGGATAGTTTCTATTTGTCTAAAAATTCTACTTATTTTCTTGTTTTGTTTGTCATAGAATCATTTGCGGAAGGGCCGTTGAGTCATGTCTTTCCTTCCTTCTGGCTTCTTTGTCACGTGACACACGACTTTTGAAATTTTTTTATTTTTATTTTGACTCATAATCAAATAAGAGGAAAAGTGTGATTGACTGTCAAAAACGTTTGTCTCGAAACTTCCATTCATCTTTTTTTGTACTTAATTTTTTTATCCAATGTCCTATTTCAAATAATCTTTTTGTCTCTTATTTTAGGTCTTGACTGCAATATTTATCAAAATACTTAGCCCTTGTTTGGTTATCCCTTGTTATCCCCATATTTATCGTCAAATATCAAAAATAATCATTACTACTTAATCTTTATTTCATCTATCACTACCACTCTACTTTTTCCTATCTCATTAGCTAACTCAACTTATCTTATCCCTTAATCCCTTTAACCAGAAATAAGCTATCCTCATATCAAACGGGACTTAAAAGAGTGTGTCGATCAAAATTATTTTCAAAAAAAGTGGCTCATTCCAAGAGTGCTCTTTTTTCCCTTGAAGTGTCCCACTCATATTATCATTCCACCTCATCAAAGTATAAACAATTGAAGATTAAGTTTCCTAAACTCTTGTGAAACAAAAATGTAGCTCCCATCGGTGCAAAAATTCTTCCTATTTTCTAGATTCATTTATGATAATTGTATTTATTGAAGAGATCTCGAGTCATGTCTTTCCTTCTAAATTCCTTGTCACGTGACATCAGTGGTGGAACCAGGATGAGACTTAAGAGGGGGTGAAATCTAAAACAAAATAACCAATTTTTTTTTCTTTTAAGTAATGCAAAACGTATCTTAGAATTACAATATCGAACATTAAGGAATAAAAATGATACAAAATATTAAAATATATGTACCGTATTATGTGTTGTGATTGGGAGGTGGAAGTTGGATCCTACGCTTTTGCATTTTTTTGAAAACGTTGTAAAATGACTTCGTTCTAAATGGTTTCAAAAACTCCCCGCTCGATGTATACTGCGATGCAATCATTCATCCAGTCATCTCCCATCTTATTTCGCAAATCAAATTTGATAATCTTCATCGAACCACATCTCCTCCGCCTATGTGTACGCAAATCAGACTTGAAAATCATATATGTACCATATTATGTGTTTCACATTTTTCTCTAGTTTCATCGTGAAAACTGTTATGTGCACCAAACATATTCACATTTTTCTCTACCTTCATATGTTTCAATGGATTTACGCAACACTGGGTTACCAATAATATCATTTGGATTAATTAAACTAGTTCGGGGTCTTTTTGAACTAATATTCTCTGAAGTAGTATGCAAGTCATGAGTAATAGACGATTCACAGCTTGGTCCGTATCGTGATTTTTTTTTTATCACAAACTTATCCATTATCTAAATAAAACAAAACAAAACAAAAATAAAAATAAAAATAAAAATACGATAATTAGAAATCAAATAAATAAATTATAAATATTTTAATGGGTGGTTTCATAAAGTGGCTTTTTTTTGAAACTTTCATTTGATTTTTCTCCGTTATTCTAGAATAAAACGTGATTACTCAGGACAAGTGTCCACTAACTCCTAGATTTAAGTATATATATTGTCAACTCAAAATCTCTGAACATTATCAAGTTCTAAAACTAAACCTTCACTACTTGGAACTTTTTTTTGATATGCAAAATCTTCATTTAATTTTCTTAAATGTCTCATTCAAAATGTTTTCCAAAACCAAGTGGCTCAATCCAAAGAAAAAGAGTGTTACTTCCTCTAGTCCACTAATCTTATTAGGTCCACCTCACCAAATTCTAACAATAAAGAACCAATAAATTTCCTTGTTACTTGTCTTGCAAGAGTGCAGCAAAGGAGTGTGTGGCCCCCAAGAATCTGGAAAGTTGTAGGAATGAAGTAGCTGGTAGGCAGAGGGCTTTTGTTAAAAGGGGTCAAGACAACCCCATCAAAACTCCAGCTGCTCCCTATCTATGCTGTGATCTATCTATCCATCCATACTTCCCCCATGTGCTCCATGCTTAATGCCTCCCTCTCCACTTGGGTCACTTTTAACTTTTCTTTTTAATTAATTAATTGAGCCAACTGGTTATAGTGATAACATAGATGCTGACATGCCCCTATGCCTGGTCACTTTTTTTGATGACCTGGTCAATCATTTAATGGATTGCCTATGATTTTTTTTATTTTTTAATTAGTTGAGCTTTTTATCATGACTCCTAGAGGGACAAAGATGCTCTGTGTTCATAACATCTATTGCCAGTCGATGGGTCATTTAAAGAAAACTTGAGTTCATAAAAAATCATGGATTTATATATTTATATCATAATTTAATATAAGGAGTTCTCTTATATCCAAACTTTCTATGTGATTTTGAGAGGGTGAGATGGTGACCTTTGAGATCCCAATTTTTTCTGTATATGAGACAGTTTGATTGCTTAGGACAGGGTTTGATTCACTCAACCCACTATACTCAACCAAATCTGGCATTCTTTTTGCCAGGTCAATATTGCTTATTAGTGGGCAATTTTCAACATAAAATCAGTTCACTCCACTCTAACAAAGCAGTCCCTCCATGGGAGCATGAGATGTAAGATCACTGGCTTTAAGTGTTTTTTAATTTTATTAAAATTTTGTCAAGCACTGAATTTGAGTTTTTTTTTTAATCGGTCAAACCCAAAAGCTACAACCCAATTACATTGAGATTAGAGTTAAAGGTGCGGGAACGGACCCCGACACCTCAGCTCTATCAAAAGCTTATGACAACTCCCTACATTGATTAGTTAGCCAATCCTGTTGCTCGTTACACTACCGAAGGATAAAACTTATTCCAAACCGTTCAAAGACTCTGCTCTCTCACCATATATCATTCACCAAAGATCTACAAATATCGTTGATGGGAAGACAACCTTCAACCATCCTGACGCCAAACAAAGAGTCTTTTTTTTTTTTTTTTGAGAAGTTAAACCATGAGGCTAACAAACACAACTCAAATCAATCTTGAGATGTAGGCATCAATGAAGGGCCTGCTTGGCAGGCTTAGATCCTATGCGCGGATCCGTGTTTGGATCGACGTCGGATCCCAGAAAATGGAATATGGGATCCGAGAGGCGGATTCCGGATCCGCCCCTCTGCCAAACAGGCCCGGAGTGGAATTTATGACAACCAAAACTTCACTACCATCAGCTTCTATTTCCTCCAAATCAATTTGCAAATCCGATGCCCATCTCTGAGCTTGTGCAGCTATCCCATCCACTCTAGTGTTCTCCTCTCGAGGGGTACGTAAAAGATGAAAACTCCGGACGCCAAACTAAGAGTCACTTCCAACAAAAACCTATGAGCAATACCGCCGAGAAACCTCATGGATGGCAAAATGCATGGCCTTAAGTTCTCCCATAAGAATGGAGGAAACCTGCTCTGCTTGGTTGTAGCACTGAATTTGAGTCGATGTGACTTCTGTGATCTCTAAGATAAAATACCACTTTCTTGGTTTTTTTTCTGAAAATTTTGAGATGAGAGGATCACTAACTCTGACAAGCGCCGTTATTTTTAGAATTGGTCAAACTCTCATAGTCGCATGCATGATTCGAACCATATCTTCAAAATTTCTTGGCAATGGTCGTGCATAATTTGACTTCGTCATGACGTGTTTAAAAGCAACTCTTTAGCTCCATATCTTTTGCATTCTAGTCAAAATCTTAACGCATTGATATAGTCAAAGATCACCGTCAACTCCGTGTTTCAAACTTTTTTTGGTGTTTTTTTTTTTTGGGTTGCATTCGTTGTGAGTCGTGACAAACTTTTGTGCCATTTGCTGGTCTATTTATGATTTTTTTGTTTGTTTTCTAATTCGTATGGGGATGCATTGACTTTGTACGTATCATGGCCCTCGTTGGGATTAATGCTCGACCAATTAAATAAAAAAGAATTCTTGTCATATTTTTACCCTCTCTTGGTATGAACCCTTTTATCCCCATATTTATGATCAAACATAAAAAATAATCATTACTATTTTTAAAAAATTACATCCACAATCTTAACGAGATGTCCTCTTAGGCTCTAAAAGATTGCAGGGGAAAATATAATATTTGAAAGATTGTGGGATTTAACTTAAAATCTAGGACTTTTTGAAAGTCCTAAATTGCTTTCCATAAGTTATTTTCGGATAGAATCGCTACAATTTGTACCTTTCTCCGATAAAATATCATATGCATCATAGGAATTATCATATCTGATACTGATTTTTTTTTTTTTTTTCATTAGTTGAGTCTCTGAGAAGGTTAGGAAAGAGAATGAAAAATAAATACAACTGGGCTTTAGCAGGAAAACGCACCGATACCCACATTAAAACAAACAAACAGAACCCAAAAGAGTCAGTTGATACTGGTGCATGTGGTGATAGACTGATAGGGATTGGGAAAACAAAGACATGCATACACCATCACAAATCTTGAAGAAAGCTTAAGAAGGCAATCTTAGAAACAGAGAAACCTAACCCCCCCTCCTATCTATCTATCTCTCTCTCTCTCTCTCTCTCTCTCTCTATATATATATATATATATATATATATATGTTTCTGGTATGATAAGATATGACAATCTCTCTGCACTGAAATCTAAGTTGTCTACACTTAACTAATGAATGAGTTGTCTCTGCTTTGGTAAATACGCAACTTTGGAGTATCAAAATTCTAATGGTGGTTGGTGTCATTAAATTGTAGATATGGCTAAGTTTTAATTGTGGATGGTGCAAAGTGGGTGTGAAGCTGAGACGACGTGGTTGATTTAGGATAGGAACAAGCGGGCAACGAAAGTTGAGTTTTGGAACCATTTCTTCATAAAGATTAATGTCAAAGACAAACAAAAAGTGGGGGTGTGACAAAGTGTAGAGGAATTATACCTGAGCTAAGAAGAAGATTAATGAAAAGGAAAAAAAATTTAAAGAGAAATAGTCAAGAATTATTATAAAAGCGTGCGAGGCCTTGTATGGGAATCGGAAGAGAAACGGTCAAGAATGTTTTAAAACTAAGTCAACTTTACATTAACAAAAAAGAGACGAGATTGATAAGCTGAATAAATCTCAGGGTCATTTGGATTGATAATAAATATACATATACTTTATTTATGCATCCAAACATTTTATTTATAATTTTACATAACTATTTTTAATGCTTACAAAACTTTTATTTTATCCGTTATATAAACTTATCAAATTCTCAATCCAAACGGGCCCTCAATCAATTTAAGAAAATTCTGAAATAATAATCATTTGGGAGAGGGGGCGCAATCTTTTTTGACCATACAGGAGGAGTCGCAGTCTTTTATAGCCACAACACATCATGCATGACCTAACTGATTATTCACGACCACACATGTGACCCATGTTTTCCATTTTTAAATTTGGCAAGGATTTTGTGAGTAAAGTCTCAACTGCATACCTGTTCAATTCAAACTTTGACATGGAGAAGGTCTCAATGAAATTTCCTGGGGAGATGTTGCCAACTCCAGCAAGCAGCACTGTTTGGAATGCTTCAAAGTTCAAGATCACAAAGCATCTGGTATCAGCTCGAGAACCACTTCTGACTTAGAAACGGATGCGTATTGTGTTGTGCTGCCTAAGAGCAGAATCTCATTCATACAACTTTAAGAATCATTCTGATGTTTCGTACAGAAACAAGAAAGGAATTGTCACAAAGTAAGACCGATCATATATAAGGGTCGACAATTCCTTCTTTTCACAGTTTAAGTAATCACTTCCAAACCTGGTATTCCAGTTTACTGTGTGGTCTTGGATTTGCCACATTCTTTTTTTCTTTTTTTTTTGCTCATTGGTTTTGCAGTATGCTACCATAAGTTCTTGCAACCACCGAAGGAATACAATTTATGGGGCCAGCGGAGAGGTTCTGATGGCATCCCATGCGACCCTCATAATGCCACCATTTTGAGCCGCAGCCTCCTCATATGTCAATCCAGCAGCAAGCGGAACCAATTCGGAGGCCTGAATCTTGAGCTCTGTGATATCCACCATACAGATGCCAGACTCCTCCAAGGTTGTTCCTTGCCAATGGCCTTCTAACTGGAAGATCTTGCCCTTCCCTACTTCCCTCCCATTTTTGTCCACCAAAGAAACCGACTGACCAGTTTTCAATGAAACTTGTCTCACAAGAGTGTAGTTTGTCTGACTGCAGTGCTTTGGCGTGCAGTTCACAAGATCTGCAGGACTGTTCATCCGATCATTGTCACCAGTTCCTGCTTCTGGGGTTTTGCTACCGCATTTGGATGCAGATTGGTGACTGCTTACTCCAGTACCTGGGAGACAGGATTCTTCCCCATTGCTATCGGGGGAGTCATATATATGAGAAGTGCTTGAACCACAAGTCTTCTCGATATACGCACTTTCTCCTTCTGATGGAGCACGAACTTCTCGTGCAGCACGAGCAAGCCTAGCTTTTCGGTTGTTCACCCTGCATGTTCAGAAACTTTACTTATTGATACTTCCATTCATAATAACTTGATGGCAAATTACATTGATGTACAAGTAGTCATGCAAAATAATGGCTCACAAAGCATTGAAGAAGGGCTGATTAGCAAAATAGTAGCAATGCAATGCAACATGATATTACTTTTGACGTCAGTGTAAATTAAACTGATTTCATCCTGGAGTGGAATACTTGGTACACTCAAATTAATTCTCGTGCCACAGGGTGAAGAAGTAACAACTGATGTGAAGTCTTCCCAATGTAGCATGCTTTTATGAATCTGAAGCAGATTCAAGTTGGTTTTCCCTGGTTTAAGATGTAAGCTAAACTTCAGAGCTGATAACAACTGGTTTTAATTGAAGTAATATTAGCAATCAAGGTGAAGCTTTCACTGGCTATCCTTACAATCTAGGATAA
Organism: Narthecium ossifragum; assembly: GCA_963920575.1. Lineage (NCBI taxonomy): Eukaryota > Viridiplantae > Streptophyta > Magnoliopsida > Dioscoreales > Nartheciaceae > Narthecium > Narthecium ossifragum. The sequence continues at coordinate 3,097,141 of OY986965.1, read as the reverse complement.
CGGATGGATAGAAAGAAGGTGATGCAATCTACAACACGAAACCAAAATCAATAGATAATGAGCATGCTAGGATGAAGGTATTGTACATTAAAAAAAATGGACAAAGAGTGGAAGAAGACAATGATACTAAAGTAATATCCAGAAAAAACTTTGACAAGAGGAGAGTCTCTTACCAATTCTTTAGCTGAGAAGATGTGATCTCTGGGCCCTGGAAAAAGATTGCAATATCAGAAGCAGTTACAGCTAATGAACCAAAAAGATTTGACATCAGAAATAGAAAACAAAAGGAATTACAAGTAAAGCTTCATACAATAGCACTCAGCCTATCAGCCCATGACTGCAATGAAGGTGTGTTTCTTTGCATATCAGGCTCCTCCAAGAGCGCCTTCTCAATTAATGAAATCTGAGTGTCATTCATTATATTCCGTTTCCGCTTCCTTGGTTGCCTTTCTTCCCCCTGGGTACTTTCTGGTTTCTCGTCGTCCTGAAAACTGCTCTCCTTTCCATACTCTGGTAGCCTCGAAAGCTTCCCATTACTGGATATAAGTTCAGCATCCTCTTTGCTGGGATCGACTTCCATATCATTAGGTTCAATATTCTGATCATCTTTCTCAATGCCTCTCAAAGATCCAGATGCATTATCCCATGAAGCTGAAATTAAGTGTTTTGCTCTCTTTGCATCAAGTTTGACGGCATCAGAACGATTTTTGAGCTGGTTTTCAGCAGTAAACTGACCCACCTCTTGGCACAACAAACTCTCATGATCTTTCAATTTTAAGTCCACATAATTTCCTTGAAGATTACGAGTCCCTTCAACAGCACTCTTATGCTGCAGTCTTGAGAAAGACAGTGCATCCTAAATGGAATAACTTAAATTATCTCAAAAGCAACATCAGAAATAAACTGGATCAAAAAACAAATATAGGTTCTGCATAGGAAGCAATTTGCTTAATAGTAGCGGTTTGATCCAAGATGGCAACAATTGAAGTAACTGATACTAGGTTTCAGTATTTACCTGGTGATTTTGGTTTACACTGGAGTTTTCATACATATTCCACTTAACAGTAGATTGCTGCGTGGTAGTAGGATCCCCATGTTTACTGTCTGCAGTACCTTCATCTTTGATAGAATGTTCCTAAAACATCATTCCAAGTAAGTGAGCTACACATATCTGGAGATGCCAGTGGCAAGGATTTCTGTGCAGGTAGGCACATGCCATGCCAGCCGGCATAGTAAATGCCAACATAGACCCACAGAACCTGACGAGGAAAACATACTCAGCATGGCCCATGCCGAGTATATATTGTGCTGGTAAGCTATTGGCACTGTAATCCTTTGGTCAGTGGAGCAATAAAAAAAATTCTTTATCAAAAGAGCTTTAAAATAATATAAAATGATGCTAAGAGTGGGATCTAGTTGTACCTGAATCAAATCGCCTTCATATTTAGGTGATGATGCCTTTAGCTGCCTAAAGAACATGCTGCAGAAAAAACTTAGGATTTAATATATCTCCATTTCTATACTCTTTTCTGGCATCGATCTGCCATGTAAAAATGTGCCGACTGAAAGTTAAGCTTGTTCTACCTATGTCAAGAGTCCCACATGTTCTCTGCATGTGACAAACATGTAAAGAACTTGGCGCATGAGTTAAGTCAGACTAGAGTTATATTCTTAAACTTTCCATCGTTAACTAAAAATATATGCAGCCAAGAAGCAAAACTCTTGGCTCAAAGGTTAATTTTGAATAAACTGTGGTTACAAAGTGAGATTAATTATGTTCTTGTCGTGTAAGGATCTAAGGTTAAGGTCATGTGATAACAGATTTGATCACCTCAAGAGTCAAACGTCAAAGCATACATCTTAGAACATCTCATCATTGAGAGAAAAAACTTTATCTGGAAGATAACAGATTTGATCACCTCAAGAGCTGCACATCCTCGTCATTTAACAAGGTAGGAATCAAGGATCTTGAATAATCCGACAAAGAACCTGCATATCCATGCATACAATTTCAAGACTTGCAGAAATGATCATCAAGCTAGAACCAAGATTAGAAGGAGAAGAAAATTATACCTAGGTTATTACAAACTGTGGCGGCCTTTTGCGCTTCAGAAGTCGAGGGGTGTCCGAACTCAGAACCAGAATTCTCCTTAAGCATACACTCACGGAATTTATTCAGGAATAAATTTCTTTCCTGTTCTGTTGCTCGCAGCAGAGAACCAAAAATTAGAATGCACATGCAGCAACCGTGTAGAATTAGATGTGAAAAAAAAGGCCAAAGGTACAAGTATTACACCTCCACAAATGTTAGGAACAAAACAATGCAGGTTTGCAATTATTTTAACCAAGTATGATGTCCGCTGCTGTGCATAAGGAACTGTGAGCATGGGAATGTAACTAATAGGGCATGCGGAATGATATCCATTCAGCAGAATAGGTGCTGATGCAGAATTCCCAAAACCATCAGAGAAGGGTGCCAATGCTACACCAGCAGCTATAAATGGATCATACTCAAGATTAGCATCCACCTCAATCCATGAAGTATTATTAGAACACCAGAGAGACAAAAAATCCTCATGTGGGATTGCAAAAATCTCAACAAGAACTAGAACCTGCAATAGAGGAAATAAAGACATGATTCGAAAGTAAATTACCACAATCTGAAGAAGATGAAAAAATAGCCCGAATAAAGAACTTACAATATGGACCATCAAAAAGGCTCGGAAATTTGAATCATCTGAAAAAATATCAGCTAGACGCATTAAATTAAGAACAAGGAAGCCCTTCGGGTTACCACTTTCAAGAGAATCACCAAGTTGTTTGGCATTTCTTTTAATTGCAGACTTCAGTTGACAAACAATCTGCAGGAAACATAGAGACCCTTATGCATGGCAGAACTGAATATAGCATGTTCTTCCTTTCTTAGGAAACTGACCTGTAATGCAACAGACCTTGCCAAGCGCCCACCCTTGCATGTACTACAAACCTCATCCAGGTAAGATATACTCTCCGCTTCACACAGCTGAAGTAACTGCAGAAAAGAACTGCTGATTTTTCCATCAACATTTCTCAGAGATGTGATATAAGAGCCTTAACACTATTCTTGTCATGCAAAGGCATCAGAGAGATCAATCAGAAAATTGTGACACTGAACTTACAATGGAGAGAATTTTTGCTTTCAACCTAGATACAGACGCCACAATTTCAATGTGCTCCTTATAGCAGCCCGGGACGTCAAGTTTTAAGATAGATTTAGCTAATGCAAGAATCCCTCCTTTTTGGCATAACTCCTGCATAAAGGATAGATTAATACCATTATAAGAATTGCAGTTTCCAGTGCAAAATAGCAATTAAATTGCTGCATCTGTCACACCAAGGTGAGTAAACATGACATTCTCTCAACAGCAACTAGTGTGAAATACACCTTTTTGCACTTTAATCAGGTTGGTTTGAACTGTTGGACACAAAAATGCCAGCAATAAGTTGCAAAAAGGCATATTGCAGTTCTGGCATAGGCAAAGACAATAGTAACATCATGGGAAGGACAGACTGCATGATGCATAAACCATAAGCCCCCACATCCCCCTCTATCCCATTCCCCTTCTCCCAAAAATATATGAAAGAAAAGAAATACGCAACCTCATTTTTCAGGAGACGATCTCGGAACAGTTTTTGCTGGCACAGGGACAGAAGAAACTGCAAAGAAGCTTCACACTGTTGGCAGATGAAGTGAGCCGAAGCTTCAGAAGCAGGACGAGGAGATTTATAGCCTTCGTCATTGTTGTTTGATGTAGATAGCAAGCCATGTAAAAGCTTGATGTCGACATGAACAGCATCAATAGAAACATTCATAAATATATCAACCTGCGATAGAATGTGATCATCATGAAGGTCAGTAAGGAATATCACTTGAAGAATGAAGTTAAATCATGGACATAGAGGAATACCGTCACTAAAAAATTCGTTCAGACTTGCATGAATTTATTACCAATGAACACTTTGACCCCTATGTGCAAGCAAGAGAAAGGGAGGGAGGGAGCACCAAGAATGCCAAAGATCGCAAAACGTCAAAGATCATATTCAACTACTTCATGAATGAAATAATGACACATTAATTGATTAGTTTGTGAAAATCCATGTTTGGACTGCCATGTGACATCAGATGATTGTCCGTGATCAAACAGTGCATTGAAAAGGTACTAATCACGACGATTGTGAGTACTGCAACACATTCACCGAGGATTCACTATAACCTGAACTGCTGCAGCATAGCATTAGGATCTATGAGGATGTTTCACCAAGTGACTGCATTTTTAAGCATACAGTATATGAAAACCTGGAAAAAAGCAAATATGCACAATTGCCTCATAGAGGTTGCAATACTAAAATGACAAAGTTACTGCAGCAGCCTTGTTCATCTAACTTGTAAAAGCAGGCCGAAAAGTGCAACCATAATCAACAACCTTATATGCTTGTTAAGGGGAGGCTGCTCATATCAGGACTTAGATCCTTCAAGATACAGTATTAGAGAAGCCCTTCCAACAATTTTTACCAGCATATTTCATTACATATCAGCATATCTTGACCTTTTCTCAGGGAACCTCTCTTTATTCTTTGATCGGCATCATCCACATTTTAACATGGTTTTCCCCATACAGACAGGAAAAATTGTTCTCTGATATATCTCATACGTGTTAAACACCTTTCTGCATGTTAAGGAGTTTGGAACATTTGCATTGTCTGACATAACAGCTTAACACTAGCCATCTTATAGCTTCCAGGATGCGCCAATCTGCCACCATTACACTACCCTATGAATTACATATTCAGATTGGAATCGTATACATATTAGTTAGGATTTTTCCTCTGTCAGTATAACTTGATACATTCTTGAATGATGATAACCAAATCATGAAGTAAGTTATCTTGCCTTCTTCCTGGCTCTAATAGCTAGTTCAGGTAAAAAAGGAATAACGTGTACATACAATTATCTATTACAATGACCAAAGATGCTGCTTCAAATTAGTTGTATATACTACAGGGAAGCCACCAATGCCACAGTACCTTAGGATGTACCAGCAGAATATGAACAAGGTCCTGCCACTGATTGGATACATATACTGTCAAAAGATGAAGGGTGCAGGCAACAAGCGCCGAGTGCAAAAGAGGTTCCAAAGTAGCGGCACGATTATCCTATGTCAAAGTCCAACTGTTATGAACTAATTTTGCAACTCAATCACATGAAACTAAATCCAGTTCATGGTGACATTTATGACATGTTTTGGAAACTATGTGTTTGACATGGTGATGGTTGAATGTGTTGAACCTGATCATAACACGCAAGAGCAATTAAAGTATAGAATATAAGATCCATCATCTGCTCAAATACTTTTACATCATCAATGAAAACCTGCAACAAAAAGGCAAAAAGTTAGAACAACTAAGAAGAAATATAACTTTTTCACAAAGTAAATCTATTGCTCGACAAACTTCCTAAGATATTCACAATGATTTGAAATTTGAGCCAATGAGTCAAGCAGTAAGATAAGACAGAAGTAGCAGTGAGCTTGAATATGTTCTATCTCTCTCTTGTTACACCACTCTTAGATCTCTACAAAGGAGGCACCATTCAAATAATTATCAAAACTCCCTTATGCTGAAGTAGAGGTAACCTTTCACAACTTTACCCAACATCTGGAGGCATACCAACCATAACCATAAACCCACAATGTCCAATCAATAGAAGCACCTCTAAGATTTGATGAAGATTAAAAGTTAGGAAAGGAAGTTTGTTACTATACACAACCCAGTTAAGATGATGAATTAAATCTTTCCAAGTAACCGTCTCATGTTGGTCATTGGCAACACAAGAGGCACTCTGGCAATTACTTCCAGAAAGCCATTAATTGCTATGAAGCAATACACCAATAAAACAAATCAACAGTTGAATCATAGAATCAATCAATAAAAGCCTCTTTAAGTAACTTTGTCTGATGCTTGATACTACTCTCGATTGATTATAAATTTCATAGCTAGGATCGATTTCATTTCAGAAGCATCATCGAGGGCAAATTGATGACACTGTTATGCTGCAGATATCACCTTTTCCATATAGCTACTTCCACAAATCAAGAATGGACGAAAGTCTTGGAGATCTCAGGGAAACATTAGTTGCATTTATCTCCATGAAGCCATCTTCATGCTTATAATTGCGTATAAGCCAAAAGGGTATCGAAAAAGTATGAAGCGTAGAATTTCGCATGAAAGCAAAGTACTAGAAATTAAAAATAATTATGTACTGTTAGACAAACCTGCTTATGCTTAGGATGCATATTTGCAGCTTAATCACTGTAAACTAACCAGGCTATACAAACAAGACATGTTAAGATTTGAGAGTAAAACAAAAAAATTTAGTACGTTGCAAAAATCACTTTAAATTGAATTCCAAAACATAAACAGTCCAAGAATATTGACAACCTGCTCAAGCCTATAATGCCGAGATGCCAGGTCAGACAACGTATGCAAGAGGCGAACACCACGAAGCAAGTATACCAAGTGTGAATTATCTCTACCAGATAAAAGCACTGCAATAAGATGCAAAGGAAGGGATGATGCAAGCCTTTCCATATCGATCTGCAACGAAGAAGAAAGTGTCAGAAAGAGTCAGTTTAAAAAGGGATCTTCCACTAATCTAGATAAATAAGATTTTTACTTGACTGGAGGTCCCATTTGCAGAGCTCAACTGTATCGTGAAATTGTCAGAGTCTTTCAACAATTTATTCAAATCTCTCCAGGCAATGCTACTAAATTCACTGACAGCTAATTTCAAGTCAATGATCTGTTCAACAAACAACAAGGTTTGTCAGGAAAAGGACAGGTCACATAGAACAGATAGAACAAAGATTGTACCAAGACGAGAATCAAACAGATAACCTACTTGATGAAGCGATTTGTTGGTGATTGACAACCAGCAACTAGCATGCAACTAGCATGCTGATATAATACAAAAATGTCTCTCTATACTAGTAGTCTAGTATCGCTGATTCACCAAATACAAATTTCCTACCAAGGCCCATTTGCTGTTTTAGATCTAATATATGAGCAACAATCTCTTGAAATCAGCAGCCTTCAACAAATTCAAAACAGATGTAAGAAATGTTTTCTTGTTTTCTCATCCACCATAAGGATATTTTATGTTATCAAGTGATTTTCATCGTTGTCTTTGATTACTTCATGACTAATTTCCAGTCAAATCTCATTGAAACAGAAAATGAAGCAAGCACTAAAAGCTAATGAAATCTGATAAACCAACCTATGAATGCATGGTATTGTTCTCGAAACTGTATGTTCACGTTTGAGCATTCATGTAATGGAAGTCATAGTAATGCCACCAATGGATAATACAGCTTCATCTGCTATCTTTTTCAAGAACCGGAGCCACTGTAGCCATTACTAGCTACAAGCGTCGATCATACCACCAGCCCCCAAACACTTTGAACTAAGCAATCTAACCTCGTTACCAATCCTTCAAAGCATGCTATTATATAACATATTCCATCTCCATATTTTGGCACTTGAACTACGAAAAAGCGCAACTTTTACACAAGAAACAGGAAAATAAGCGAAAACAAAACATGGGCACGCGAGATAGCGCACACCTGATCACTGCCGCTCGGCGGCTCCTCCTTTACGTTCCTCATCTTCCGAGACCCTAGGGGATGGGGTTTTAGTCTAGGAGGTATTGATAGATTTGTATGGAGAGGGTTCCGTAGATGTGATTGCCGAAGGTGGAAGAACAAAGATTGGTGGCTTCGGAGACTCCTGCCGGACAGGGACGGGAGGTCTTGGTCACCGAATCGGCAATTGGGCCGGCAGTGATGTACTGCAGCAGGGAAGGGGGTCGTTTGAGGTCTTTGTCTGTTTGGGGTCGGAGAGAGTATGTGCGAGGTGGGGGCATATCCAATAAGAATCCTCTCTCTCTAGAAATCTAGAGAGAGATGACGGGTCGGATTCACCATGGACCCATAAAGATCCGAATATGAATCCAATCCGATAACATACGCTTCGCCTATGAGGTAAACTTGAAAGTTGTATATAATAATCCATTATCTATTATATAAGATCAGATTTTATTAATTACAATCGGACTCGTGTATTTTCTCACACGTAGCAGCTGAGTCATAAAAAAAGGATGAAAGGGGACACGTGACAACTGAGTCATAAAGAAGAGAGGAGAGAGAGAGGGCAGTAGGAACGGGTGATTAGGGGGTAGTGAAGATGGGTGGTTAGCCAAGGGGCCCACCTAGTATTATATAAGATCAAGTGCATTCTATCATGTGGTTGAGGATGCATGATCCAAGTTATTTTCTGATATATCAAGCGATCGAGATAAAGCCACGTAAGGGGTGGTAATTATTGGGTGATTATGAGAGAGAGAGAGAGAGAGAGAGGAGTAGAATGGTGGTTACCTATATCGCATGGGGCCCCACATAGTCAACCTTATAATGCACTAGATGGGCCCCGTGCCACCTGGCATGGATAACCACTCACCCCCGCTACCCCGCACCCACCCTCAGTGCCCTCTCTCTCCTCCCCTCTTTATGACTTAACTGTCACGTGTCCCCCTCTCTCCTCCTCTCTTTATGACTCAGCTGTCATGTGTGAGAAAATAGATGAGTTAGATTATGACTCATAAAAGTTGATCTTATATAATAGATGAGCATCCTATCATAGGATTGATGTTGTCTATTTGTATTTATGACGTGTTGTTGTTATCTCTTTGTGTTTATAACACCATGCCCAACTAGTCAACCTTTTATAAACTACAGTGCATTACATCATACGGTCTATGTTACTTATTTGTATTTATCTAACTTATATCTAACGATGGGAAGGGGCGGGGACATAGTGGGGAGAGAGATATATATAGAGAGAGAGAGAGAGAGAGAGGGTCGTGGCGATTATAACCACGTTAGGTGACACGGAAAGCCCACTAGTACATTATGTATGCTCGATAGGCCCATTACTACATCATGTAGACTCGATTAACTTCGAAAGTTCAAAAGCTCGGCATTGAGACTCAGAAGTCGAACTCAACTCAAACCTACTCTATGCGAGTCAAGCCAAGCTCGAGCAACCAAAGCTCGGTTGGCTCGAGCTCGGCTTAGATACAACCCCGGGGCTCGTTTGATATGGGGTTAGTTTATTTCGGGTTAAGGAATTTTGGATTAGGAAAAATGGGAATAAAATAATAATGATTATTTGAAATAAGAAAAAATAGTGTGATAGTGGTATGTGAAATGTGAATAAATGAGTAATGATTACTCGGAATAGGAATATGTGTTTGGGGATAAGTATGGAAATAAGGGGGATACCCTTGTTCTCGTACCAAACAAGCCCACGGTCTCTAGCCTCATCTCTCATTATTGCATTGTAAATCCAAAAAGAGAGTTGCGCCTAGTTACTCGTAAAAATTTGCAACTCAAAGACCTATTTGGTATGGGAATAGTTAAATTGGATAACTTTTATCCCAAGTTAAGAGGGAATATTCCCCTTATTCTACACTTTATCCCCATACACCCATAAATATCTCGATTCCACCTGCTACTCTCTACTTTTTCCTTGAGATTATTCCAAATAATCATTATTACTTAACCCATAATAACTTTTATCACAAATAATTTTTATCCCCGTACCAAACGGGGCCAAATGTAGACCCTATATAGGATCCGCATGTAGATTCGATAATTTCTGGTAGGGGAAATTACAATAGCTTCTGAAATCACAAGATTCAGATACGCCGTGCATGATCATTAACCTGAATTTGTGATTTGTGCACAAGGAATCTAAAATATCCACAGATGATATAGAGAATAGCTATTGCATATAATAGGGTCAATTCTGAAAGAACCAGATGAGATCTACAGGAACATATACAAGAAGAAAGAGATTAGAGCCCGAGGTTCATAATGTTAGGTTCTTCCAAACTTTATTGCAAGATTAAAGGGGTCAGCTGGCCGGACTATTTGGGCCATGGGCATGCACTCTCAAACTCTTTTTGCTCCTTGCGGCACATATCAAACTCGTTGGTGCGGTAATACATGCAACCTGCATAGGCATCCATCTCCTTGGAACACCTTTGCTGCAGCTCTTTCAGCCTGCGGGAGAACAGGATGCAACTCATTAGTCGACAAATCAGAATTTAAGGGTTCACTCGATGAATTTAAATTTCATAACCTCAACACAATGATTTTCCAATCACATATGCTGCAAATATATATGGCATATCAATACAAGTTGAAGTAGCTCACTCTGATCTTGGATCCCTAAGCTATTAACAGGGCTGTAGAAACCAGCTTTTAAGGTGGGATAATGGTTTAAAATTCTATGAGGACTATTTCCAGCCAGGTCAAAAGAGCAGCCAGCCAGAGTCAACAGATCAAAGAGAATGAACCTATATGTTTGTTATAATCAACTTACAACAGGATGTAATAGTGGAAAATGCTATAAAGCTGTGCACCAGGTTAGAAAAGACAAGAAATTACAGACATAATTAAACCTGAGGAGTGAGAAGCCAAATTACAGTTATTAAATTGCTTATTTATGCCAATGAAAGAAGAAAACAAATGGACATAGAAACATACGTGCATGTTATGTAGAGTTTGGAAAGCTGTACTGAGCAGAAGTGGGAAAAGACTGCTAAGTATGAGACTATTAGGTGATCATCCACTCAAATTTGCCATCACAAGCAGTATGATGTCATGATTTTCCAAACACAAAACATGAGCAACAAGCTTCCTATGCTACAGTCTACAGATAATCATCTCTTTAATTGCACACTATTTCCATGAGGCAATAGTCGAGTATTGAGGCTCGGCTCGATCCTTCAGCCAATTAACATAACAGTCCATGAATTCCCTAGGCCAAATATATACAAACACCTTCGAGAATCCTTCCATACATAACTTTTTAATGAAGGGTTATATTATCTACAGCTATAAGCTATTTCAAAACCTTTCCCATGACTTCCTTTAACTCCATCAGGTCTTGCCCTCCACTTCCATCTGCCTTTTGAAGTGTGCTTTATGTAGGAGCGGATTATCGTTTCTCAATTACTTGTTCTAAACTCACGCATGCCTTATGTTTTCCCCGTTGTGTCACTCCCACACCTTTTAATTATGTTGCTTGTAAGGTAATGCGGCAATCAGAACCACAATGACCCAGCCTTATCTGAAGTATACAGTGATGCTCATGAATCCTATCTTTACCAACCATTTCTATCAAGAGTTGCATTAGCTGGTTGTTATCCTACCCTAAAGCTCCCACTCCACTAATATTAGGACTTGGCTTCCTCTTTCTTGTCGAAGTCGAATTTAAGCTCCTCACCTCCACATAACCACCTTCTATACAATTGGCATAAGCCCATAAACTGTTTGTTCATTCTCCATCATTTTGCTTCTTGAATTGGATCCACCTGTATAATGACCTTTCCTTCTTGCCAATACCCAGAACCAGAACATGAGCAATGCCCTTCATAAATTATATGACAGGCAAAACCCCATTACCAACTCATCTAGCTAAATCTCATCCTAGGAGATTGTTCCCACCATTACTCGCTACATGATTCAAAGCGCCTACGAAATCACAGTATGAGATATGTAAGCCATAAACTCCCACAAAGATCGATGTTTTCCTCCATGGCTCAAAAATCAGCATTCCACGAGGCATTTAGCTCCTCTACTCCGCGGATCCCTACTAAAAACCCCTTTCCCTAGATCGCCATGTGGATTCTCCAAGCAAGCATTTCAACGACAACAATCATGGATCCACGAGGTAAGAACACACCACAGCCTCAATTACCAAAGAAACATCACGATTGCGAGAAGAAAAAGGGATAACTTGGTACAATCCAAGCGAGATGCTTACAAAGTAAGGACGCAGTGCGTTACGTCCCGGCCCTTGTCGAGGCACCGCTCGGGGTTGGGATCCCTCTTCTTGCAGGTGATGAAGGCCGTGTTCTCCGACCGGCAGCTCATCCCGATGTGCTTCGACGACGCCATCAGCACCGCCGACGTCGGGACGTCGGGATCGGATCCCCTGCCGCGTTCACCGTGCTCGCCATCTCGATGCCGGTTAGAGACTGGAGTGGGAGTCGATCGGATGGCTATCGATCTTAGCCCATTTTTTTTGGGGGAATAAACAATTTTTATAAATGTAAAAAAGTTTTACAAATATTTAATATTAGAATTTTGTAGAAAAGTAGCAGTAATTTTAGGTTTTTAGTGTTTCTGATTGACAAAATATCTGGTAAACTACTTAATTAGAAGATGTTATTTATTATTTTAATATGGGATTATATATAAAGAAGAGAAATTATTGTTTTGTTTTTTTTTATATAAATGAAAAATCAATTAATATGAGAATATAAATAAGAAATATTATTTTTTTAATTTCTTATTGCATTAATTAGAAACATACAAAGCCATCATTATTACAAATTAAGTAGTAGGTAAGCCCATGGACCAAAAGGCACCAATTTAGACGGTAAGAAACCAAAAAAAAAACAAACAAACAAAATATATATCATGCAACAAAATATCAAAAGTTCACAACGAAGCACAGATCATGCATGCATCTTTTAGCTGGAGGCACCGCACTGTGCCCTGATGACTCCATTGTTTCCGGTGAGGACTCCGACGGCTCCCATCCTCCTGATCGATTGCTTGAACTTGTCCATGAAGGCATTGAAGTCGACGAACTGCTTGACGAGGTTGAGCGCCGTGTCGTCCTTGAGGAGCTCGGCGTCGGAGGTGAAGAGCCCCATGTTCTGAAGCAGGTTGACGTAGTAGTTACTGTCAAAACCCAGAGGGGTCGTCGGATCCATCGGCGCAAAGTCGGCGAAGTCTCTGGGGCCTTTGCATTGTGTCTTCAAGGACGATACGAGGGTCGCATTCAGAGACGGATCGGAGTCGCCGGTGCCGTTGAAGTTGAACACTCTATTACCGAAAACACCGCAATTTGCAATGCCAATGGTGTGAGCACCTGCATGCATGCATGCATTGCAGAGGATCAGTACGTACTTACTCATCCTATATACTCCATCTCGATCGATCTAGCAATCTAACAATATAGTTAGCACCAGTTCCATAGATCACTAGTTTTAATTTTAAGTAACCTGATAGGGTGACAAGATCTTCGCGGTTGAGACCCTTGCTTTCAAAGCTTGCTTTAAGACTGGAGAAGTTCAATGTTGGCCCCGGGATGTTGGCCGGGACTTCCGATGCCAGAGACACCGTGCCGTCTCTCCGGCCGGTCACAACCTCCCACAGCGCCGTGCCGGACTGCCAATTAATTAAGACGTCGAAATCCATCGATCGATCAAGACTGACCAAAAACACATACATATATATATATATATATATATATATATTCTGATGATGAATAGCTTATAATTAATTAGTTGATCATTACTTGGAAGGAGACGGCATCTCTTGCAGCCAACTGAAGGATGTCTGCACAGGAGACGATCCCTGGGCAGATCTTCTCGACTGCAGTCTTGGCCTCTTCGATGACATCGAATCCTCCCAATCCCAGGTTCACAAAAGAATCCTGCTCTGCAGTGCTACTCGCCGTGGAGTCTATCAACACGGATCCATCACATCCCTATATATAATTAAAGAGTGAGTTCATCAAGAATAGCTAGCTAGCTAGCTAGAACTATATGTATAAGCTAGCATTGATCATATATATTGGAAATAACTTATTTGATTAATTACCCTGAGGAAGCAATCATGGAAGGACAGTCTCAAGAGTCTGGGGGGCAATCTTGGGTCATTGGCGACGCGATTCCAGACGGTATTCCTGATAGTCTGCTCGGCTGTTGGGCATGTTGCCCCGTAGAAATTGGCCGTCAGGTCTCCGGAAACGCCGGCCACCATCAAGGCCAGCAAGAGAGTAATGCCGGACTTCATCGTCGATGATGATGAACTAACTAACGAAACTAACTCGCAGACTTGACTGCTTTTGTTGTGGAAATTAAGAAGAGGCTAGCTTCTAACTTCCAAGAGTTTAGGGTTTTTGCTTGCTAGAAGAAGCTCCAATGTTGCCTTTTATAGGCAACAATAAGGTTATAGCATTCATGCATGCAAAGATTTAGAACCTTAAATTAAGTTGTCTTTGTTTATAGAGTTGTTGTTGGTCTTATTGGATGTTCACTCTGCCAACATCCATCTATTCTAATTAATCCAACCAAGAATGTCTGACTTTCATGCATGGAGGACAGGAATTTCTATTTTATCATTGGCAATCATATATATCTTCTAAAAGGAATATTTCTAGAAAAAAAATATACTAGAAAGCTTGATACATGATTGCTCCTATAGGTGGTTAGGATAATTGAGCTCAAGAGACTAATTTTGGAATGTAATATATATATATATGTATAGCATTATTATTGACTAGCTAGCAACCAAATTATTGGCTTTGGCATTATTAGGGTCAGTTTGGATTGAAAATATGATAAGTTCGTATAGTAAATAAAGTAAAAGTTATATAAGCATTAATGAAAATTATGTAGAATTGAGAGAAAAATATTTGAAACATAAATGAGGTTTATGCATACTTATTCTCAATCCAAACAGACATTTAGGCTGCAGCAGGACTTCATTAATTGTTTATATATACTTCTTATCTCAGTTGTGAATAAAGTTATTAATTATCTGTAATTTATATGATTCATGTAGGTATCTTTGTTGATTCTCCCGTTCATGCACGTACGTAGATGCATGCATCTGGTGTTAAGTTGAAAGATGACCTGTATGAAGTTTGAATAGGTATGTTCGTCTAACCGTTCATGCATGTTCACATGAATGGATACGTTGGCTTTGAAGAGGTGTTTAGTGAGAGTTGACCGTTTGTGAATGGGTGTATGTGAAGTAGGTTTATTGGTAGTTATTAATGGAGAGTTGTGTCGTTTAGTTATAGATGAGGTTGTATTAGTTGGTCAAAGTACATGTCTTTACGATGTCTATGTATATGGCTGGGTAAGTAAATAGTAAGGTAAGTTGTGTGGATATATTGTAAATGTTAGCAAACGTTAGAGTGAGAAGTTTATGGATAAGCAGAAGCTTAAGTGCTCTTTTATCGTACATGCATGTCATACGTCTCCGGTCTCCTCTAGGGTAAAGATTTGCGTACTTAATCACATGATCATATACGCTACACATCCCTTTCATTGATATATGTCTATATGATGAGTCAACTAATAATTTATTTGTAGTATTTTATCAATAAATTAGGTGACTCAATCGGTAGTGTTCAACCGATTAAATGATTAATACATTTAATTAATAAATATCTACCGATTGAAAGGCATGTGTACCCCAATAACGGTCCTCCTCAATATCTCTTGAGTTCGGTGTTCGAACACAAGTCTTTTAACTAGCAACCAATTTATACATATACCCTGATTATGCATATATTGTTTAGAGACTATATACATGGAATGACTTCAAACACCCCTTAAACATGCACAGGTCTTTTAATTAAAAAGTATGGTTGGAGGAAGTAGTTGAAGCATGATTATATGTATGATATAATGTTGCAAACAACCAGAGCCTATTACTGTAGTCACTACATCAAACAACCTTATTTAGCTGGGGGATAAGGGGGGATAACCCCACGTTATCCCCCTTATTCCCATTTTTTACCCAAACACCAAAAATAAGGATTACGGAGTTATCCACATTTCATCTACCACCACCTCTTTACTTTTTCTTACCCTCATTTTTTAATCTCACTTTTTCTAACCCCATACCAAACGACCCGTACTCTTCCTCAGCTAGGCTTGGGCAGAATAGTAGAGCAAGTACAAGAAGGCTCTCTCCAGTTTCTCTTTTTTTTTTTTGAATAGTTGAGCCTGAGGGCTAAAACCCCTTCAGGGGACCATCATCCACCTCGAGTGATATCAGGGACAGACCCCCTGATACCCTCAACAGCAGCCCCTAAAGCTGCACAAAAATCAAGTGCCCCACGAGCCACGCCATCCGCTCGATCATTTTCCTCCCGTAGAATGTACATGAAACTCAGATCTTCAAAACTCCATCTAGACCACCAAACGTCGTGAACAATCCTGGCACTCCTAGTAGACAAAGGGAATTCCCTCTTCAGCATCTTAACCCCATACAGGGAGTCACTTTCGACCAATACCCTACGCAGACCTCGTTTCTTGGTTTCCTCTACAACCCAACTGATAGTCCTTAATTCTCCTTCAATCACTGACTCCACCTCCACAACACTCTCTCCATATTCTCTTGAAGATTCAAAATTCATTCAGAAGTAAAGACAAGAGTTATTGTTCTTCTAAGGCTATCTGAAATTAAAACCGAAAAAAAGTGATCGAAAGTAGTACTACAGAGTTTGAATTAAGGCAACTATAGCTGTACATATGTATATATAAATATAGCCTTATATCTAGCATTTTGCACCATGAACACATGCATATGCTGATCATACAGCTGCAAGAGGGCGGAGTTGAAGAAGTTAGGTCCATGCATATATGATAGAGTAGTACTATAGCTAGTCCTTTGTCAACCCTCGATCGTCTGCATATATGCATAACAAATCCAAACTTTGCTACCAGCTAAACCAGAAGTCCAGTAGGTTTGTTTATTTTTTTTTTTTTTATTAGTTGAAAGAAGTATGGTAGGTTAGTTCCATAAGTTCTTGTCGTTTCTTAACGATCTAACATCAATCCAAAATGCAGCGATCAGATCCGCAAACACATGGCTTTGCTGTGCGGCCGGAGAGGAGAGGTGGTGCAGAATTAATCAAGCAATTAAATTAATGTTTTTGGTACATTTCAGGCCAAACACAGCTCATGTGTATGTCTTGATGAATTATTAATTACTCGCTGACACGTACTCCATGTTCTGATCGATCCTCTCTAAAGTCCAGAGTCAATTACTAATTAACTACAACAAACAACATTCTCCTTGGAGTTTATTAGGCTGCTGTCGCCCCATTAGGAAACCCATGTGGCTAGCTAATTCCTCTGCAATTAAACGTATATTTCAACCATTATATATGTTATCAATTAGGATTAATGCTCTCATTATTGGATGCAATTGGTGTAGGTGCATTATGAATCCGTACGTGGCTTATCCCTGTTTTTTAGTCAAAGGGCTTTTTTTCTTAATAGTTTTAATTAGGGTAAAAATCATTTTGGTCCTCTAGGATGACGGAGCTCAACAACCCCCATGAGGAAAGACTTAAGTAACTTCGAATGGACCAGTCCATTTAGATTTAAGTTTTCCTGAAAAGAGACTTAATCTAGCGTTAAGTCCCCACACCCTATCTCCCACATTAAAAAATCCCTGATCACTGAACCTCTCATGGTACTCTTTAGTTCTAGCCCTATAACTAGTAGTATTATCATAGGCTTCATTACGTATTTCCTCCAAATTGGAAGACAGCGTTTTCACTTCCAAAGATTGCGGTTCAACTAATGAAGATGTAGCTAGAATGGAGGAGGTAGGAGGTACTGGCTCAATAAGAGGCTCTTTCCATGGACTGTCGCACACATCAGTGATTAAATCAAGATTGTCAAAATCGTTTAACACATCTTCATCCTCCGACTTGAAAACCGAGGACGAATTATTTAAATCATTATTGTCATCATTCTCAACCGGAAAAATAACATCCGTACTCATAACATCTTCATGCAAATCGGAAAAATATTGTTCAAAAACATCATCCTCAACCACCATAGACATATCGCAACTAGCATCCAAACTCCCACATGGATTGTCATCATTCAGCAACAATACAGGCATTACATCATCCACACAATTATTCACTTCATCATCATCAACCAATGCATTAATCATAAAACAGTTATCTTCATACGCATGACTCTTTGAGGCATGAAAAATATTCAAACGCAATTCCATATTACCAAATGTGACAGTCATGAAACCATCCCTACAGTTAATACAAGCATTGGCTGTAGCCAAAAAGGGTCGGCCAAGGATTATAGAAACTGATTTTTTAGTTTGTACTCCGGGTTCCATGTCTAGCACCACAAAGTCAACTGAAAATACGCACCGATCAACCTTAACCAAAACATCCTCAAGGATTCCTCTTGGGGTCTTAATCGATCGATCAGCTAATTGTAAGGTCATGGCCGTAGGTTTCAATTCTCCTATACCAAACTTAGAATATAAGGAGTAAGGCATGAGGTTGACACTTGCACCCAAATCCAGTAGTGCTCCATCAATCGTGTGATTTCCTATAATGCATGAGATTGTGGGGGTGCCAGGATCCTTGAGCTTAGGAGGAAGATCACATCGAAGAATTGAGCTAACTTGCTCGGTCAGGAAAATCTTCTTAGACACATGTGACCTAGATTGTCGTTTATGTGTGCAAAGGTCTTTGAGGAATTTGGCATAAGATGGAATTTATTTGATGGCATCCAGCAAAGGAAGATTAATATGCACTTTTTTAAGCACCTCCATCATTTCATCTATTTTTGAATGGGGTGGAAGTAGGATCTGCTAAAGCTTCAGGGAAAGGAACCTTAGGGATATACGTCTTGGGATTTGGTTCTTTTTCATGAGAAGATGTCAGGTTTGGTGATGCATGCTGATTTTCCACGAAATCATGAGGATTTGAATGTGGAATGTCAGAGGATGAACTAGGTTCCTTTGATGCATGTGCATTATTGTCTAATGATGTTTGAGAACGAGATGCATGTAAATCTTGATTATCTGTGGTTCCTTCAGGTTGCTCAATATTGACAAAAGTTCTACCACTACGCAGGGTCGTCACGGCCTGTACATGTTCATGAGATGAGTCTACATGATGTTGACCCTTCGGATTAGGAACAGGTTGACTAGGTAATTGCCCATCTTCTCTCCTAGACAATGCATTCACCAACTGACCCATTTGAACTTCCATCTTAGCTAAAGATTGAGAATGAGAATGAAGTAATTGGTTATTAGCTTCAAAAGAGTCCAAGACCTTCAAAAGTCGATCATCAATACCTGGACCTTGACTCGATTGTTGTGGAGGAATAGAAGATTGATTCTGAGGTCCTTGACTCTGGGGGGCCACATACGATTGGTGCCCCCAAGGTTGTGTTGATTGATTTTGGAAAGGCCGATATGGAGGTCGGAATGACGAAGTTTAGCCTTGAGAGTTTGTAGGATATGTCGGTTGAAACTTTGGAGGATAACTTGGAGGTTGAGCACCTATGGATGGCCTTGGATTAAAAGAATTTGGTTGTTGGCTTGGTGTTCTCCACGAAAAATTTGGATGATCTCTTAAACCAGGGTTGTAAGAATTGAAATAAGGATCATAAGCTGGTTTAGATTGACCATAAACGGCATTAATGTGTTCCTGTACTAATTCCGGGTAATGACATGCTAATTGGCAATCAATAACATCATGACCAGGAGTAGAACACAAGAAGCAAAGCTCCCCGGAGGGTGGACGCATAGGAGGACTAGAAGAATCACCCTGGTTTGTCATGTGGGTAAGAACTTGATCAAGTTTTCTACTCAACGCATCAACTTGTTGAGCAAGTCGGGTTGACTCGTTTAGTTCAAGAACTCCTCGAGGATTGGATTGGGTGGAAGAGCCGTGATTATTCCTAGAGGAGGTGGCGTGGTGTTGAGAGTTCTCAGCAAGTCTCTCAAAAAGCCTCCAAGAATCGTCAAGGGGGTTTGTAATGAAAACTCCCCCACAAGCAGCATCTATAGTTAGTTGATGTTTTTCCTTAAGACCCTTATAGAAATGCTCTACTACGGCCCATTGAGGAAATTGGTGGTGGGGACATTTTCTAAGGAGTTCCCTATAACGATCCCAAGCCTCATGAAATGCTTCATCGTCGGCTTGTCTAAAGGAAGAGATTTCGTGGCGAAAGTCACTTGTCTTAGTAATTGGGAAATTTTTTTCTAGGAACTGAGCTTGCAATTGAGGCCAAGTGGTAATAGAACGAGGTTCCAAGAACGTAAGCCAATGCTTAGCTTTACCTTTGAGAGTGAACGGAAATAATTTGAGTCGCCAAGCATCTTCGGTAAAATTATTGACTCTCACAGTAGAACTAATCAGAATAAATTCCTCTATATGATTGTAGGGGTCCTCATGAAATAAACCATGAAAAGTTGGTAAGGACTGTAGAAATTGTGGTTTAATTTCATAATGGGCTGCTCCAATTACCGGAGGTTGAATACAGGAGTTCGAAGTGAAAGAAGTTGGGACATAAAAGTCTTTCATGGCCCTACGACCCTGGTTTTCAGGTTGGTTAGGATTGTCATTAGGTCCAAGATTGTCCTCAGGGTTATCCATGGCTAAATGAGTAGGAGAATAGACTAACAATTTATGTGATGCAGAACAAGAAGCAAGAAATTCCTTCAATGTAAGATCAAGATCTGGGTCCTTATCATCACTCATCAACACATCATAAAGATCATTCAAGGTTTAGAAATACAAACAGTGCAATCTCGATAATGTTTTGTTGGCGTTCGCTCCTTCACCGCTCGGAAGGATGCCGCTTCGTTCTTCACCTACCAATCACAAAAAGATATGGAAATATTAGCACTAAAACTATTTTTGGTCTTTTATAGAATAAAGGACAGATAAAAACTAATTAAGCAAGAATTTATACTAAGTAAACAACTCAAAACACCGTAAAAATCCCCGGCAACGGCGCCAAAATTTTGATACGACTTGAAAAGTGTCGCGGCTTAACAAGTCTGACCAAAATTACAAAATATTCCGGTGCTCTACTTTAACTACTAAGAACTAGTAGATAGTGGAGAGTCCGAGTCGAGTCCACAGGGATTTAAGGAATTGAAATCGAACACTTAGCAAATTTCCTACTAATGAGTTGAGAAAAGATCGCAAATTGAAATTAAACTAAAGTTATACTACAGGGTTTATGAATAGGAGAGAAAGGACCATAGGATTCTTAATCAGTAACTAAGGTATTACCAGGTTTTCCAAAGATCAGGGTATGCAAATACGATAAATGGCTTCCTAAAAATTGATAAGTGAATGGCTAGTTCTCCTTATCACTCGACAAGTTCTGTTTAGGATTCCTTGTCGGCAAGAACAAATATCGAAATCTCAGTGACCGAATGATTAGTTACGTTCACTGCTAATGAACCCTCTTACTCAGATGAATTCATCGCAAATACTGGCATAGATATGGATTAAGGTGTAATATCGAGATGACTTCGCATCTCGATGGCCGAAACTACAAAGGTAAGATGCATGAAGGATTACGGATGGAACGTAGTGGGAGTAGCACTACTATAGCGGGACTAGCACTATACAATCCCTAATCACGAATCAGATTTCATCCGAGATATCATGGGACTAGCATGATCCTCTTATTTGGATGAATCCAATCTACGTCCTAACATACACACGCTCTAGAATCAAGTGCAAGCAAGAACGATCCAAACATCCAGCGAGAAATCAATACCAAGATATAGAGAAAAAATAGATTAATCCATAGAACCAAACCATCGTGTATACAAACCCTAGATCTAAGAAATCCCTAGCAAAAACCCTAGTTACATCATAAGAATCCCATGGCTAGGGTTTTAGCTACTCATCTTTAGAGGGCCGATCCATCGATGGAAGTTGATGAACTCCTCCCGCCATGGATCTCCTCCAAAGAATCGCCGAACAAAAAGTGTAGAAAAGCTAGGAAAACTCTCTCCAAAAACGTCTGGAAAAAGCCCCCCTAAAAATCCCTAAACAATGACTACTTATAGCCCCTGAGACAACCTCCCACGGATTAGATCCGAGCCCTCGATTTTTTGCTTCTGGCCGCGTCGGATCGATCCGTCGTTGGGAGTCGGATCGATCTTACTCCTTAAGTTCTTAATGTTGCGAGTAACGCCCGAGCCGGATCGATCCAACTCTTGGAGTTCGATCGATCCTACGCCTTTACTTGCTGGTAACTCCCGTGCTGGATCAATCCAACTGTCTCGTCCGATCGATCGAACCGTTGTTATTGCGCTGCATCCCGTGCTGGATCGATCCTTCTCCTGGACTTCGATCGATCCAGCCGTTGTTCATCGTTCCGTCGTTGGTTGAGTTGGATCGATCGAACCTGTTGAGGCCGATCGATCTAACTTATCAAAATCGCCAGAATACACCTGTTTTAGTTCCAAAGTTGATCTAACTCATAAGAGGGTCTGTTATACCTCCTAAAATGGAATATAAGTAGTCAGTCCAGCATTGCTCGGGACCCAACAAAGCCAAATTACAAGGGTGTTTTGTGCACTTTTCAAGTCTTATCAGGCCCCTCTACCCCTGTGGCTCGTTGTAGACCGCAAGGGCAATTTGGTAAATTGCGCCTTGTTGGTTTGTTTCACACCTACGTGTGCACACACTGACCTTGTTTGTGTTAGTGCTTGATTAGAATGGTTAGGTGGACCCGGGATCGGAAGATCCCAGCTCGGCCGCGCAGCAACCCGTCTTTGGGTTGCTGGCGGCCCGTGAGCGATCGATCGCTGCTTGGAGCGATCGATCGGACTCGCGTCGGTGGGTTTTCTGCTTCGCGAGGACAGCCGCCGTTGGCGGTCGCTCTCTCCTGTCAGAAGGGTAGGACTTTCCCTCCCCTCCTTCCCCTTTTTCCCCCTTCCCCCGGCTTTCCCCTTCCCCTTTTCCCTCTTTTTCTTCCTCTTCTCCTCCTCCTTCTTCTCCTTTCTTCTTCCTTCTTCTTTCTTCTCCCGCGGCTCTGTTTTCTTCCCCTGTTTCCGGCAGCCATCTTCTTCTCCTCGGTTCTCCCTCCTCCGGCCATCGTTTTGGGTGTTCTAAGGCTCGTTGGATCCGTGGCAATGAGAGGAAGATCCCTGAAGTGGGTTGGAACCTTGTTGGTGATCAATTCGCGGGGAATCAGCCGAGGAGTGCGTTTCGGGTAGGTTTCTACCTACTGATGTTGTTTTTGGGTTTTCTCTAGATCTAGCCGTTGGATCTTGTTGATCTTTGTCTTGTTGGATTCCTCTTGCTTATTAGAATTTCTTGTATAAATTTCATAAGCTTTGATTGAGATCTTAGTAGGATATTTGCATGATTAGTCTCAGATTTTTCGGTTTCTGCTGTTCTTGAAGAACAACCGGCTTGCGGCGAGTTTTTCGGCCAGTACGTGCATGTTCTTGGGTTGTGATGAACATAAGAGTTGTAGATCTTTGAATCTACTCTCACACCCAATTGATTTCATAATTTTTCGATTTTCTTACGATTTGTTTTGAATTTATTGCTGGAGGGCTGCGTTGCAGCAATTAATTGGTAAGTTAGTTTGATTAGCGGTTTTGATTAGTGTTTTCCCGTTAATCCAACCGTTGGATGATTATGGATTTTGGATATGTTGATCCTGGTATGTAGATCTACTGATGGCTAAGTTGGATCTTGAATCGACGTCGTTTGGACATCGGATCGACGGGATCAATTAGCCTCTAAGTAGAGGTTTTGGTGTTTCGAATATAATATTATATTTCAGAATATAATATAATATTTTTTACTGTTCATCATTGTTTTTTGGGTTGCTTTCTGTTGCAGGAGTCTACGGTTGACGGTTGTGGTACCGTCGTAATGCCGGGACCCGCTGTGGATCGGCTGGCAGCGGTTGGTAGTACCGTTGCAGTGATCCGGTTGACTTATATGCTGCTTGACATACTGTTGCATGCCTATCTCCTTTTTGTGTATGTTCATTGCATGCATTCTCTGTTGTGCATTAGTTGCACTGGTTAGGGCGTGGGTGATCTGTGGGTCGCCGTCCCGAGGCTGGAAGCTCGGACTTAGCCCTAGGACCGGGGTTGGGTAGTTTGGACCCGGTTCGAATTGTGGTGTCCAGTCGATTCGATGATAGGCTTAGATGACTGGTACACTTTTTGCTTGATGATTGTAGAGGTTGTGTCGGCCTCGAGTCGGATGCTGAGGTGTAGCCGGTGTTCCACTGTGTTGACTCTTGAGTGGAGGAGTTGCCTACTCAGCGGTGCCTTTTCCCGCCTGCAGTGTCGGGTTCCTGCATGTGAGTCAGCAGTGTTTGTTCCTGCTTAGTGAGCGCTGCTCCTGGGCCTCAGGGACACGCGGTGGGGTTATGGGACTCCTGTATACACCCAGGTCCTACTTGAGGGCGACATTGTTGTGTTTCCCTTTTCCTTTTGTGTGTCGTAGTCTAGAACCATACTGAGCTTAGTGCTCACTCCTACTCGGGCTGTGTTTTGCAGGTGCAGGAGTCAGTTCTTCTTCCGTGGCCCCTACCGGGCAGTTGGTCGGCGGTGCGGCGGCGCCAGGTGGAGTCTGAGAGGTGGTGATCCTTTACTGCTTTTATCCTATGTTAGATAGTCTCCTACGGGAGTAATGTTGTATTTGAATCTTCCCCTCTTCGAGGATATGTATATTAAATTCACTTGGGTTCTGTAATCTGTGGTTCGAGGTTTCATTAAATTAATGTCTTTTAATTGGGGGTTTTAGTGAATTGTTAGGGAGACCAATAGGTTAGAGGGAACCCTCGCCGTCTTTTTCCGCGTTTCATTAGGTTCCGGTTCGCGTCGCCCAGCCCGGTTGGGCTTTCGCGGGTCGAGGCGCGACACTGGTCCTCCACGGCCTCCGCTCCCTACTCCTTCCCGTCGCCGACCACGACCGCCACCGACCACGGCTGCCACCGACCACGACCGCCACCGACCACGAAGCCCCACTGTTGTCCACGACACAGATCCGGCTGCTTCCCGATCCGGCCAGATCCGGCTGTTTCCTGGCCAGATCCGGCAAGATCCGACTGTTTCCCGGCAAGATCCGGCCGCCGGCGCCACCTCTCCCTCCTTGCCCATGGCGGGTCAACCCGAACCCAATCCGACATGTTTAATAAACGGGTTAGACGGGTCGGGTTGACCCGTTTATAAATGGGTCGGGTTCGGGTTTATAAACCCCGACCCGTTTATTAAACGGGTCGGGTTTGATTTTGGTCTTTAAGAAACGGGTCAGTATATGACCCGATCCGAATCCGACCTGCGAACCCGAATTGCCACCCTTACCCATAAGGACGGGCCTCTTGGTTTGGCAGGTTTTTTTTTTTTTTGAGCCTAAGGGTTGAGGACTAGGGTTACAACATGGGTTTTATAGTTGTTCCTGGCCCGATGGAGTTGTCTAATCAAACAAAACTAAACTTGATGGACTTTTAGCCAATATAGAAACTTATAGACATTGGTAAGATAACATATAGTTCTGTTGCACATGGAGGAAATTGTTATAATATTTTTTTCCCTCCTTGGCCACGTTTGTTTCGCGGGACAGAATAGTGGTAGATATAATCTCTTGGGAGATTGCATCTCAGTATATATTCTCCCGAGAGATAATGTGAGGGGTAAAACTCTTCTCTCCTGTTTGGTAAGACAAAGGATAATGTGGGAGAAGATTTAATCAAATATTTAGACTTTTTATTTTTTAATTCAATGGATCTTATCTTATGGGATTACATATCCCACCTCCCCCATGGGATTATTTTATCCCATGTACATGGGATATGGAAACCCAATGGGATAATTTATCCCATGCCTAAAATCACACCAAACATGGGATAAATGGGGTCCACGATATTATTAATCATATCCCACTTATAATACCACGAAACAAATGAGTCCTTTGTTCTTAATTGCTTTGCATAATAACTTATGAATTGTATGCCCTA
Organism: Narthecium ossifragum; assembly: GCA_963920575.1. Taxonomy (NCBI): domain Eukaryota; kingdom Viridiplantae; phylum Streptophyta; class Magnoliopsida; order Dioscoreales; family Nartheciaceae; genus Narthecium; species Narthecium ossifragum. The sequence continues at coordinate 3,071,436 of OY986965.1, read as the reverse complement.
CAATTGACATCCATCGAACCATATGAATACAATTTTTTTTGTCCTATTGTAACTTTTCCACCAACACCGGTAAATTGATGGTGTCATGGTTTTAATTTTTGATATTTGCTCTGATACATATTAATTGAATCAAATTTATGTATTGATAAATACATTCTATCATTTATATTATATTTTAAGTTAAAATGCTATGGGTAGATTTTTTTTTCTCAATCGTGATACGTGTTTATTCATATTATAAAATAAGCATAAATCACACCCTCAAAACAATGATAACTTTATCGCTCGCTTGAGATGCCTATATAGCTTTGGTATTTTTTAATCATAAATTCCCTAAGTTAAGTGTTGTTAGAATTGATGATAATTAAGTGTTTTTAATATCATGTCTATTAAACTCAACATATTCTCTGATACAATATTAATTAAACAATTGTAAGAACTCATGTTGATGCAGAGATAAAACTGTTTTTACTAAATAACTAGCATTTGATTAATCATACTAGATTTATATTTCCACAATTCCATCATTGAGCTCCAGATGCAACTACTACGATCAATTCGTGACGGTAAGAGAGAGAGGCATTTTGATTCGAAACTTGGCCTATACAACTCTCTCTCAAAATACCAATTACTTATAACTAAAGTTTCGATTTCAAAGTACAAGGGAGTATTCACAAAATATCCAAATATTAAATTAGCAAAATGAAAACATCCAAAAGAAAAGTCAAAATGTAATTATCAATGATCCAGGATTTTCTTCCTCAATATAAGTATAAAATTGGGGATATAATTATCAGTGATGCATGGTTTTTTCCCGCAATTTACCTATAAAATGAGGGATAATTGACAAAAATCCTTAATTTTAGTATTAATTAGCTATGATACTTATTTTTTATTTGCCAAAAATCCTTAATCTTAATTTTGAGTTGTGTCTCAAAATCATTCCCAGCAGAGTTTTTTTTTTACGATCGTGGACGTTCGTGACGGTCGACCGTGAATGTTCGTGATGGACGTCTGTTTATTGTATGCAACAATACTTAATTAGCGGGCTCTCGTAAACCTGTTTTAGTAACATCCGTTAAGGTCTTAACGGGCTCGTAGTTGTCTATTAAAGCTCAGTGGATCGTGGGTTTCAAATCTAGGGTATTGTTGATCATCTTGTTAAGATACAAGTTTTAGGTCTCTGTTTTCTCAATTGTGATAAAGGGACGAAGAACACAGAGAGTGTATGCTGCTGTAATTTTGATCATTTTATAGTGGATTGCTCTCCTCCTCCCATGGTTTTCTAACCTCTCCATTTGGAAGGGTTTTTCCATGTAAAAATCTTTGTACCATTGTTCTCTTATCTACTCTGTTTCTTCTCTTCTTCGTTTTGTTTTTTTGTTTACCCCAATCATCTATCAATTAACCAACTTCTTGGGACTTATTAGAGAGTTCTCTATTGACCTAATCCTAGCTAATTAACAAGGTTGTATTAGTCGGTCAAGATATTTGTCTTTACGATGTCTCTATATGTATATGGCTGGGTATGTAAATAGTAAGGTAAGTTGTGTGTATATATTTTATACGTTAGTTAACGTTAGAGTGAAGAAGTTTATGGGATAAGCAGAAGCTTAATTAAATGCTCTTTTATTGTACATGCATGTTATTCGTCTCCTCAATAGGTTAAATATTTACACACGTGGCCATGTATGTTGCACATCCTTTCAATCGGTAGATGTCTACCGATTGAGTCAACTAATCCATCAATAATGTTTTACCGATTAGATGATTGATACATTCAATTGGTAGATATCTACCGATTGGTTGATCTAATCCATCGGTAGAACACTACCGATGAATTAGGTAACTCAATCGGTAGATGTCTATCCATTGAAATGCATGTACGTACATGCCCTTACCCTTGTAACCCAATCACGGTCCTCCTCAACATCTCTTGAGTTCAATGTTCTTTTTTTTTTCTCAATTAAGCCGAAGCTAAACAGCCAGTTAATGGCTACAAGAAGAGACAACTGGAGGGCTCATTAAACAGAGAGCCTCTCTATTACAATGATTAAGATTGACTCTAACTTGATTAGCCAGTTCATCTGCTGCAGTATTTGATTCTCTTGGGATGTAAATAAACTGAATAGATGAGAAATGCCCCACGTCCCATAGGATGTCCTGCAATAGGTCAATGCATTGTTCATTTGGAGGTATGATACCATTGATCATGTCTACTGCCATCCGAGCATCACTCTCTATTAGAAGATTGCTAATGTTATGCCTTCTGCTCTCTTTCATTCCCATGTGGATACCCTGGAGTTCAGCTTGTAAAACAGAGTTAGCAAATGAAATAGAAGTAACCTCCCAAGCAACACTCCCATTAGCAGACCTACAAATAGCTCCTAGCCCAGCAACTGTCCCCCTTGTTCCCATAGAAGCATCCACCTGTATATGATGACCTTCCCACTCAGATATATGATTTGGAGGAAGTTGTCTACTAGCATTGAAGATCATGAATTCCCTTACTTGCCACTTAATACTTCTAGCAATGTCAGCTGAGGTGAGAGGAGAATTTTCAAAAAATGGTGCAGCACCTATTTTTCCATAAAGCCCATAGAATATAGCTAATTGCAGATTTGAAAAGTTTGCATCCTCCATTGCTCTTGGACTTTTACAAATAGCTGAGGCAGAAATTCAGATTGACATTTTCTTGTGCAATAGTAGATCCTTGCAATACTAGACGCCGGACTGAAGCAGCTATAAGACATCTTCTTGAGTTCAATGTTCGATCGTGCAATCTTAATACAAGTCTTGCAAGCAACCAATTTATACATTTACACTGATTATGATGCATTGTTCAGAGACTATTATATATACATGGAATGACTTCATACATCCCTTAAACATACACAGGTCTTTCAATTAAAAGGTATGGTTGGAGGAAGTAGTTGAAGCACAATCATATGTCTGATATAATAATCACTCTCCATTTTTTTGGGGGAATAAACAATTTTTATAAATGTAAAAAAGGTTTTACAAATATTTAATATTAGAATTTTGTAGAAAAGTAGCAGTAATTTTAGGCTTTTGTGTTTCTGATTGACAAAATAGCTGGTAAACTACTTAATTAGAAGATGTTATTTATTATTTTAATATGGAATTATATATAAAGAAGAGAAATTATTGTTTTTTATATAAATGAAAAATCAATTAATATGAGAATATAAATAAGAAATATTATTTTTTTTAATTTCACATAAAGGATGAATAAGGAGTTTATTGCATTGATTAGAAACACACAAAGCCACCATTATTACAAATTAAGTAGTAGGTAAGCCTATGGACCAAAAGGCACCAATTTAGATGGAAAGAAACAAAAAAAACAAACAAACAAAGAAAATATAAATCATGCAACAAAATATCAAAAGTTCACAACGAAGCACAGATCATGCATGCATCTTTTAGCTGGAGGCACCGCACTGTTTCCTGATGACTCCATTGCCCCCGGTGAGGACTCCGACGGCTCCCATCCTCCTGATCGAATGCTTGAACTTGCCCATGAAGGCATTGAAGTCGACGAACTGCTTGACGAGGTTGAGCGCCGTGTCGTCCTTGAGGAGCTCGGCGTCGGAGGTGAAGAGCCCCATGTTCTGAAGCAGGTTGACGTAGTAGTTACTGTCAAAACCCAGAGGGGTCGTCGGATCCATCGGCGCAAAGTCGGCGAAGTCTCTGGGGCCTTTGCATTGTGTCTTCAAGGACGATACGAGGGTCGCATTCAGAGACGGATCGGAGTCGCCGGTGCCGTTGAAGTTGAACACTCTATTACCGAAAACACCGCAATTTGCAAAGCCAATGGTGTGAGCACCTGCATGCATGCATGCATGCATTGCAGAGGATCAGTACTTACTCATCCTATATACTACATCTCGATCGATCTAGCAAACTAACAATATAGTTAGCAGCAGTTCCATAGATCACTAGTTTTAATTTTAAGTAACCTGATAGGGTGACAAGATCTTCGCGGTTGAGACCCTTGCTTTCAAAGCTTGCTTTAAGACTGTTGAAGTTCAATGTTGGCCCCGGGATGTTGGCCGGGACTTCCGATGCCAGAGACACCGTGCCGTCTCTCCGGCCGGTCACAACCTCCCAGAGCGCCGTGCCGGACTGCCAAATTAATTAAGAAGTCGAAATCCATCGATCGATTAAGACTGACCAAAAACACACACACACACACACACACACACATATATATATATATATATATTCTGATGATGAATAGCTTATAATTAATTAGTTGATCATTACTTGGAAGGAGACGGCATCTCTTGCAGCCAACTGAAGGATGTCTGCACAGGAGACGATCCCTGGGCAGATCTTCTCGACTGCAGTCTTGGCCTCTTCGATGACATCGAATCCTCCCAATCCCAGGTTCACAAAAGAATCCTGCTCTGCAGTGCTACTCGCCGTGGAGTCTATCAACACGGATCCATCACATCCCTATATATAATTAAAGAGTGAGTTCATCAAGAATAGCTAGCTAGCTAGCTAGAACTATATGTATAAGCTAGCATTGATCATATATATTGGAAATAACTTATTTGATTAATTACCCTGAGGAAGCAATCATGGAAGGACAGTCTCAAGAGTCTGGGGGGCAATCTTGGGTCATTGGCGACGCGATTCCAGACGGTATTCCTGATAGTCTGCTCGGCTGTTGGGCATGTTGCCCCGTAGAAATTGGCCGTCAGGTCTCCGGAAACGCCGGCCACCATCAAGGCCAGCAAGAGAGTAATGCCGGACTTCATCGTCGATGATGATGAACTAACTAACGAAACTAACTCGCAGACTTGACTGCTTTTGTTGTGGAAATTAAGAAGAGGCTAGCTTCTAACTTCCAAGAGTTTAGGGTTTTTGCTTGCTAGAAGAAGCTCCAATGTTGCCTTTTATAGGCAACAATAAGGTTAGCATGCAGAGATTTAGAACCTTAAATTAAGTTGTCTTTGTTTATAAGTACTAGCTAGTCCTTTGTCAACCCTCGTCTGCATGCATAACAAATTCCAAACTTTGCTACCAGCTAAACCAGAAGTCTAATAGGTTAGTTCCATAAGTTCTTGTCGTTTCTTAACGATCTAACATCAATCCAAAATGCACCCAACATCGATCAAATCAGCAAACGTACACATGGCTTTGCTGGCCGGAGAGGAGAGGTGCAGAATTAATCAAGCAAATTAATGTTTTTGGTACATTTCAGGACAAACAGCTCATGTGTCTAGCTAATTGCTTGCTGACACTCCGTGTTCTGATCCTCTCTAAAGTCTAGAGTCAATTACTTAACTACAACAAACAACATTCTCTTTGGAGTTTATATAGCTTTGGTATTTTTTAATTAGAAAATTCCTAAGTGAAGTGCTGTTAGAATTGATGATAATTTAGTGTTTCTAAAATTATATCGACAAAACTCAACATATTCTCAGATACCATATTAATTTAACAATTGTAAGAACTCATGTTGATGTAGAGATAAAACTATTTTTACTAAATAGCTAGTATTTGATTAAACATACTAGATTTCTATTTCTACAATTCCATTAGTGAGCTCTAGATGCAACTACTACAATCAATCCGTGATGGTAAGAGAGAGAGAGGCATTTTGATTCGAAACTTGGCCTATACAACTCTCTCTCAAAATACCAAGTACTTATAACTAAAGTTTTGATTTCAAAGTACAAAGGAGTATTCACAAAATACCCAAATATTAAATTAGCAAAATGACAACAACCAAAAGAGGAGTCAAAATGTAATTATCAATGACCCAGGATTTTCTTCCGCAATATATATAACTCAGGCTGCAGCAGGACTTTATTAATTGTTTGAACGGAGGTGTCAAGTTAAACGGAAACCTGAATTGAACCTAATTTAATAATTTAATAAAAACTAATTATCAAAATTAACTCTAAATTAATCCTAAATTAATCTAGATAAAACAATAAAATTATCTAAAGTTATTAAAATAATCTAGAAAGCAGTAAAGATCATCTTAAATTACTAAATCGAGGAAAAGATAAGTTAAACCTACTGTAATGTAATTAAAAGACGTTTAAATAATGAACATCTAAATTAAACTATCTAAGGAAAACAATAAAAAAAACATCATAAAGATCTAATCCTACATGATCTACCTAAGAACAGTAATGAAAACTACATTATACAAAGAGAAGGAATAAAGATTAAAAGAAACGTACTCATTTCATTAAATAAAATAACTTACAGGAAACATATTGAAAGAAAACATTGGGCTCGTAGGCTCTGGATTTGGTTTGGCGAGAGAGATTACACAGTGAAAGAGAAGACTATTTATACTTAAGCGGTTAAACCGTCTGGTAACTCCCGCTCAGCACGTTCTCCACTATCTTTCATCTTTCACTCTTGATGAGCCGAGTGTCCCATGTTCTCCGATGTTTTCACATTATTTCTCCACGTCACGGTTTGATCGATGACCGTTGCAACTGGGCAATGAGCTTTCCTTGTGTTGTCAGGTCCTAACTTTGGTAAATGATCTTTCTTACGTTGCCATGTCATTTTTCTTGGCCGATGCTTCTTTTTTGTTCAGATCATCATCACCCATGGCTGATGCTTCTTTTGTGCATAGATTATCATCGCCCATGACCGATGTTTCTCTTGCCTTTCTTCATTTGATCGATGATGACCTGCATATTATTTCATAGGATCATCTAGTTAGATTGGAAAGGTCGTCGGTCATTTTTATTAAGCTGACGTGTTAATCATTAATTGGTTAATCATTATTTTGACTAACAGGTATGCTTGTATAACCATTCATGCATGTTCACGTGAATGGATACGTTGGCTTTTGAAGAGGTGTTTAGTGAGAGTTGACCGTTTGTGAATGGGTGTGAAGTAGGTATATTAATTGGTAGCTATTAATGAAGAGTTGCGTTGTTTAGTTATAGATGTGTCCTTTAGTAAAAGGTTGCATTAGTTGGTCAAAGTATGTGTCTTTACGATGTCTAGCTATGTATATGGCTGGGTATGTGAATAGTAAGGTAAGTTGTGTGGATATATTGTAAACGTTAGTAAACGTTTGAGTGAAGAAGTTTATGGATAATTAAGCTGAAGCTTAAGTGCTCTTTTATTAATTGTACATGCATGTTGTACGTCTCCTCAATATCTCTTGAGTTCAGTGTTCGATCCTACAATCTTAACATGTACAAGTCTTTTAGCTAGCTACCAATTTATACATATACACTGAATGTCACTGATTATGATACATTGTTCAGAGACTATTATATATACATACATGGAATGAATGACTTCATACATCCCTTAAACATGCACAGGTACAGGTCTTTTAATTAAAAGGTATGGTTGGAGGAAGTAGTTGAAGCACAATTATATGTCTGATATAATAATCACTCTCCAGTTTCTCTTGAAGATTCAAAATTCATTCAGAAGAAAGACTAGAGTTATTGTTCTTCCAAGGCTATCTGAAATTAAACCCGAAAAAAGTGATCGAAAGTAGTACTACAGAGTTTGAATTAAGGCAACTATAGCTGTACATATGTATATATAAATATAGCCTTATATCTAGCATTTTGCACCATGAACACATATGCTGATCATACAGCTGCAAGAGGCCGGAGTTGAAGAAGTTAGGTCCATGCATGCATGATATAGAGTATAGTACTAGCTAGTCCTTTGTCAACCCTCGTCTGCATACATAACAAATCCAAACTTTGCTACCAGCTAAACCAGAAGTCCAGTGGGTTTTTTTTTTGATTAGTTGAAAGAAGTCTGGTAGGTTAGTTCCATAAGTTCTTGTCGTTTCTTAACGATCTAACTTTAATCCAAAATGCAGCGATCAAATCCGCAAACACATGGCTTTGCTGTGCGGCCGGAGAGGAGAGGTGGTGCAGAATTAATCAAGCATATTAATTAAGGCTTAAATATGCATTTCGTCCCTGAAGTTTCGGACCAGTTTTTATTAGGTCCTTATACTTTAAAAATTCCTGATTGAATCCCTGAGATTATTAAACCGAGCTCAATTTCATCCTTCCGTTCACTCGCCGTCCGCCAACTAACGGCGGCTCGGCCCAAAACCGAACCGACGCTCAGGTGATGCAGGGGAAGCAGGGGAAGCCGAAGTACACCGACCACTTGACGCACAAGCTGAAGCACCACCCCGGCCAGATCAAAGCGGCGGCGATCATGGAGCGCATACTCGACGGCAGCTCTTACATGAAGATGGCGAAGAAGATCCACGAGCTCGACCCCCTGCAGAAGCCTAAGCAAGACCGCTACGCCCTCCGGACATCGCCGCCATCGGCAAGCTCATGTTCGCCCAGTTCTTCGAGCTCGTCAACGATTTCTACAACAATGGGCTGCCTTCGAATCTCTCCGGAGGGAGGAACCCGAGTTTGGACTATGGATTCAAGGGCGCGGAGATAGCCATGGCCTCTTACTGTTCGGAGCTCCAGTTCCTCGCCAATCCCGTGACCAACCACGTACAGAGCGTGGAGCAACACAACCAGGACGTGAACTCCCTAGGATTGATCTCTTCCAGGAAGACGGCGGAGGCTGTCGAGATCCTGAAGCTGATGTCCACGACCTTCTTGGTCGGGCTCTGCCAAGCTATCGACCTCCGGCATTTGGAGGAGAACATGAGGCACGCGGTGAAGAACACGGTGAGCCAAGTGGCCAAGAGAGTCCTGACCATGGGCATCAACGGCGAGCTCCACCCATCCAGGTTCTGCGAGAAGGACCTTATCAAGGTGATCGACCGGAAGTACGTCTTCTCCTACATCGACGACCCGTGCAATGCGACGTACCCATTGATGCAGAAGCTGAGGCAGGTCCTCGTCGAGCACGCGCTCGACAATGGCGAGAAGGAGAAGGAGGCGGTCTCTATGTCGACCAATCCCCCAATAAACCGGGCCCCGCCAACCACGATGAACCTCGGGACAATGCCGGCGGCGGGGAAGTTGTCGACGGCGATGAGTGGGTTGTAGCGGGGGGAGGAGAGGGCGCGGGGTGTGGCGCCACCGGTGTGTGCGGGGGAGGGAAGAGTAGAGGAAGCGGGAGGAGGGACTGGTGGCGAAGATGAACCCGGAGGAGCCAGAGACGGAGTCGGGGTCGAAGGTTTGGGGATCGACGACGGGGAGGAGGAGCCACGAGACGGAGTCGGGGTCGAAGGCGAAGGCCTGGTTGTGCCGCGGAACGACGTTGTTGTGTCCGAAGAGGAAGAACAGAGGAAGAACCACGGACGGCGAGGAGAGGGGGACGCCACGGCGCGGTCGGCGAAGGAACGGTGGGTCACCACCGCACGCCACTGGCGGCAGACGGCCCCCGCGGCCACGATTGAGTGGAGCGGGAGGTGCGAGAGAAGCAATTGTAGCTCAGTGATGTCCCAGCTCAGCCGCGACCACCCACACGGCGAGGAATCCGCCGCTGCCGCCGCCCGAGAGGATGAGGTACCCATCTCCATCTGCTGGAACTACACGCGACCACCCACCATGCCGTTTGTCGCCACCCTGCGGCCCTTGACAACCTATCCGGTCATCCAAACAAGTTCTCAGGCCACCACGACCTCATCTCTGCCGATCTTGCCCGCCGGTCAGCCGTCATCGCCGTCGATCGAGCCGGAGCTCTCTCATCATCGAGGCGGAGGAGTTTCCTGGCGGAGGAGATCTACTCGAGGTGGAGGAGATGGAAACAATGGGTTGGGAATGGCGAGCTTCGTCGCCACCCTCGCCGGGCATCGCGACGGGAAAGAACTGAGACACGAAAGAAAAGAGGTCTCTCGTGGAGAAAAGAGACGGTCAACTATCAAAACAATTTGGTCAACTATCCAATTGATCTGATTGACTGGTTCGGATTAAGATTCGGCTGAGCCGCCGTTAGACCGATAGACGGTCAATGAACGGAAGGACCAAATTAAACCGGTTCATAAAAATTTAGGGATTCAATTGAGAATTTTTAAAGTTCAGGGACTTGATAAAAACTTGTCCGAAACCTCAGGGACGAAACGCATATTTAAGCCTATTAATTAATGATGCTTTTGGTACATTAATTTCAGGCCAAACGCAGCTCATGTGTAAGTCTTGATGAATTATTAATTACTTGCTGACACGTACTCCATGTTCTGATCGATCCTCTCTAAAGTCCAGAGTCAATTACTTAACTACAACAAACAACATTCTCTTTGGAGTTTATTAGGCTGCTGTCGCCTCATTAGGAAACCCATGTGGCTAGCTAATTCCTCTGCAATTTATAAAATGTATTTTTCAACCATTATTGGATGCAATTTGGTGTAGGTGCATTATGAATCCGTACATGCATGGCTAATCCCTGTTTTTTAGTCGAAGGGCATTTTTTTTTAGATTATTAGTGTTTACACCAAATCTAGTAAACTTATTCACTGGTACACCACTGTATCATGTTTTAATGAGTTAACACCATTTTAAGGCAGTTATGGGAGGTTAGGTATTTTGCATGACATTTTTACCCCTACTTCATATATATTACATATTTGAGGCATTATATATAACTGTATTTAATTTATGGCAGTTATGAGTTGTTTTATTTCCATTTTTAGTGTAATCCAT
>OY986965.1:3010731-3060632 GCA_963920575.1 Narthecium ossifragum | reverse complement strand
ATGAAGCCTCGGACGTCATGCATCCAGTCAAAATAGATTGCTAGCCTACGAGTCAAAATTATTACCATGACGTCATGTAGTTGCATACCAAGTCAAAATTGATCAATTGGATTACATGACGTCATGCAACAACCCAGTCTCTCTCTTCTCCGTCGCCTCCTCCTCTCCGGCTCCGGCTCCTCCTCCCCTCCTCTCTCTCTCCTCGACCACTCTCTATCTCTCCCGCCTCTCTCCCGTCTCTCCTCGACCTCTCTCTCATGCAACAACCCAGTCTCTCTCTGTTTCTCTCTCTCTCTCTTCTCCGTCGCCTCCTCCTCTCCGGCTCCGGCTCCTCCTCCCCTCCTCCCCTCCTCTCTCTCTCCTTGACCTCTCTCTATCTCTCCCGCCTCTCTCCCGTCTCTCCTCGACATCTCTCTCTCCTTCATCTCCCCCTCTGGCGGGAGAGTCCATCGCGTCGGCGACAGTGCGCCCCTCGACCTCGCCCTCGCCCTCATCGTCGACGTCGCCCTCGCCGTCGACCTCGCCCCCGGCCTCTCTCTCTCGCGCTCCTAAGCACGCCGCCCGCGCTCCCGCGCTCTCATGCATGCCACCCCTCGACGTCGCCCTCGCCGTCGACCTCGCCCTCGGCCTCTCTCTCTCCACCCGAGGTGCGGCGCATGGATCGCTGGGCGGGTGACATGCATGAAGAGAGAGGAGGCGACGGTGGCATGCAGAGAGAAGAGAAGAGGCGGTGCCATGGATGATGTCACGCGACATTTATAAGGGTAAAAAGGTCTGAGAAAATGAATTTGGACCTCGATTGTAAACGAATAACAGATCGGCCCGAAATTGTAAAATCAAAAAAAAATTAGATTTAAAATGTAAAAAACTCAAATGCTAAGGGTAGATTTTTATTTTCTCAGCCGTGATACGCGTTTATTCATATTATAAAATAAACACAAATTACACACTCAAAACAATCATAGCTTTATCATCTTCTTGAGATGTCTATAAAGCTTTGGTATTTTTTAATTAGAAAATTCCTAAGTTAAGTGTTGTTAGAATTGATGATAATTAAGTGTTTTTAATATCATGTCTATTAAACTCAACATATTCTCTGATACCATATTAATTAAACAATTGTAAAAACTCATGTTGATGCAGAGATAAAACTGTTTTTACTAAATAACTAGCATTTGATTAACCATACTAGATTTCTATTTCCACAATTCCATCATTGAGCTCTAGATGCAACTACTACTATCAATCCGTGATGGTAAGAGAAAGAGGCATTTTGATTCGAAACTTGGCCTATACAACTCTCTCTTAAAATACCAAATACTTATAATTAAAGTTTCGATTTCAAAGTACATGAGAGTATTCACAAAATATCCAAATATTAAATTAGCAAAATGAAAACATCCAAAAGAAAAGTCAAAATGTAATTATCAATGATCCAGGATTTTCTTCCTCAATATAAGTATAAAATTGAGGATATAATTATCAGTGATGCATGGTTTTTTCCCGCAATTTACCTATAAAATGAGGGATAATTGCAAAAAATCTTTTATTTTAGTATTAATTAGCTATGATACTTATTTTTTATTTGGTAATAAATCCTTGGTAAACTAAAAAGCTCATCAACAAACTAATCAGGAAATGAGCTCAAGATAAACTAAACAAGAGCTTGTTTATCTTAATTTTCTATTTGGGTCAAATAACACAAACGTGTGTTCGGACCAGTTCGAAAATAAATCGAGCCAACAGCAAACTCCGATTGAGCCTAAAATCTGATTTCGAAACAAATCGAGTCCAACCACATCCGACCCGAACTCGCTTCACCCCATTGGGGAGCGGGACTCCAGCGGCCCCCCTCTTGTGCTCGTTTTCCCTCTTCTCTCTCGTCGCAAAACCCTAACCCTAATCCTTGCTCTCTCTCATGGCCTATCCGTCCAATCGGACACCAAAGCCCTAGATATTTCGAGCTTCGTCAATTCTTGGATGATCTTGAGTTGAAATTTCCAACTTTTCGTGCGAATTGTCGGGATACTTCCTCTGTAGTCGCGGCAATCTACAAGCGGGATGATATATACGGCGATAGATACGTTCTATCTCACGGACGAGCAGCTGAAGGATTCCCCTTCTAGGAAGGATGGGATTGATGAAACTACGGAGACGATGCTTCGGATCTACGGGTGCGATCTCATCCAGGAGAGCGGCATCCTCCTAAGATTGTATCCTCTGTCCCCCTACTATTATGTTCTATATTCTTTGGTTCTTGGGTGGATTTTTTCTTCGTTGGTTCCACATCGATTGGCTTATGGGCTGGGTTTACGTGGTTTTATCGCTCAAGGTTTAATTTTTCAGTGGATTCTTTGGTTCTTTTTTTTTAGGGTTAGTTTGATTGCGGATTAGCGTGACTGCTTAGGGACCTCATGTTAGTTGATTAATTAGCTGCTTACATCGATTAGCTTTCCTGGATGTTCGTGTATTGTGATTGTCTTTTCTTGTTATAGACCTGTATCATTTTTGTGGGTTTAGTTTCGGTGTGCATCTTGTTATATGTTTCTTTTCCCCCCCAAATTGTGATTACCTTGACTGTCTATAGACCTCAAGCAGTAATGGCTACTGGCCAGGTTCTCTTCCATCGTTTCTACTGCAAGAAGTCCTTTGCGCGGTTCAGTGTTAAGGTAGAGTTTGTTGATTGTTCTTCTTGTCCTGGTCGTACGCTTGATGACTTATTTGATCTTCCCTCTTTATGTAGAGAGTAGCTGCAAGCTGTGCTTGGCTGGCGTCAAAATTGGAGGAGAGCCCAAGAAAAGCCAAACATGTTATCATAGTCTTTCATAGAATGGAATGTAGAAGGGAGAATCTACCGATAGAGCATCTGGATGTCTTCTCAAAGGTCAAGTTGTTGCTTTGAAAGTAATTTTTAACCTAGTTTTGGTATCCTGTGCCTGCAAAGTTATTGTGGTAATCTGTCAGTTGCTTTGATATCTTTTATATATTGGTAGTGGAATTTGTTTCTGCTACTTATTAACCAAAATAAGTCCTAAGAAGTTAGCATATTTTTATTTTCTTATCATGGGTTTGGGTTTTTTATGGCAATTGTAGTTGTCTAATATTTGTCATTTTTGTTTGTTGCAATAACAGAAATATTCTGAGTTGAAGAATGACTTGATTAGGACAGAGAGACATTTGCTGAAGGAGATGGGTTTCATATGCCATGTAGAACATCCTCATAAGTTCATATCAAACTACCTTAATACATTCGGAGCTCCTCCAGAGTTGAGGCAAGAAGCTTGGAATCTGGCCAATGACAGGTAATGTCCCTTATTTTCCCTCTGCTTTCTGAAAATCCCCCCCTGTTTCTGAATGTGTTAATTAATTTTTTGTTGGCCTACATTTTCTTCTCTGTGCTGTTTTGTAAAACTTGTGAACTCTTGGAATGCTATAGCTTTCTTTGATGTAACCATATTGTAGTTCATTTTTGTTTACTTTTGAGTTTTGTGTTGCTGACCTTGCAAACTGATTTGCTGTAGAGCCTTCAAGACTTTGTTGCTCAAATATGGCGGCCACAATATGTAACCTAGAAAGTGTCAGTCACGGGTACGAAACCCTTTTTGATGTGTGCGGAATCTTAAGTGGGTGCAACCATGCTGCATGACATTGTTGACATCATTTTAAATGCTATTAGCTAACTATAAGAGCTTATACTTGGTGATCTTTCTTTGCTAGATTATGAGTTGCCATTCATCAATTAGGTTTAGGGTATAAATACAGAAAGGAAGATTGACCCTTCATATAACCACTTAATCACATAGTTTTTTTCCCTAATGTATACATTCTCTTTTCTAACATGCTCTTTGTCCTGTTCATTGATATCTTTTGACATCATAAAATGCTAGGTATTTGGCAGCAAGTGTGATTTAGCGTCATAAGCAGTTATATTGGTGATTATCATTTTAGTGGCCATAAGAAGCCTAGAAGAAGGGCCATGTAATGAACTGTTGACTTTGTTTAGGCAATTCCAGCAAGAGCATATTGTAGTGAAGACGCAATAGCATGATTTGACAGTCAATATAGGAAAAACTAACATAGTTTCATATGGAATGTAATATATGGAGGCATCTAGCTAATATAAGCTTCTATCAAGGGCATTCCCATTACCGTTGGATTATATTTTTCTTTTGTAAAGAAGGAAAAAGCACATATCAAGAAGACAAACTGAAGTATGAAACGAGATTTCTGTTGGTTTTGCTAGAAGACCAATTAACCACATGAAGCCTTACTAGAAACAAGGAGTTGAAATGTTTATGCTGACCATAACAGAGAGAGAGAGACATAAAATAAAATGGAAGTATCTGAAAAGTATATGTTGGCTACGAGAGAGATCAAATTTTCTTTTCTTTTCTTTCATTTTCCATATATGTGATGACAGAGAATGGGTCACACACCGCCCTTTACGTCCCTGACTTAGACGAAGACCATATAATTAAGTGGTAGGCTAGCGCACACACTGGTTGTGCCGACCCTCTGTGCAGACAAAATGGGAGAGGTGTGAAAAAGAGACAAATATAGAGGGGAGAGGGGAGAGAAGGAGAAGGGTTGGGAGGAGTTTATTCAGGTGTAGTCTTGCGTCGGGCCAAGGAGTCTGGCGGAGGCGAGGGGAATGGAGGGCACTGCTCATGAGTAGGGGTGGTAATTCGGGTCATGACCCGCGAACCCGACCCGACCCGAAATAAACGGGTTTGGGTCATAAACGGGTCGACCCGTTTACAACCCGTGAATAAATGGGCGGGTCGGGTCGACCCGTGGGTTAGGCGGGTCAACCCGTTTAACCCGTTTAATTTTAACATCATTTAGACTTTTAGGGCTAATTTGAATGTGATCTCATCTCATCAAGGAAAATTAA
The DNA here is from genome assembly GCA_963920575.1 of Narthecium ossifragum. Taxonomy (NCBI): domain Eukaryota; kingdom Viridiplantae; phylum Streptophyta; class Magnoliopsida; order Dioscoreales; family Nartheciaceae; genus Narthecium; species Narthecium ossifragum. The sequence goes on along the minus strand of OY986965.1, from coordinate 3,055,738 downwards.
AACAAGTTGTAAGTCTATTGTTTAGGTTGGATGGTTTGGATGTAATTGAAACAAGTTGTAATTTTATTGCTTATTAATTTTATTAATTAGTTGATAATTTGGCGCTTGATTGTTGTTAAACGGGTCATATTGTTGTTACCCGTTTAATAAACGGGTTAGGGTCGGGTTGACCCGTTTATAAATGGGTCGGGTTCAGGTTGATAAACATCCGTTTATTAAACGGGTTGGGTTCGGGTTTGGCCTTTGGGTCGAGATATCGGTGCTCGATCCGACCCGAACCCAACCCGTGAACCCGAATTGCCACCCCTACTCATGAGGGGAGAGGTGAGGTGGGGAGTGATTAGGGCATATAGAAGACATATAGGTAATTAACAATATAATGTGTTTGTGGCAAAGCCCTCTGGAAACTGACCCACTAAGCTTATTTTTTATTGTTTTATCCATGAAGTAACAGCTTTTGTTTGAAATCTGGTGCCGATCCGGTATCAGGATACAACCTTTCTATTGAATTTGTAAATTGCTGGCTAACTATTTTCCAGTCAGCACATACTGTGCCGCTCGGCACCGAAAACCTTGAATCAAATCATATGTTCGCCTTCGGAACCATGTGGAGTGAAGTGCACTGGAATAACAAATTTTGGAGCCAAGGTGTGTATCATGTTGACATGTTAACTTTTTGCTGTCGCATGGGTTGCAATACATGCCATGGTTCTACGTTCCGCGACTATTTATGTTAAGGTGATTATGGAGTTTCTTATGATTAGTTGCAGGACAAGATGACCAGAATGAAGATATCCATTCAAACATTATATAAAGCCTTTTGGAAGCTATAAGGTTTGACATGTTTATAGTTGGATGCCTGTTTGACCATGTAAAATGGTTTTTAGATGGACAAAACAATGTTGACAAGCTATAAATCACAAAAAATGTCATTGACATATTGGTGAAGAAATTGTGGAACAAAATCTCAACTTTGGCGTCTAGTTTGCTAGATTCAAGCATGTATTATTATGTTGGAAAGAAAATGAGAGTGCATGGAAGGAAAGAGTTGAGGATGAGATTCAGATGGAAAAATTGGCGAAATTGCTATTGGTGTGTCTAAAGAAATGCTTCGCGGGCTATGGGCTTCTGGGCATAATTTGCATGTAGTTGACTTGTGTCATCTCTTGTCAGTACATGCCGCATGGCATGTTAGAGCCACTTGCTTCCAGCCCCTTCTAGAAGGCTTTATTCGATATGTATTCACTTTGAGTAGAAGCCAAACTCGAGTTAATTTGTCCCACCAGGACAATCCATTGCAGGTAGTTTGGGCCTTATTTTTGAGTTATCAGCGTAATTAACCTTATAAAGCAAGATGGTTGTAAGATAACCCTCTTGCTTTATTAGGGAGTTGGGGGGAGTTAGTGTGGGAAGGGGAGAGAGAGTAGGAGAGAGAGAGGGGGGTAGTGGGTGGTTACCGTGCCAGGTGTCACCCCCACCCACTAGTCCCTATAAGTGACAGCCACTGAGTTTGATGGATATGTGGCATTCAACCTTTTCAGATCTGGCAAAAGCTTCTTTAAAATCGAATGATTCTCGAATTGTTGACCTCATCCCATGTGGGGCTGTGGGGCCCTTAGAAGGCTAGAATGCAGGCCTCCACACATAAGAGATGTCATGTGAAGTTGCAAGCCACAATTGCATTTTGCTACAGGATTAATCCCTCGCTATTGCCTTCTCTGCAAGAGGCTGCTATAAGAAACCTCTTTGTCACTGTTTCTGCAAGTTTTTTAACATTCTTGTTCGCCCAGTAGTAGATATAGTTATGTTAGCTAGTCTACTATCGCATGCATTTGTATAATGAATCAGCTAATGGATGTTCAAAACTGCAAAGCAGAAGGGTGGAGGAAAGTTTGAACAGTAGAAACTCATACCTGCTATGGGATGTAGATTTTGTTCTTTTGGGCGTTTGGTGTGGGGTTAGCTTATTTCGGGTTAATGGGGGTTAAGGGATTTTGGGGTTAGCTTATTCTGGGTTAATGGGGGTTAAAGAATGGGGATGGGAAAAAGTAGAGTGGTGGTGGTAGGTGTAATGGGGATAAAGTAGTAATGATTACTTTTGGTGTTTGGGGATAAGTGTGGGGAAAAAGGGGGTTAAGGGAGGATAACCCCCCTTAACCCCATAAAAAAGTGGGGTTAACGGGGGATAGGGTTAGAAAAAGGTGGGGTTAAGGAACGGGGATAGAAAAAAGTAGAGTGGTGGTGATAGGTGGAGTGGGGATAAAGTAGTAATGATGATATTTGATGTTTGGGGATAAGAATGGGGTTAAGAGGGGATAATCCCTCAAGGGCTTAACAGCCTAATATTATGACCGAGGTTCGAGAAAGAAACATCACTCAGAAGGAAAATGAATAAAAATAGGCAATTGACTTATACTGGTTGGATCTGTGATAATCCCGACATTTCGTGTCTTATGCAATAAAAATGCCCACTTTGACACTATCTGCGTACTATATTGCTTATTCCTGTGTGCAAAATTGTTTTTTTGTTGAGAATTTTCTTCTTGCAATGGTTGCTGCACTAGTCTTACTAAAGTTTACAACCTCCTTAAGTATGTTTTTAAATTTTCAATATTTGAGCTATTATTTAATTCGACTTTGCTCAAGTTCCCTATCTGACTACCTATTACCAGCGTAAGTACTTGAATGTGTGGTAGTTAACTTGCATATTTAAGTTTTTGAGAATTATGATTTCATACTTGAGTAATTTCACTGGGTTTTCTGTATTGCTGTCTTTTTGGTCAAATCTGAACTTGCTGTCGCAGATATTTTGATCTGGTATTACACCTTCCTTACTTTCATACTCAAATTTGATCTCTACCAAAACATTGCAAATGTAGCCTCTTGTCCTTGCTTATTCTTGAGTGGCCAACACAGAACACAGAATGGTCTTACATTTTTGAGCTTGCTGTCATAGAACAATTTTAGTTTGTGCTAAAAGCACGAGAATGATGTTCCCTATTTTCAACTTATGCCTCTACTTGGAAGTCTTTCCATATTGTAACAAACTGCTGCTTTGTTTTAGTCATGTATATCAACAATCAAAACTTTGTTTTAGCTTGTGACAACTCGTTATATGTGTGCAATGCTCGTCATGTATCAGTTTGAGGACGACTCTCTGTGTTCGGTTCAAGAGTGAAGTGGTAGCATGTGGAGTTGTTTATGCAGCAGCTCGCAGGTTTGGGGTTCCCCTTCCGGAAAACCCACCATGGTGGTTAGTTTTTGATGCTGATCTGTCTGGAATTGAAGAAGTTTGTAGGGTTCTCGCTCACCTTTACAGCCTCCCGAAGGCACATTATATTTCAGTGTATAAAGAGAATGATTCTTTCACAGTGAGAAGCAGAAGAGAGGAAGCTCAACCTCAGATACCGAAGGTATGGAATCCCAGCCAACACTATTCACAATATTCTTCTTCCGAATAAATTGGTATATTTCTTCATAAAAATTGGATCATGGCAATGAAGTGCTTGCTGCCGTCCTCAGGAAAGTTTCACGAATGGTGGTGGAACAAGTGAAAACGGTACTCCGAGTACAGCAATAACAGCTAATCTAGATGGCAATTCATCTAAGGAAGTGCAGATAAAAGCGGCTCTAGACAAATTAAAGGAGTCAAAAAAGTCTGATGATGAAAGCATACCTCCGCCTGCTGAAATGGATAGCAAAGAAGACTTGGGAAAATCCAAGAGTGACAATAAATCTGATGCAAACATAGAGAGGAACAGAGAGAGGGAGAGAGACAGATCAAGGGCTAGAGAACGTGATAACAGGGGCAGGGACTCGGACCGTGACAGCAGAGGTAGAGACTCTGACAGGGAGAGAAAACGGGAGAAGGAATTAGAGAGGGACAGAGAAAAGCATAAAGAACGAAGTCATCGTTCCAAGGACAAGGGCTCAGGTAAGCTGGAAATCCCAATGTACTGGTGAATGTAACAGGAATTTGCTTGTCTCTCTTTGCCCGGCGTCGCAGACTTCGTCATCAATATTTAGCTTGAAAACTTGTTTATTTGATGCAGGGCACTCCGAGAAATCAAGGCATCATTCATCGAGAGGTATGTGCAACACAATTCTTAGCTCATTCATTTTTATTTCCTGTAGCTGGAAGCTATCTGAGACAAGTGCTTCTTCTGTTCAGATCGCAATGAGTACCATGGTTCACATTCATCCCGCGAAAAGGATCGTCACAGGCATCATCCATACAGCTGAATGGTGCTGTATCATGTTTCTTTTTTTTTCCCCTAACTTTTGAAACTATCTGTAACATTAGAACCACTGGAAGACTGGCGGCAAGATTTGTATCCTTATTGGTTTATCTGTGAAATGTAAAAGTTAACAATAACCAGAGAGATTGGCTGCATACTTGCTCGAACTATGCTGTTGTGCAAATTGTTATACGACTCACTGGATCTGTATTCTGATATTTTAGTTTGTTCTTTAATTGTGGCTCAAAGGATCTTCAATGAAGTTTGAAATTGTGGCCCACTAGAAGAGAAATGTTTTTGTTTAATATATATATCTGAAACCATTTTCTCTCAAATTCATGATATAATTTGGGAGTTTTTGATTTTTTATCCAGATGATATTTGTCTCAATGTATTTGTAAAATCCGAAATTATTTAAATAATCCCCCTAAATTGTGTGCCGATCTCGAGGCATAATGGACGGCAACGTGAGCTTCCAGCTTTTTTTTAACTCTCGATCCCGTTTCCCTTCCACTTCTCGTATACCGGCCCCTCATCAGTCATCCCCTCCGGGTTCGGGTAGACGCTTCTACGTTCTAACGGCTCTGAAATCAATCCGAATGGAGTCGAGTGGGCAAGGAGGGGGTGAATCAGGGTTAGGGTTTATGGTGATCGAAACGGGTGCCGAGGTCTTGGACCGATCGGAGATCTTCCACATTGTGAAGGAAATCATTGGATTCGTCCTCTATATGCACCAACAGATCCCTTCGTAACCCCTTCAAAACCCTAGCTTCGACCGAATCATCTCTCTTATTTCGTGTTTTATTTCGTCGATTTCCTAGGATTAACTATGAGTTTCTTCATAGGTGTTCTTTTAATCGATCGAGTTCCACCTTTTGGTATATTGGCATTGAAACCATTAAATGAACAAAAAGATTAGATCTTTCTCGATTATACAGAAGGGATTGAAGACATGATTCGAATGACATATCCAAAATCCAGATGTTCTTCCTTTTTGCAACTCATCAATTGCACTTTCGTTCAAGATCAATTCTTGTTATGCATGTATGAAGCTGATATCTGTCTCACATCTAATGAATGTTTTAGGGTTTTACAGCATCTTGAACAAGAATTTGATACATTAAAGGAAGAATACAAAAATATGGTACGCCAAGTAGTTCATTTAATTTGCAGTGCTGTATGCTGGGCATAATTGTTCTTTGATTAGCTTCTTTTTTCTAGGAAGAGTCAATTTCCGAGTCGACAGAGTTGAAGGCATCTCTTCGGAGAAGTCATAACTTGAGAAAGAGGGAGGTGAAGCAGGGAATCAAAAGGCTGGATAAGTTGATGAATGCCATTTCTAATTTCCTATCTGCCCTTAAAAAGGTGCTTGATGAGACACCTGATGTACACGGAATTAGTTTGGTTCTTGGTGGAAGTCTGGTACGGCCACAGTATGTATATGAGATTCTCTTCCCAGAAGGAAGAGTCGCCGTTGGAAGTGCAAATGACTCTTTCAAAACCAAAGTTGCAGAAGCTCTTTCGCGGAAGGTTTGTTTGATTGCATTCGGTCTTTCTAATGGTTTAGGAATATCTCTGCCATTGATTTTGATGATTGTTATAGGCTATTCGAGGTCTGATATCAAGTGGTGCTGGAAGTTCTTATTCAGGTCTTCTTGCTAATGATTTATTTCTTAATTATCAAAGTTGATGAGATAAGTCTACTTTGCCCAAGATGTTCTTAATGTTTGTCAGGTCCTACCAAATTGTTTCTTCTGGTCAAGTGTCCTTGTACCTTCAACTTACAAGTTCATTTCCTGCCTAAACGGGAATTTAAGTACAGCAAGAAGGTAACTGTTTGTTTCAGTTATGCACTGCGATGTCATGTTCTTTCTGCATTTTTCTTCTAAGACTTGGGCTTTGGTGTTACAGATTTTACCATTGAGATTGCAGATCAAATGTAAGACTCCAAGCCTTGTCATGGATGACTCGGGGAATAGCTTAGAAGTTGGAAGCTCTAATAGCTTGTCTACATCCAATGTGAAGGATGTGATCTGGTATGAAGTGCTGTAATTATCAAGTTCGTTGCATTAATTTCTGGAGTATTGCGTCCCATTAAGCTGGACAGTGATAGAATAGTTTCGCTGGTTATTAGAAGTGACCTATCATCTTTGTTTTGTGTTAGATAAATGAGATGCTTTATGAACATGCAGCGATTGTAAAAAGCATTGAAATTTCATCTTAGAAACTCTGGAATTTCACATCAAGTGATAAGACATTCTTTTGCATTCTTTCATGATCCTCACATAAGTTTGTTGTGTGAGCACTCAGGAAGCTAGAACAATCACAGGTAGGAGTCCATTTTACAAGTACTTATCTGTGGAAAAATTATGTTCAGCGTGCATGTCTCTCAAAGTCCACTCTGTGTGTTTGTATATATATTTCTTTTGGTTATGTAATGGAATTGAGCTATAAAGTCAAATACTCTAAAACTGTCCATGATAATGCAAGGGCTCTGTACGGATGTAAAATAATGTCATGTTTCTTTTCATAGGTTTCAGTGCAGACATGTTGTAAAGGGATTAGCATGCAAGACTCCCATGGCAGAATGATCGCAATTTTTCCACCCTTGTTGGATGTTCTTCGACACCATGCATGCAACTTGTGGCATGTGGAATCCAGTGGCAGAATGTGGACAAGTCTACTCTTCTTCTGCCTGAGATCACAAACCTTTTTTCTCAGGTTATTATCTCATGTTGAGAGAGGTGGGGGTGCATGCTTCATCAACTAATTCTCAGCGAAACCTCTGAAAATAGCTGTGTGCATCTGATGTTGGTAGCACTTCTATCTGATTGGATCAGTGACAGAGGTTGTAAAGGATTGCTGAATATATGTATGTAAGTATGATGTATCACTGTGCTATGGTTAACATTTTTGCTCCATAAATCGCTAAGTGTGCCAATTTTTCATTTGTTTTTGGTCATCCCCAGAGTACACTCTTCTCTCATCGAAATGCTATTTTTATCATTTCATTATATTACATTGGCTCTTGCTACATCATCAAGTTTTCTCCAACTTTTGGAGACGACATGTTTGCCAACCCATTACAACCGTCGCCAAAGAACAGGGACCGTTGCTATTAGCTATGTTTGACAAAAGTTCGTAGTTGCAATAGATCCGTTGTAAAAGAGATGATAATAATTTTTCACAGCTTTTGATGACGGCAAAATTGGCTGTCACAACCGATCCGTCGTTAAAGGTACTTTTGGAGACGCAATAGTTAGCCGTTGCGATAGATCCGTCGTGACTGATGGGGTCGGTTTGACGTCGTTGAAATAGATTCGTTGCGAAAGGACTTCAGCCTTTCTGAACAACCGTTAGCCGTCGTGATAGGTTCCGTCGCTAGAGGGCCATGTGAATTCTTTCTTCGTGTCCTTTGGCAAACGACGATATTAGTCGTTGCTGAATAGAGTCGTCGCGAAAGGATTCCAACCTTTCTCAACAACCGTTAACCGTCGTGATAGGGTCCGTCGCTAAAGGGCCATGTGAATTCTTTCTTCATGAATTTTGGCAACGACGATATTAGTCGTTGCAATAGCCCCGTTGTGAAAGGAGTCCAAAGGGCTGCAGCTTAACAACCATCGTAATAGATCCGTCGCTGAAGAGGCGTAATATGGCAATAGACCCGTTGCTAAATAGCTAAAGAGACCTAAGCCTCTGTTTTTTGCTGAAAGCCATAGCCTTTTCCAATTACATTTTATCATCACACATCTCAATAGTTGGCCTCAATGAATTGCCTCTGCACTTTTGTAACTGGTTTAACCAATCAATTTTAGTTGATTCAAAAACCTCAAGACCATATTCCATGTCGAGCCACACAGATAACCTCACAATCTCACATCTTAAAAGACATGGCCATGATAAAGAACAAATTAAGCAATACTTCAAAATTTATAAGTAACCTTACCCTGCATGCATGTTACGTCCCTTGATAAGGTTCAATCACTCGACTAGCTTGAGGCGAAAAAAAGTCCACACAACAGAGAAAGTATACAACTCATCGGCTGTAGCAGTTGGCACCCCCTTTCCTTTGCCTAGTCCAAAATTAAACCAATGCTATACAGAATGTTACATTGCATTGCAAATAAAAACTGTATACAAAGAGCCTATCCACCAGAGGAAGGATGCATTCTATCCAGAAAACTTTGGTGGGTTAAGTTACATCATATTCCTTCAACAAGGTCAGCGGTAAGATAACAACAGGAGTAAGCGAACTAGAAGCACGAAGAAAAGAAGCAAAATTTTCTGCAACCATCCTCTTTCTATCAGTTCTACAACTCAATCGCGGTTTTTCCTCTGAATGCCTGGAACTTAAAACATCTCGACAGCGCCTGCTCCCATATTCTTCAAGTCTTCCTCTGATAATAGCGTCTTCTTTCCAGCACTTCCTGCCTTGTCATAGGGTTGGGCCATCCTGCGGAGAAACTTCACAAACAAAGAAGCAGAACACAAATCAATCTATGTGAAACCTTAACAAATGAAAATTCTAATGAAGACAGTACATAAGCCAGAAAAGGCTTCTAAAAATGAAAGAAATGCTAAGATTAAGATAGACATTTGTTGGCCTAGTAATGTGAACAAAATTATGCGACGTGCTGATTGTAAAACCAACGTGATAACAGACCTCTCGTGCTATATGCAAAGCCATGTCTGTGCTTAGGTTAAGGTGCGCATCATGGAGATGTGACAATATCCACCCTGGCAATTTAGACCGCTTGTCATGGCGACTATATCTGCATTTTGAGGCATTTACATGACATTAAATGCAAAGCAAAGAAAGACAGAGTAGAAGCAACAGGTTGAGATGACAAGGAGGCACATTTGAGTACATATCAATGAGATTGGAAGTGCCTAGCACTGTCCAAAATTGAAGACAGAAGAGCACACTTAATAACTTTGTGTAAATAAAAGTTCAATTTTTTTATATATTTACTTTCACTTTTTTGTATAAAAAAGCTATGGACACTACATGCTGTCAAGAAGTTAGTCATTGAATTTCCTGACAGCACTATAAGAATTAGCTGCTTTACTTCATTTCTATTTCCAGTAGACCATGAATAAGTTACACACAAGATTCAAAATTTGATAATTGAGAAGTAAGCTGGTCACGTTTCATTGGCACAGAAGTGCACTCTCTCATGAAGCAATCAGCATATAAGTAGGGGCCCAACTAGATTCATGCAGACTTCTTCACCTTTACCCATAAGAACTAGCAACTCAGAGCAGGTACACCACTTAACAAGGCTGCATAGGAACCAAAGAAAACTAAGTACATCAAAAGCAGCATACCTTTTGTCAGCAAATATCATCATTCCATAGTCTGCCTTGGAGCGAATTACTCGGCCAACACATTGAGCAGCTTGCCTCTTCCCAAGAGAAGAAATCAAGAAAAGATAATGAGCATGATAACTCTGAGAAACAGCATAAGGAAAACCATGCATTTTATAATGCGAATGCTCTACCATGACCAAAGTTGATGACTACAGATGAGATACCATACCAATGCATCAAAAGTCAGAAAATCGCCCTCCTTTATTTGAAAAGTCTCCCTTAAGTACTCTAACCTGGCGAGCAGTATCCTGTAACAGAAAATTGCAATTTCCACATTTGAAAAGCTCCCAGAAAAGGAATGACTAGTGAACAGAATAAAAAAATGTTCTATGCATTGAACATAGCACATATTGTAAAAGGAATGACTTGTCCACAAGCTCAAAAGATAAAAGTCTGTGAGTTATGATAGCTCACCTGCTAAGGGTGTACTGAAAAGGAACACCAAACATGATGACAAGTCTACCATAATGTCGATCAAAATCTATACCTTCTGCTACTTTTCCCCTGGAATGCATGGTAAGATGTTTAACCTCACCATTGAAAACAGTGATACCACAGAGACTGTTGATACCCACAAATGTCTGTGGCATTACCTGGCTACAGAAAAGAAGACAGCACCTCTTCCACAGTCGCATGCCCTTCGATAGTTATCAAGAGCCAAGGTAGTCTCCAGTACATCTTGAGTTTCAATGAAAACCAGCTTATGCTGCATGACATCCTGCAGAGGAATTCATTTGTAGTAGTTAGCATGTTGATATTCAGATGTAGTATACCATGACTAGCAGAAAGAATATTCCTGTAAATATAACAGACTTGTGATAGAAGGGAAGAGCGTATGGACCATGGAAGGAGATAACGGTAAGCGAGTACCCATGTGGACTAATCATGAACCCCAAGCGTCCCCTATTTCTAAGTGAAGGATAGCGACCAAGTCCCTAGGACCAACATGTAGTCACTAGAGAATTTAATTAAATAGGAGGAGCAAGAGCTCCCTAAGACAAGTTGTCCCCAACTTAGTGATATTATCCGGGAAAAGGCCAAAGGACATAATGACTAGTACGTATCAAAAGACTCGTCTTCCAAAAATAAGGTCCTAAGAGTTCTAGAATTATGAACCTGAAAAGTCCCACATGGATCAAAGGCTCTGCCATGTAACGACGACAAGAGCAATAATAAAGATTATGGCAAGCAAGGATCGATGCAAACTAAATGTAAATCAGTGGAATGCTAAAGTAGAACCCAGGCGTTCATGATGGTAATAAAGACTAGGACTAGACACGAAAAATATTTGCTATGCATATATGATAGAACCCATTACAACAATTATACAGTAGAAATGAACTGTCCATAGGGTTTGCCTTGTGCAGTAAAGACTAGAGACAGTTTCACAAACATAAACGCAACATGGGGCAGAAAATGCATGAGAGAGCAAGTAATTACCTGAAGAATCCCCATTTCGTTCCAACTGTTGACAATACCATCCATATAAGAATAGCTGACAAAGAAGCAAACAATGCCATCTGGAACAGCGGCAACCATTTCCAACAAGAGCCGGCCATAATTCCTAACAACACCAGGGTCACTACGCATATCGAACTTTGTACTTACAGGTAACTGATCACTGAAAAATGTCAAATCAATGAATTAAAGATCTAGATTTTAAGAAAAAGAATTCAGGTAAGTTAACCAAAAGTAGTAACCAAAAGGATAAAAAAGGTGTTCCTAGATGAAAGAAAATATAGTGCTTAACACTAGAATAATATTGCTCAGGCAATCAAAATTTCTTAGTAATTGTAATATTGATATATACTAAGTGTTCAAGGTTGTTCAAGTCATACCTTCCTCGGGTCAGAACCATAGGACATATGCAATCTCTTGTCAAAGACATTGTGAAACTCCGACTTACAACGGGATTGAAATTTAGAAGTCGAGGATAGAGATCGATTGGACTGAGAGTTCCCGATGTTATTATCACAGATTGAAATCGATCAAATACAGGCCTTATGGCAAGAGAGGCATCATGGCAGCTCAACTGAATCATCAAAATAAGGCGGAAATAGTCAGTAAATCCAATAATCTCTTACACAAAAGCAGGCTGCACAAAGAAACAGATCAGAAACACAACCTGCAATACGGGGTCTGGTATGTGGGGCATTCTCTCATCAAAAGGCTCTATTATTACAGAAAACCCTCTTGTATATGTGCCAACTAAAGTTGCAAAGTCGCAAACACTTTGGATGTGTAAAAATTCATCTGTATCTGTAATTTCAAGCGTAAGCATGAGGGAGTGTAAGCGGTCATAACAGAACCTCAGCATCTTTTGATCAATTCCAGCCTGGCTGTTTACTGAAGCAACAAAAGCAACAGGCCCTTCAGTCTCAACATTCTCAGTTTGCAACCGTCCTTTCAGATACTGCACCAATCTACGCAACACTGATAAGAAATGCTCTGCTCTTCGGATATTTCCAGGCACAGCCTCCTTTAAAATATCATCAGGCAAGGCAGGATTTGCCAGCCAAGCATCCGTTACTTCAGCATAAGAAGATTTAACATCAGTAACGGATTGGAAAAGCTAAAAGAAGAGACGAGCTGGAAGAGCAAGATATAGTACATACATGGCAGGTTTCCTCTTTGTGCCAAACCCTCAACAAGCCTGTTGTATTCTGCACGCAACCTGCCAGCATCTGTGGCTTTAAACCTTCCTACGAAATCAAAGCAGATTTGTGAAAGTTGCGCGTTATGTGAAAAAGCCATCTATTTGACAATCTAGCAGAAGCTAAAATTAGGAGAAGTCCTATATGAAAGATAACTCTGGTATGGTTGCAATAGTTCTTTAGCAAATACATCATGCACTTACTAGTCTCAAGACCTACATTCCACAGTCACTCAATGGGCTTCAAAACATGACCTTCTATAGCCAAATTAGTCTATAGTATATTTTGAAATACAGCTAAACATGAGTCAAGATACACACTATCCTCATTGAAATTCTTATATGCGAGCAAACTAAATCTTGTGTAACATGTTTATGGAGATGAAAGCTGTACTCTTTCCCAACTAAAATCGAATTCTTTCCCATTTCTACTCTTATCAAGTAGTCATTCTGCCTTTCGCACTCTGAACTCAACCGAAGAAGACAAGAAAATCAAATGGGCAATTCACAAGATACATCCCAGATGGAGGAAAGCAGATAAATACAGAATTTCCAAGCATAGAACCACAGGCAAAAGGCTCAAAACTTTAACAACAGGAAATGCCTTCGCACCCACCTGTCTATCTCCTGCGCCATGCGATTGAGATTCCTCGTGGCACCATCGAGCGTCTGCCTCCTCACACTCACGCTAAGCGCCTCAATGCACACATTGTCGATATTATGTGCCTCATCGAACACCACCACGCACTCCTTCTCCATCTCCCTCGATATGATCCCCGCCACCTTGGGGTCCAACAAGTACTGATAACTATATACCACCACGTTCGCATACCTAATCATCTGCCTCGCAATATAGTACGGACACCACCCTTTCTCGCGGCCCACGGCGCGGAGGTCCTGGAGGGTGTAGACTCCAGGAGGGAGCAGCACAGCGTCGGGGCCCGCAGAAGCGGCGCGTTCGAAGTCTTCAAAGAACTGGCAAGTCTGAACGGATCCAGGGTTTTCAATGGCGGCGGCGCGGACCCAGCTGGCGGTGAGGCGGCGGCAGGCGGAGTCGACGGAGTCGCGGGACGGCGAGGCGAGGGCGACGGGGTTGATGCATAGGTTCTTGCGGGAGGAAAGCCCCAGGGCGAGTATGGATCGGGTAGGATTAAGGGGGAGGTGGGAGACGAGGAGGCGGAGCTCGGCTAGGGTCTTCTCCATCTCGTGGACGGTGCGGGTGCAGTAGAGGAGCTTGATAGGACGGTGGGGTTTCGCGAGCGAGTAGCTGATGATGAGGGAGAGAAGGGCGGCGGTCTTTCCGGTGCCGGTGGGCATCTCCAGGAGGGCGTGGCCGCCGGCATCCAAGGCGCGCTTGAGCTCCACCATGTAGTGGTACTGCTCCGGGTAGATGCGCTCGTAGGGGAAGTACACCGTCACTTCCTCGATCTCGAACCTCATTGTTCCTCTCTTGGATTCCTCTCTACACGAGCTCAAGAGACAGCTCCCCCTCTCTAAAGAAGGGCGGCTCGGGGACGACGACGACTGTTAGCGGTTCGGATCGTCCAGGGTCCACATCCGAATAGGGACATCCGATCCGTTAGGACGGTTGCGAAGTAGTTTAGATCTGTTTTGGATTTCGGGTTCGTCTGATAAGGATCCGATCCTCAAATATTCCTCTTTCGGCTCCTCCTAAAACCCTAACCCCTTCTCCCCCATCCCAACTGACTCTCCTGTCCAATTTCTATAGGAACAACGGTATTCTCCCGACTCTCTCTCTCCCCCTCGCGCTCTATGATTTCAATTGCTTGTAATCTTGGTGTTTCACTTGCGGCGCGCCATTTTTCCTCGGTTTTTTTTTTTTTTTTTGCAATTCGTTTTCAAAAAGCCATTTTTGACCTAGTTTTCGTATGTATTCTTTTCGCCAAAGATGGTTCTTATGATAGATAATGATTCCTTCATGGGATATAGTCATAGGTCTGGGCTTCAATGATGTTGTGATTTTTAAAGATGCAGAATTTTTGCTACATATGAATTTGTTATTTGTTGATAGGTAGAAATTGCTAAACTGAGAAGAGATGGGGAAGGCGAAAGGAGGGTCGATATTTATCCGGTTGGTGTCGGCAGCAGGGACTGGGTTTTTCTATGTCAAGCGGAAGAATCCAAGGAAGATCACGGAGAAGCTAGAGTTCCGCAAGTATGATCCCCGGGTGAACAAGCATGTTCTTTTCACAGAGGCCAAGATGAAATGAGAACTGCTCGGCATCTTTCAGAGTACCTTTTGTCTAGGCACTCTGTATTTAGCTTTATGATGCAGTGAACCTTGAGCAATAATTTAGTATGTGCTTAAAGTTTATTTTGGTATGTTTGGATTCAAGCTTATGTTAGCAATGCAATCTCATTGCTTGTTATATTTGCTAGAACAATGCTTGAAAGAGTTATGGCAATGCTTTCCAATCACATGAGACTAACATACGTAGTACTTGCTTTGAGATATAACCAACTTTATTTTATTGATAATGCACAGTACCATGGTCATTCGTAGAAATGAAGCTTTATTTTTCTCTGTGTGCAATCGAAGCTCATGCTTTAAGTATGGTGCTTGTTACCAAAAGTGTCTATATCAATGTTCTCATCGTCGAAAACTATGCATGTCTATGGCTTCTTCTATGAATGTAAATAGGTGGCATTTCAAATCTGAGCAGTCATGGTCTTCGTTCCAGATTTTATCTTATACATCGGCAAAGAAAGCTTTTTGTGGGGAGAATCATAATTGTGTATCGTCAATTGAAAGCAAGGTTGTGGAGCTCATGGCATGACTATATAGAAAGAAAATAGAACTGGCAATTTTGCCTAATTCCAATTTATGAAATATCCATATTCGATTAACTCCTCTACATTGTCCCAACATTAACTGCGATCTGTCATAGTCAAATGACTTGTGCTATTTCTTATTACCTTTTATACCTCTTTTCCTTACAGTATCCATAACCAAAAGAAGTTATGGTGAAAAAAATTGAATGGATGAAAGTGTTATTGAAGGCAATGGATGTTTGCTTTAAAAGTTTATTAATGTTAGTAATTTTATGGTTGATCATAATGCCAGTGGATATGCAGGTTTGGCGACCTTCTATGCATCCTTTACTTCTTCTCCAGTTTATTCTGTTTTAATTTTCACCTTTGCCCCCATGGCTGATTTTTTTTTTTAGACATTTAAACTCTAGTCGATTAAAAGAGTGCAATTGTGGGTGATAGTTTAGATGATTGATGTCAAAAACAGATTTTGCAGATTATTGTCGTTTTTGGTAGTGATGTAGATCATTGATGTCAAAATCAGATGTTGTGGGTTACTGCCATCTTTCATATAATGCTTTCATATTGACTTCTAGCTTCTCGAAAACTAATTTATATTTATGTTTTCGCAAGATTTTGGGCACAATCACGCAAACTCCATTTTAGTTTTCCCACTCTGAGCAAAGATTTGCAAAGTGCAAGATCTGTATGATTTTCTTTCAAATTTTTTTCCTTCTATATTTAGTGGAGAAATTAAGAGGCACACCACTCCTTTAGAAGAAAGAGTTGCTTCTTACTAACAGTCTTTTTAGCCTGAGACTATATCAGGCAGATCTGGATGTGATCCTCAAATCTCCAACTTAAATCAGTAGCATGCTGAAAGCAATTCTCAGTAGCTGATTTGCTATTTCTGTGGAAGCGGTACCGTACTAACTTGCATGCAATGCTTTTTGAGAAATAATCCTAGATAGCCTTTATCTAAATGAGGGCAGTGTTATGAGGAAGGTATGTTGTTGCCATCATTACTTTTATTTTGAGTAGGGGCAGTGCTATCATAAATTTCGATTCTTGGTAGTAAGGATCATGGATTTCCGTGCAGGTTCGGCAGTGTGCGTGTCGGCCAGTATGTACCATGCCAGTGGGTTAGCGGCATCGAAACCTCCACGTACCGTGCCAATAAGAAGAAGAAGTAGGAGGAGGAGGAAGAAAAAGGAGAATGGCACGGGGGCGTGCCGGTCCGGCACGCATCCGTGCCAGCGGCACGTACCATGCCAGCGGCACGTACCATGCCAGTGGCACGTACCATGCCAGTAGACTGCCGGCACGGCTTGTGCCACCGGGACGGCAATCCATGGTAAGGATACCCTTCTGCGAGTTGTTGTCTCATTGATGGCATTCTTTTTATTTTTTTTGAAGGTTTGTATGTGTCATCAGATCGTTGGAACCTAACTTCCTATTACAAAATTTCACTTGTTTTTTGTCAGTTGTGTGAATGCTCTGTTATACACGGGAAGTTTTGTGCCGCATAACAGTAGCAACTCTGACTAGATTTCACATGGTTTCCACTTTCCAGGGATGTTCCTTAGAGAATATCTGATGTGTTGAGGGGTTTATATTGCTACTCTGATTCTCAAAGTTTTTTTTTTATCAATGGAATTCAAATACACACTCAAAGGCGAGAAAACACGGCATTAGATATGCTTTAAATCCCTAGTTTGTAAACAAATGATTCAAATGACAGCTGTGAGGTGCTTCAGAGTTAACAGCTTCCAAAGGGAATGTTGTTTATTGAAGTAATTGACCTTAGAGGATCATCCACATAGATAGGACATTGTGTCAGCTAATATTCTGCGACAAAAACAGCTGTTTGAACTCTTTTAAATAAGAAACTTTTCTGGTGGACAAATTGACTGTTCAACAGCATTCTGTTAAAGAAACCAGATGATTTGTCCATAATTACAGAAAGATATATAGTGTGGCCGAGTATCAGAATGTTTATGGTGGAAATGCCATATATAATTCTTTTACAATTTGTTCTTGTTCTTAATTTGTAGATACAGTGATGTCAGTGCGTTCGAAGAAAGTGGTCTTGCAAAGAGCCGAAAACGTCTCCAGATCTCTAAGGGGAACTAGAAATTGTGGAAAAAGAGAATTTTGCTGTAGCAATTATATAGTCTAAATATTTGCGGGAGAAGGGGCGCCACCACCGTATAATGAATTTATCATGTTAAAAAAACATTAAGCATAAGATTTGGAACGTTGACACCATTTAGCAGTTCAAAAGACACATATGCCCCCTCTTTACAACCTATATCTAAATAATCTAAAGAATGCGCACAAGAATCCCGCTGCCGTCCATCACTGTCGCCGTCGTCAGGGCCGGATCTCCACGCTGTTGTCGTCGCCGCTTGTCATCCCATTTGCTGCCACAACTCCGATGCCATTCTCCTCTTCCTCGTTTACATCGCCGTCGCTGTCGGCGGAGGGAAGTACCGCGAGTGCTTGAGAAACCATGCGGCGACTATGGGTGGGCATGCGTACGATGGATGCGGGGAGTTCATGCCAGGAGGGGAGGGAGGGAGCATGGAGGCGATGAAGTGCGTGACGTGCGGGTGCCATCGAACTTCCACCGCATGGAGGACTCTCGCCGCCCTCTCCTCCTCTACGGCACCGGTCCCATCACCTGGGACCATCGTAAGAAGCACTCAGCCGTGTCGGTCTCACTTCGAGCAGTAGGAGGCTATGGCGATCTCCGCTCCCTTTAGCCCGTAGTGGAGGCTCGGGTTGGCGCCGCTGCACAAGTTCGACGCCAAGCCGCTGTTGTAGTAGTCGCAGACCAGCTCGGAGAACTATGTGAACACGAGCTTCCTGACCGCCACGAGGGCTATCCGGAGGTTGTCCATCCATGTCTCAATCGGCGTCCCCTGGAAGTTGCCTCCGTGGAGGGCAATGTCTCTGGCGACGTCGATGATCGGGTTACCATTGACGGAGTTGATCTCCCGCTCCAAGGCGTGGGTCGCCGCGCGGACGACCTCCATTTGAGGGCTTGGGCTTCTTTGGTTCGATGGAGTTAGAGTTGGGATTAGGGTTTGGGTCGTCAAAGGAGCAAAAAGGTCATCAGAAATGCATAACCAATCATAACTGAAGTAAAATGGTGTTTAGATCTTAAATCTAATGATGGTGGTGTATCAGTTAACAAGTTTCACTCATTTGATGTAAACACCACTTAACTAAATATTAAAATACACTCTTTTTTTATCAGCTTAAGCTCTCCCGATGATTGGTGAGCTTAAGCTCTCCTGATGATTGGTGGTCGGTGAAGTTACTATGGTTTCGTATATGTGCACGCGAGTTTACTATCGGGTTAACCCTTTTACTTAATACATTTGTTTCCTCTTTCAGTTGTTTAAGAGAATTCAAATAGCTTCCTTAGGAGATGTCTGCAATGCACTTTTCTCCATTAATAGTTTGGTGGCCTGCTAGATTACATACATGGTGTTGACCAAGGAAGATTCTGTCCCAGCGAGCCTTCCCATAAACACAATTAATTCAACTGGCCGGGAAGAGTGCTCATGCATCTTGCTCCGCATAAACAATTAATTCAACTGGGAAGAGTGCTCATCATCTTTCTCCGCATTAATGCAAGCCAATCAAGTCAAAGCTCTTGACTATAAAACCCAGCATTGTTAGCTTCTATGGGCGCTCGCTCAGAATTAATCCTTGGAGAATACTACTAGCTCTCAGAGAATTAAGTTAGAAGCCTCTTCAAAGATGAAGCTGATCAACATTGTTCCCTTGTTGGCCTTGGTGGTGGTTCTTGGAGGTCAGGCTGCCATCGGTGGCCTTACTGTAGGTTTCTACAAGAAACAATGCCCTAATGTCGAGAAGATCGTCCAGAACATCACCTGGAGTCATGTCCAGAATGACGCAACTTTACCTCCAAAGCTCATTAGATTGTTCTTTCATGATTGTTATACCAATGTAAGCAAGCAGGCAGCTTAATTCCCCTCCATTAATTACCATACACATTCATTTTGCATACTTATGGCTCATTAATTTCTTGTGCTCAAGATCCTTGTATCATTGTTTTTCTCTGCATATATATATAGGGATGTGATGGATCCGTGTTGATAAACTCCACGGCTAGTAACATCGCAGAGAAGGATGCCCCTATAAACTTGAGCTTGGGAGGGTTCGATATCATCGAAGAGGTGAAGACTGCGGTAGAGAGCGTTTGCCCGGGTAAAGTCTCTTGTGCAGATATACTGGCATTGTCTGCTAGAGATGGCGTCTCCTTCCAAGTAAGTATCGATCGGACTGTACGTACTTCATGTGCAAAAAAGAGATCGATGTACATAATTGTGTTTTATTATGGTTTTTTCACTCATGGCGATCGAATTTGTATCGGCATGCAGTTTGGCAAGAATCTCTGGGAGGTTCAGACCGGCCGGAGAGACACCACAGTGTCTCAGGCATCGGTAGCTACCGGCAACCTTCCCTCGCCTCTCTCCAACTTCGCCACGCTTGTTAAAGAATTTAAAGGCAAAAATCTCCGCGTGGTAGATATGGTCGTCTTAACAGGTTAGTTGAGTCTTTTATCCTATCTGATTTAGATCCCACCGCGCGTTAATTTGTTCCACAACTTAATTTAATAAAGATGGTGCATGTGATGAGTGTGATGACTGACTCCTCTTTCTTTCGAGCAGGTGCGCACACCTTCGGTATCGGGCATTGCAATGTATTCGGCCAAAGAGTGTTCAACTTCACCGGCAATGGCGATTCGGATCCGTCTCTGGACGCGAACTACACGTCGTTCCTGAAGACACAATGCAATGGCCCGAATGACGCCGCTGGCTCTGTGCCGTTGGATCCTACGACCCCTCAAGCTTTCGATAGCGCCTACTTCTCCGACCTGCTTCAGAACAAGGGGCTCTTCACCTCCGACGCCGATTTCCTCAAGAACAACCAGTCACTCGCCCTCGTCAACCAGTTCGTCGACTTCAATGCTTTCTTGACCCAATTCAAGCTTTCAATCGCGAGAATGGGAGCGTTCCAAGTTATGACAGGAAGCAATGGAGTGATCAGGAAACAATGCAGCGCATCAAGCTGAAGTTAGTTGATGTGTTCATTGTCTTTATTAAGAATTGAATGTCATCAACATGTTTTTAAATTGGTCATGTTTTTCAATTGGTTTTTGTATTCCAGCCTTTGGCTTATCTATTCAGAAAGTCATATTAATAAATAATTTTTTTTATAAATAATATTATTTTAATAAATTATTTTTAAAATATATCCAATCGAGAAAGTATTTACGGAAACATACCTCTTCATGGCCATGTCAGCGTCGCAACAGTCACGCTGGCTTTGCTTCCAAGAACCGTAAGTTGCAGTTATGGTTAAGTTAACTAAGACGTAACTTGGGGTGGAGGATGGGGGGAAGAGGATGACAAGGCTCGTCGGCAAAATTCGCTGGCGAGGGCTAGGGCATGGCCGAGGTTGGAAGGGGACATGGGTGACGGGGTCTCGGGAGGCTTACGGAGGGGCAAAGGAAGGAGGGGATCCGATGAGTGCCCTGATGAATCATTTAAGAAAGGACATCCTTATTAACACCGATGCAACTGTGCCTTATTGACAAAACAAAAACAAAAAATGGTTAAAATGGCCAGTGTTAGCTAATATATATATAGTGAAGTCGAAGTTTCGATTTCGTTTCATTTTTGCCGGCTAAAATCTGATATATTTGGTTAATTTTTGTGGGTTTTGGATCTGATTTTGGAGAACCCTAGTTCTCAAAACCTGATTATAAGTTTCGGAAGTTTCATACAGGATTGGCTGAAATTTCAAACCATGAGTTCATAGATTTGAATGAAATGTAAGTAATTTATTATATAGAATTATGTTTTATAAGTCATAATTCGACTCATTTATTTTTTTCACACGTGACAGCTAAGTCATTAGTAATGGAGGAGAGAGGGAGACACGTGACAGCTGAGTGATAAAAAAAGGACAGTATTGGTGGGTGATTAGAGGGTAGTGAGGGTGGATAACCACCACCAAGTGGCACTGACCCGCATAGCAAGAATATGAAAGAGAGTTGTTCACTACTTAACTAAGGAATTGAACTCTTGTATGTAAAAGTCAGCATTGAGAGCCTCCATTGGCGCACAAACCCCCTAATAAAGATAGCACACTCACAAGCACAGTTGGTTGTGACGTTGTGTTTCATGAATGATGAAGCAGCCCAGCATTGTTCTTTTGTTGGCCTTGGTGGCCAACTGGCCATGGCCACCGGAGGTCCTCTGAAGGCCATTGCCGGCCAGTGGCGGTGACCTAACGGAGAATTTGATGCTACCGGAAAACATTCCCGGACGCTGTACGTACGACAGCCTGTCAGGAATAGCGCGCATCTGGAGAGTCCATAGATCCGCGCGAAACGCCTTTCGTGGACTTTCCTGCCAATAATTTTGTCGACTTGCAAATAATTTATTATCACCAGTCAGTCAGTGCTCGAACCATATATATACACCTATATTCATGTATATAACTTGAATTAGAAAACCATATATATTTAGGTAATGCCAAACCCTTGACTTTCTGGCAATATATTGATCACAATCACAACTTTTGGATAATAACTCACATGGTTTTCAGGAATAATTTCCTTGCTGGTGCAGAGCTTTGATCTTCACATGCATGCATGCGTGTGTTCTACGTAAGTACGTAAGTCAAAAGGCACCCCCACAACAACAAAACATGCATGCATGGCATTATTAGAATTGGTTTTAATTTATAAAAATAAAAAAAAACATCCCCTATAGACAGACAACTTGCAGAGCAACCATACATGCATGCAATAATTAACTAAATGCAACTATACCTAATCAAAAAACACGTTGTTTGTTGTAGTTATATAATTAGTAATTGACTTTAGAGGACTAGAACGTGGGATGCTGATATTTAATTAATTAAAACACCAAACTTAATCATCATCATAATCGACCGACCGTGACAAATCATTTGAATAATTTTGCATATATAAAACTGGATTCAATTCCATCAGCAAAGCCATGTGCTTGATGTTCATATAAGTCGAAGCTATAAGGGATACAATACAATTAATTAAAGGGTGGTTTAGGGTTCTTAATTCCTGCAGCAGCCAGCCAGGCAGACGTATTAATTAAAGAATTATACTGGAGATATGAACGTACATATATGATATATCTTAGATATTCCAGACAGACTCAACGGTGCCATAATATATTAATAGACGTGTCATACTTTGCATTGCTTTTATATTACATATAGTATGAATATTAATAGTTAGGGTGATGCTGATCCAAAGAAACATGCTAGCTAAGTAGCCCAACGAATGCCAAGCTCTCGTCTATAAAAGCCAGCGTTATGTACCTTGTCCTAGCACACAAAAGCCTTCGATTAGAAGGAGAGCAGTAGTACTCCGAGAGTTATAATATATACACGGTTGTGTTTTCATCAATTGAGAAGATGAAGCTCAGCAATATTGCTCTCTTGCTGGCCTTGATGTTGGCTGTCGGAGTTATTCTCAAGGGGACTGCGGGCCAAGGCGGTGATGATGGTGGCGATAATCATGGAGGTGATAATGGCGGTGATGATGGCGGCGATCATGGAGGCGATGATGATGGCCACGCCGGTGGTGGCCTAATGAGAAATTTCTACTGGAAAACATGCCCGACCGCCGAGCAAACTATCAGGAATGTCGTCTGGAATCACATCGCCAATGACCCACTAGGGCTTGCATTGCCGGCGAGACTCTTAAGAACGTCTTTCCATGATTGCTTCATCAGGGTAATTAATCAATCAAATAATTTTTTTTGCAATCGGATGAATGCTATATTGCGAGCTACGTACCTTGCTGCAGTTCTTATTGAATCTTGATGAGCTGATCACTTTTTTAGTTATATTATCTCATAATTTTTCTTTGCTACATGCATATATATAGGGCTGTGATGGGTCAGTGTTGATAAACTCCACGGCGAGTTTCACTGCAGAGAAGGACGATCCTATAAACGCGAATTTGGCGGGATTCGATGTCATCGAAGAGGCCAAGACAGCAGTGGAGACGATTTGCCCGGGGATCGTCTCCTGTGCAGACATCCTTCAATTGGCCGCAAGAGATGCCGTCTCCTTCCAAGTAATCAATTCAATTAATTATTAGCTAGAATGATATATCTATGTGATTTTGGTCATCATGAGTCGTGATGGATCGATGTTGACATGTTTGGCAGTTCAAAAGGGCGCTTTGGGACGTGGTGACCGGCCGGAGAGACGGCACCGTGTCTCTGGCATCGGAAGTCCCCCTCAACATGCCGGCGCCAACCCTGGACTTCGCCAGTCTTGAAGCAAGCTTTGCAAGAAAGGGTCTCAACCGCCAGGATCTTGTCACTCTATCAGGTGCGCACACCATTGGCGTCGGACATTGCCAAGATTTCGGCCCCAGAGTCTTCAACTTCTCCGGCAAAGGCGACTCCGATCCGTCTTTGAACGCGACCCTCGTATCGGTCTTGAAGACAACATGCACCGGCCCCAACGACAACGTCGACTTTGCTCCGATGGATATTACGACCCCTCTGAGTTTTGACAGTGACTACTACGTCAACCTGCTTCGGAAGAACGGGCTCTTCACCTCCGACAACGCGCTTCTCCAGGACGACCAGACACTCAGGCTCGTCAAGCAGTTCGTCGACTTTAATGTCTTCTTACAGAGCTTCAGGGCTTCGATCAGGAAGATGGGAGCCATCGGAGTTCGCACCGGAAACAATGGAGTGATTCGGAGACAATGCGGCGCCTCGCGCTAATTAATCAAGATTTTTAATTAATTATTCCTGGTTAAGATGAACTAGCTAGTTTCATATCGAGTACGTGTGGTGTTGTTCTTTGCTTAATTATATTTTTTCTAATAATTACCTCATCGTCATGCATGCCATGCACGATGAGGATGCATGCATGAATGTTGTAGCACTAGCATTTTGATATTCATTAGCATTTCATACTGCTTTGTAAGAATGAAGATTCGATGAACAACGACCGCGATTGGGTATATGATAGGGCATATACATGGTACATGTCCTTCAATCCGTAGAATGTCTATCAATTGACTCATCTAATCCATTGATAGTGAATTATATCAATCAATTGGTAGGTGTTAGCCATAATAATGGCCATTTGAGTGATTGGCAAGATCGATGACAATTTAGTAAATAAGATGAAATTGACATCAAATCTTCTATATCTTTGCCTTTGACACAATTAG
Source organism: Narthecium ossifragum (assembly GCA_963920575.1). Lineage (NCBI taxonomy): Eukaryota > Viridiplantae > Streptophyta > Magnoliopsida > Dioscoreales > Nartheciaceae > Narthecium > Narthecium ossifragum. The sequence continues at coordinate 3,031,416 of OY986965.1, read as the reverse complement.
AGTATTTTGGTCATATTTTTTACACCAAGTGTCCAAACTGACCGATTCTTGAACTATTATAAAGAGAACGAAAAGATATACAACTTTGTTGTTGACGTCATCTTCAAATTCAGTCATTTGATGTATCAAATTAATAGTCAAAGTGTTTAGTGGTAAACTGATAAATAAGGCCAAATGTCCAAATTCAATCGGCCAGATTCTCCATCGGCCAGTTTCTCTATTGGCCAGATTCTCTATCGGCCATATTTTGGCTGATTATTTTAATAAGACATCGATGTGTTTCAATCATTTTGGCGATAACTTTCTCATACGATGTCCAAATGACTTAGTTTTTAGACCGATGGAAAGATAATTCGAAGACCTACAACTTTCATGTTCAGAGTTTCACCAAATTCCAAGGTCATCATCGGCCAAATCGTAGTAGAAGACAAGAAGCTCTACCTGATGGCAGTTTCATAAATAGCTGAAGATATCGCCCAGTTATGCAGTTCAGAGCAGTTCAATGCAGTTTCTGACAGTTCAAAAGTGGTTACTAAAAACTCTATAAATAGCCAAGAGGAAGAAGAAAAATCTGCCCCGACCATCAAAGCAAACCAGCTTTTTATCTTCATGTAGTCCTTTACATTTATTATCAATGTAGCCTTCTAAATTCAGCAATGAAGTTTATCTTTCCTTTAAATACCTGCAACGTCCTTCATTTCTAGGAGTAGTGCTACACTAATCTCTTCCATAGGAGTAGAATTATCATATTTTCCTAGGAGTAGTGCTACCATAATTAATTTCCTAGGAGTAGATTTATAATTTCCTAGGAGTAGGTTTACCATAGAACCATCATATTTTCCATCTTCCATTTTTCCATCTTCCATTCTCCATTTTCCATTTAATTTTCCATTCCCATCAACCACCATCAAACCAAAATTACTTCTTTGTACACTTCAACACCTCTGATTCGATCATTCGAAGGAGTAGAACTAAAAACCACAATCTCCTGATATTCGAATGTGGAAATAGATTTTGACCTTGATTACAGTCCCGATCAACGGTAGAATTTCTGTTCTAACAGTAGGCATCTACCGATTGAATGTATCAATCATCGAATCGGTAAAATACTACCAATTGATTAATCTAATTCATCGGTAGTGTTTTATTAATGAATTAGATGATTCAATCGATAACGTACATGTACATGGCCACGTCTTTAGCCTTTACTCTACGATGAATTACAAAGTTCCAGCAACTATAATTAAGTTTGTTCAGTGTAACCATGTACATACTATACGGCGCCGTCGTCCACAACGTCTTCCCTGACCGGTATGGGGAAGGTGGCCACGAGGAGACCTCGGCGCCGTCGTCTAGGCCGATCAGGAGAGCCCTCCGGTAGGCCCCCTCGGCTTCTATGTAGTTCTCCTTTTGCATCAGTGCCCAGCCGAGGTTCCCCTGTACCATTAAAGGCCTAAGTTTGTGACAACCCTTCAATGGTTCTCAAGAATTGAATGAAGAGAAGAGGATGGAGACTCTGTTTACCAGTAGACGAGTGGCTTCTTGCTCGAGAGAGACCTGGAACTTCCTCCCTTGAGATCGAGCCGTCTTGGTGCGCTTCCCATTGAAGGCCAATCCTTGTTGGATGAGATGAAGCTTGTGTTTCAACAGAGCTATCTGATCATCCAATCTCCCACACCTCTGTTCATGCATCCAATCTAAATTTAGTACAATGGCAGAATACAATTGTTATGGAGATTCAAATAAAACCACAAAAAAGGGTACCTTGTAAAGATCCAAGAGGATGTTATCCAAGGACTCTTGGGCTTGTTCCGAGCACCGAGACCTCAAAGACTTGATGGCCTCGATGGCCTCTTCTGCCCGGCTCTGTTGCTTCATAACAATGACCATATCCTTGAGAGCACTATCGACCCGGTCGTCGGCGTTGATCGCCGCCCAAAACAGAGCGATCGCCTTCTCAGGGTCCTTCTCCACTAGCTAGTGATCACAAGAGAAGCAAGAAATGATTAAAAGAGCCAAGGATCGAGTTTTTTTCGGGCTGTTGTTCATCTGGGGATCAACAATGGCCATACCTGGACCCTTTTTGCCTTCACGTACGGGGTGTCGCCGAGCGGAACTTTGTGCGTGACGTGGAACAGCTCCGATCGGCTCTTGGCGAGTGGCTTGATGGGCGAGCAAGGGGCCGATTTCGACGGCCGCAGTACGCCGGCAGGAGCACTGACAAGAGTCCATGGGTCTTGCATCATCTTCTCTCCTCTTGGTTCCTCGTTTAAGGGATATCGGTTCGTGGCCACCTGAGGTGTGACCGTGTGAGAAAGGTATGTAACCCCAATTTACGTTTTTATTAATAAAGACGTAACTCCAAGTTACATCTTTATTGATAGGATTAAAAAATGAAAGGTCACGTCAGTGTGGCGCTGACGTGGCCAAAGCAGACATACTTTCATCAATATTTTCTCTAAAGACATATTTTAATAATATTTTATTAAAATAATATTATTTTAAAATTTTTTCCATATATATATGATATATGTTGATGGATTCATCCACATCGGAGCCGACATCCTTGCACGATTTGAGTCACAAAATAACTAAATTTTTATGCAGCTTTGTTGTAAGTATGCATGTTTTAAGATGGGCCAGCTGAATTAAATACTAGAAGATTCCCAAGAATCACAATCACCCTTTTAACTAGACTTTGAATGCCATGTCACTGAATAATTAATTGGATTAATTTGTGATTAGTCCCATATGGAGACTCTTCTTGCGTTGTAGCCTAGATAAAAGATTTTAAACCGTTTAGTCTCCCGATTCATAATTTTATGATAAAAATGCCCTTATCCTCAATGGGGAGATCGGTGATAGGGAGGAGATCGGAAGAAGGAGGTCGTCGGAGGTGGTGACGGAGATCATGTGAGTGATGAGGAGGTCAGGAGGAGGAGATCGTCGAAAGGAGAATGTGGTGGTCGGAGGTGGCTGCGACATAGAAGGGGAGGTCGGTGCCGGTGATGGGGATCCGGGCAGCTCCAGGATGGCAAGCTTGGGATTGCGACGGACAGAAGCTCAGGATCGACGACGGGGAGGAGCTTCGAAGGATGGCGAGCTTGGGATCGACGACAGGGAGGAGCTCCTCCGATGGGGAGGACCTCAGGATCGACGTGGGGAGGAGCTCGGGATCGACAGGATCCGGACAAGGTCGGCGTCGGTGATGGGTATCTGGACAGCTCCGGGATGGCGAGCTTGGAATGGCGATGTTGTTTTAACACAAGTGACCTACAAAAGCGTATGTGAGTCGAGTAAATTGATCAAAGGGCGCCATCCAAAATCTAGACTAAGTTGTTTTAACACAAGCGACCTATAAAACACAGAAGATTACAATTTGCAACAAGCTATCTAAATACTCTGTTATTCTAGAAAGCAAAATTATATCCACAAATGCCATTAGAAGCACAAGAGTGCACATTATACAGAATTACCATCCACTTAGGAAAGAAAGGACTTGGATTAAGATTCTAAACTTTTGACATTTGGTGCATTGTGAAGAGCTCTTTGTGGTAACAGGAAAAAGTTTATTGAGAATGGTCATTTAATTTATCATAAGAATAAAAAGAACTCCTTCCATAGCAATCTTGGTAATTAAGAGGAAAGACAAACTTACAAAGGCACTTATTCATCATCTTAAAATCTTGTCAAGCTATTTTTTGTCACACTACAGCATTAAATTAGAAAAGATCAGGTGGCAACGAAGTTAATGTAGGAACATTCCCTGAACCCTCTAATTTGATAAGAAAATTCTAATTTGTTGATTGTCTTTAGCAAACTATATATGCATGAAGAAAATTAATCATCCAGTGCGACTTCTAATAGAAGATAAAGAAAAGTACATTCCTTTGTACATAGCAACAATCATATACATAGCAACAGTCATAACTGTCGATGTTCTTTGTTGCCTCACTCTCTTTAATTATGTCAGAATAGAAGACAGATGTAAATAAATTTTAGCAACAAAGCTGAAGCAACTCCAGGATCGGCTTGTTCTTGGAGATTGAGCATTGTCTTCATCATATATTACTTCGTCTCATTGAGGCTATCTTTCCATGGCTTTAACCCTTGATACTCCAAAAGTCCGTATAATATCCAGGCTACTATCAACAAAGATAGTTCATTACTATTACATCAAGAAGGCAACCCTCTTTCTCAAAGACAATCACAGCTATCTCTGTAGTATACTGAGATTGAAGAAAAAAATTCTATTTCTGTTGAAGTCCTTCTAATAGAAGGTGTCACGTACCTAAAGAATTTGGAAGCAATTTTCTTAGCAAACATACTTGGATCTTTCTAAGCACAAAAAAAACAGTAGCTCAATTCATGAGCAATGAAAGTCGTCTATTTTGTAATTAAATACATAATCAGCTAGTTTGCAACCAATAAATACCAAACATTGGAGTCTCAAAGTATCCCATATCAAACATAACTCGAACTATGCATGTAAAAAAGAAAACAATTCCATCTCAATGGAATCATTTAGTTCCTACATTCTAGTGTCCAATCCATAGCAGATAAGTCCAAGAAACACATCTGAAATATGGCAGTCAAAAACAATGGCAATAAGTACGTACACGAAACAAACCACATATACATAATTAGGAGAAAAGCAAAATTTATCATGAACTTACTTCCACTGATTAAAAGCAAAATTTATCATGAACTTACTTCCACTGATTAAAACACACATATACATAATTAGTGAAACATTTGTCGATCAAGTTGATAATTGGATGTGTTTAAGAGTGATAAGCTTAGATTCCAGGATTTTTTTTTATTTTTTATTTTTTCTTTCAAGATGAGCCCGAAGGCCAGAAGATTACATTAGACTAATCCCTCCAACCACTACTATTATATATACATGCAAATGATGATATAAATATATTTTGACTTGTAACGGATATGCATACATCAATTAATGCCATTTCACACACACACAAATATATAGGGAGGGTATTTAAGTGATTTGCTATATCTTGGTTAGCTATCTATACCATAGTTAGGTTAATTAATTGGATCAATAGGGAGGGTATTTCTGTGAAATAATCAATATTTCAGGGATACATATGACATTTCAAAGAATATATTGGTATATATATATATATATATATATATATGTAATATCAAACTTTTGTAAGGGTAGATATGTAATTAACCCTTATAAATAATGAGCTAGAGCAGCTATAATGCAACTATATATATGCATAATTGAATTGTTGTAAATAAGTAATTGACTTTAGAGGATCAGAGTTACATGCATGGAGTGTTCTTTGCTAATAGTTATCATTTAATAAAACGCCGATGTTTGATCCGAAAGAACCAAAGCTTTGCTTGATTATTCTGTACCTCCAGCCAGGGGCGGACCCAGGATTTGAAGTCTGTCTGGGCTAACGACTTAATGAAAAATTTTATTCATCGTCCTTGAAAAATCTTTTTCTTCTATAGTTTGCGTTCTATAGATAAATGACAATCTTAGGTTTTATAGTTTGCGTCAAATTTCATTCGAGGCCATGTAGTTTCAAACTTTCAAATAAAATCCTGACTTTTGAATTTCATTTCGAATAAGGCCCTGAGCGTCGACGTCCTCATGTGGGTTGGCAATAAATGGGCCACGTGGCATCACGTAATCATTTCCCTCATAACTTTTAACTGTCATGGTCATTATTAGGGTTTTTACCGCGTCCTCTATGATATCTAGTACCAGATTCTTTCTGATCGAAAGCTCATCGTGAGGGAATTTCACAGCCTGAAGGGGGTGATTAAAGGGGTACAAAGAGGGCCATGTAAACCCTAACCCCCAATGACCATGACGATTAAAACTTAGAAGGGAAATGAGACAGTGTTGGTGCTCAGGGCTTTATTTGAAACGAAATTCAAACATCCTTGTATTATTTGTAAGTTTTAAAACTATAGGATCTCAAATGAAACTTGACGCAAACCACATGGTCAAAAAATGTAATTTACCTTAAATTAAACCGTATCAGAGTATCAAGATAATATATAATCTATTTGATCCTATTATATATGAAGAATTTTTTTAGAATATAACATTTACAGTTTTTGGTATTTGTATATATTTTTTATAGTTTTTATTGATTTTTAAGTATTTATTATGTTGAAATTATCTTAGCCATGAAATCAAAAGATACTCCCTCTTTCTTTTGTGAAACACAAAGTGAAAAGTCCTTGAGCCCCCCCACCCCCTATCAAAATTCATAGGTAAACATAACTGGCCCACCCAATCTCTCCATCTCCATCGTATATTTAAAAAAAAAAAATTGTCTCTCTCATATAAACGCGGGATCAATTGGGATAAACTTTGTGACTCTCGTGTATTTAGTCCCACATCAGTTTTCGGGGAAAAAGAAGTGATATATAAAATAAGGAGGCCCACCTTCTACATTAAATTCAACGGGAAATTGGTGTTTAGTCTTTTTTGGAGACTTTATTTGCTGTATAGTCTCCTTGAAAGTTTTTAAGTCATTTAGTCTCTTTTTGGACAGCTGTACTTTTTTTTATCTCTAAAATACCCTTTATGTATTTTTTTAAATGAGAGATGGATGAATAGTTTTGAATTAGGTGGTTGGCATTAAATGGAGTGGTTGGGAATATATACATCTATTCCCAATACATGGAAGGCATGCATGCATCCACTTTATGGTTGGATGCATGCATTAATGGGGGCATTAATAGTAAAATTGGGGGAATAACTACCAATTTATATGAGAAGTAACTACCAGTTAACTGTGAAGTATCTACCAGTTTAATTGGCAAGTAAATACCAGTTTGAGTGGGAAGTAACTACAAGTTGATGTGTGAAGTAATTACAGTTTTTTTGTAAAGTAATTACCGCTTAAACTGGGAAGTAACTACCAGTTAAATGGGGGAAGTAACTACCAGTTTGGATGGAAAGTAACTACCAGTTTTGGGGGGAGTAACTACCAATTTATATGGGAAGTAACTACCAGTTAACTGTGAAGTAACTACCAGTTTAATTGGCAAGTAAATACCAGTTTAAATGGGAAGTAACTACCAGTTGAATTGTGAAGTAATTACAGTTTTTTTGTAAAGTAATTACCGCTTAAACTGGGAAGTAACTACCAGTTTGGATGGGAAGTAACTACCAGTTAAATGGGAAGTAACTACCAGTTTGGATGGGAAGTAACTACCGCTTAAACTGGGAAGTAGCTACTTCCCTTATCTATGAAAGATAGTAGGTGGTTAGATGGTAGTTACTTCCCAATAAAGTTGGTAGTAACTTCCTAGTTAAATGGTAGTTACTTCCCTTATAACTACCGTTCAACTAGGAAGTTACTACCAATAATAATGGGAAGTAACTACCAATCATATGATGTAGTTACCACGAAGTACTTACCATTTTAATGGTAGTTACGTACTGGTTAAACAATGAAGTAAATATGAATTAACTACAATTTAACATGGAAGTTACTACTAATTATGGGAAGAGAGGCTGGTGAGCGTTGGAAATGGGAGGGGCGGAATAAATTTGGAATTTTTCGGGAATGACGGATTAGGTGGCCTGCTTGGCTGTAATTACGAGAATGAATAGGGGTATTGTAGTCTTTTGTTGGTATTGTGGGTACTAAAACACTTAAGAACTGTTATAGGAGACTAAATAACAAGTTGGGGTCACTTAAAGGACTAAACAACAAATCCCCCTAAATTCAAAGCTTAGCTAGAGCCGATTAGTTGATTAAATGAGCCTGTTTGTGTCTCAATTTATGTTTGAGACAGCTCTAGTTTTGGACGAGCTTGATCTGGATTTTTTCAGCTCGAGCTGGGTCCAAATGGATCAAGCCGAGCTCATTTAATTATATTACTATGGTGGAACTGCTCATGGGTGGGCTAGTTGGCTTAGCCTAAACCCAGGTCTCATATAGTGGGCTAGCCAACCTAAATCTAAGGTATCATATAATAGTATTCTCTTGGCTGCCCGGTCTAGCTTAAGGATAGATCCGCCCCTGCCTCCAGCAAACACTACAAAAAAATTAAAAAAATATGAATTAGTGGCGCCCAATAATCTCTGCTATTGGTCTTACAAACGTCACTAAATTTTTTAGGACGTTTTTTTAGTAGCGTTAAGAAGTGTCGGAAAACCATAGCCACTAAGGCATTTATACCGAGCGCATGTAATAGGGGTGGTATTTACTTTGTGCCATTTGTTTAAGCCACAACTTAATGGCGTTTGTGTTGTGAAGCTTCCAGTATTTTCTTGTGGTGTTTTATTAGTGGCGTTTGTTGGACTACATTTATTTTATGGCATTTGTTTGCGCCACAATGTTGTGCCGTTTTTAGGATATTTTTGTGACAGTTTTTTAGCGGTGTTTGTTTAATTGTATGGCGTTTCTATTGGGGCATTTCTAAACAAAGGTAATACGCTACTAAATTACAATACAGATTTTTGCTTAATAGAAAATGCTACCAAAAAGGATGCTAATACAACATCAAGAGCATTAAACCCAATAGTATTGAATCACGTATATCAAACAATGTAGATTTAATAAATGCCAATAAAGTTGGGGAGTACCACATTTAGAGAGTACAAAGCACCAATTTAGAAAAACCCATTAATTAAATACACGAAGTATTCCATTAATAAAATACACACAAATCCATCTTGCTTACATAGTAGCTAGTTATTATAGTAGAAAATGCCATGAATTTAGACGGATAGGAATACGAGAAAGAAAAATCATGCAACAAAACATCAACGTAGGTGTACGTAGCACACATAAATATGTCCCTTTATCTGGAGGCACCGCACTGTTTCCTGATGACTCCATGGTGACCGGTGCGAACTCCGACGGCTGCCATCCTCCTGATGGAATGCTTGAACTTGTCCAGGAAGGCATTGAAGTCGACGAACTTCTTCACGAGCTTGAGCGCCGTGTGGTCGTTGAGGAGCGCGGCGTCGGAGGTGAAGAGCCCGTTCTTCAGAAGCAGGTTGACGTAGTAGTCACTGTCAAAATTCAGAGGGGTCGTAATATCCATCGGCGCAAAGTCGACGGTGTCGTTGGGGCCGGTGCATGTCGTCTTCAAGACCGGTACGAGGGTCGCGTTCAAAGACGGATCGGAGTCGCCTTTGCCGGAGAAGTTGAAGACTCTCGAGCCGAATTTATTACAATGTCCGACGCCAATGGTGTGCGCACCTGCATGCATGCAGCTCGACGATCGATCGAAACAGATTAAGTGGAGGAGTTGCTCGTAATTAGCAATACGTACGTACGTAGTTCACTAGATTTAATTAACCTGATAGAGTGACAAGATCTTCGCGGTTGAGACCCTTTTTTGCAAAGTTTGCTAGAAGACCGGAGAAGCCGAGGGTTGGCAACGGGATGTTGAGGGGGACTTCCGATGCCAGAGATACGGTGCCGTCTCGCCGGCCGGTCTGAACTTCCCAAAGCAACCTTTTGAACTGCGAAAAAGAACGTCGACATATTTTCATCGATCCATCACGACTCATGATGACCAAAAAACACATAGGTACGTATATCATTCTAGCTAATAATTAATTAATTGATTACTTCGAAGGAGACGGCATCTCTTGCGGCCAATTGAACGATGTCTGCACAGGAGACGATCCCTGGGCAGATCTTCTCCACTGCTGTCTTCGCATCTTCGATGACATCATATCCCGCCAAATTCGCGTTTATATCAGCATCCTTCTCTGCAGTGAAACTCGCCGTGGAGTTTATCAACACAGACCCATCACAGCCCTATATATATATATATACATGCACAAAAAAGACATGATCATGAGATAATAATAACTAAAAGAGTAGGCTCATCAAGAAGCTAGCAATTAATGGCATGAATGATCGTATTGCAAATAACTTGTTTGATTAATTACCCTGACGAAGCAATCATGGAAGGACAATCTTAAGATTCTCGCCGGCAATAATGGCCCTACTGTGTCATTGGCGACATGATTCCAGACGACTTTCCTGATAATCTGCTCGGCGGCCGGGCATGTTTTCTTGTAGAAATTTCCCGTTAGGTCACCGTCATCAGCAACGCCCTTTACAGTACCTCCGACGGCCACCATCAAGGCCAAGGCCAACAAGAGAGAAAAAATGCCGGACTTCATTGTCGATGATGAACAATGAAACTTCTAAGAGTTTAGGTTTAATTGCCTGCCTAGAAGAAGCTCTAAATGGTGCCTTTTATAGGCAAAAGTAAGGTTGGCATATTCATGCAAAGGTTTAGATCCTTCAATTAATTTATGCTGTGTTTGTTTATGGAGTTGTTGTTGGGTATGTTGGATGGTTACTCTTCTCAACATCCATCTGTTCTAGTTATCCATCCATCCATCCATCCAACCAAGAACGTCTGACTTTCATGCATGGAGCACATGACCTTCTATTTTATCTCACTAATTGCTAATCAGATCTATCTTCTAAAAGGAATTTAAGAAATAGAGTACAAAGAACCTTAATGCATTATTAGCTAGCTGGAGGACTTCATTAATTATTTATGCAATTCTTATTTCAGTCGTGAATTTTTTTTTTCTTTAACTTATAATATGATTCATGTATATATGTATCTTAACACAAGAGTTATATATCTCTATATCAAGTCTGCCTCAAGTCTGCTAGCCTACGTACGTGCTTAACTACTTTTTAAAAAAAAATCTCTATATCATATCAAAAGTGTCGACAAATTAGCTGCAGCAAGCTAGTTGGAGTTGAATTTAGATATCAGTTTCTTATTGGAATTAAATTTACTAAGACACTCCTCTGAACATGATTAAATTCCGCTACGTGTGCTTAAAATAAAGAGTAGTGCAAAGGTAATGACCAATATATATACACTAATTATATATGCATTGGTCAGAGACAACATGGGATGAAAACTTAAAATAAAGAGTAGTGCAAGATAGAAAACATGCACAGGTCTTTTGATTAAAAAGTAACATGGTTGGAGGAAGTAGTTGAAGCACAATTATTTGTCTGATATAATTGTCACTCTTCAGTTTCTCTTGAATCTTCAGAATTCATTCAGAAGAAAGACTAGCTAGACTTATTGCTCTTCTCAAGCTATTTGAAAAACCAAAAAAATTGATCGAAAGTATCGATAATTAAGTTATACAGAGTTTGAATTAAGGCATATATATATATAGTTTTATCTATATATATATATATATGAATTGGATTAGACACCATTTGTGTATTCTTTGGTAAAACAATACCCAAGTTTTTAACCGTAAGCTTGCCTCGAGACTTGGTTATATGAGATTAAACCAAAAACCATTAAACCATGTGATTTTGAAAACCAAAATTTAAATAAATAATAAAATTAAGAAAATAGAACGTTCGCCTAATTTCATCGCCGACTTAATTATAGATAGTGAATTAAGCACCAACTGGATCTCCATAATTTTGGCATACGTAATTGCATAACAATATGAAAAGGACCTGAAGCATTTTAGACTCTCTAAAAGATGATTGCATACATCCTTCCAAACCACATCTATGAAGGATTCGATGGAGTACTGCACGCCATTGAAGATATCTTATTTGTATCTGTTCAGCTAGCCTCCTATATTTGTTCAGCTTTAATCCTTACTGCACGCCATTAACGCCATTCGATGGAGTACCACTGTGCTTTTCTTCTCTAGATTGTCTGCCGGCGACCACAAAACCACCGCCACTGCCTGCCGTTTAAGTGTTAGAATTATCTAGGAACGAGAATCAAAGAAATAGGAAAAACAAAGACACAGAGATTTACGTGATTCACCCTAGAACAGGGCTACGTCCACGGAGTTGCTGGAGTTTCACTATCAAAGGCGAAGAAGCCAATTACAAGATACAATGACGGCCGCCCATATAAAACCCTCATATCCTAGGGTTTCGGTACATAGGGTGTAGGTAAAATTACATAAACTACCCCTATCAAACGGATCTCAAATCCATTTTTGTTCTGGGGGCGCTGGCCCCGGAAACCCCCGCCGGTGCGCTGCCCCGGGCCCCGCGACCTAACCCCACCGGGGCGTTGCCCCGGACCCCGTCAACTCTGCGTAGTGCGTCATAGCCGGGGTCCGCATCATAATCCAAGACAAAGAAAAGATCAGGCTCCACACCTCAACATTAAGTTGCTTACTTTTTGCCTCTTCCTTGCCCTCATCCTCGTCTGGGCCATCAACGCCTCCGCCATCCACGGTGGCTCCCCTCCCCCCTACGTCCACCTCCTCCCCCGCTACTTCCTCGGCAACATCTCCACCGCAGCCGCCTTCAACAAGGCAGAGCAAACACCCTCTCCTCCTCGTCTTTTCCCTGAAACCAACCACTGGATCTCCGTCTCTTTCCCCTCCAACTTCACCTCCACCCTCCTCTCCCGCTGCTGGCTCGCCCTCGGCGGCTCTCCCTGCCGCGATTCCCAGACTACCAACATCTCCATCCCCTCTCTGGACACCCTCGCCCATCATCCCCTCGAATTAGGTGCTGGGGAAGCTCATGAGTTCGTCTTCATTGCTTCCGACGAAAGCAGGCCGCCCACGATGCCTCGGCGGCGACTACTTCGAGACCGACCTCTCCGGCGACTCGTGGAAATCCCGGCCCCAGATAGTGGACCACGGCAATGGCTCTTACTCCTTTAAAGTCCAAGTCCACCCGGACTTCGTCGGCCCGTACAACCTCACCATCGTCCTATTCTTCTGGAGCTTCGAGGGTCTCAAGCTCTCCCCCGAGCGATTCAAGTTCCGAAAGGACCTCCGGCGGACCCCCATCACGTTCCACCGGAGCAATGCCACGCTGCCCGACCTGGAGAAGTGCAATCGGGGAGATTTCTCCAGAGAGGTGTGGTCGGGGAGGTGGACCTGTCATGCCCACAACGAGTCATGCTCTGTCCACCACAATGGCCGGTACTGGTGTCTGGACCATGACCTCCCTTGCCGCCGACCATGGTGCGATGGGTCGCTCGGGGCAGTGCAGAGCAATGGCTGGGTCTACTCTACTCACTGCTCCTTCAAGATCCTCACACAGCATTCCGCCTGGCAATGCCTGAGCAACCGGTGGCTCTTCTTCTGAGTCGACTCCAACCACGTCGACACCATCCGCAACCTGCTCAACTTCGTGCTGGGCCTGTCGGAGATCCCCTCCTTCCCCCGGTGATTCGACACGCGTTTCAGCAATCCGAGAAATGGGTCTGAGTCGGTGAGGATCACGAGCATGTTCAATGGGGGAGAGAGAAACCTCGTCACGAGGGGGTGGAGAGGCTTAGGGGGATCACCAGGGGGGAGAGAGAGACACCTCGTCGGCAGAAGAGAGAGAAACCAACACGCATTATTAAATGTGCAATCAGCAGTGTGTGAGAGTGAGTGAGAGAATGGCAGTGGGGCATCAATGAGGGGCAAAACAGGACTAAGAATTGAGTTTTGGTCGATATTGTAAATGAAAACCAAAATGACACTATATTTTAAATCCGGTTGGACACTATATTGTAAATTCGATAACCAACCGGATTTAAAATATAAAAGTTTCTTACAGCACCAAACAAAAAGCAAAAAGTGTCAAATTTCATAGGATTTAGTTTTCATTCCAACGTCAGACAAACAACAAAAGTGACAGACCATTTCATTCCAGTTCATTCCATATGAATCGTATTATATTCATACACTTCATTTCAGAATACTCTAGCGAAACAAATAGGCCCTTAAACTAAAGTTGTTTAGCTTACATGATGTGTTCTTTGATGTTTTAGGGTGGTTTGTGTGTGCAGCTGCAAGTGGAGTGCATATCATGGTGGATATGTGAACTTGTGGAGATGAGTTTAGTCCAGCATTATGTAGTTTGTTTGTGAGTCAGAAGTTTGATGTTTGTTGAATTGTAGCGTGGTTTAGCTGTATTGCTTTCTATCCGGTGCTTTTTAGGTCAAAGTTGGATTTTGATTCTATACTTTCTATGCTATTTCCACATCAATATAGTTGTTGGGGTGTTGTCTAGCTTGATTGACTAGTCCATCATAGCTCATTGCTCTTAGTTGAGCATTTGTCATAAGTATTTTATCATTTGAATGTTTTAAAAAACACTGCTGGGTATGTGTTTGACTGTTGTATTAAGTTCAGCTATTTAAATTGCAGTACATAGCTCCAGTTTGCTTTATAGTTTGCCAAACATTTGCATTGATTATGATCATTTCTTACTCATTGATACAACCAACAGAGCTTATTGCTTTGTCTTTGCAGTTTGTCCAACAGATGTATGATTATGCATCTAATCTCTCTTTGAGCTCAAGAGCTCATTATGGACAGGGATCGCTTCAGTTTAGTGTGCTAGCAAAAAAGATTAGCATACAGTTTTCCAGATTAGATCTCCTGTTTGGTGTTTCAGCAATTATGAACATTAAACTCAGGACACAACAGTTACCAGTATTCTAGCCTTTTCCTTTCGTCATTTTTGTGTAATAGTCATTTTATCGCATTTGTACATGACAAGTTAAAAAAATTCCCATATTATAGATATTTTAATAATTTTTTTCCCCAAAAGCAATTTAATATTTAAAAAAGTGAAGCCAGTAAAAATGAGTTCTTGATTAATAAAAGTCCACAAAATAAGAAGATTTGGTTCATTCCATTCAGACAAACCAAACACTAAAACTATATCAGAATCAACCAGTTCAGCTCGTTCTATACATGCTAGCTAAAAAACTGATGCAGGTCGAGAAACTGAACAGGCTGAACCAGCGAGATATCCAAGGCGATCGGAGCGAACCCAGTTTCTGTCAGTCCGAATTAGGTCTCCGGACGACTATGGTCATCGGATGGCATAACTTTTGACCACGGTGTCCAATCGGGGCGTATGAGATGTCGAATCATTCGGTCATGATCTATTGCTCAATATAATTCGAATCGGCCAATTATGACCGAACAATTATAGCTCGTATCCACCAGTATCCACTGAGACAAAGAGAGAGAGAGAGATGGAGAGGCTTAGGGCATCGGGGTTTGAACGGGTTGTTGTACGAAGAGCCACGGAGACGCGGATGCAAACCCTTAGGTCGCCGGTCGCCGATCAGGTTCGGAGGTAGAGGGCGCTGAGGGTAAATTAGGAATATTATGAAAAAGGCTATGGTGAACGCGGTAAAAAAACTGTATTTTCAAAATTTAGTAGGGTATAATTTGAAATAGGGTGTAGTTATCAAAAACTCTGGTGTATTTAGAATCACCCTTGTGCCTTCTATACATATTTATCCTTTAAAAACTTACAAATTATATATTTATCTTATACATATATATATATATAGCTTCTTACATAAATATCCTTCCGTCAACTCATGTTCTTTAATATAACCCAGTTTGATTTAAAATTATTTATATATATTGAGAAATTTGAAGGATATTTATGTAAATTGAAAAATTTTCAAGGATAAATATGTAATAAAAGCGTATATATTTTGCTATTTTTCACAAATTCTTACATTCGGGCGTGTTTGGTTGGCTTGAAGTGAAACTGGAGTCACTTTTTTTTTAAATAATTCCAACCACTTCTGTTGTTTGATGGTGTTGAAGTGAGATTGAAGTCACTTCAAACCATTTCACTCCCAAGGTAAATTTAGCTTCCACTTTCGGATTTGACTTTAGGTGATTTTGACCCGAAGTCGTTGAAGTGGCTCGTCGGTAAGTGACAAATAATATTAATAACATCATACTGTAATAAAATATTAATATAAGTGGGTCTCATATGTCACGTGTCACCTCATGATTGGTCAACATAATCCAAAATAGTATTATTTTAATATTATATTTTAATTTAAAATTATGAAAATATTAATAATTTAATATTAAAAAAATATTGTTTTAATATTTTAATTATTTAAATAAAATATTAAATTATTATAAATCCCTGAAAATTACTCACAATTGGAGGTGACCATATCTCCACTTCAAGCACCAACCAAACGCCATAACTCCCACAAAGTCACTCCCAGAAAGTCACTCCAGTGAAGTCACTCTCCAAAAAGTTACCTCATTTCAGCTCACTTCTCACCAACCAAACAACCTAAAGGTGTTTGTTAGAAGTAAAAACCGTTATCGGTTTTTTTTTTTTTGCTTTTCGGGTAAAATAAGCATCAATTTTCTTTGCAAAATAAGTTGTAGTTTGAGTATTTCTAGTTGATTTGAAGGGCTACTTGGGAAAATAAGTAGAGATTCAATGAGAAAGTGGGCCGGGCCAGGCCAGTGGCATTCCGGAGAAATATGCAGAATATGGGCCATAATCCGAGGAATCGAACGTTCTCTAGCTCCCCGAGCACAACTATCCAAACCTCGGAAAATCTCATTCATCCGACGGTGGGGAATCGACGTACCACTTTGCTACAAGAGTGGGGTCTATTATAATATAAATCTTGCGGGCTTCCCATGTGGGCTTCTCCATGAAGATGCAAGTGCTATTTGTCAAATGCAAGTGCTATTTGTCACTTATTAAGCTATTCAAACGGTTGGAATTATATACTAGTACAATTATGCTAACAAAGTCCATATTTACTGACAAATATTGCACTGTTTTTCTAGGGTTTTGAAGGAAGAAAATAGGAATGCCAGTGTACACCACAAAAATTTGACCTTTTCATGAGCAGGAAAATCATAGGCACCTTAAACAATGGTTCTATATCCCGAAAGCAAGCACATCGAAAGATAAACCACGCCACGGAAAAGGAAGCCTAATATTACCAATGAAAAGCATAGTCAGTTAATGAAACTGACTAAGCAGTTGGACTGCAAAGCACAATGGGAACAACTGCAATGGAACCGTTACCAACCGCTAGAGGAAGGGAGCAGTATAAAAGGGGAAAAAGTGCTACAGAGAAGCTCTCTCATAACCCAGAAACCAGAGCAAGACCCCTGTCAGTAGTAGGGTTAGCCACTGTTATTTATATTTTAGATTTTGGTCTTTCGCATGTCCGCCCTGCACCCTTTTATCGCAGGCCCGCGCTGCGTTTTTGTAACTTACTCGTACTCACGTGCAAGTAAGTAATTTCGTCAAAACGGGTGTCGTTTTTTTAATTAATAATATATAACCCATTCGATGGAGCGGATTTCGGTGCCATCATAGCACATTTTTGTCTTTGTTTCATTGCAATTAACTCACTTTCGTCCCTCAGCACACTCTCTAGCCTTCGAGGAGGTTGGATGGAGAACGTACGTCATGATCCATCATGACGATTTGTTGTTCGCCGAAAACCAATCAAATTTCACGGGCGAACAGCCAGCAGGCAAACTGTCAAATTCCTAATTAATTTTTATGAAAAATAAAAAGAATGTCGAGTATGAGCACACAAATGGCAAAGCAAATTGTAGAAGGTATGTTTGGATGGACAATATAAAGATGGGGTGCACCATTTAATTTAGAGAGTACAAAGCACCAATTTAGAAAAACAAAATCCATTAATTAAATACACGAAAGATTCCATTAATAAAATACACACAAATCCATTATTATAGTAGAAAACGCTATGAATTAAAACGCACCAATTTAGACGGATATATAGGAACAGCAGCAAGAAAAATCATGCAACAAAACATCAACGAAGGCGTAGCACACATAAATATGTCCCTTTAGCTGCAGGCACCGCACTGTTTCCTGATGACTCCATCGTCACCGGTGCGAACTCCGACGGCTCCCATCCTCCTGATGGAATGCTTGAACTTTTTCAGGAAGGCATTGAAGTCCACGAACTTCTTCACGAGCTTGAGCGCCGTGTCGTCGTTGAGGAGCGCGTTATCGGAGGTGAAGAGCCCGTTCTTCTGAAGCAGGTTGACGTAGTAGTCACTGTCAAAACTCAGAGGGGTCGTAATATCGACCGGCGCAAAGTCGACGGTGTCGCTGGGGCCGGTGCATGATTTCTTCAAGGCCGATACGAGGGTCGCGTTCATAGACGGATCGGAGTCGCCTCTGCCGGAGAAGTTGAAGACTCTCGGGCCGAATTTATCACAAAATCCGACGCCAATGGTGTGCGCACCTGCATGCATGCAGCTCGACGATCGATCGAAACAAATTGTAAGCTATGAAATTGACTATTTGTGATCAAAACATGTGTAAGATTTCATTAGTGCATTAATGTGTAACTAGGACACATTCATACAGCTAGCCAAAGTGTGCACAAGCTTCATGTGCGAGATTGCTGAAGTTCTCAAGGTGGCTTGAAGACTAAATTAGATCAAGGTTGCTTTTGGTGGGAGACACCGGCAGAGCTACAGGCCCAGTGTCTTAGATGTCAAAGTCTAAAGCTATAGCTAACTAGCACAGATGCAACCCTTGATGCTTGACATCAAGATATATGAAGAGGTGATGTGCAAGACCAATGTACAACTTTTTATGCAAAGAGAGTGATTGGTGAAATGAAGCAGCTGATGGACCAACAGTTTAATGCAACAACCATTATTCACTAGCAGTGCAGAAATCAGACATTAAAGACATCTACAAAGCCACTAAGGAAGCTGAAAGCCCATCAGTTTGAAAGCTAAAGAGATCAGTTGCATAGAGATGGAATGAGGCAGCTGGAGGACCAACAGTGCATATGTTGCAGACATTAAAAGAAGCTGCAACTATGACTGGCAGATTCATACTTTGTGCAGAAATGTAGACAGCTGGAGTTTTCAAAGAAGAATGCTCTTGTGTGTGCCTTTAAAGCTCATAAGTCAACACTCGGTGAAAAGAGAAAGCAGAGAAGAAAGTTGAGCAGATGTCTACAATCTGGATGGGGTTATATATCAAGACCAGCACCCCATGAGTGACAGAGGCTGCAAAATAGCTTGGTAGTCTAGCAGCCTACTCAATAGCTGAGTAACTGTTTTTGTCTAAGTTGTCTGCTCAAGATAAAAAAGCCTGACAGCAGAGCTTTTGCTCAGATCTGAAGGAAAAGGCCAGTCGGAGCTGAAGCTTTTGGGGGGATTTAAAAAGAGGAGAAGAGAAGCTGAGTGGTTAAGAACTCCGGCCAAAAAGAAAGTGATAGCAACCTTATCAAACCAAGCTGAAAGCCTAGCTTCCTTAGAGCTGCCAGTGTATCTAAGTGAGAGTTCTTCACCCTTGAAGCTTTCAAGGGGTGTGATCTGAAGAAGGCGTTCTTCAGTTACTTGGAGGAGTCCAAGCAAAATCGAAGGTGGAATCCTTCATCCTTGGTGGAATCCAAGGAGCTTCAAGAAAGAGAGGAGGAGTCCTCTATCTATCTCAACCAAGAGCTGCGTTGAAGATCAAGTACCTGGACAAGTCAGAAGTGACAGTGAATCGAAGAGTCGAGCTCAACTTCATGCTACCAGATTGATGAGGAGTCATCAAAGGGAAGGTGATGATTGTGTAACTGTAAAGATGTTGTTCTAGTGCTTGGTTTGGGTGGTCTCCGATAGAGGACCCGTGGTTTTTTCCCAGTTGGGTTTTTCCACGTTAAAATCTTCATGTGTGGTTGATAGAATACTGTTGTCTTCTTACTTCACTGCCACAACTAGGCAATCACACTACACACCCGATCAGCCCCTCATGTGTTCGATGTTATGTCGGAGAGATAATTTATAAGCTGCTAGTGTTATATAATTGTTGATACTTAGTGTGTGAGTGTTAATTGCTTACTAGAGCCTATATTAGTGATTTCTAGGGGTCCTTTTTCTTCACAAATTAAGTGGAGGAGTTGCTCGTAATTAGCAATACGTACGTACGTAGTTCAGTAGATTTAATTAACCTGATAGGGTGACAAGATCTTGGAGGTTGAGACCCTTTCTTGCAAAGTTTGCTTGAAGACCGGAGAAGCCGAGTGTTGGCAACGGGATGTTGAGGGGGACTTCCGATGCCAGAGATACGGTGCCGTCTCGCCGGCCGGTCTGAACTTCCCAAAGCAACCTTTTGAACTGCCAAAAAGAACGTCGACATATCTTCATCGATCCATCAACACTCATGATGTCCAAAAAACACATAGGTACGTATATTATTCTAGCTAATAATTAATTGATTGATTACTTGGAAGGAGACGGCATCTCTTGCGGCCAACTGAAGGATGTCTGCACAGGAGACGATCCCTGGGCAGATCTTCTCCACTGCTGTCTTCGCATCTTCGATGATATCGAATCCAGCCAAATTCGCGTTTATAGCAGCGTCCTTCTCTGCAGTGAAACTCGCCGTGGAGTTTATCAACACAGACCCATCACAGCCCTATATATATATATATATATATATACATGCACAAAAAAGACATGATCATGAGATAATAATAACTAAAAGAGTAGGCTCATCAAGAAGCTAGCAATTAATGGCATGAATGATCGTATAGCAAATAACTTGTTTGATTAATTACCCTGACGAAGCAATCATGGAAGGACAATCTTAAGATTCTCGCCGGCAATAATGGCCCTACTTTGTCATTGGCGACATGATTCCAGACGACATTCTTGATAATATGCTCGGCGGCCGGGCATGTTTTCTTGTAGAAATTTACCGTTAGGTCACCGTAATCGGCAACGCCCTTTACAGTACCTCCGACGGCCCACCATCAAGGCCAAGGCCATGCCCAACAAGAGAGAAAAAATGCCGGACTTCATCGTCGATGATGAACAATGAAACTTCTAAGAGTTTTGGTTTAATTGCCTACCTAGAAGAAGCTCTAAATGGTGTCTTTTATAGGCAAAAGTAAGGTTGG
>OY986965.1:2981408-3010531 GCA_963920575.1 Narthecium ossifragum | reverse complement strand
TGCCCGCTTCTACAACTACAACCCTCCGCCCAAGAAGTATCCTAGAACCCACTCAAGGGGCGTCCGCTCCGCGCGCCCCGCTCGCGTCCACGTCCGCCTGGAACTCCAGCAGCAACTGCACCAGATCCGGTCGGCGCCGCCCGATAGCCATGTGCAGCAGCGTCCGCCCTTCTGAATCCATCGAGTCCTCCGATCTCCACTCGAGATCCCTCCATTCTAAAACCTCTCTAATCATCTCCATGGACCCGTCCGACCCCACCAAATGAGTCAACACGGCCGATCCTACGAAGAACACCCGGATCCCGCTATCCACGAACACTTGCTTCTTCTTCGCGGTGAACCAGTCGACGGGAACCGAGTCGGGGGTCGAACCCGAGGTGGCGCCGGGGAAGATGACGCTGTGGAGGAGGAACGAGTCGTCCGAGTTGGGGAACGAGTCTGGGAGGGACGAGTGGAGCGGGGCCAAGTAGGTGAACTCGACGGTGAGGGTGGCGAGCGGCGAGATGATGCCGGTGTGCGGGCGGATGGTGTACCGGGCGCGGTTGGTGATGTATCTGACGGTGAGGGTGACCGCCCCGTTAAGTCCCTCACGGGGTAACGGGGAGCGACGGCGTGGGGTCACGTGCGGCGCACGTGGCCCCACTTTCCGTCAGATCGCGGACGGTAGCTCACGGCGAGTGACGTGGCGGACCACATAAGAGCGATTATTAAATTTGAGGGTCTGTATTGCAACTTTTTGAAATATAAGGACCACATAAAAATTTCGGTCAAACTACAGGGTACTAATTGAAAATTTAGCCTTAATTAAAAAACTCCATGTTCATCATGAACAGTTTCCTTTGAGATCTCAATTACTTATCTTTCTCTTTGCATCCCAAAAATTAATCATCTACTTCGTGAACATAGATCTTCCAACTAGTGACAACAAATTTGTTTTCGTCAGTAAAAATATTCAGTGACGACAAACGAATTATTTGATTGTCACTATAGCATGGCAGTAAAAGTAAAAAATTTGAAAAAAAAATCAATATAAAACATCTAAATCCTAAATCCCTACCTATGTCGCTTGTCTCCTCTCCCCTCACTTCCCCTCTCCTCTCTTCTCCGCCAACGAACCATGTTGTGAACGGCAGGCGGACTCTGGTGCTGCTGTCCGCGGAGGACTCCGACTACGTGCGGAAGGTGCACGGCGGGTACTTCGGCATGTTCGTGAAGCTCCTCGGCGGCGAGGGGGAGGAGTGGATTTTGATTCTATACTTAGCTGTATTGCTTTCTATCCGGTGCTTTTTAGGTCAAAGTTGGATTTTGATTCTATACTTGCTATGCTACTATTTCCACATCATTAGTTGTTGGGGTGTTGTCTTGATTGACTAGTTCATCATAGCTCATTGCTCATAGTTGAGCATTTGTCATAAGTATTTGATCATTTGAATGTTTAAAAAACACCGCTGGGCATGTGTTTGACTGTTGTATTATGTTCAGCTATTTAAATTGCAGTACATGGCTCCAGTTTGCTTTATAGTTTGCCAAACATTTGCATTGATTATGATTATTTCTCACTCATTGATACAACCCACAGAGCTTATTGCTTTGTCTTTGCAGTTTGTCCAACAGATGCATGATAATGCATCTAATCTCTCTTTGAGCTCATAAAAACTTACGCATTTGCGAGAAAACAAATAGTGCAAGAATATTCATTGGGCATGGAGGAAATAACTATGTATTATAAGATTTTTTTTCCCATCATTCGTAATTGCATTTCACATTCGTCGAAACATATATTATAACCGAACAAATGCGATATTGACGATAGAACTAATTGTATAGGAAAAAACAAAGCGGAATTTGGAATGCACGTGTCGTACGGTCGATGCGACGGTCGACGAATGGATTAACCGTGAGTGAATAGAGGAGGATGCATGGATCGACCGTGAACAATGAAGGCCGCATTTTGATCTAGACGGCTGAAGTGATGATCGTTGCATGGATCGACCGTGAGTGAATAGAGGAGGCTGCATGGATCAACCGTGAACAATGAAGGCTGCATTTTTCATGACCGAACAAAGTAAACGTGTACACCCACTCCGTTCGGTCATGAACTACCGCTCAATATAACTCGAATCGACCAATCATGACCGAACAATTATCCGTTCGGTCATGATCTACCGCTCAATATTATTCGAATCGGCCAATCATGACTGAACAATTGTAGCTCGTATCCACCGAGAGAGAGAGAGATAGGGCTAGAGAGGATTAGAGCATCGGGGTTTGAACGGGTTGCCGTACAGAGAGTCGCAAAGACTCGAACGCATCGACTTAGTTTGTCGGTCGCCGACCAGGTTCGGAGGTAGAGGATGCTGAGGGTAAATTAAGTATATTATGAAAAAGGATATGGTGTACGTGGTAAAAAAACAGTATTTTCAAAATTCAATGGGGTATAATTAGAAATAGGGTGTACTTATCAAAAACTATGGTGTATTTAAGGTGTGTTTGGTTGCTTAAATTATTGATGCACCCTGATCGTGGGATGCATGAGATGCATGCATCGGTCATACGATGTTGTTATTTGGTTGCTGGATTATTTGAAGCATGGGCCATGTGATGCACCCTGATTCCATGTTTGGTTTGCCTTTGGGATCATATGATGCAACATGATCCCCTATTTTGTTTGTCATGTAGAGAAGCTGAATCGATGAGATGTGGTGACCACCTTGTTTTTTATTACATAGTTCTTTCTTTTTGTGACATTTAAACAACCATGAAATAACAACAACTCTTACAACACCTTAGGCCACGTTTGGTTGCGTCATTCATCCATAAACCGGAATGAGAATTCTTTAAAACAAGGAATTCAACGTATTTGGTTGCAGCCTCCATTTAGGAACAGGAATTGAAGTTCTTACATTAGAGGGAACTCTGGATTCCCGAATTAATAATCTTATTTCTCTCTTATTTATTAATAATATTAATAATCTTATTTCTTTATCTTATTTATTAATAATATTTTAAATAATAATCTTATTTCTTTCTCTCATTATTAATAATCTTTCATCCAAATAAGTCAAGGTAATGTAAATACATATACATACATAAATATATTCGTAAATCTATGCTATTAGAGTAAGGGGTATTTTGATCTTTAATTTATATTTTTATTTCAGTACTCATATTTATTATTTATACAACAGTCAAACACATAGCCATCGGTGTTTTTTTAAACATTCAAATGATAAAATACTTATGACAAATGCTCCACTTTGAGCAATGAGCTATGATGGACTAGTCAATCAAGCTAGACAACACCCCGACAACTATATTGATGTGGAAATAGCATAGCAAGTATAGAATCAAAATCCAACTTTGACCTAAAAAGCACACCGGATAGAAAGCAATACAGCTAAACCTGGCTACAATTCAACAAACATCAACCTTCTGACTCACAAACAAACTACATGACGCGGGACTAAAGTCATCTTCACACGTTCACATATCCACCATGAAATGCACTCCACTTGCAGCTGCACACACAAGTTAACCACCAAAGCATCAAAGAACACATCATGTAAGCTAAACAGCTTTAGTTTAAGGGCCTATTTGTTTCGTAGAGTGTTCTGGAATAAAATCAACAAATCAGATACATATATAAGAGACTTGCTGAACAATTAAGGATTAAAGCTGAACAAATATAGGAGGTTAGTTGAACAGATACAAATCAGATATATTCAATATATGGTGTGTACTACTTATAGGAGACTAGTAAAATACATCTGCAATTACGTATGCCAAACTTCACAGGTCAAACAAACATCATGCAGATCAAACATCTCGATCACTTCTGAATGAAAGAATATTTCTATATATCACTTCTGAATCAAAGAATATTTCGATATATTATTGATGAATGCCACATGTTAACTTCCAAAATGTGGTCAGCATTAATTCGTGAAGTTCCTTGAAGAGCCACCTATTAATTGGTGTCGTATTCATCTTCATCATCACCATTGATCCAGAAAATATGCCACGAACTAGGCATTGTGTCGCGGCGGTGTCAAACGTACCTTTTCCCCAAGATCAAGGATACACACGCGCATCATTTGCCGATTGAGAAAGCTCTCGATCGGCTGAAGAAAATCTTGATGTCGAATTGGATGCTTTAGATTTGATCACCTAAATTCCGATGGTTCACCTATAGCGGAAGACTATACTCATGCCGGAGAGATCACTACATATGTTGCCGGAGCCCGAGGGATAAGAAAGTCGGCGACGCAAACGTTCTATTTTCTTAATTTTATTATTTATTTAAATTTTGGTTTTCCAAACCACATGGTTTAATGGTTTTTGGTTTAATCTCATATAACCACTATCTCGAGGCAAGCTTATGGTTATAAACTTGGGTATTCTTTCACCAAAAAATACCCAAGTGATATATATTTGCCTTAATTCAAACCTCTGTATAACTTAATGGGCAATTTGCATTTTGATACCATGTAATTTAGTTTAATGGTAGTTTATAACTATCTTAAATTTTTAAAAATGTAGTTTAATACTCTACATTTTATGTAACGGCACGATTTAGGGCCTGACCGTAGACGGCATTATCTTTCTTAACGGAAAACCGCTCACATGCTTGGCACGTGAGCATATTTGATTTGCATTTTGATGCCCTGTAATTTAGTAGAATGATAGTTTACTACCCTATATTTTATTGTGACGGCGCCATTTATGGCCTAAGCCCAAATGGTGTAATCTCCTTTGATGAAAAACCGCTCACGTGTGCGTCGCTTCAGCCATCAAGCTCAAAATGCAGCCTTCAAACTTCACGGTCGATCCGCGCATCTATTGTCGATCACATCGACCGTCAGTTTCTATAAGGAAATGATGCATTCAGGGTCGATCCATGTATCAACTGTCGTTTCAGCCTTCTAGCTCAAAATGCAGCTTTCAAATTTCATGATCGATTCCAACGCATCCACCGTCACATCGACCGCCAGCCTATGTGAGCAAATGATGCATCCAGGGTTGATCAATTCATGGACCGTCGTTTCAACCGTTTAGCTCAAAATGCAGCTTTCAAACTTCACGGGCGATCCACACATCCACCGTCGCATCAACCGCCACTCTCAGTGAGGAAATGATGCATCCAGGATCGATCCATACATCGACCATCGCTTCTGTCGTGTAGCTCAAAATACAGCTTTCAAACTTCACGGTCGATCCATGTATCGATCTTCTCATCATCCGTGAAGTGGGAGAGGAAAGACGTGAGCGGTTTTGCATCAAGGGAGATGACGTTGTCCGGGGTCAGATTCTAAATCGCGTCGTCGTATAAAATGCAGGGTAGTAAACAACATTTTTCAAACTATAGGGTAATAAACTGTCATTAAACTAAACTACAGGGTATCAAATGCAAAAAAGCTTGGCACGTGAGCGGTTTTCCGTCAAAGGAGATAACGCCGTCTGGGGTCAGGCCCTAAATCGTGCCGTCACATAAAAGATAGGGTAGTAAATTACATTTTTAAAACTATAAGGTAGTAAACTATCATTATACTAAACTATAGGGTATCAAAATGCAAAACCCCCTAACTTAATTATTGATACTTTCGATCAATTTTTTTGGTTTTTCAGATAGCTTGAGAAGAGCAATAAGTCTAGCTAGTCTTTCTTCTGAATGACTTCTGAAGATTCAAGAGAAGTTGAAGTGTGATTATTATATTAGACAAATACTTGTCCTTCAACTACTTCCTCCAAGCATACTTCTTAATCAAAAGACATGAGCATGTTTAAAGTTGTATCTTGTGATGTTATCATCCCATGTAGTCTCCGCCGGCCAATATATATAATCAGTGTATATATATATATATATGTCATTTTTTTGTTGACAACTGAAATAAAAAGCATAAATAATCATCCTTATATAGTAGGATGGTTATAAGTTAACCTTTGATTGTCCTAGGTGGCCAGCGTCCTACGTGGCAGGGATTATCCTAGGCGGAGCCTACGTGGAGGGGGAGTTAGTGGGAGAGGTGAGAAGTTAGTGGGGGGAGAAAGGGGTGGGGAGAGTGAATGGTTACCCTACAAGGTGGTAGGGGGGCAAACTAGTCATCCTTATATAGCAGGATGGTTATAAGCTAACCAACATGTTGTCCTATGTGGAGTCTATGTGGAGAGGGTTATCCTACATGGAGCCTACGCGGAGGAAGAGTTAGTGGGGGAGAGAGGGGGTTAGTGAGGAGTTATTGGAGAAGATGGAGAGAGAGGATAGTTACCCTGCCATGTGACAAGGGACTTACTAGTATATATATAGTTAATGAAGCCCTCCAGCTGCTAATAATGTATTAAGCTTCTTTGTACTCTATTTCTTAAATTCCCTTTAGAAGATAGAAATATATGATTGGCAATTAGTGAGATAATTAAAATAGAATGTCATGCGCCCCATGCATGAAAGTCAGACATTCTTGGTTGGTTGGATGGATAACTAGAAGAGATGGATGTTGACAGAGTAACCATCCAACATAGGCAAAAAACAACACTATAAACAAACACAGCATAAATTGAATATGCCAACCTTATTTTTGCCTATAAAAGACACCATTTAGAGCTTCTTCTAGGTAGGCAATTAAACCAAAACTCTTAGAAGTTTCATTGTTCATCATCGACGATGAAGTCCGGCATTTTTTCTCACTTGTTGGCCTAGGCCTTGGCCTTGATGGTGGCCGTCCGAAGTACTGTAAAGGGCGTTGCCGATTACGGTGACCTAACCGTAAATTTCTACAAGAAAACATGCCCGGCCGCCGAGCATATTATCAAGAATGTCGTCTGGAATCATGTCGCCAATGACAAATTAAGTAGGGCCATTATTGCCGGCGAGAATCTTAAGATTGTCCTTCCATGATTGCTTCGTCAGGGTAATTAATCAAACAAGTTATTTGTTGTACGATCTTTCATGTCATTAATTGCTAGCTTCTTGATGAGCCTACTCTTTTAGTTATTATTATCTCATGATTCATGTTTTTTTGTGCATGTGTGTATCAATCTTATAAGGAGCAATAACGGTTAACCTACATTAATTCATATCTCCTAAGTTTCTTTATATATATTCTTTAAGTTTGCTTTATATAAACCTGTATTAATTTATATCAACCTAAGTTCTATTAATATTATCTTATGCAATATGCAAAGACTTATATTTATTTTATATACCCTAAGTTAGACTTATAATATTTTATATTTTATATTTTATTGGCTATGTTTTATGGTGGCAGTGAACAAAAAGCTATGACCAACCTTCGAACCCTGGACCACCTACGGGTCAACATAGCCGTCTAACCAGACAAACTACAGGGAGTTTGCTAAAATTTTATATTAACAATAACTAAAAACTGTGCCAGGGGCACAGGTGAGTACTAGTATATATATATAGGGTTGTGATGGGTCTGTGTTGATAAACTCCACGGCGAGTTTCACTGCAGAGAAGGACGCTGCTATAAACGCGAATTTGGCGGGATTCGATATCATCGAAGATGCGAAGACAACAGTGGAGAAGATATGCCCAGGGATCGTCTCCTGTGCAGACATCCTTCAGTTGGCCGCAAGAGATGCCGTCTCCTTCCAAGTAATCAATCAATTAATTATTAGCTAGAATAATATACGTACCTATGTGTTTTTTGGACATCATGAATCCCGTGATGGATCGATGAAGATATGTCGACGTTCTTTTTGGCAGTTCAAAAGGTTGCTTTGGGAAGTTCAGACCGGCCGGCGAGACGGCACCGTATCTCTGGCATCGGAAGTCCCCCTCAACATCCCGTTGCCAACCCTCGGCTTCTCCGGTCTTCAAGCAAACTTTGCAAGAAAGGGTCTCAACCTCCAAGATCTTGTCACCCTATCTGTCACGCCCCGCCCCAATTAAATATAAAATATTTCAAATTTCTAAAAAAATTCGGCATGACCCTTGCGCACGGGCACGTGAGATCACTAATACAATTTTTCAATCGCTAATAATACATAATCACAACATTCAATCACAACTATTTCTCTTTGTTTCTTTAAAACCATTCACCACATCTAGGGGCACATACGCCCACAACAATTCAAATAATATACATGATATTTAAGCCAAATCCACAATATACAATTTTGTTTCATATCCAACATATACATGCTTTATCATACATAAGAAAATAGATATTAGGATAAAGTGACTCCTCATCCTGAAACAGGACCTCCATGGCCTGCACTGGTCTCTGGCCTACGCATAGTTCCTCCTGGACAAAAACCAAAACCTAACACGAATGAGCTCTAAAGCCCAGTAGGAGTCACCAACTAAGACACTGGTGTACACCCACCTATCCTAGTATACTGCCCAAGTATGGTCTGGCTAGTATGGGTAAGTCTTACACGCACAGTCGCCGCGTCCGGCCGTCAATGCTCGCCCATACCCCTATAGACTCTCACTACAAGAAATGTTAGTTTCTTTGACTAGTTTTTGTGCGACCAAGCATTTGTAGTCACTAAACATACCCTTTTGGTGACTAAAAACAATTGTGGTCGCACCATATAGACCAGGTGGTTATGAGGTGAGTATTTGCGACCATATAAACATTGTCGCAAAAACTTAGTTGCCAAAAATACTATTTGGTCTTTACAAAGCCTTTCGTGACCAATCTAATGTAGTTTGAGTGACGAATTGTTCATTGGTCACAATAAGTTTGCTAATTAAGGGCTATTGTGACTAGCAACGTTGGTTGCGGTAGCATATTTTGTGACGACCAAAGTTTCGTCGCAATAAATAACTGATGTTCCAATAGTATATTTTACGTGACCAATGACCAATCTTTTGTAACCAAGTAAAGAGAGTCGCAAAATAATTGGTATCTGCGACCAACGTTAAGGCAGACACAAAAAAAGTGGATGAAGAGAGTTTAGGCGACCAAAGCCAATGGGTCGCTAAAACTTGTTTGCCAAAAGCTAATTTTGTACCTTATTTGAAAGTTCTCGCGACCGCAATAATGGTGTTTCCGCGACAAACCTGTACTGGTCATTATAAGCTTGCTTATTAATGATTTTGTGACTAACTATGTTCATTGTAAAATCATATTAAAATTTTAGCAAAATTATGTAAAATTATATTAAAATCTTATCAAAATTATGTGAAATTTACTATTAAAATTTTAGCATGCCCACTGTAGCCTAGAAATATTGTCATGACTTGCGTGTGAATGAAGCAGGTAGGGACGTGCGCTACTCCGGTCGAACTCGCGGGCGAATCAAGCCTAGAAGATTGCCTCGACGAACTGAATTTTCTTATTTTCCTACTGTTGTGCATTGGGATGTCTTGGATTCTGTTGTTGGCTTGATTGACATACTATGTAGAGATGTCGGGGTCCGCGGCAGCGCCTCGGCGGGGTTTTTTTCTTATTGATTGAGCCTAATGTTGATCCTAACCTTGTTTTGATGATGCCAATATACATTAAATGATAAAATATATGTTTAATATTTATTACCCCTTTAATTGGAGATATTAAATTCAATATTCAAGCTATTTTGTACTCACGGTCGATGCAAGGATCGACCGTGGGAATGGGACGGTCGATCCATGGATCGACCGTGATGAATGGTTCATACATGGCTATATGCGTATTGACGCGACGGTCGATCGGTGCATCGACCGTCGGAAGCGTTTTTCTTGACAGAGGCTCACGGACGATGCGACGGTCGATGTGGCGGTCGACCGTGGCGCATCAATGAAGAATGTGAAGAAGCGACGGTCGATCGGTGCATCGACCCTGAGAAGCATTTTTCTTCACAGAGACGGACGGTCGATGCGACGGTCGATGCGGCGGTCGACCGTGGCGCAGATATGAAGAAAAGTCAAGGAGCGATGGTCGATCGGAGCATCGACCCTGGGAAGCGACCTTCTCAACAGAGGCTCACGGACGATGTGACGGTCGATGTCACGGTCGACCGTGAGAGCGACGGACGATGCGTGGATTGACCGTCGACCAAAGAGGCTGAGTTTTTTATACGTGACGGACGATGGACGGATCGACCGCCAGGAGCACGCAGAGTAGAAAACTAGCCGTTGGAGAGTTGCAAGGAGCCGTTGGAGAGTTGCAGGGAGCCGTTGGGGCTTCTTGTTGAGCTGGTTGAAGCCTATTTATAAGTAGTCTCTTTATGTAAACTAGCCAGAACTTTTATCATTATTATTGAGATCATTTGAGCAAGTTCTAGGAAAGATTTCTACTTATTCTCCTTGAGCTAAAACCTTTGTAAACCTTCTTCAAGTGTGAAGAAGTATCTTGAGAGTTGTTCAAACAGCAAGTGGCTGTGATTGTAAGGTCACCAAGCACCAGGAAGCTTGGAGGAAAAGCTTGTAAGGGATTTGCAAGTAGTGGAACCTCAAGGGGAGCCTTGAGAGAAGTGGACGTAGACCAAGAGTTGGGTTGAACCACTATAAATCGGTGTCATCTCTCTTACCCTTCTTTCAGTTAATGCTTGCATGCTATTATAGTTAAGTTTCATTTTGTTTACAAGCATTCTAGTTGTTAGATCCCTTTCTATCTGAATTTTCCATCAATCTAGTTTTTCGAAAAGAGTCCAATTCACCCCCCCCCCCTCTTGGACCATCAATTGGTATCAGAGCTAGGTCTCTAATTTACTGGTGTAACAACCCTTAGAGGATCCTAACTAGAGATGGAAAACCTAGAGGGACAAGCTACCAATAGGCCACCCTACTTCAATGGCTCAAATTACAATTATTGAAAAACAAAGATGGAAATCTTTGTGCAATCAATGGATTATGAGGCATGGCTAGTAATTGAGGATGGACCTTATGTCCCGACCAAAATTGTTGTCGGGAAAGATGTCCCAAAGACAAAGAGTGACTACACCCCAATTGACCTCAAAAACCTTCAGATTAATGCCAAGGCCAAAAGCTTTCTATTTTGTGCCCTTAACCCTAGTGAATTCAATAGGGTCTCCACATGCAAATCAGCAAAGGAGATATGGGATAAGCTTGAGGTTACATATGAGGGAACTAGCCGGGTTAAAGAGTCAAAGATAAGTATGCTAGTACATGAGTATGAATTATTTTGCATGAAGAATGATGAGACTATTAGTGAGATGTTTACACGCTTTAATAACATATTAAATATGCTTGAATCTCTTGGAAGAATTTATGCTAATGATGAGATTGTGAGGAAGATCCTTAGGTGTCTACCTAAGTCGTGGGATCTCAAAGTGACAGCGATAGAAGAAGCCAAGGATCTATCCAAATTGTCACTAGATGAGCTCATGGGTTCCCTCATGACCTATGAGATGAACTTGAAGAGGAGCAACGAAGAGGGAGACAAAAAGAAGAAAACGGTTGCCTTCAAATCATCTAGCAAAGACTCATCCGATTCAAGCGATGGAGATGACGATGAGGAGTTGGCGATGATATCAAGGAGAATACAAAAGATCTTCAAACGCCAAGGAGGAAAGAAATTCTTCAAAGGTGAAAGGCATAATCCTACTTCTTCTAACTCAAATGAAATCATATGTTATGAGTGTAGGAAGCCCGGACACATCAAGCTTGAATGTCCTCAACTCAAGAAGCCTTCAAGAAAGGAGTTCAATAGTAGGAAGGCAATGGTGGCTACTTGGGGAGAAAGCGATGTGGAGACTTCATCCGATGAAGAAGAACAAGAGGTAGCCAACATATGCTTAATGGCACATGGAGATGAGGAAGAAGAACAAAATGAGGTAGAGGATGAGCTTGCATTTGAAGAACTCTTTGATGCTTATCATGCTTTAGCAAATGATTTCAAATTCCTGAAAAAGAAATACTATGCTAATTGTAAGGACTTGAAGAAAGTAGAAGAAGAAAAAGTAGATGCCATGCATAGGATTGAAACTTTAGAAAAAGAAAACAAATGCATGCTAGAGAACAAGTCTTGTGACACAAATGACACACTTGAGGATGAACTCAAGGACACTCAATATGAGCTCACCATATTGAAGAATACAAATTATGATATGCAAAGAGAACTTATCTTCTTGAGGAAATCCAAGAGAGATCTCACTCTAGAAGTTAATGACCTAAAAATCACTATAGCCAAATTTGTGAAGAGTAGAGATAAACTAGATGAGATCCTTGATAGCCAAAGGAACTCCTTGAACAAGGAAGGAATTGGCTACAACCCTAGGAAGGTGAACATCCAAAAGAAGACTAACTTTGTTAAAGCTTCTTCTCATCCTCCTAAGGTAACACAAGGACCTACATGTCATTATTGTTGCAAAGTAGGTCACATTGCACCTAGTTGCTATCTCATGAAGAGTGCTAATGCTAAGAAAATCTGGTCACCTAGATATTCTTCTTCTCTTATGCATAGTACTAATGCAAATGGACCCAAAAAGATTTGGGTACCAAAAATCAAGGTTTGATCTCCTATTTGTAGGATTGCATGAGATCCAAGATCAAGACCAACTCAAAGGCTAAAAGATGGTACCTTGATAGTGGATGCTCAAGACATATGACAGGTGAAAGGAGCATGTTCTCAACCCTTCAACCTAAAGATGGAGGAATGGTGACTTTTGGGGATAATGGAAAAGGAAAAATCATTGGCATTGGCAATATTGGTAAAACCTCTTCCATTATTATTGAAAATGTTCTCTTAGTTGATGGTTTGAAACATAACTTACTTAGCATTAGTCAACTATGTGATAGAGGAAACAAAGTTATTTTTGAAGATTCAAAATGCTATGTTAAGAATGCTCTTAGTGATAAAATCTTGCTAGTAGGACATCGTGATGGTAATGTATACACATTTTATCTTAATGATCTTGTTTGCCATGATGATCTATGTCTAAGTGCTTTAAATGAAAATTCTTGGTTATGGCATAGAAGGCTTGGGCATGCTCACATGGATTTAATATCCAAACTTTCTCGAAAAGACCTTGTTCTTGGACTTCCCAAGATCAAATTTGAGAAAGACAAGATTTGTGATGCATGTCAAAGAGGAAAACAAGTAAAATCCTCTTTCAAGTCTAAAGATATAGTTTCTACCACAAGAGCACTAGAACTCATTCATATGGACCTTTTTGGGCCTACTAAACCAACTAGCTTAGGTGGTAGCTCATATGGATTTGTTTTAGTAGATGACTACACTAGATTCACATGGGTGATTTTCCTTGCACACAAAGATGAAGTTTTTGAGGAATTCACCAACTTTTGTAGAAGAGTCCAAAATGAGAAAGGTATTCTCATTACATGCATTAGAAGTGATAATGGAGGAGAATTCAAGAACTCTCTTCTAGAAAAGTTTTGTAATGACAACGGAATTTCCCATAACTTCTCTTCACCTGGAACCCCTCAACAAAATGGTGTTGTTGAAAGGAAAAATAGAACCTTACAAGACATGGCTAGAACTTTATTATGTGAAAATAATCTTCCTAAGTAT
Organism: Narthecium ossifragum; assembly: GCA_963920575.1. NCBI lineage: Eukaryota > Viridiplantae > Streptophyta > Magnoliopsida > Dioscoreales > Nartheciaceae > Narthecium > Narthecium ossifragum. The sequence continues at coordinate 2,997,092 of OY986965.1, read as the reverse complement.
TTTTGGGCCGAAGCAATCAATACTTCTTGCCATGTGATAAATAGGGTAACCTTGAGACCCATTTTGAAGAAAACCCCTTATGAGCTTTGGAAAGGAAGAATTCCAAATATTGGGTACTTTAGAGCTTTTGGTTGCAAATGTTTTATCTTGAACAATGGCAAGGATACTCTTGGAAAATTTGATGCTAGATCCGATGAAGGAGTCTTTCTTGGATATTCGGGAAGAAGTAAAAGCTATAGAGTCTTCAATAAAATGACTTTGGTGGTTGAAGAATCAATGCATGTGACATTTGATGAAATGATTTTAATTCCTAGTAGAATTGATAATGGTAATGATGAGGTAAACCCAAATGACAAATCAAAAGACTTATTGGATGAAACCCAAAATGATGTTGAAGAATTGAATGTTAGATTTGAGAAATCCCTTGAGATTATACCTAGTGATCAACATCATGAATTGCCAAAGGATTGGAAGTATGCATCTTCGCACCCAAAGGAATTAATAATTGGTGAACCATCAAGAGGAATCCAAATTAGATCTTCATTAAATACTTGTGCAAATCTAGCCTTCCTATCTCAAATTGAGCCTAAAACGATAGAGGAAGCACTAGAGGATGATCATTGGATCCTAGCAATGCAAGAAGAGTTGAATCAATTTGAAAGAAATGAAGTTTGGAATTTGGTACCTAGATCTCATGATCATCCCGTTATTGGTACTAAATGGGTTTTTAGAAACAAAATGGATGAATCGGGAACAATTACAAGGAATAAAGCTAGACTTGTTGCAAAAGGTTTCAATCAACAAGAAGGAATTGATTTTGATGAGACTTTTGCACCGGTAGCTAGACTTGAGGCAATAAGACTACTTCTAGCTTTTGCATCTTACAAAGATTTCAAATTATATCAAATGGATGTTAAGAGTGCCTTCTTGAATGGTTTACTAAAAGAAGAAGTCTATGTTGAACAACCCCCCGGTTTTGAAGACTATAAATTGAGGGATCATGTATTCAAACTCACTAAAGCCCTATATGGATTAAAACAAGCTCCTAGAGCTTGGTATGAAAGGCTTAGCAAATTCTTGATGGATAATGATTTTTGTAGAGGAAAAATTGATACTACATTGTTTACCAAATCAAAAGGCAAAGACTTGCTCTTGGTTCAAATTTATGTTAATGATATCATTTTTGGTTCTACAAATGATAAACTTTGTGAAGAATTTTCCACATGCATGCAAAGTGAGTTTGAGATGAGTTTAATGGGTGAACTCAATTATTTTCTTGGTTTACAAATCATGCAAACTCGAGGAGGGATCTTTATTAATCAAGCTAAATACACTAGAGACTTACTCAAGAAATATGATTTTGTAGAATCCAAAATTTATAGAACCCCCATGTGTACAACACTAAAGCTAGACAAGGATGAAGATGGGAAACCCGTTGAACAAACACTTTATAGAGGGATGATTGGTTCTTTACTCTATTTGACCGCTAGTAGGCCGGACATCATGTTTAGTGTTTGCCTTTGTGCTAGATATCAATCTTGTCATAAGGAATCACATTTGGTTGCGGTCAAGAGGATCTTTAGATATCTAATAGGAACCCAAAATTATGGTTTGTGGTATCCTAGAAGATCATCTTTTGATCTAATTGGCTACTCCGATGCGGATTTTGCCGGATGTAGACTTGATAGAAAAAGCACAAGTGGTACATGTCACTTTCTTGGTCATGCACTTGTTTCTTGGTTTTCCAAGAAGCAAAATTCAGTTGCTTTATCCACCGTCGAAGCGGAATATATTGCGGCGGGTAGTTGTTGTGCACAATTGCTTTGGATGAAAATGCAATTGAAAGATTATGAAATACATGTAGGCAAAATGCCCATTAGATGTGACAATACTAGTGCCATAAACTTATCTAAAAATCCCATCTTGCATTCTAGAACAAAGCACATAGAAATTAGACATCATTTCCTTCGTGATCATGCACAAAAATGAGATATTGCACTTGAGTTTGTTAGCACCGAACATCAAATTGCAGATATTCTAACTAAACCTTTGAGTGAAGACAGAATTCTCTATCTACTAAGGGAGCTTGGGATGTCCAATGGATGTCCAAAATAAAGGAGCTAAAAGGAAAAGGTATGGTCACCTCTTTAACTGCTTTTCATACCATATTCTACTTGAATGCTAAATTTTGGTAAATTAAGTGAATATTATGATTAATGAGTGATTTTTGTCTCATAATATTTAGTTACACGTGCTTGCAAAGATTTGTGATGTTTTGATTTAAAAATAATTTTAAATTGAATTTCAAAACTCACTTTCTGGGGATGACGGTCGATCCAGCCTTATTGACGGTCGACCGTGCGTACCTTCGCACTGGACGGTCGACCGCCAAGTTCCTCGGATCGACCGTGAGATGTAACTTTTAGACCCATTGTGTGCCACGGTCGACCGCCAACTTCGTTGGATCGACCGTGCGACAAAATATGTGCGACGGTCGACCGCCAAGTATTCGGATCGACCGTGCGACGTTCTTTTTAAACACAATGCTCGCGACGGTCGACCGCCAAGTTCCTACGGTCGACTGCCACGGCCCATGTGACAACTTAAGTCGGGGCAGTTTCGTCTTTTCCACTCAAATCTCTCCTTATTACTCCCGATCACCCTTCATTCATCTCCCTGGTTCGACCGTGCCCTAAGTACTCAAAACGTCCGCAGCTCCTCCTCCTCTCTCTCTCAAGCCGATCTCTTCTTCCCCACTCAAAACCCTAACAAGCTGGAGATGCCTCGTACCAAGAATGTTGGTCCTCCTTCACCTGAGGAACCAAGTGCACCTGGGAAACGGAAGAAGGCAGTCTCAAAGAAGCCATCCGGAGCAAAGAAAGCCAAAGGAGCTCAAGGAGGTTTTTCATCCAATCCTCAACCTACCCCCTCCTACGACGACTACTTCTTCCTGGATGTGGAGAGGTATAAAACCTGGCCTGATTTTAAGGATAAGTTCGTAGTCTCGGGTAGAGCTTTACAACTGCCTTTAAACAAAAAACACGTAGTAGAGAAATTCTTCACTGATATGGGATGGGACAAATTCCTAGAAATGCCTCAATACATCTGTCCTGAAATAATTAGGTATTTTTATTACAATATGAGTGAGGATATAGATGATGAGGGATATGTAGCCATTACTAGCTATGTCTATGGTAATGAAATCAAAATTACCATAGAATGATTGAATGAGCTACTTAATGCACCTAATTCAGGAGAGTGCATTTACTTCACTTCCCATGAGGATCTAAATAGAGCTGATCATGATAAACTAGGGAGAAAGGCAATCCTCAAGCCTCTATTAGTTGAGAAAATACCTATAGAACTAAATAGCCTCAACCAACAATTTAGGGAGCTTGCCCACTTCCTAGGAACAAACCTATTTCCCAAGCTTGGCCATCATGATAATTTGAAACCTATCCATGCCTATGTTCTTTCTTGCATGGTTAGGAGAAAACCTCTTAACCTAGGCTATCTAATTATCAAGGAAATGCTAAATCTAAATGCTAGGCAATCACTTCCTTTTGGGGGGCTCCTAACAAACATTTTCAAAGCCCTAACCCTAAACCTAGCCGATGATGAACGCAAACCCCTTTCTCAACCCTTCAACAAATCCACCTACAAGAGGATGAAGGCCACCAAATGAGCTTTAGGCCTCGGTTGGCCTCAGCTCAGTGCCGATGAGGATGATGAGCCTCAAGAAGAGCATGGAGAAGAAACTATAGGGGGAGAGCCTTTGCTTGAAGAGCATCAAGGAGAAGCATCTAGTAGCCGAGTTCGTCGCACCACGGCACAAAGGCTTGATGATCTCGAAGCTAGAATGGGAAGAATGGAACTAAGTCTAGATGACATCAAGTCTTCCCAAGCAACCATCACTGGAGATCAAGCCAAGATGTCTCAGCAACTTGATGATATTTTCACCTACATCAAGAATGAATTTCCACCTGGCACTCCTTCAGAAAGCCTCTAGTGATTAATCCTAATTCCCCATCCTTCTTACCTCTTTTTGATAATGCCAAAGGGGGAGAAAAAGTGTGGTGTGATGAATGTCAAAGCCCTACATTTCTACATTTCTTACTTTTGTATTTTGAAAAACTTTGTTTTGAATTGAAAGTCTTGTAAGTTCAAAGTTTTCCAAATGATTTTGAATGGAAGTTGTATGGAAATGTTGGAACCTTTTGAATGAAATGAAGTTGTGTTTGGATAATTGCTTGATGTATCAATACAATGTTACTATGTTATAATTCCATATGAAATCACTTCATGAAAGCATAAATGTCATTATTGAAAAGAAGTGAACATGCTAAAATCCAAACTATTATGTCAACATATCTTGAATGGAACTTTTAATATCATTTTAAAGATATATGACTTGTGTGCATCTTGAAAACTGACTTTAGAACATATTTTTTGAAAGAAAAGGATGCATTGATTAAGGGGGAGTCAAAATATTTTATCATCACATTTAAAAGGATTGTCATCATCAAAAAGGGGGAGATTGTTGATCCTAACCTTGTTTTGATGATGCCAATATACATTAAATGATAAAATATATGTTTAATATTTATTACCCCTTTAATTGGAGATATTAAATTCAATATTCAAGCTATTTTGTACTCACGGTCGATGCAAGGATCGACCGTGGGTGTGAGGACATGTCCCTCCATTCCTGGGTCGACCGCCTGGGTCAGGCCCGTGGCTCGTTGTGGACCACAAGGGCAATTTGATAAATTGCGCATTGTCGGCTTATTTCACACCCGCGAATGCACACACTGACCTTGTTTGTGTTAGTGTTTGATTAGAATGGCTAGGTGGACCCGGGATCGAAAGATCCGAGCTTGGGCATGCGTTCTAGCCCAAGTTTTGCCTTCTTGGCAAAGGGGATCGATCTCCTTGAGAAGAAGATCGATCTTTATGTTAAGAAGATCGATCCTCTTTGAGCAAAGGATCGATCCTCCTCTTCCAGCAAGTCAGGGCAGTTGGGTTTGCGAGGACGGCCGTCGTGGCCGTAGCTCTCCTTTGTCAGAGGAGAGGTCTTCTCCCCCACCTTCCCCGACCTTCCCCCACCTTCCCCGGCCTTCCCCTACCTTCTCCCTCTCTTCTCTTCCTCTTCTTCCTTCTCTTCTTCTCCCTTCTTTCTCTCTTCTTCCCGGTTCTGGTATGCCCTGTTTTTCTTCCGGCAGCCCACCTTCAACTCCTCCGTTCTCCCTCCTCCGGCCACCGTTTTGGGCGTTCTAAAGCTCATTGGATCCGTGGCGACGAGAGGAAGACCCCTGAAGTGGTTTGGAACCTCGTTGGTGATCAACTCGCGGGGAATCAGCCGAGGAAAGCGCTGCTAGGTAGGTGTTCTACCTACATGAGTTAATTAGTGGGTTTAGTTAGATCTAGCCGTTAGATCTTGATGAAATTGTGCTGTGGGATGTATCTTATCTATTAGAATAACTGATTTATGTTTCATGCTAATCAGTTGAGATTTGAGTAGGTTTTATCCATGATTAATCTCGGATTTCCGGTTTTCTGCTGTTCTTGAAGAACAGCCGGCTTGCGGCGAGTTTTCCGGCTTGTACATGCATGATCTTGGAATTTTATGAGAGATGAGAGTTGTAGATCTCTTCGTTATCTTTCCATGCCATCTTATTTTGTATTTGTACGATTTTCCTACGAATTGTGGTGAATTTTCTCGTGGCGTGCGACGAGGCTGGGCTGAAACCGGTATGAGCTGAGGATCGATCCTCAATACCCCAGGATCGATCCTAAGGCTGGCTGATGGAGTTTTATTGAGTTTTGATTAGCCGTTTTGAGTAATGGTTTCTCGTGAATCCAGCCGTTGGATGATCCTGAATTTTGGATATGTTGATCCATGCATATAGATCTACTGGTATCCAAGTTGGATCTTGAATTCGACATCGTTTGGACGTCGGATCGACGGGGTCAACTGCTGCTTGTAGAGAACTTTTTGATGTTTTGAATAAAATAGTATAATGTCGGATTATAATAATATATTTTACTGTTCCTCGAAGTTTTCGGGGTTGCTTCCCGTTACAGGAGTTCGCGGTTGACGGTCATGGTACCGTCGTAATGCCGGGACCCGCTGTGGATCGGCTGGCAGCGGTTGGTAGTACCGCTGCAGCGATCCTGTTAGACTTGTATGCTGCCTTGTCATACTGTTGCATGCCTATTTCTCTTGCTTGTGTATGTTCATAGCATGCATTCTCTGTTGTGCATTAGTTGTATAAGGTTAGGGCGTGGGTGATTTGTGGATCGCCGTCTCGAGGCTGGAAGCTCGGATTTAGCCCTAGGACCGGGGTTGGGTAGTTAGGACTCGGTTCGAATTGTGGTGTCCAGTCAAACTTGATGATAGGCTTAGATGACTGGTACACATGTTGCTTGATGATTGTAGAGGTCGTGTCGACCTTAAGTCGGATGCTGAGGTGTAGCCCGTGTTCCACTGTGTTGACCCTTGAGTAGAGAGGTTGACTACTTAGCGGTGCTATTTCCCGCCCGCAGTGCCGTTCCCTGCTTGTGGGCCAGCAGTGTTGTTTCCTGCTACTGAGTGCGACCATGTTCGTGGGCCTCAGGGACACGCGGTGGGGTTATGGGACCCCTATGTACACCCAGGTCTTACTTGAGGGCGACACTTTTGTGTTCCCCTTCCTTCTGTGTGACGTAGTGTAGAACCCTACTGAGCTTTATGCTCACTCCTACCCGGGCTGCGTTTTGCAGGTGCAGGCGCCAGCTCTTCTTCAGTAGCCCCTACCGGGCAGGTGTTTGGTGGCGCGGCGGCGTCTGGCGAGGTCTGAGGTTCGGTGATTATCTTTCTACATCTCTTTGTTATAGTTATCCTCCTACGGGAGTTTGATGTATAAACTGTTGTAACCCCTTGAGGTTTTGGATTATTATATTATATCTGTTAGGGTTTAATTTTGTTGTAATATTTAGGGTGCTTATGAATTGAATTGTGAAATCAGTAAATTGGGGGAACCCCTCGCCTTTATTTCCGCATTTAGTTAGTTTTCGGTTCGCGTCGCCCGGCCCGGTTGGGCTTCCGCGGGTCGGGGCGCGACAGTGGGAATGGGACGGTCGATCCATGGATCGACCGTGATGAATGGTTCATACATGGCTATATGCGTATTGACGCGACGGTCGATCGGTGCATCGACCGTCGGAAGTGTTTTTCTTGACAGAGGCTCACGGACGATGCGACGGTCGATGTGGAGGTCGACCGTGGCGCATCAATGAAGAATGTGAAGAAGCGACGGTCGATCGGTGCATCGACCCTAAGAAGCATTTTTCTTCACAGAGACGGACGGTCGATGCGACGGTCGATGCGGCGGTCGACCGTGGCGCAGATATGAAGAAAAGTCAAGGAGCGACGGTCGATCGGAGCATCGACCCTGGGAAGCGACCTTCTCAACAAAGGCTCACGGACGATGTGACGGTCGATGTCACGGTCGACCGTGAGAGCGACGGACGATGCGTGGATCGACCGTCGACCAAAGAGGCTGAGTTTTTTATACGTGACGGACGATGGACGGATCGACCGCCAGGAGCACGCAGAGTAAAAAACTAGCCGTTGGAGAGTTGCAGGGAGCCGTTGGGGCTTCTTGTTGAGCTGGTTGAAGCCCATCTATAAGTAGTCTCTTTATGTAAACTTACCAGAACTTTTATCATTATTATTGAGATCATTTGAGCAAGTTCTAGGAAAGATTTTTACTTATTCTCCTTGAGCTAAAACCTTTGTAAACCTTCTTCAAGTGTGAAGAAGTATCTTGAGAGTTGTTCAAACAGCAAGTGGCTGTGATTGTAAGGTCACCAAGCACCAGGAAGCTTGGAGGAAAAGCTTGTAAGGGATTTGCAAGTAGTGGAACCTCAAGGGGAGCCTTGAGAGAAGTGGACGTAGACCAAGAGTTGGGTCGAACCACTATAAATCGGTGTCATCTCTCTTACCCTTCTTTCAGTTAATGCTTGCATGCTATTATAGTTAAGTTTCATGTTGTTTACAAGCATTCTAGCTGTTAGATCCCTTTCTATCTGAATTTTCCATCAATCTAGTTTTTCGAAAAGAGTCCAATTCACCCCCCCCCTCTTGGACCATCACCTAATTCAACTCAACTTCTATTTTTCCCAAGATGCATAGACGAAAATAGATCCGATTCAAATTTGTTTATAATATGTATAACCAAAGTTTAATCCGCCTCGATATGCTCCTTATTCTAAGTTGTCTTAAGTAAGGTCTAATCAATCACAAATTTCTCTTTTTTTCTGTTGGACTCAGAGACGAAATCTAATCTAACTTTTACTAAACCCAATCTAACTCAAATTACTCGATTTTTTAAGATAGCAAAAATAAAACTCATTTGACTCAAATTGCTCAAGATGGAATCGGACTCAACCAGATTTTTGACCAGCTGAATTTTGAATTTACAACTAGATCCATTTAAGTGCCCAGGATGGAACCAAATCGGACTTAACCATATTTGTGGCGTGAGATCACCAAGACGTGAATAATTATATGGTGACAATATCATTATTTAAATTTTATCATGATATCTTGTAAATTTGTTAGGATATTGATTTCGTCGTCACCACTCCTCTTTGCTTATCCCCGATTAATCCCAGCCGTTAGATCCACCACTGCAATTAATGTCCACCGTCCAAACCCCTTCCCCCAACTCTTTCTCTCTTTCCTCCAACCCTGCCACTCGCTCGATCCTCTTCTTCTCCCCACCCAGCACTCGAACACGATCGCGACCCACTTCGGGACGCGACCTCATCGTCGTCCGCTCCCTCATCGGAGCACTCCGCATCGCCGAAAAACTCCGCTTGCCCAACTTCTCCACTGGATCTTGCCCGAGCACCATCATCCCCATTGCGGCCAAGCTTCGCGCCGCGCCGGCTTCCTGTCGACGAACGCCGCGCCTCACCTTCTCCTTCTTCTCTCTCACCGAACAGCCCCACTCAGGTAGTGAGAGAAAGCAGGAGATAAGGGGAGGGAGAGAGAGGGAGAGAGTAACAATGTCGACGTTCGCGTGCTCGGAGCTGCCGATGCTGGAGATCATAGCGGTCTTCTCCCAAACCGGCATTGCCTCCATCAAACCCGAGGACCTAGCCAGCCCCTCCGCGGATCTCATGTGTTCTTCTTCTCCAACTTCCTCTCTAACGTCGACCCCCTCGGGTACCCCCCCTCCTAATGCCCTAACCCTAATTCTAGGCCTAATTCTACGAGCAATCTTCCGCATTTGAAATATTCTGGATTTTTAACCTTGTTAGGTGATTTGTTAATGATATGGTCTTTCGATTGTGTACACATAATGATTTCTTATTTTTTGTTTGCACGAGCTAATTGCCATATGTTGTCTCTAAATTTGAAGTATAGGAGAATTCCTCTCTGCTTTTGTTAGAATTGTTTGCGGACTGCTGATCTATTGTTGATGTTTTTGCTTATATATTTGCTGCGGTAGGGAAGTAATTGCAGTATGCTTGACTTTAGCATGATTTTATTTTATTCGGATTTCTTTTTGATCTTCAAGGAACTGGAAATTGTCTCTCAGTTTCTTGGAACTACATGCAGAAATTTGATTCCTTGTCCTCAGGAACTGGCCTTTTGGTTCGATTTTCTGAGGCTGTAGAGAATATCTCTCAGTTAAACCATCTTTGGGTACTTGTTGTTTCTTTTCATGTTTTTGATGTCATTTTGATAACGATTCATGCTTTTTTATTGGATCTTGAAGGAACAGCAGGTTGCGAAAGGGAGTTATGGGAAGCGGGAACTGGAAAATGTCCCAGATGGAGGGTTGTGGTCCAGATGGTATCACGTTTGCAAAAACATTGAAGGTACTCTGTGTATCATGTATGGCAGTAAATTCCTGTCAATGCACATATGATGATTTGTCATAAACCTGATCTGTAAACTAAAGTTACAAAGAAAATGAAAAAAAAAACATTAGTTTATGACTACTGTGTACTAGAGTGAGTCATGTTAGGTTAGAAAGATATAAGATGGAATCTGATATAAGCTATAGACAAGAACAACTGGCATAAATTCAGATTTCATGTATATGGAATTTCTTCATTATTATTAGCTTTACTGCTCTAATTGAGATAAAATCTAGAGATTATGAAATACTTAATTTGAGTTTGATAGATGATTGTATCTATCTTTTCCCCTTTGAACTATTATACTAATATAGCATGTTGTTTGTCCATAACCGTTTACCTAAGTAGCTTTGGAGTAAAATATTTGATTCTCTATTTTCTTGTGTAGTTGCATTGCCTCCACTACTTATTGTCCTTTTGCCATACATTTGCAGCTGAATTTTTGCCAACTAAATTCTCTCAACTTGTTGGAATCATAGACAATCGAGTGAGTTCTCTAATGCACTTTGTCAAGAAATCTCGAGAGCAGATGTTCTTTTGTAATTTGTGCAACAACAAACTTATCTAGTTTTTTGAGTTGATCTTAGTTGGCCGTTAGTGTACAACCTGCTCCTTCACTCAATTGCCTCTATGCTTTGCTTACTAGCGGTTGGCTCCACATTACTTTTCCATTTTGCCTTTGTGGAGATTTAACTTCCTTTCTATCGATGATATCTGGATCGGTCTATTCTTAGTTCTTAGCATGTTCATTGTTGGCTTAAATTTACAGCATTTTCATAGTTTACCTCGGAGAACTTCTCAGTTTTTCATGCCATAGACTGTAGTCCAAGATTTCTTCGAGAAATGACTGAGAGGACAGATGACTTGGAGAAACTAATGCGGTCAATTGCCTCGTGGATGGACGGAGGAGCTTCTTCGACTTCACACGAATCATGCTAATGCAGACTTTGACTGAAAAAACTGATCGATTAGAAAAATTAATGGAGTCAATCGTCGAGAATATGGACAATAGACAGTCTTGAGTTCCTCATTCAATGAGGTATGATATTTTTAACTCAATATTATATTCTTTCTTTTTGATTATCCAAAATGGTTTAAGTCACATATTTTTTGATTTTTTCATTGCAGAAACTTTCAACTATATGCGGTAGCAGTGGATGGACTATTATATATGCAGCAACAATGGATGGACTTTATTAGTTTTTTTTTCTACTAGTTTTTTACATTTCTTTGAGACTTTAATATGGCCTATTTGTGGACACATTTTTGTATTGTTTATGAAAACCTTTTTGGATGAATATTCTTCAATTCTATGGCAATGAGCATTTGCTGATTATAATGTATATTTTAAATTTATTTTGTCATTGTCGATTATATTTTGTTTAAAAAAATAAATTAAATATCTTTTGTGATCAATTTATTAATCTCACAATAATCATTTGTGATGAAAATGATGGTCATTAAAAAAATCTCTCTATTTAAAAACTTCTTTAGGACTATGCGCGTTGGTCAAAGTAAGGGCAGGTTTTGGTGACTAAATGCAGTGGTCAATATAAATTATGCTTTTTGGCGACTAAGGTAGTTGTCACTAAAACACGTTTGTTTCGCCTCAAAATAGCCACTTGTTGCGACCAACGAAATATATCGTGACTATCGCGGCGACCAAATCGTTAGTCACTAAAATTTACTCAAGTTTTTGGAAAAGAGAAACCTGGGCGTGTACGTTGTAGAGGCCATGCAGTAACCCCAACTTCTGAGTTTGGGATGTCTAGTCGCACTGGAGCTCGAGATGCACAAGAGGCAAGGAGAGATGCTGAAGAGGCAAGAAAAGAGGCAGAAGATGCAAGGAAGGAGAGTGCTGAGACAAAAAAAGTCTTGGAAGAATATCAGAAAGCAACAGATGAAACTATTGACAACCTGCGTGCACAAATGAATTTAATGTTTGAAGAAATGCGGCGGCTTCGTGGTCAATCCGGTGAGAGTGATAGTTCCGCTCAAAGTAAAGACTTCACATTACTTTTCTTTGTCAATTCTTTAATTCAAGTTCCTATGTGTGCATATTTCTAAGCAATCACGTGAATATACTATGTCTCAGCTCCTCGCTTTTGTTCATAAGCTTCTTGGGCATATAATATTTCACTTGTTAGTTTAATAGACATTATATGCAATCATTCAACTATATAAGTTCGAAAAAAAAAATTTACTTTTTCTTTGCTAACAACATGGTTTTAGTTCATCTTGGTGGGAAAGTATATCTAGCAATGGATAACTGACTTTTAATGAATATATGAACAAAGTTTTTTCCTATTCATGGGATCACATGTGGAAAGAGATCATTAACCACGGTGAGAAAGAGATCATTCAGTCAATAGGAGTTAACATTAGTCTATTTACCTTTTATTTTGTTGCAGGTTCATGAAGATGAGACAAAGTATCTTGCATGCAAAAAGTTTCATATTGCGCATAGGAATGAGGTTATTTCTTGTTTACATTATCCTTTCTTAGCATTTTGATACTTTTCACTTTTAATTGTATTTGATTTATGTTTTATTATGTTTCAGGTTATGCCGTTTTGATTCCATGCGACAAAGTTTAATCAGAACAAGACCAGTGGAATATCATTTCTCTTTTTTGTTTCTCCTATGTTTCAGCCATTAACATTATTAGTCAACTATGCTTTTTTTGAGACATTATTGTTAACTTTCTTGGTTTCGTTTTACTAATGTTTGATGTATGAGAAATGGCTCAATGTGTGGTTTGATATTCATGATATTGAATGAGATAGAGAATGCCTATTTTTGTTTTTGGTGTTGTATATATTAACATGTATCAAAGTGTATATGTATTGTATGAATTATTTAATACAAATTATTTTTGAATGCAGGAAAAAATATTTCCGGCGCTTTTCAAAAGGCCGGAAAAAATAATGTTGACCAAGGTAATTTACCGGCACGTCTATAAGTGACGTTGTCAGGGTTATTACCGACGCTTTATAAGACCAAGTGGATTCAATTTATTGGCTTATTACCGACGGTTCAATCCCGGCGCTTCTAGAACTGATGGTATAAAGTGTCACTACCGGCGCTTCGTTACAACCATATCATCCAGCCGTTTGTTAAGATACCGACGCTGTTTGTTATTATACCGACGCCTATGGAGTGTTGGTATAAGTGTACATGTACTGGCGCTTTGTAACAGTGTCGAGAAAGTTTGCCGGCACCCACATTTGTCAACAGCTAGGTGACGCTTTGTGAAGCGCCGGCGATTCTATATACCGGCGCGTTTCGTCCTATACTGGCACGTTTTAGGCGCCGGTATAGACGTCGTTTTTTGTAGTGACAATTAGAGTCGCCAAAAGGGGTCTTTTGTGCGACCAACATATCATTGGTCGCGGCAAACTTTAGACGACCAGCATTCTGCGACCAAGGCCGCGACCAACGTTTATTTGTCATAAAAGGATTTTGTGAGGCCCGTTGGGTCTACCGTGGCGACAAGATGCCTGCGCCTGGAGGGCGGGGCTGAGTCGGGTAGCCGGGTAAGCAATCCCACAACGCCTGGGTATGGTCCGGGGTTCGGTATAAGTATATAGTAACCCCTTAATAGACACAACGCGTTTTAAAGCCGTGTTGGCAATGAACTGCAGAAAAAACTCCAGTGTTAAGCGTGCTTGGGCTGGAGTAGGTTTGGGAGGGGTGACCTCCCAGGAAGTCCGATCGATCGGTGGGTTGATCGATCGATCGGCTGTGGTGAGCCAAAAGCGGACAATATTGTGTCGGATGGGGCCCTCGGGTGGATCCTGGTCGGACCGGGAGCCTGGGGGGGCCGGGGCCCAGTGGAGGGCCGGGGCGTTACAGATTTAGCGACCAACATTAGAGATACTGCGACCAATATATTAGTCAAAAAATATGAGATTTCTTGTATTGTCTACACCCAGCCCCAGTATACTAGTATAGGTACAACATCCTATACTAGTTTTCTGATCCTAGTATGGTCTGGCTAGTCTGGGTAAGTCTTACACGCACAGTCGCCGCGTCCGGCCGTCAACGCTCGCCCAGACCCCTATAGACTCTATACAGGCCTCAGTACACTAGTATAGGCAACACGTTCTCAATCAGATCACATCCTCAATCCGATCAAGTCATATCCTCAATCAAATCAAATCCTCAAATCATATCTTTAAATCAGATCTAGTCATCAACTTAGTCCCTAGACTCTGACTAGTCTAGCTACAGGACCTGACTAAACCCAACCTTAACCCCAATCCTATCATGTATGCACAAGACAAGAACATAGCAATAAAGCCAATAACAATCATCATATATTCATACAATACAAAGAAACATCATAGCATAACATAGCATCATATATACACACAACCATCACAACAGAAAAGCATGCACAACAACACATCAATCCTAGGAGGTAACTCCTACCTTAAAAGGACAGTCAACGCGCGTTCTCCAAGTCCGGGGGTCCACGTCATGCTTCGACCTCTTACCACCGCTCAATCGATCGCCTAAAACACAATAATCGATATTACGATCCGCTAAAACCATAATTAAATTAATACTACTAGCATTACATAGAGCTCCAAAAGCCGGTCGAACGACGCGGAAAGCCCGCGAAAACAGGCGTTAGGGGGCTTTAGCAGCCCGTTAGCAAACAGCTAACAGGGCGCTGCTGCGTGCACAAGGCACTGTCCCGTGCACAGGGCACTGACCTGTGCACAGGGCAGTGACCAATGCACCTAGGCGATCGCTGTGCGTGCTAACGTGCGCTGCGCACAGCGCCATCTTCCTCAAGAAGATCGCCGGAGCTCCGTCGAACCTCCAAAACAGAGGGGGGAGTACTCAAGCACTGAGAAGATAACCACCAGAGGAGGGAAACTCCTAACTGTCCCTAGCACGAAGTCCAGGAGGGTCGACGGCCATGGCCAGAGAAAGGCCGGCCGGACCTTGTCGGAAACCATGGCAGGAGGAGGTCCCCTGCCATGGGTCATGCCGGACTGGGCTCGAAGAGAGATGCCCCGGACCACGGGGGTCCTTCCCCGGCGCTGCAGTCGCCGAGGGAGGTCCCCAACACCGTTCGCAGCATCTTCTCCGGCGACCCATCACCGGAAACCCATCTTCTCCCCTGGTATTTCTCCTCGGTGCTTGAGCACGTTGTTTGGAGATCCGACGGAGCTCACGCCGGAGCTCCGGTGATCTTCTTGGGGAAGAAGGCTGTGCGCATCGTCTGCCTGGTGCACTGGTTAGTGCCCTGTGCACGCGGTGCACATTAGCTGTTTGCTAACGTACACTAGAGCCTTCCGACGCGGGTTTTCGTCGTTTTCCGCGCCTTTTCGATCAGTTTCTCGTGAATTGAACTGATGCTAGCTGTTTTAATCTCTTTAGGACTCTAAGGGATCTTAGTCTTGTGTATCATGTTTTAGGCGATCGTTTGAGCGGTGGTCGAGTGTCGGAGCGTGGCGTGGACCCCCGGGCTTAGGGATCGCACGTTGACTGTCCTTTTAAGGTAGGAGTTACCTCCTAGGATTTGTGTGAATGTATGCAATGTTTTGTTATGTATGATGTGATGGTTGTATGATGTGATGGTTGTATGATGTGATGATTTCTTGTATTGTATGAATATATGATAATTGTTATTTGCTTTATTGTTGTGTTCTTTGTCTTGTGCATACATGATAGGATTGGGGTTGTGATTGGGTCTAGTCAGGTCCTGTAGCTAGACTAGTCAGAGTCTAGGGAGTCTAGGTGTAACGCCCCGGCC
>OY986965.1:2950009-2981208 GCA_963920575.1 Narthecium ossifragum | reverse complement strand
GGCGACAAGATGCCTGCGCCTGGAGGGCGGGGCTGAGTCGGGTAGCCGGGTAAGCAATCCCACAACGCCTGGGTATGGTCCGGGGTTCGATATAAGTATATAGTAACCCCTTAACAGATACAACGCGTTTTAAAGCCGTGCTGGCAATGAACCACAGAAAAACTCCAGTGTTAAGCGTGCTTGGGCTGGAGTAGGTTTGGGAGGGGTGACCTCCCGGGAAGTCCGATCGATCGGTGGGTTGATCGATCGATCGGCTGCGGTGAGCCAAAAGCGGACAATATTGTGTCGGGTAAGGGCCCTCGGGTGGATCCTGGTCGGACCGGGAGCCCGTGGGCCGGGGCCCAGTGGAGGGCCGGGGCGTTACACTAGGGACTAAGTTGATGACTAGATCTGATTTAAGGATTTGATCTGATTAAAGATTTGATTGGAGGATTTGATATGATTAAATATCTGACTTGAGGATTTGATCTGATTGAGGATATGACTTGAGAGTGTGTTGCCTATACTAGTATACTGAGGCCTGTATAGAGTCTATAGGGGTCTGGGTGAGCGTTGGAGGCCGGACGCGGTGCTGTGCATGTAAGACTGCCCAGACTAGCCAGACCATACTAGGATCAGTAAACTAGAATAGGTGGATGTTGTACCTATGCTAGTATACTGGGGCCGGGTATAGAGTCTATAGGGGTATGGGCTAGCGTTGGCGGCCGGACGCGGTGCTGTGCATGTAAGACTTACCCATATTAGCCAGACCATACTTGGACAGTATATTAGGATAGGTGGGTGTACACCAGTGTCTTAGATGGTGACTCCTACTGGGCTTTAGAGCTCATTCTTGTTAGGTTTTGGTTTTTGTGCAGGAGGACCTATGGGTAGGCCAGAGACCAGTGCAGTCCATGGAGGTCCTGTGCAGGGATAAGGAGTCATTTTTTGTATTTTGTTCATCTCTTATATATGATAAAGCCTGTATATGTTGGAAATGGAAAAGGGTTGTCATATCCTGTATTTTGATGTTTACAAATCCTATGTACATGAAATTTGATAAATTGAATACAGGTACATGTATATTATTTGAATTGATGTGGGCATATGTGCCCTAGATGTGGTGAATGATTGTAAAGAGAAATAGTGTGATTAAATGTTGTAAATTATGTATTATTAGCGATTGACTGGTTGTAATAGTGATCTCACGTGCCCGTGCCCAAGGGTCATGCCAAAATTTTTAGTGATTATTTGGAATATTTTATTTTAAATTGGGACGGGGCGTGACACTATCAGGTTAATTAAACGGATAATTGGCTAAACCCCCGTATTAACCAAAGTTTACTGCTTAAAAAACCCCTTTATGTGTTTTATGCCGAAAACCCCAAAAACGGTTTAGTTATGTTGTTCCGCGGTTCGCGATAAAATCGCGTATTAGGTTCGTTGTGGTCGCCGTCTCTTTCTCAAACTCCTTGCCGTCACCTCCTCTTTCTCCAACTCGTTTTTGTCGCTGCCTTTGCCATCCTCTGCGGGATCTCCTCCGCCCGTTGTCTCCTGAATCGTTGATCGATCCAGAGCTCTCGTCTGGTCGGTCCCTCCCAACTCTCGACCTTCTTCACTATCTCCGTCCCTCCCAACTCTCCTCAGGTTGTGGTTTTTCTACGTTTTGCAGCCGATATGGGATGGCATAATGTGCTTCGATCCCCAGGTGTTCATCTGGTTGGGTGACAACGTCTACGAAGACAATATCCGGCCGCTTAGGATTTTTGGTAAACAGAAGACGTTTTGGCTGGTGGAAGAATACGCCCAGTGAGAGAAAACTCAATCAAATGAGAGAAAACTTAGGCCAATGAGAGAAAACCCAGTCCATTGAGAGAAAACTCAATCCAATGAGAGAAAATGAGAGAAAACTCAATCAAATGAGAGAAAACTCAGTCCAATGAGAGAAAACCCAGTCCAATGAGAGAAAACCCAGTCCAACGAGAGGAAACCCATTCTAATGAGGGAAAACTCATTCTAATAAGAACCCAGTCCAATGAGAGAAAACTCAGTTGATTGAGAGAAAACCCATTTCATTGAGAGAAAACCCAGTTCATTGAGAGAAAACCCATTTCATTTAGAGAAAACTCATCCCAATGAGAGAAAACCCAGTTCATTGAGATAAAACCCATTTCATTGAGAAAAAACTCACTCCAATGAGAGAAAACCCAGTTCAATGAGAGAAAACTCTATCTATTGAGAGAAAACCCAGTCCATTGAGAGAAAACCCATTCAATTGAGAGAAAACTCTATCTATTACATTGAGAGAAAACCCATGATATTGAGAGAAAACCCATTCACTTGAGAGAAAACTCTATCTATTACATTGAGAGGAAACCCATTCAGTTGAGAGAAAACCCATTCACTTGAGAGAAAACTCTATCTATTACACTGAGAGAAAACTCATTCAGTTGAGAGAAAACCCATTCACTTGAGAGAAAACTCTATCTATTACATTGAGAGGAAACTCATTCAGTTGAGAGAAAACCCATTCACTTGAGAGAAAACTCTATCTATTACACTGAGAGAAAACCCATTCAGTTGAGAGAAATACATTGAGAGAAATACATTGAGAGAAATACATTGAATGACAGTAAACTCGACCTATACAAGGAAGAAGGTGGATACGAATGTACCTTCTCTTTAATAGTTTTTGAAGCTTTCTCCATTTTGATGCTAGAAAAGAGGAGCTACGAACCGGCGGTGCTCTGGTTGGGTTTTGGATGGCGGGAGTAGCCGTAGTGGGGTAGGGGAAGAGGAGCTACGAACCGACGGAGATTGGGCTGGGTTTTGGATGGCGGGAGTAGCCGTAGTGGGGTAGGGGAGGGGAAGGAAATCGATATCAAGAGCTAGGTTAACGGAGGATTAGGTTTTAAACCGGCGCTGGCTTTTTTTCGCAGGAATAGGTTAACAGAGGCGTCGTTTGCCAGGTGAACGGGGGTTTTTATCCGAAAAACTGTTTAGATGCGTTTTTTGCCCCCATAAGTTAGACTTATGGGGGTTTGACCCATTCCCCCTTAATTAAATCTAGTGAACTACGTACGTACGTATTGCTAATTACGAGCAACTCCTCCACTTAATTTGTTTCGATCGATCGTCGAGCTGCATGCATGCAGGTGCGCACACCATTGGCGTCGGATTTTGTGATAAATTCGGCCCGAGAGTCTTCAACTTCTCCGGCAGTGGCGACTCCGACCCGTCTATGAACGCGACCCTCGTATCGGCCTTGAAGACAACATGCACCGGCCCCAGCGACACCGTCGACTTTGCGCCGGTCGATATTACGACCCCTCTGAGTTTTGACAGTGACTACTACGTCAACCTGCTTCAGAAGAACGGGCTCTTCACCTCCGATAACGCGCTCCTCAACGACGACACGGCGCTCAAGCTCGTGAAGAAGTTCGTGGACTTCAATGCCTTCCTGAAAAAGTTCAAGCATTCCATCAGGAGGATGGGAGCCGTCGGAGTTCGCACCGGTGACGATGGAGTCATCAGGAAACAGTGCGGTGCCTGCAGCTAAAGGGACATATTTATGTGTGCTACACTGCTACGTACGCCTACTATACGCTGATGTTTTGTTGCATGATTTTTCTTGCTGCTGTTCCTATATATCCGTCTAAATTGGTGCGTTTTAATTCATGGCGTTTTCTGCTATAATAGTGGATTTGTGTGTAGGGCTTTGATTGGGGTACATGTCATGTACATGTACCCCAATAGATGGCATTCAGGGGGCTATGCCACCTCCACTCTCTCTCTCCCATTCTCTCTCACTCTTCTCCACTCTCTCTCCTTCATTCTTTCTATCTCTCTCTCCTCTTATGTGTGTGTACATGGCCCCACAGTCATGTATACAAAACATTTCTCTTGTGTGTATTTTATTAATGGAATCTTTCGTGTATTTTTTTTCTAAATTGGTGCTTTGTACTCTCTAAATTAAATGGTACGCCCCATCTTTATATTGACCATCTAAATATACCTTCTACAATTTGCTTTGCAATCTGTGTGCTCATACTCGACATTCTTTTTATTTTTCATAAAAAATTAATTACGAATTTGCCGGTTTGCCTGCTGGCTGTTCGTGCGTGAAATTGACTGGTTTTCGACGAACAACAAATCGTGATTGATCATGAACGTGCATTCTCCAACCTCCTCGAAAGCGAGAGAGTGCGCTAAGGTTGTGAAAAGAGATGGAACAAAAGTGAGTTAATTGCAATGGAACAAAGATAAAATATTTGCTCTGACGGCACCGAACGAAATCGGCTCTGTTGACATGATTATATATATTATTAATTACAAAAACGGTGACGGTTCCGACGAAATTACTTACTTGCATGTGAGTACGAGTAAGTTACAAGAACGCAAGGCGGGCCTGCGATAAAAGGGAGCAGGGTGGACCTACGAAAGACTTAAATCTAAAATATAAATAACAGTGGTTAAGCCTATTGATAAGAGTCTTGCTCTAGTTTCTAGATCACAGGGGAGCTTCTTTGTAGCACTTTTTGCCCTTTTATACTGCTCCCTTACTCTAGCGGTTAGTAGCGGTTCCATTATGGTTGTTCCCATTGTGTTTTGCAGTTAAACTGCCTAGTCAGTTTCATTAACTGACTATGCTTTTCATTAATTGGTAATATTATGCTTCCTTTTTCGTGGCGTGTTCGGTGGCGTGGTTTAGCTTTCGCTAGTGCTTGCTTACCATTGCCTAAGGTGCCTATGATTTTCCTGTCCTGTTCATGAAAATGTCAAATTTTTGTGGTGTACACTGGCATTCCCATTTTCTTCCTTCAAAACCCTAGAAAAACAGTGCAATATTTATCAGTAAATATGGACTTTGTTAGCATAATTGTTCTAGACTACTAGTATATAGTTCCAACCGTTTGAATAGCTTAATAAGTGACAAATAGCAGTTGCATCTTCATGGAGAAGCCCACATGGAGAAGCCCATTTGGAGAAGCCCGCAAGATTTGTAGAAGAATAGACCCCACTCTTGATTCTTGAAGCAAAGTGGTGCGTCGATTCCCCTCCGTCGGATGGAATGAGATTTCCCGAGGTTTGGATAGTCGTGCTCGGGGAGCTCGAGAACGTTCGATTCCTCGGATTCTGGCCCATATTCTACATGTTTTCTCAGAAATGCCACTGGCCTGGCCCGGCCCACTTTCTCATTGAATCTCCTCCTTATTTTCCCAAGTAGCCCTTCAAATCAAGTAGAAATACTCAAACTACCTCTTATTTTGCAAAGAAAATTGATGCTTATTTTACCCAAAAAGCAAAAAACAAAAAAAACAAGCAACAGCGGTTTTTACTTCTAACACACACCTTTCTATTAAGAATGTAAACATTAGCAAAATATATTCGCTTTTATTACATAGTTATCCTTGAAGAGTTTTCAATTTACATAAATATCCTTCAAATTTCACAATATATAAAAATAGTTTTAAATCAAATTAGGTTATATTAGAGAACATGAGTTGACATAAGGATATTTATGTAAGAAGCTATATATATATACTAGTACTCACCCGTGCCCCTAGCACGGTTTTGAACGTCCTCTTTCATTTCCCAATATCTACTGGTAACTTCGGTTGAGATATGGAACCCGTGCCAGGGGCATGGTTCTCTCTCACACCTCCCTTAACCCATTCCTATTAATAAGTAGAGCATAGTGCACAAGTTTGAGAATGATTTTGGAACGGGGAAGGTCAGGTGCTTGCCTCATTTCTAATTTATCAAACCTTTTATTAAGGAGAGCTATTTGTACAGTAAGGGCATCAAATCCAGAAATTTCAAAGGTTCCCTTAGATGTAGGCCGACTCCTAGGGTTTGTATACTGTTGTTCAGAATCAATGGAAATTTGTTCATAAAGGTTCCAGAGCTCATCATCATCTTTGTCTAAAGGAATACCCTCACAACAAGCTTCAATCCTAGTTTTACATCTTTCATTAAGGCCTCTATAAAACTTATGCGTTAACAACCACTTATCAATATCATGATGGGAACATTTTCTCAAAAGATCTTTAAATCTATCCCAGGCATCATGGATCTATTTGACGTAAATATACACGACATCGACCCAATTGAATCAAGCTAGAGATTTCATCCCTATTGAGCTTTGGCTTTCAAAGAAAACATCATGTTTTGAGCATATAAAGTTTCTGCACCGGAGGTTGCACAGATTGAAATAATAATAAAAATAGGATCAAAGTTTGGGAGAGGAAACAATGTGTGAATGAAAAATCCAAGCATAAACAGCTACTGAGTTTTCAGCTGGTGAAGCATCACAATTCAAGAACTACATGAAAAGGAATCAGATAAGTGATGATGCAAGAGATACATACATGATAGGACCACATTCATAATCATAAATTGACTGATTCATATTTACATATTGCAAAAATGGACAAATGAGCTAGTTCTCTTTAAAAGCTTATATGGACAGCTATTTGAACCAGATCTTATTCTCAACACTCTATAGAGCAACTTTGTAGAAAGAGCAAAGCTCATTTAAAACAACATTTAAAAGCACTATAATCGGCGCTGAGTTCTCTTGATATGTAGTGAGTTATAATCAAGGTCGCCTTCATTAACCATTCCACGATGCTTCTCCATTTGAGGCTGCCACCATAGCCGATCTTGATGCTTCTCCATTTGAGGTTGCACCATAGGCAATCTTGCGCATGACCGGAGATTCAGACTTTGCTAATTAGACCGCCCAACCAAGCAACCATGTAATCTCAACAAAAGACTTCAATGACCACATAAGTCCTAGCTTGGAGCAGACATCCCCCTCATCTCGTCATCTACGCAGCCATCGTCGCTCCTCCTCAAATGCCCTCATGTTGTCCATCACAATCTGAATTCACCATAGATTTAATTATTTCCACAATTAAAATAAATAAAAAATTAGATAGAGTTGCCAATTTAAATGCCATGTCATCATGTTTGTTCATAGCCATTAAATGAGTTAAATGAACTCATCAGAAATTAACTTAGGATCTAAATACACATAAAGTTAAAGGCACAGGAGAGCCGCATTAATGAACTCAACCCACAAAAGTTAAGTCATCAGTGTTCATCAATACGTAATCCGTTAAGTTAAGAAAACTAATGCAAGTATAAGACAAATGCGTTCTTTGGAGCAGGTTTACATTTATGCTGTCTCTTTCTAGCATGCTTGCAGCTAAACTATCTTTTATGTTATTAGGTCCAAGGAGCAGCAACCATTGGATGGTTGTGTTCAAGTACCGTATGAATAATACATAACTTGTGTTATTTGATATTCAAAGCAAGTAGATGATGCTTAGATGCCAAACAAAGTTAATATAGCATAAAATTCACATAATCAGCCCAAGTTCACATTATTGATGCAACATGAATCAATTATGCTAGAGGTAGATGCAACATAAATCAATTATGGAAGGGTTATAATGCAAAAATAAAAGAAGATTAGAATTCAGTTTGAATTCTAATCAACTGAAATCAATTCAATTCAAACTGAATTGATTAGGAGCAGCAAACCTAAAAGAAGCAGTCAAGCACAATATAAGCAATGCTAGCAAATTAGGAGTTGCTTTAAGCAACTACTAATTCCAAAAAATTGTGAACTCTTGTACATTTATCCAACACCAAAGAAAACTTCTGTCTTGCCTAGACAGCAGCTCAATCAACTCAAACAACTCAATTAGAATGTCCTTCATAGATTTCAAAGTAGCATTGTAAATTATAAACCGTCCCAGAACATGTCATTCACATTAATTTACAACCTATACATATAGGACGACCATTAGTTGTAAATCAGACTTTTTAATACATGCTACATTTCTCAATGTTCATCAAACACCATTTACTACAATTGTAAACAGCTAGAAAGGACAATAATCTCATGGAAGGAGTTAAACTTGAATTAATATCTATCTGTAGCCTCACAAAAGAGATCGTAAAAAAAGACAGTCAATCAAATCAGCCAGTTGATTCATGGTTTCCAAACTTATAATACATCTCTTGAAAAGAAGGCAACTTACTGAATATTTAGGAAGAAATGGTGGAGCCCTTGTCTTTAGCCAACCCCATAAGAAGAGATGCACCACCATAAAATAAGGGCATTCATACTCTTAAAAACAATCATACAAAGCACTTTTCTGCTCCCAAGTCCTCTTTTCTAATGAAGTATACCCAGCAGCAGTGCAGCATGTGGGGTGCTCTGTTTTTGTAAAATTACTTAAATGAAGCCCAGTGACCCACTGTGAGTCCACGCAAAGTAAAAACCCCAATGTGGAATCCCACCCTCCACCACCCAATGATCCATCATCAAATGGCCCTGACTCAATGGAAAGAGTATCAAATCATTTACAAAATGATATAATATGTTCATCACAAACAACAAAATGGAAGAGTATCAAATCATTTACAAAACGATAAGAACAGTCCCTTCCAATCTGAAATCGTGGTTGCCAACAACACACACAATATCTATTAACATAGGAAAGAATAAAGCTTACAATCATTAATTACTCTAGGATCAGGGCATTTGGATTTTCCTTCTTCATTGGAACTATTCTAGGAGCAAGGATAACAAATGCAAATAAAAACACAATTTATAGGCTCTAACTCACAAATGGGCATGTCTTCTAACATAAAAAAATTCCAAGATCAACCATTGCAGTTTGCAAAAAAATCACATCCTTCTCATCAAATCAAAGAGTGTAAAAGGACCAAAACAGGTTGGTCATCAACATTTATATTTTCCTGCACTTCTGAATATTAAACCATCTTTAGTGCACCAGTAAAAATTAAAATTTTCGGCTAAACCGCAGTCCCAGTCATACATATAAAGTGGATGATGTTGGAAATGTGAACCAAAGGTATGCAAGAAACAAAATATGAACAGAATTTGCACCAATCCAAACAAAAATGAAGAAAGGAGTCACTCCATTGATGTCAACATCCAACAATCCAAACAAAATCACTACGGCATACCATCAAACACATGATGTGCATAGCATGAAATCCAAGCTCAGATACCAATCAGCGCCAAAACTCAAGCCAAAAATACAAAGAAGTTTTTTAAGGATAAATATGTAGAGAATGCCCGATGGTGATTCTAAATACATCAGAGTTTTTGATAAGTACACCCTATTTCTAAGTATACCCCACTGAATTTTGAAAATACTATTTTTTTTACCGCAGACACCATCGCCTTTTTTCATAATATTCCTAATTTACCCTCAGCGTCCTCTACCACCGGACCTGGTCAGTGACCGGCGACCTAAGGGTATGAGTCCGCGTCTCCGTGACTCTTCGTACGGCAACCCGTTCAAACCCCGATGCCCTAACCCTCTCCAGCCCTCTCTCTCTCTCTAGTTGGATACTGGTGGATACGAGCTATAATTGTTCGGTCATGATTGGTTGATTCGAATTATATTGGGCGGTAGATCATGACCGAACGGATAATTGTTCAGACATGATTGACCGATTCGAGTTATATTGAGCAGTGGTTCATGACCGAAGGGAGTGGGTGTACATGTTTGCTTTGTTCGGTCATGAAAAATGCAGTCTTTATTGTTCACGATCGATCCATGCATCCTCCTCTATTCATTCACGGTCGATCTATGCATCGATCGTCGCTTCAACCGTCTAACTCAAAATGCAACCTTCATTATTCACGATTGATCCATGCATCCGCTACTATTCATTCTCGGTCGATCCATTCATCGACCATCGCATCGACAGTACGTCATGCGCATTCCAATTTCCGCTTTGTTCTTTCCTATACGGTTAGTTTTACTATGGGGTTGTTTGGATGCCAAGAATCAGATGAATATGATGAATCGTGATTCCGTGGAATGGCTTGAATGAGGGTTTAATGAATCTAATGATTCCGGTGAATGCTGGTTCTGTTGTTTGGCTGGCATGTATAGAACGCACCAAACCGATTGATTCTGATGTGGTTTTGGTGTTTAGTTTGTCTGAATGGAATGAACCGAATCTTCTGGTTTTGTGGACTTTTATTAATCAAGAGCTCATTACTAATTTGACTTTTTTTTAATATTGAATCACTTTTGGGGGAAACAAATATTAAAATATCTATAATATGGGATTTTTTTAACTTGATCATACTCATGTACAAATGCAATAAAATGACTATTACACAAAAATGACGAAAGAAAGCCCGCGGGCTCCCGGTCCGATCAGGATCCGCCCAGCGGCGCCGCGCCCCGATACACGCTTAACGTTGGAGTTTTCTGACGGATCACTGCCATCACGGCTTTAAATTGCGTTGTGTCTATTAAGGGCTTACTATATACTTATATCGAACCCCGGACCATACCCAGTCATTGTGGGATTGCTTACCCGACTACCCGACTCATCCCCGCCCTCCTGACAAAGACATCTTGTCCCACGGTAGACCCAGTGGGCCTCACACTGTATGCAAATCTTTTTTGCTAGCACACTAAACTGAAGCGATCCCTGTCCATAATGAGCTCTTGAGCTCAAAGAGACATTAGATGCATCATCATGCATATGTGGGACAAACCGCAAAGACAAAGCAATAAGCTCTGTTGGTTGCATCAATGAGTGAGAAATGATCATAATCAATGCAAATGTTTGGCAAACTAGAAAGCAAACTGGAGCCATGTACATGTACTGCATTTTAAATAGCTGAACTTAATATAACAGTCAAACACATACCCAGCAGTGTTTTTTCAAACATTCAAATGATCAAATACTTATGACAAATGCTCAACTATGAGCAAGGAGCTATGATGGACTAGTCAATCAAGACAACATCCCAACAAGTATTGATGTGGAAATAGCATAGCAAGTATAGAATCAAAATCCAACTTCAACCTAAAAAGCACCGGATAGAAAGCAATACAGTTAAACCAGGCTACAATTCAACAAAGATCAAACTTCTGACTCACAAATAAACTCCGTGATGCTGGACTAAACCCATCTTCACAGGTTCACATATCCACCATGATATGCACTCCACTTTCAGCTGCACACATTGTTAGGATCTATAGGAGAGGAGGAAGAAGAAGCAAGCAATCACAAACACAAGATTTACGTGGTTCACCCCAGAATAGGGCTACGTCCACGGAGTCGCTGGAGGTTTCACTATCTCAGAAGCAAGCAAGCAATCAGTTACAATGACGGCCGCCCATATAATCCCTCATATCCTAGGGTTTCGGCACATAGGGTATAGAAAAAATTACATAAACTACCCCTATCAACGGATCTCCAAATCCGTTTTTGTTCCGGGGGCGCTGCCCTCGGAAACCCCCGCCGGGGCGCTGCCCCGGACCCCGTCAACTCTGCGTAGTGGGTCATGGTCGGGTCCGGCATGATCAGGCTCCACAAACTCAACAATTCTCCCACTTGGAGACTGATTAAAAGGAACCTGCGTCAATCAGCTTCATTTGCTCCAAAAAATATATATAAACACTCACAGCGACTCATGCCTCCATCTTCAAGCTTGAAGACCAAGAGAAACTGAACAGGTGTTCAGCTTCTCTATCGTAACCATCTTGGTTAACATATCTGCAGGATTTTTACTAGTGTGGATCTTCTCAAGAACAACTTTCCCATCTTCCAGAAGTGATCGTATGAAGTGATACCTGATGTCAATATGCTTCGTTCTGGAATGATATGCTGAATTCTTTGCAAGATGAATTGCACTCTGACTATCACTGTATAGTCTACAATCAACTTGCTCTTTACCTAACTCTTTCATGAAGGTCTGAAGCCATATCATCTCCTTGCAAGCCTCTGCCATTGCTGTATACTCAGCTTCTGTTGTTGAAAGGGAAACTATCTTCTGCAATCTTGAGACCCAGCTTACTGCACCAGCACCCAATGTAAACACATAACCAGTAGTGCTCTTCCTGCTATCCATGTCAACTGCTAGATCGGCATCAACATATCCATGTAATTTAATGTCTGACCCTCCAAAGCACAGAGCCATACCTGTAGTACCTTTTAGATATCTAAGAATCCACTTTACGGCACTCCAATGCTCCTTTCCTGGGTTGGTCATAAACCTGCTCACTACTCCCACTGCATGAGCAATATCTGGTCACGTGCAGACCATAGCATACATTAAACTCCCAACTGCTGATGCATACGGTACCTTGGACATGTACTCCCACTCATCCTCTGTCGTCGCGCCTTGTGTTGCAGATAGTTTGAAATGACCTGCCAATGGTGTACGAACAGGAGTAGCATTATCCATATTAAATCTCTTAAGTACCTTCTCAATATATTCAGCCTGCGACAACTTCAATTTTCCTTTCGCTCTGTCTCTGCTAATCCTCATCCCAAGGATTTGGTTTGCAGCACCTAAATCCTTCATTTCAAACTCCTTTGAGAGCGCCTTCTTCAAGTTTGAAATCTCTTTCATGTCGGATCCTGCAACCAACATGTCATCCACATACAAGAGCAATATAATATAGGAGCTCTTAAAATTCTTGAAATAACAGCAGTGATCAGAATGACATCTCTTGTATCCATTGGAACTCATAAACCCATCAAATCTGATATACCATTGCCTTGGTGCCTGCTTTAAACCATACAAGCTTTTCTTCAATTTGCATACAAGCTTCTCTTCCCCTGCTGTAATATATCCCTGTGGCTGATGCATATAAATGTCCTCTTCCAAATTTCCATGTAGAAAAACTGTCTTTACATCTAATTGTTCAAGATGTAAATTCTCTACAGCCACAATACTCAAGACAGATCTTATGGTAGTCAATTTAACAACATGAGCAAATATCTCAGTATAGTCAATACCTGCCTTCTGCTCGAAACCTTTAACAACTAACCTTGCCTTGTATCGTTTCGATCCATCACTCTCTCCTTTCAGTCTGTAGACCCATTTGTTGTGTAAAGCCTTCTTCCCTTCAGGCAGCTCAACCAAATCCCATGTCTGATTTGCCGCAAGAGACTTCATCTCATCATCCATGGCCAACTTCCATTTTCTTTGGGTGTCGACCTGCAAGGCTTCTTCATAACTTTCAGGTTCATCAGTATCAGTTAGTAATAGATAATGCAAAGAAGGAGAGTAATGTGAAGGAGGTCTAATGACTCTTCTCGTTCTTCTAACCGCAATAGGAGGAGTTTGCGGTTCTTCCTGTTCTTGTTGTTCTTCCACTGCTTTTGATTTAACCATACTACCATCATTGATCTCCTCTAATTCAACATAATCAGGTTCCACATCCTTTTCAACCTGATTATTCCAATCCTTATACATAACATTTTCATTGAATATAACATCCCTGCTTCTGATAATTTTTCTATTCTCATGATCATAAAAACGATAACCAAAATTATCAACACCATATCCAATGAAACTGCATTTTCTAGACTTAGGATCTAGCTTGGATCTATCAGCAGAGTCAACATGAACATATGAAGTGCATCCAAAAACTTTAAGATGTGACAAGGTTACCTCCTTTCCAGTCCAAGCTTCTTCTGGTAGTCCATAGTCTAGTGCAACCGAAGGGCCTCTGTTTATCAGGTAAACCGCGGTACTCACAGCATCCGCCCAAAACTGTTTTGGCAATCCAGCATGAATTCTAATACTTCTGGCACGCTCCATAATGGTTCTATTCATTCTCTCAGCGACGCCATTTTGCTGCTGAGTTCTTGGAACGGTCTTCTGTCTCTTGATTCCATTTTCTGCACAGTACTCCTCAAACTCATCACTGCAATATTCACCTCCATTGTCCGATCTGAGACATTTCAACTTTGTACCTGCCTCATTCTCAACCAAAGCTTTCCACTTCTTGAAAACATTAAATACCTCAGATTTATGTTTCAAAAAATAGACCCAAAGCTTTCTACTAGCGTCATCAATGAAAGTGACAAAATAGAGTGAGTTTCCAACAGAAGATACCTTGGCTGGACCCCAAACATCGGTATGCACAAGCTCCAATTTTTCTGCCTTGGGCGTCCTTCCAACCTTTGAGAAACTGACCTTCCTTTGCTTCCCATAGATGCAGTCTTCACAGAAATCCAAATCAACTGATTTCAAGTCAGGTAGTTTCCCTTTCGAGAGCATCATCTGCATCCCCTTCTCACTCATATGTCCAAGTCTGCAATGCCATGTGCTCGCATCCACACCTGATGATGCAACTGAGATAGAATGGTTAGTACCAGAGGTGACATAAAGAGTTCCTTCTTTCTTACCCTGAGCAACAACCATAGCTCCATTGATGATCTTCCATGAAGTATTGGTGAAGCTTGTCTTCAACCCTGATTCTGCGAGTTGACCAACTGAAATAAGATTCCTCTTGAGATCTGGAACGTGTCTTACATCCTTCAATTTCAGTTCAGTTCCATCTAAAAGCTTCATCCGTACTTCACTTTTGCCAACAATACTACAAGGCTCATCATCACCAAGATAAACATTACCGAAATTTCCCTTCACATAATTATTTAGAAATTTCATATTCGAGGTAGCATGAAAAGAAGCTCCAGAATCTATAATCCATGATTCAGATCGATTATCTAAAGAAAGAATTAAAGCATCACAACCATCATCAGAAACGTTTACCG
Organism: Narthecium ossifragum; assembly: GCA_963920575.1. Classification (NCBI taxonomy): domain Eukaryota; kingdom Viridiplantae; phylum Streptophyta; class Magnoliopsida; order Dioscoreales; family Nartheciaceae; genus Narthecium; species Narthecium ossifragum. The sequence goes on along the minus strand of OY986965.1, from coordinate 2,966,640 downwards.
TATCATTAACGTTCTCTGATTGCTTCTTGCGATCTCTGCAATCTCGCCGGAAGTGACCTTTCTTCCCACAGTGCCAACAACCATCTCCCTTTCCCTGGGGAGGTCTCGACTTGCTTTTGTTTCTAGATTTCGATCTACCCTGATTATTTTTGCTCCACCTCTTCGACGATCTACCTCTTTCTTCTATATTCAATGCACTCCCGGATGTCTCCTCCGAAAGCCCCGATGATTTCCTGCGTGCCTCTTCGCTCAGAAGAACACCAACGACATCATCAAAATCCAGCTTTCCTGACTCCGATGAGTTGCTCACAGCCATTACCAAACCACCCCAGCTTTCAGGTAATCCAGACAATATCACAAGAGCCCTGATCTCGCTATTGAAGACGATATCTACGGATTCCAACTGAGCAATGATTGTGTTGAACTCGTTCACGTATTGAGCCACGCTACCACCATCAGACATCTTCATGTTGAATAATCTTTTCATCAGAAAAACCTTGTTCGACGCAGAAGGTTTCTCGTACATCTTCGAGAGGGCTGCCATCAGATCTGCAGTCGTCTTCTGCTTCGAGTTGTTGAACGCTACGGACGCGGCCAACGTGAGACGGATCGCACCTAGGGCTTTTCTATCAAGAATCGCCCAATCATCATCCTCCATATCATCCGGCTTCCTTCCTGTAAGAGGTTGATAGAGATCCTTTTGATAAAGGTAGTCCTCCATCTGCATCTTCCAAAATCCAAAGTTCTGCACATTGAACTTCTCGATCTTCACCTTTCCTTCTTCCGCCATCGCTCCCACTAAACCCGAGCTCTGATACCACTTGTTAGGATCTATAGGAGAGGAGGAAGAAGAAGCAAGCAATCACAAACACAAGATTTACGTGGTTCACCCCAGAATAGGGCTACGTCCACGGAGTCGCTGGAGGTTTCACTATCTCAGAGGCAAAGAGCCAGATTACAAGTTACAATGACGGCCGCCCATACAAACCCTCATATCCTAGGGTTTTGGCACATAGGGTATAGAAAAAATTACATAAACTACCCCTATCAACGGATCTCCAAATCCGTTTTTGTTCCGGGGGCGCTGCCCCCGGAAACCCCCGCCGGGGCGCTGCCCCGGAAACCGTCAACTCTGCGTAGTGGGTCATGGTCGGGTCCGGCATGATCAGGCTCCACAAACTCAACACACATAAACCATTAAAACCTCAGAGAACACATCATGTAAGCTAAACAACTTCAGTTTAAGGGCCTATTTGTTTCACTGGAGTGTTCTGAAATGAAATGTGATTCATGTACGGGCTGAAGAATGCAAAAAATCGAAGAGTTCTGGTGCATTTGAAGGTCGCCGATCTCTCCAATTTTGCAAATGATATCGGCATCCGTAATATGGGGCAATAAATTAAACCATGTGTTGTTGAATAGCCCACGTAACACAAATAAAATTTTCCTAATAATATTAATGTATTAAACATAGACCATAAATTTCATCGAAACAACGACTTAATCTAGTTATGCAACTCACCTTCTAGGACAGTAAGTCTATTGGGCCGCTCGAGTGCATCACGAAGTACTAGGGCATCATGCGCAGACCCCTCTCAAACAAGCAAGAATATAAGTGAGTTTCAAATTGAAATCCACTGTTGTTAGGACATTCTTGGTTGGATAACATTTTCTCCCGTAGAAAGCATTTGCAATATTCTGAGGCACATAAGTATGTATGTGTGTGCGATCTATTGCTACAACGTGATCTTGAAGTGTAGAGGCAATTACTATGACTCGTGATGGAATGAGAGCTATTGAGACTAAATAAGATTAATTAGAGATGTCTTCAAATGCATACCTTGAACTAGGCATCATTAGGCGAACGTTCTATTTTCTTAATTTTATTATTTATTTAAATTTTATTTTTCAAAACCATGTGGTTTAATGGTTTTGGATTTAATCTCATATAACCGGTAAAAGAATACCCGAGTGGTGTCTAGTCCAACTCATATAGATACAACGCTAAACTTCATATTTTGTACATGTAAAATATATGAGTTACCAGTTGAGTACCTGAGCTTTTCTATTTACAAAATTGGTACCTCAAGTACCTTAACTTACCAATATAGTACCTACCGTCAGCTGCCGTTATCCTCAGTTGACGGTATTCCACGCGCTCACGAGATATCACGTGAGTGGTTTTTGCTGGATTACCACTTGAGTACCTACCGGCTAAATTACATATTTGGTATCTCTAAAATATGTGAGTTACCACTTGAGTACTTAAGCTTTTCTAACACTGGTCACGTGACTTTCACGTGACCAGTTTTCTGTTAAGATTTTGACGCCGTTCGAGCTTCCGATCAAGTTGTTACGGTATTGATACTTGAGATACAAAGTTTGTAAATAGAAAAACTCATATACTCAAGAGATAACTCACATGTTTTACAGGTACCAAAAATGAAATTTAACCCAGATACAACTATATATACATTTTTCTTATTGACACTATAGTTGGAGACAACAAACTTGCATGGATACAGAGGAGGCTTGGTAGAGGTTGGGGGACCTATCTGATTCCAGCTGTTGGTAGACACGGGGGAATGTTTGCGGTTTGGAAGATGGCTGTGGGGAAGGTCTCTATGATGCACTACTCACAACAAGTCCTGCATGGGGTGGTGTCTTCGTCGGAGCATGGTCAGTTTGCAATTGCTGCTGTATATGGTGCTCGTCGGGTGGGTGATCGCCGTGAACTCTGGGAGTATCTGTCGAAGTTCAGTTTCGTTGGCCTCCCTCTTCTCGTTGCGGGAGATTTTAATGCCATCTTGTCTGCAGATGAAAAGGAGGGGGGTGTAGCCTTTGCTTTTGATCAATCTGAGCGGGATTTCTTGAACTATATGGTGTTTGCTGAAATGATCGATCTTGGGTTCACTGGTTTCCGCTTTACTTGGACCAACAGACAAAGTGGGGGAAACAGGATCAAGGAAAGGCTTGACAGAGCTCTGGGTAGTAAGGAATGGAAGGAACGATTCCCTGCGTCATCAGTGAAGCATCTGGTTCGTGTTGGCTCTGACCACTCGCCTTTGATGATATCGCTTGTGGATCCTATTGCGAGAACGGGGCCTTCCACCTTTCACCTTGAGCACTTCTGGCTTAAGATGGAGGCCTTCAGGGTGGCACTGCATCAAATTTGGGGTGACCCCTCCTTTCATGGCAACAAACAGTATGTCTTTGTGTCTAAAATCAAGGCCCTTAAAGAGGTTGTGAAAGACTGGGACAGAAGGGAAGGCCGGGAGGACATTTTTGGTGTGGGTAGAAGAGTGGAGGGATGCTTGGAGGAGCTTTACCGGTTGGAGGAAGGAGGTCTGCTTACTGAGCAAGAAGTGACCCAAATCAAAGTCTTAGAAAACCAACGGGAATCCGTTATTGCCAAGCAACAAGCTCGTGTGGTGCAACGTGTTCGTAATGTTTGGCTACAGGCGGGTGACCGCAACTCGGCCTTCTTCCATCGCCTTGTTACAGATAGAGCATGTAAGTCTAAAGTTCGGGAGGTGCTTCGGGAGGATGGGACTGCTGTATCTACACATGAGGAGATGGGAGAGGTTTTTGCACGATATTATGATAGGCTTTGGTCAGCGGTTACAGTTGGCGATGAGATTGACCTTCCTTCTCTCCCTAGGTTGGGTGAGGAGGAGGCTGCCTTGCTTCTAGGGGAGATCACCGCGACTGAGGTTAAAGATGCACTACTCAGTATGGGTCGGATTAGATGCCCGGGGCCAGACGGGATTCCTGTCGAATTCTACTTAGAGTGCTGGAATGCGGTTGGTGCGGACTTCGTCGACCTTGTTCGGTCTTTCTTCTCCTTAGATCGGCTCCCCCCCAACTGGAATGAAACCTTCATTTCCTTTGTTCCTAAATGCAAAAGCCCCAGGAATGTCAAGGACTTTAGGCCGATTAGCCTCTGCAATGTTGGCTACAAGGCCGTTACTACCATTTTGGCGAAGCGCATGAAGATGGTCCTTGGCGGGATTATAGGGATGGAACAGTCGGCATTCTTGGCTGGTCGTTGCATCCACGACAATATTGATGCAGCGAAGGAGGTCATGCACTCTATGCGCATTGCTTCTAAGTCAAAGGGTCTGATGGTCTTGAAGGTTGATCTCCGGGCTGCATTTGATCGGGTACAGTGGTGTTTCCTCAGGAGAGTCCTCCTGGCTATGGGGTTCCCTGAGAGGTGGGTGCTCTGGGTGATGGCCTGTGTTGAGGGGCCACGCTTCTCCTTCACCCTCAATGGGCGACTTCATGGCCGCCTCTCCTCGAGATGTGGGATTAGGCAGGGAGACCCCCTCTCTCCTTACCTTTTCCTAGTTGTTCAAGAGGTCTTCTCCAGACTTCTTAAGGAACCTGGTTCCGACATTCGTGGTATGACCTTTAGGGACTCTTGCTTCTCTCTCTCACACTTGTTGTATGCAGATGATTGTTTGCTGGTGACAAGGGCGGAGTGTATGGAGGCTCGCAGACTCAAGCAAATCATCCTCAAGTTTAAAGCTTTGGCAGGCATGGAAATGAATGCCTCGAAATCAAGTGTCCGCTTCTCTCCTACAGTTCCTGAGGTCCGAAGGAGAACTATTGGCCTGATTTTGGGGTTGGAGGAAGCATCGGGGCCCTGGACCTATCTAGGGGCGCCAATTGGTGCTGGTAGGTTAAAGGCAGAGGACTTCTCGGAGGTGTTAGACAAGATGGTGGCTCGGGCTCTGTCGTGGCAAGGGAGGCTTATTTCTGATGCGGGCAGGCTAGTTTTGTTGAAGTCATCTCTTCAATCAATTCCAGCTTTCGTCATGGCTAACACTCATGTCCCTTCTTCGATTATCGTAAAGATGGAGAGGATCTGCCGGGAATTCCTTTGGCGTGGTAGGAAGGGCGGCCTAAATAGAGTGGCTTGGAGGGATGTTTACCTTCCCAAGGAGGCCGGCGGACTAGGGGTGAGGGATCTGGGGACTTGGCAGCAGGCTTTGAAGATGAGTAGGGTGGCGCAGTTCCTTGATGAGGGCTCCAACGTGTGGAAGGAACTGGCTAAAGCTAAGTACCGTTGGAGGGGCTCGCTACCGACGTCTATTGCTCGAGCTTCCCTTTCATCTCACTGGCGACATATTTGCATGGCGGCGGAGGAGGTCAGGAGGGGATTAGTTTGGTCGGTGGGTGTAGATAGCTCTGTTTCAGTTGGTCGTGACTTATGGTGCTCTGAGATTTCCCTAGCTCGTTGGCCTACCCTCATCAATATGGAGGTGTTTGATGGCATGGTTGTTGGCGATTTGATGAGGGGTGGTGCATGGAACATGGAAAGAATCTTTGAGCTTTGCCATCCGACATTGGCGGGTGTCTTGTTGGCTGCTGATATCAACCTGCAAGGTGACGTGGGGCGTTGGGAGTACAGTCCTTCGGGGAAGGTCTCTTCCTCCTCCGCATATTCATTCCTTCTACAGGAGAGGATTGTTGCCCGTTCTATTGAGTTGGAGGACTGCTGGACCAACATCTGGAGGATGAAGGTTGGCCCGAGGGTGAAGTTCTTTACCTGGCGAGTGCTCAGAGGGAAACTTGCAGTTCGTGAGCTTCTTTGGCAAATCCGCTTGACTTCGGATCGTTGTTGCCCGAGGTGCAGCTATGAACCGGAAACTATCTCTCATGCCCTTTTTGGATGCCGCTTCTTCCGGGAGGTGTTTGAGATTATCTTCGAGAAAGAGGGTGTGTGTATCCCGACTTGGGACCCTGGTGGCTTGCTGGACTTCATGGTGGGTTCCGTTGGAGGGGAGAGGGCGCGGTTACAACGAACTTACTTGGTTGTAGGTTCTTGGATGGTTTGGCGTGACAGGAACGAACTGGTCTTTGATGGGAGGGGTGGTTCTGCTATGGCGGTGGCTTGCAAGATCATGAGATTGGTTAAAGAGATGTACGGGCAAAAGCTGGAGGCGGAGTTTCAAGTTGCACGGTGAACGGGCATTCAGATTGTGCGTGCAGACGCCTCAGTTGATCTTAGTTCTGGCTTGGCAGCATTTGGGGTGGCTGGAGGCTCCAGTGATGGTGGAGTTGAATGGGCCGTTGGTGCACCATTTGGGATGAGGTCGGTACTCAAGGGAGAGTTGATTGCAATTAACCAAGCGTTGATAGAGGTCAGATCTCGTGGTATCAGGAGTCTGGTTCTTGAGTCGGACTCTCTTGATGCGACCGGATTTTGAATGGGGTGAGACTATGGCCCAAAGAAGTAGATTGTCTAGCAAAAGATGTTTGGCTTAATGCCTCTGACTTCGATCACATTTTGTTTCTTCATATCTCGAGGGAATGTAATTTTAGAGCGGATAGTATCGCTCGCTTTTGTTGTCGTTCCAGGTCCTCCTTTCTTTGGACCTGTGATGATGGTTTGGATGTCCTAAATAGTCTGATGTAATTGGATTCCTTAGCCTCTTGGCTCATCTCATCAAAAAAAAAAAAAAAAACTATATATACATTTGCCTTAATTCAAACTCTGTAGAACTTAATTATGGATGCTTTCGATCAGTTTTTTCGTTTTTTTCAGATAGCTTGGGAAGAGCAATAAGTCTAGCTAATCTTTCTTATGAATGAATTCTGAAGATTTGTGAGAACTGAAGAGTGATTATTATATCAGACAAATAGTTGTGCTTCAACTACTTCCTCCAACCATACTTTTAATCAAAAGACCTGTGCATGTTGAAGATTGTATATTGTGATGTCATCATCCCATGTTGTCTCTGACCAATGCATAATTAGTGTATATATATTGGTCATTACCTTTGCACTACTCTTTATTTTAAACACACGTAGCGGAATTTAATCATGTTCAGAACATGAGCAGAGGTTTCATGATGTGGAAGAGCATGAGACTTTTTAACCAACTCCAAAGAGAATGCTGTTCCTTGTTATGCAATTGACTTAAGACTTTAGAGGATCAGGACACATGGAGTGTAAACCAGTAATAATTCAACAAAACACAGCTGTTTGCTTGATTAATTCTGTACCTCCATCAAAGCCACTCGGGTATTCATCGAGTAAAAAGAATATCCGAGTTTTTAAACCTAAATTTGACTCGAGACGTAGACGTGGTTATATGGGATTAAACTCAAAACCGTTAAACTACGCGGTTTTAAAAATCAAAATCAAAATTAATAATAAAATTAAGAAAATAGAATGTCCGGTTAATTTTTGGGATAATTGGCTAAAACACCATATTATCCAATCTTTATTGCTTAAAAAACCGGTTCATAAGTTTTAAGCCAAAAACTCTATTTATAGGTTAGTTAAGTTGTTCCACGAGATTAGTTATTCCACATGTAATGAATGCATTAAGGATGGCGGAGCTCGCCGGTGTGGGGGATCTCGAGGAAGATCGAGGCGGCGGAGTGGAGAGGACGCCGGATTCGGAGCCGGGGAAGCGGGGTCGGGGAGGCCGGTGGAGCTGGACCCAGGGACGCCGGTGGCGGGGCGGAGCTGGAGCGGGTGCGGAGGTCGCGGAGGCCGGTAAATCTGGAGCCGGGGAAGCCGCCGTGGTGGAGGCCAGTGGATCTGGAGCCGGGGTCGGGGAGGCTGGTGGATCTGGAACCGGGGAAATCGGGGTGGGGGAGGACGGCGGATCTGGAGCAGGGGAGGCCGGGGTGGGGGAGGGCGGTGGAGCTGGAGGCGGAGACAAGTGGGGCCAACCATTAACTAAGATGGTGTAGCAAATAAATGCAATGGAGAGGGAGAGGGAGAGAGAGGGTGTAGTATGTTTTCATTAAATGCAAGAAGACATTAAATGCAAGTGGGGCCAGCCATTAACTAAGATGGTATAGCAAATAAATGCAATGGAGAGGGAGAGAGAGTGTGTGCAACAAATAAAGTGGGTCAGTGGCGGCAAAGGAGTTGGTCATCGTGTCGTGCGGTTAAAAGAGTCCACGTGTCGATTGAGAGAAAACTCAGTCGATTGAGAGAAAACTCAGTCCAGTGATAGAAAACTCAAACCAAATTAAGAGAGAAAACTCAGTTCATTGAGAGAAAATGAAAAATCAGTCTATTGAAAGAAAACTCAATCTATTGAGAGAAAACTCAGTCCATTGAGAGAAAACTCAAATCTGTGAGAGAAAACTCAGTTCAATGAGAGAAAACGAAAAATCAATCCAGTGAGAGAAAACTCAGTCCAGTGAGAGAGAAAACTTAGTTCAGTGAGAGAAAACGAAAAATCAATCCATTGAGTAAAAACTCAGTCTGGTGAGAGAAAACCCAGTATAGTGAGAGAAAACTCAATCCATTGAAAGAAAACTCAGTCCATTGAGAGAAAATTCAGTCCAGTGAGAGAAAACTCAATCCATTGAGAGAAAATTCAGTCCAGTGAGAGAAAACTCAATCCATTGAGAGAAAACTCAGTCCATTGAGAGAAAACTCAATCTATTGAGAGAAAACTCAGTCCAGCGAGAGAAAATTCAAAAACTCATTCAATTGAGAGAAAACTCAATCCAGTGAGAGAAAACTCAGTCGATTGAGAGAAAACTCAGTCGATTAAGTGATAGAAAAACTCTTTGTCTGTTTATAATACTGATACTCTATGTTTTTTCTGCTTTTATTCTTAGTTAATAAAGTTTTAATTTAATTTTTAGGAATTTATTTGTGCTTGGGAGAATTTAGTCTGGATTAATTAGTGTATTTGGGTGTTTATAATGCTGATGTCAGCAATAGGAGTCCCTTTCACTCCTCCTTCGATCCGTCCAAACCCACTTCTTCTCCTTCTCCGGCGTTCCTTCCTCTTCCGCTGAGCTCTTTTTCCTTCCTCGCCAGCGTCGTCCATCCTTGCACCGACGCTGTCTAGCCATCCTCCGCCATTCCCCTCAGATGTGCCCTCCGCCGTTCCCCTCAGCTATGCCCTCCGCCGTTTCCTTCCTCTTCATCTCCTTCTCTCCGCAGCCGCGCAACACCCACGTCTCTCTTCGAAACCCATCTCGCCGATCGTCCGCTTCCTCTGTTCTCTGCAGTCATACCATGCCGCCACCGCCTTCCTCATTGCCCACGTCTAGGGCGCTGTATACTATGAGGGAGGAGGAGAGGGAGGGGACGGAGGAGGAAGTGAGGATGAGCGGAGGAGAGGAAGAAGAGGGCTTCTCTACGCCGTGCTCATCGCCGCCGTTCTACACGCCGTCGTCGTCGCCTCCTCGGTTCTTGGCAGAAGGGGGAGTGTTTCGTAGGACTACGTTAACAGAGGCTTTTTGCCAGGTGGACTGGGCTTTTGCCCCAAAAACAGTTTATGCTGTTTTATTAGCAAAATAAGTCCCTTCTCATGGGCTCCGGCCGATTCCCCCTTAATTTTAGCAGGGTAATTAACTGTACGCTGACTTGCTTATCTTTGCGACTCCGGCGACATCTCCCCGACTTTTAGACAATAACATATCCTCTCCGGACATGGGTTCCACAACACCTGAGACCAGCAATTGACGGCTAAAACCCTAACGGAAACCCTCCTATCCTCTCCACATCGCCACCACCGACCCCCCAGCCCGGGAGATCGAATCCGCCGCGCTTTCCGATGGGTCGGAGTCCTTGGGGCTGGAGCCATCGCGCCGGCGCACCGTTCAACTCGTCCACGTATTCGCGACACAAGGTCTATATTATTGATGAATGCCACATGTTAACTTCCAAAACATGGTCAGCATTTGTGAAGTTCCTCGAAGAACCACCTATTAATTGGTGTCGTATTCATCTTCATCGATCACCATTGATCCAGAAAATATGCCACGAGCTAGGCATTGTGTCGCGGCGGTGTCAAACGTACGTACCTTTTCCCCAAGATCAAGGATACACACGTGCATCATTTGCCGATTGAGAAATTAAGCTCTCGATCGGCTGAAGAAAATCTTCATGCCGAATTGGATGCTTTAGATTTGATCACCTAAATTCAGATGGTTCATTACCTATAGCCGAAGACTAGACGTACTCATGGCGGAGAGATCACTATATATGTTGCCGGAGCCGGACGGATAAGGAAGTCGGACGTGGTTTAATGGTTTTTGGCTTAATCTCATATATATAATCACATCTCGAGGCAAGCTTACGGTTATAAACTTGGGTATTCTTTCACCAAAAAAATATAAAAGAATACCCAATTGGTGTCTAGTCCAACTCATCATATAGATACAGCTATATACATTTGCCTTAATTCAAACTCTGTAGAACTTAATTATCGATACTTTCGATCAATTTTTTCGGCTTTCAGATAGCTTGAGAAGAGTAATAAGTCTAGCTAGTCTTTGTTCTGAATGAATTCTGAAGATTCAATAGAAACTGAAAAGTGACTATTATATCACAAAAATCACACGATGGCATTAATTAAAAGATGCATCCAAACGATAGTCGCATGTATGTCTTTTATCTACTCGTAACATTGCAATTGCTAAACTTTTAGTTCAGATCATTCGGTTACGAGCCCAGTTTCCAGACTATCCCATCAAGACAATTCGTCTTGATAATGCTGGTGAATTTACATCTCAAGCATTTTTAGATTATTGTGTATCGGTTGGGATAAATATGAAATACCCTATTGCACACACACATACTCATAATGACCTATCAGAATCACTTATTAAATGTATCCAACTGGTAGCTAAACCATTGCTTATGAAGTCCAAATTACCCGTCTCTGCTTGGGGACATGTTGTATTACATGCAACATCTTTGATCCGAGTCAGACCATCCGCATATCATAAATTTTCACCAATGCAACTTGTCTTTGACCAACAACCAAATATTTCTCACTTAAGAATTTTTGGATGTGTTGTATATGTTCTAATTCCTCCACCTCAGAGAACCAAAATGGGTCCTCAACGCCGACTTGGTATTTACATTGGATTTGATTCTCCTTCTATCATTAGCTATCTAGAGCCTTTAACAGGAGATTTGTTTAGAGCATGTTTTGCTGACTGTCACTTTGATGAGTCAGTTTTTCAACCATTAGGAGGAGACAAAAAGAAGCCAGAAGCTCAAAATGAAATTGTATGAAACAATTCAACGTTGTCACATCTTGATCCTAGAACGAGTTAAACAAAACTCGAAGTTGAGAAGATTATACATTTGCAGAAGATTGCGAATCAGATGCATGATGCATTTACTGATTCACAACGAGTGATGAAATCACATATTCCAGCTGCAAATGCTCCAGCTCGGATTAATATTCCCGAAGAACAATCCGCGGATCCTAAAGCATGTGAATCTAAAGCACGCCAGAAGCGTGGGAGACCTATTGACGCCAAGGATAAGGTCCCAAGCAAAAGAAAGGCAAAATGACAAACTAGCCATCTGCTGAAGAGATTAACAAACCTAAAGTTTGTATTCCAAATAAGAATCGATTCGAAAAGACAACTTCTGAAGAGGTTCATGCACCTCCCGAAGAGATTATGATATCTGGAAATCATGAGATCTTAATAAATTGTGTGCATACTGAGAAAAAGTGGAACAAAAATGAAACAGTTGTCGATAACTTATTTGCATATGCAGTTGCTCTTGATATTACCAGAAGTAACGAAGAGCTAGAGCCAAAATCAGTCGAAGAGTGTCGACGTAGAGTTGATTGGCTAAAATGGAAAGAAGCTATTCAAGCTGAACTGAATTCACTGGCAAAACGAAATGTTTTTGGATCTGTAGTCCATACACCAGAAGATGTCAAACCAGTGAGATACAAATGGGTATTTACGCGCAAGCAAAATGAGAAAAATGAGATTGTGCGATATAAAGCACGGCTTGTAGCATAAGGTTTCTAGCAGAAGCCTGGTATACACTATGAGGAGACATACTTTCTTGTAATGGATATGCAATAACCTTTCGCTTCTTGAATGGTTTAGTAGTATCAGAAAGACTAGATATGCATTTAATGGACGTAGTCATGACATACTTGTATGGGTCACTAGATAGTGATATTTATATGAAAGTCCATGAATGACTTAAATTGCCTGAAGCAAATAAATCTCGGGATCTGTATTCTATCAAACTTCAAAGATATATCTTTATATGAGTGAAAACAGTCTGGCCGGATGTAGTACAATCGGCTCAGTGAATACCTCCTAAAAGAGGGATATGTAAATAACCTAGTTTGCTTATGTGTCTTCACCAAGAAATCAAATTCCAGATTTGTTATTATTGTAGTATACGTCGATGACCTGAATTTAATTGGGACTCCTGAAGAGCTCATAAAGGCATTATTTGACTATTTAAAGAAGGAATTTGAAATGAAAGATCTTATAGGGACAAAATTTTACCTCGGCCTGCAGATCGAGCACTTTCCAAATAAAATATTGGTTCACCAATCAAATTATACAGAAAAGATTTTAAGACAGTTTTTTATAAATAAAACTCATCTATTGAGTTGTCCAAAGGTTTTAACACAAATAATTGTGCTTCAACCACTTCCTCCAAACATAGAACTTTTTAATCAAAAGACCTTTGCATGTTTAAGGTTGTATCTGGCACTACTCTTTATTTTAAGATATCATCCCATGTTGTCTCCGACCAATGCATAATTAGTATATATATATTGGTCATTACCTTTGCACTACTCTTTATTTTAAACACACGTAGCGGAATTTAATCATGTTCAGAAGAGTGTCTTAGTAAATTTAATTCCTATAAGAAACTGATATCTAAGTAGACTTTCCTTCAAAAACATCTTGAAAAGAGTCGCAAGAATGCATGCTTTCACTTTAGTTATGTGATTGAGGCAAATTTATTAGAAGAAAATATAGCCGATGATTCTAAAACAATCTATCAACTCTAACTAGCTTGCTGCAGCTAATTTGTCGACACTTTTGACTTGATATAGAGTTTTATAATAAAAAAAATAGTAAGCACGTACGTAGGCTAGTAGACTTGATATAGAGATATATGACTCTTGTGTTAAGATGCATACATGAATCATAGTATAAGTTAAAGATAAGGTTTTTGTTGACAACTGAAATAAGAAGCATAAATATATAGTTAATGAAGTCCTCCAGCTGCTAATAATGTATTAAGCTTCTTTGTACTCTATTTCTTAAATTCCTTTTAGATGATAGATGTGATTGGCAATTAGTGAGATAGAATAGAAGGTCGTGTGCTCCATGCATGAAAGTCAGACATTCTTGGTTGGATGGATGGATGGATGGATAACTAGAACAGATGGATGTTGACAAGAGTAACCATTCAACATAGCCAACAACAACTCCATAAACAAACACAGCATAATTGAAGCATCTAAACCTTTGCTTGCATGAATATGCCAACCTTACTTTTGCCTATAAAAGGCACCATTTAGAGCTTCTTATAGGCAGGCAATTAAACCTAAACTCTTAGAAGTTTCATTGTTCATCATCGACGATGAAGTCCGGCATTTTTTCTCTCTTGTTGGCCTTGATGGTGGCCGTCGGAGGTACTGTAAAGGGCCTTGCCGATGACAGTGACCTAACAGTAGATTTCTACAAGAAAACATGCCCGACCGCCGAGCAGATTATCAGGAATGTCGTCTGGAATCATGTCGCCAATGACACAGTAGGGTTTGCAGTGCCGGCGAGACTCTTAAGATTGTCCTTCCATGATTGCTTCGTCAGGGTAATTAATCAAACAAGTTATTTGCAATATGATCATTCAAGCCATTAATTGCTAGCTTCTTGATGAGCCTACTCCTTTAGTTATTATTATCTCATGATCATTGTCTTTTTTGTGCATGTGTGTATATATATATATTAGGGCTGTGATGGGTCTGTGTTGATAAACTCCACGGCGAGTTTCACTGCAGAGAAGGACGCTGATATAAACGCGAATTTGGCGGGATACAATGTCATCGATGATGCGAAGACAGCAGTGGATAAGATCTGCCCAGGGATCGTCTCCTGTGCAGACATCGTTCAATTGGCCGCAAGAGATGCCGTCTCCTTCGAAGTAATCAATCAATTAATTATTAGCTAGAATAATATACGTACCTATGTGTTTTTTGGACATCATGAGTCGTGATGGATCGATGAAGATATGTCGACGTTCTTTTTGGCAGTTCAAAAGGTTGCTTTGGGAAGTTCAGACCGGCCGGCGAGACGGCACCGTATCTCTGGCATCGGAAGTCCCCCTCAACATCCCGTTGCCAACCCTCGGCTTCTCCGGTCTTCAAGCAAACTTTGCAAAAAAGGGTCTCAACCGCGAAGATCTTGTCACCCTATCAGGTTAATTAAATCTAGTGAACTACGTACGTACGTATTGCTAATTACGAGCAACTCCTCCACTTAATTTGTTTCGATCGATCGTCGAGCTGCATGCATGCAGGTGCGCACACCATTGGCGTCGGACATTGTAATAAATTCGGCTCGAGAGTCTTCAACTTCTCCGGCAAAGGCGACTCCGATCCGTCTTTGAACGCGACCCTCGTATCGGTCTTGAAGACGACATGCACCGGCCCCAACGACACCGTCGACTTTGCGCCGATGGATATTACGACCCCTCTGAATTTTGACAGTGACTACTACGTCAACCTGCTTCTGAAGAACGGGCTCTTCACCTCCGACGCCGCGCTCCTCAACGACGACACGGCGCTCAAGCTCGTGAAGAAGTTCGTCGACTTCAATGCCTTCCTGGACAAGTTCAAGCATTCCATCAGGAGGATGGCAGCCGTCGGAGTTCTTACCGGTAACGATGGAGTCATCAGGAAAAAGTGCGGTGCCTCCAGATAAAGGGGCATATTTATGTGTGCTACGTACGCCTACGTTGATGTTTTGTAGCATGATTTTTCTTTCTCGTATTCCTATCCGTCTAAATTGTTGCGTTTTAATTCATGGCGTTTTGTACTATAATAATGGATTCGTGTGTATTTTATTAATGAAATCTTTCGTGTATTTAATTAATGGATTTTTTCTAAATTGGTGCTTTCTACTCTCTAAATGGTACACCCCAACTTTATACTGGCCATCCAAATTAAATATACCTTCTACAATTTGCCATCTGTGTGCAAATATACATTCTTTATTTTTCGGGAAAATTAGGAATTTGGCGGTTTGCCTGCTGGCTGTTCGGCGTGAAATTGAGTGGCTTTCAGCGAACAATAAATCGTGATGGATCTGAAACGTGCGTTTTCCAACCTTCTCGAAAGCGAGAAAGCGAGAGAGAGGGTGCTAAGGTCGTGAAAAGAGACGAGACGAGACGAAAGTGAGTTAATTGTAATGAAACAAAGACAAAATATTTGCTATGACGGCACCGAAATCGGCTCTGTTGACATGATTATATATATTATTAATTGAAAAAAGGCATCGTTGACGGTTCCGACGAAATTACTTACTTGCATGTGAGTATGAGTAAGTTACAAGAACACATGACGGACCTGCGATAGGTGCGGGGCGGACTTGCGAAAGACCAAAATCTAAAATATAAATAATAACGGCTAAGCCCTACTGACAAGTGTCTTGCTATGGTTTCTGGTTTGCGAGGGAGCTTCTCTGTTGCACTTTTTGCCCTTTTATACTGCTCCCTTTCTC
The DNA here is from genome assembly GCA_963920575.1 of Narthecium ossifragum. NCBI lineage: Eukaryota > Viridiplantae > Streptophyta > Magnoliopsida > Dioscoreales > Nartheciaceae > Narthecium > Narthecium ossifragum. Next base: position 2,951,143 of record OY986965.1, on the reverse strand, counting down.
TAGCTGTTCCATTGCGATTGTTCTCATTGTGCTTTTGCGATTGAACTGTTTAGTTAGTTACATTAACTGACTATGCTTTTCATTGAAAATATTAGGTTTTGTTTTCCGTGGTGTGCTTTAGCTTTCGCTAGTGCTTTCTTTTGTGATCTAGAACCATTGCTTAAAAACCCTAGAAAAACAGTGCAATATTTGTCAGTAAATATGGACTTTGTTAGCATAATTGTACTAGTATATAATTCCAACCGTTTGAGTAGCTTAATAAGTGACAAATAGCACTCGCATCTTCATGGAGAAGCCCACATGGAGAAGCCCATTTGGAAAAGGCCGCAAGATTTTTACGAGAATAGACCCCACTCTTGAAGCAAACTGGTACGTCGATTCCCCACCGTCGGATGAATGAGACTTTCCGAGGTTTGGATAGTTGTGCTCGGGGAGCTCGAGAACGTTCGATTTCTCGGATTCTGGCCCATATTCTGCATATTTCTCCGAAATGCCACTGGCCTGGCCTGGCCCACTTTCTCATTGAATCTCTATTTATTTTCGGCTAAATTTTCAATTAGTACCCCGTAGTTTAACCGATATTTTTATGTGGTCCTTATATTTCAAAAAGTTGCAATACAGACCCTCAACTTTCATTAGCTCACTTATGTAGTCCTCCACGTCAGCTTCCGTCGAACGCCGTCAACGAGCTAACGGCAAACTAGCACACGTGGCCTTTATTTATCCACGTGGCCATTTTTTAATATTTTTTACTAATAAAATTGCCTTGTCATCCCTTCTCCCTCCTCTCTCTCTCTCTCTCTCTCTCTCTCTCTCTCCTCCCTCTTCTCCCTCTCTCTTCTCCCTTTCTCTCTACCGACCACCTCTCTCTTCTCCCTCTTCTCCCTCTTCTCCCTCTCTCTTCTCCCTTTCTCTCTTCCGAGCAGCTCGCCGTCGATGCCCAGCCCCGACATCGCCGTCCTCGCTCTCGCCGTCGCCGACATCGCCGTCGCCGATCTCGCCGTCCCCGACATCGCCGTCGCCGATCGAGCCTGATCTTATCTAAACGGCTCAGATTTTCTATTTGGATTAGAAAGGAGCTGTAAGAGGGGAAGCAGATCGAAGGGCTGAGACTTGCCGGACTTGGATCGGCGG
>OY986965.1:2819815-2949809 GCA_963920575.1 Narthecium ossifragum | reverse complement strand
CAATCCTCGTCGGAACTCGTCGGGTGCCGATAGTTCGCCGCCTCATCAATCCGAGCTCGTTGCGGGTCCCGATCTCCTCTCCTCCATCGCCGTTCGCCGCCCCATAGCTCCTCGTTGGGAGACGGCGCCACCACCTCTGACCTCTTCCATCCTAGTACCGTCGGATCCAACCCTCCCTCCGACCTCTTTTCCCATCGAGGTACCCGGCGAGTTCCTCTTGTCGCACCAAGGCCGGCCACATGCTCCATGGGATGGGTTAGGGTGGCGAAGAAGCTTGGGACGGCGGCGGCGCTCAGGGCACGGGATCGGGAGGGGGGGGGGGGGGGGGGTGTGGGGGGACCGGATAAGAGTGAAGGGGGTGGAACTGGATAGGGGGGAGGGGGTTGGATGGGGGGATTAAGTCATGATCTTGATCATGACCGTCCGATCCCCATCAGACGGTCCACAAACCAGTTCTCCTTACAAGACTTAGAGAACTGGTTTACTATAGATAATTCCTCATATATATATATATATGTATGTATGTATGTATGTATAAGATAAATATATAATTTAAAAGTTTTTTAAGGATAAATATGTATAGAAGACCCAAGGGTGATGGATTTTTTACCGGAACAGACCTCCGGTGTTCATTTTTTACGGTTTAAGACCCCATGCCTTGTTTGTTTGTATAATAAGACCCCTAATTTCCTTTATTCCGTTTCTACCCTTGCCCTCATATGGTCTCAGATCCCATGGGATGGCCATGCTATATGACATCATGCTATTGGTCTTTGAGTGGATAAAATAATATAATAAAAAAAAAACAAACATCATCCTATACAGGAAGTCTCCCGCTGGCCATGGCTTCTCATCGTTGGCCTACGACTTACAACTGAACCCATGCTTTTGGTCGACGCGCCTCTATAAGTTCCCCCATCGGGGCCTATGAAGGTCCCGATGCCTTCCATCCTCCCAGAGTGGAACTCACCTTCGAAGGTCACCCCCAACGGCCACGAGAACTTCCCCTTCCTCGTTGCTTTGCCGCGACACCACCCCCCCCCTCGTACATGCACCCATCTCGCCACACGTACTTCCCGTTCCCGTGCGGTGTGCTGCCAAATAACCCCCCCCCCCCCCCCAATAAACCCCTCCACCGCCAACACAACACTCGCCGGCGCAACCCGCCGGCTGCCACCTCCCTGTGACCGGCTACGCGGTTGTATCGCTTGTGATACTACCAACCCACCCGAGACGAAAACCTTCTCTCCTTTCTCATTCTCCTCCTTCCTTCGTATTGGGATCAACAACAAGTAAGCCCGCCACTTCTGGAGCGCCGATGCCGGTGAGGAATCGAAGGCAAGGAGGAACAAACGATCGCAACGTAACTAACAATACGAAAATCTAGGTTGGCTTCTTCTCGTGAGAGAATGGAGGGGAGGAACCAAACGATGTGGGCACCAAAGAGAAGAGAAGGACGAACCCTCATGAGAGAATCGAGGGAAGGAGGCGTAGATCTAGATCACGTCGGTGGAGAGGAACCCTAGAAGAGGAGGAACCCTAGATCGGGTTCTCTGCTCAATGGAGATGGGGCATTCAAGGCAGGAATCAAAGAAAGCTTTTATCGTTTGCTCTGGAAATTACACGTTGGAATGTGTTGCTGATCCAAAATCGACGAGAAACATTTGGCCAGAAAGTATGCCTTTTGGACTGGGCCTGAACTGGAATGGACTCCCGTCCAGTGAAACAAACAACCCAAGTACTTGAATTCCACTCCAATCCAGGTATTCTAGCCAACTTTCCAGGGAAGCAAATAGGCCCTTAAGCTAGACTAAAACTATATCGTGCAGGACTAAAACTTAAAAAACCATCCTCACAAGTTCACATATCCACCATAATATGCACTCCACTTGCAGTTGCACACACAAACCAACAAAACCTCAAAAAAGAACACACTATGGGAGCTGATACTAGGGTCACCAGAGCCTTCTCTTACATAAGTGTTTCATAAGCAGCTTAATCCAAATGAAACCGAGCACTAGGGCCTCCTCTTTCATTCGCTAGAATCTCGTCAATCCACTTCTTGCGCTAATGAGTGCTCTTACTTAGAAAAATCCTAGCTTTTAACTCAGTCGCCATAAGTGCTTCATAAGCAGCCACGAGATCATCTTCCTCATAACCATGTTCCACCATACTTGTTATGTGAGGACCCATCCCTCAATTCTTGTGGCTCGTTGTTGACCGCAGGGGCAATTTGGTAAATTGCACCTTGTTGGTTTGTTTCACACCCGTGTGTACACACAGGCCTTGTTTTGGTGTATGTGTTTGAATAGAATGGCTAGGTGGATTCGGGATCGGAAGATCCCAGCTCGGGCGCGCAGAAGCTTGCTTTTGGGCAGCTGGCGGCCCGTGAACGATCGATCGGACTCATGAGTGAGTCGGTCCTGTTTTCCTCCGCGAGGACGGCCGTCGTGGCCGTCACTCCCTTTGTCAGCGAGGGGATGGTCTCTTCCCCTTTTCCCCGGCATTCCCGGCTTTCCCCCGGACTTCCCTTCCCTTCTCTTCTCTTCTCTTCTCTTCTTCTCCTTGGCTGCTTCTTCTTCCCGCAAGCAGAGCTTGCTCTGTTTTTCTTCCGGCAGCCATCTCCTTCGTCGTCGTTCTCCCTCCTCCGGCCACCATTTTGGGAGCTTGAAGGCTCGTTGGAATCGTGACGACGTGAGGACGATCTTTGACGTGGTTTAGTAGCTTGGTTAGCAGCTGTTTAGTGGGGATCATCCAAGGATTAGCGGCTTCGGTAGGTGTTCTACTTACATGCACTATTTAATGGGTTTCTCCTAATCTAACCGTTGGATCCGGCTGATCTTCATGTATTAGATGCATCTTGCCTAGTAGAGTTTCTGTTTTAAGTTTCATGATCTTTGGATGAGTTTTGAGTAGGATTTATGCATGATTAATCGCAGATTATCCGGTTTTCTGCTGTTCATGAAGAACAACCGGCTTGCGGCAAGATTTCCGGCTTGTACGAGCATGATCTTGGGTTTTGTTGAATACAAGAGTTGTAGACATATGAGTTAGCTCTCCATTCCATCTTATTTCACATTTTTTCGATTTTCCTATGAATTGTTATGAATTGATTGCTGGAGGGCTGCGTTGTAGTAATTAATTGGTAAGTTAGTTTAATTAGTGGTTTTGATTAGCGTTTTCCAGTTAATCTAACCGTTGGATGAATCTGGATTTTGGATATGTTGATCCATGCATATAGATCTACTGGAGGCTCGCTTGGATCCCAAATCCGACGTCGGTTGGACGTCGGATCGACGGATCAAACAGCTGCCATGTAGAGAATATTTGATGTTTGGAATATAATATTATATGCCGGAATATTATATTATATTTCTGTACTGTTCATTAGCGGTTTTTGGGGAATGTTTAGTATAAATGGGCCGAAGGTGTGCCCTGGTTGTTGCCTGTTTATATTGATAATTATCTGTGTTGGGATCGATCGGACTGCTTAGTGGGATAGATCCATGGGTATGTTGGATCAATCCAGGTCGTTGCACTAAGATGGTCTGTTCAGTGAGGGCTGTCGGATCGATCCATAGGTACATTTGGATCGATCCAGGGTTTCCCAGGAACAGTATCTGAGGGCAACAAGGAATGGCATGTTAGTCATGATATTACGATAACTGATGTTTGTTTATATTGTTATATTATTTGCTTGCTTATGCTGTCTTGTTTGTTGCATGCTTTATTGTTTTACTTATCTGCTTTACTGCTTTATTATCTGTCTGTCTATATTGTTAATTATCTGCCTGTTTATTCTATTGTTTTATTTTGTCTTGCTTTCCTGTGCATTAGAGGCATGTTAGGCTAAGGCGTGGGTTTGAGGTTGTCCCTGGTACCCAAGTATCAATAGCTAAGTGTTGGTTGTCGTTACCCCGATATGGGTGTCCTACTGGTATTGTCATTGTCCACCCTGTATCTGGGATTATCGGAGAAAGCCCAACCCCTGAATAGTGGCCATCGGAAGGACATACTATGGACAGGAACCCTGAGGGTATCGAAGGGATTTATGATTTGGAGTTTAGGGGCCGTCGGAGTAAGCCCAGCCCAGGGGCCGTCGGAGTAAGTCCAGCCCAGGCAGTGTCTGTTCCTGCCCGCGGTGGCGACCAGTGTGGGCCCAGTTCGTTTGGGTGACTACAGATGGAACCCTAGGGGTCCTTGGCAAGCCTTAGCACTTGGCACAGAGTTAGTACGGTTGGAGTCGCCCTTCCTTGTGTGTGTCTTAGAGTAGAACCCTACTGAGCTTTTTGCTCATTCCTACCTGGACCGTGGTGTTTGTAGGTACATGTACCAGTGCACCTCCTGTGGGCCCCCGGTGTTCGTCCTGCGGCAGCGCGTCGCCAGCTGACCATGTTTGAGGGCCAGGACGGCTTTGTCTGTGCTTTTGCGGAAACCTCAGATGATGTAATTTTTGCATAACCCTGTTATATGTAAATATTGTTGTAAATACAGTTTTGGTTCAGTACGTAATGGTTAGATTATTGTTGTCCTTTGTTTGTTCTTGTATCTGTTTCCGTCGGTTGATTGTAGTAGATGTAGGTTCCCCCCTCGTGTCCCAGTCCGGGTGGGTTTCCTGGGCCGGGGCGCGACATGTTAACTCTGAAAATAGGTCACCGTTGATGTCGTTCATCTTCTTGGTCTTCAAAGTTTGGTTAATTGCATCCATTTTTGGGCACATTTTATCAAATTGCGCCTCCATGTCCAACCCTCTTTTACCACACTTGCTTTTCCCCTTCGTAGTGCTAGGGGCTGTTGAGGGAGCTTGAATACAAGGTGGCCTTGTGTACCTTCGCTCTCGGAATCATTGACATTATAAGAAGGCCAAGAGGTAGCACTCAAAGGTTGTGAAATCGAGGGGTTGCGGCACATATCCATGCACACGGCATTGCTATTACTCACTCCCTTCTTGTAATGCCCCCAAAGGATCCGCAAAGCTCTTAGGGGGCGTTTTGTTGCTTGCATCAGTTGATGCAGTGCATCAGTTGATGCAGTGCATCAGTTGATGCTGTATTAGCATCACCTGTTTGTTTGGTTGCTTGTATCAACTAATGCAGTATTAGCTCATTTTCTGTTTGGTTGGTATGTATTGCATCAGTTGATACAGCTGTTTCATATCATTTTTTTCTTTAGCTGTTTTTTATTTAGCTATATTTTTTCTTTGACTATATTTATTAAATTATTGAGCTCGTGCTAACTTAATAATTTCTTCATTATTAAAGTAAAAAAGATCAAACCGGTGTGAGTATTAACCTAAAATCGTCTTAGCAAACTCTTAACTACAAAGTATCAATCAAATCTTGAACAATAGTGTCCAATTCTTTACTTATCTTCCGGACTTAATTCGTTTATGATAATTTTTTTAATAAAAATCAACAAAAATACAAGCAAAAATAATATATTCATGTAAAGTTTTTTTTCCACGAATTTTTGGATTTTCTGGTTGGGTTTTCAGATTTTTCAGAATTCATATATTGATTTTTCGGATTTATTCAAGGTTTTATTAATACCGAAAATAATATATTAATGTAAAGTTTTTTTTCCACGAATTTTCGGATTTTTTGGTTTGGTTTTCAGATTTTTCGGAATTCATATATTGATTTTTTGGATTTATTCAAGGTTTTATTAATTCCGAAAATAATATATTCATGTAAAGTTTTTTTCCCACGAATTTTCGGATTTTCTGGTTGGGTTTTCAGATTTTTCGGAATTCATATATTGATTTTTCAGATTTATTCAAGGTTTTATTAATTCCGAAAATAATATTTTAATTTATATAGTGATGCATCAGCTGATGCTGCATCAGCAAAAACAGCCATTTTGGCTGCATCAGCTGATGCAGCATCTGAGCCTCTTTTTTGCATCAGTTGATACATGCATCAGCTAATGCATTTGACCAACTAAACACTGATTTGTATCAAAAGACTGCATCAACTGATGCATGTATCAGCTGATACATGTAACTAAACAACCCTTGTGTCTGTCTGCCACCGCATATGATTTCCATTTCATTATATCCTCGAATAAGCTTGTTAATGTAAGGGGCATCTTTGGGATTAGCCATTGGAAGGAGTCTAAGATCTTTTTTCGAGTAACGGGCCCCGGCTCCATACATATATAATGAGAAGATAAAACAAGATCTAGAACATATATATACCATTGAAAAGCTAAAGCAAACAATACAAGTTGAAAAGATATTAAGAAAGATGAATCAAGCAATACACGATGAAAATATAGTAAGAAAGATAAAGAAAAACAATAAGAACATAAAGTTAACAAGCACAAATGTTCGATAATCAAGAATGCAACTAAAATAAATTTGTGCAACACAACATACAACAATACATGATGAGTAATGGCATACAAATATCAAAGCAAGTTATCCCTATTTTGCCACATTTGTTGGGCCATTGCATCTCTCTTTACCAACCACTCCGCCGTCTCTGCTCTCACATCTCTTGTTGTCCTTGCAGAAGGACGAATCATAGGTAACCACTGAGCCTCCGTCGGTATCACTTTATCTTCTCCAGAGTCTATTATATAATTGTGAAGAATGCAACATGCCAACACAATATTTGAAAGGGATAAAAAGGTCTTGACATAAGAATCTTAAACCAATTCTTTGAGCTTCAAATGCTCGGTCAATGATGTACGGGCTGAAGAATGCAAAAAAATTGAAGAGTTATTGTGCATTTGAAGGTCGCTGATCTCTCAAGTTTTGCAAATGATATTGGCATCCGCAATATGGAGCAATAAAACCATGTCTTGTTGAATAGCTCGCGTTACAGAAATAAAATTTTCCTAATAATATTAATGTATTAAACATAAACGGTAAATTTCATTGAAACGACGATTTAATCTAGTTACGCAATTCACCTTTTGGGATAGTAAATTTATAGGACTGCTCTGGGGCATCATGTAGTACTAGGGCATCATGCGCAGACCCTTAGTCCCAAACCAGCAAGATTGTAAGTGAGTTTCATATCGAAATCCACCGCTATTAGGACATTCTTGGTTGGATAACGTTTTCTCTCAAAGAAAGCATTTGCAATATTTTGAGGCACATAAGTATGTACGTGTGTGCCATCTTTGCTCCAACGCAATCTTGAAGTGCAAAAGCAATTACTATGACTCGTGATGGATTGAGAGCCATTGAGACTAAATAAGATTAATTAGAGATGTCTTCAAATGCATACCTTGAAGCAGACATAATTTGGCGAATGTTCTATTTTCTTAATTTTATTATTTATTTAAATTTTGGTTTTCAAAACCACGTGGTTTAATGGTTTTGGGTTTAATCTTATATAACCACGTCTTCAAGTTTACGGTTAAAAACTTACCCGAGTGGTGTCTAGTCCAAGTCATATAAATACAGCTATATATATTTGCCTTCATTCAAACTCTGTAGAACTTAATTATCGATACTTTCGATCAATTTTTTCGGTTTTTCAGATAGCTTGAGAAGAGCAATAAGTCTAGCTAGTCTTTCTTATGAATGAATTATGAAGATCTCTGAGAAACTGAAGAGTGATTATTATATCAGACAAATAATTGTGCTTCAACTACTTCCTCCAACCATACTTTTTAATCAAAAGATCTGTGCATGTTCAAGGTTGTATATTATGATGTTATCATCCCATGTTGTCTCTGACCAATGCATATATAATTAGTGTATATATATTGGTCATTACCTTTGCACTACTGTCTTAGTAAATTTAATTCCTATAAGAAACTGATATCTAAGTAGACTTTCCTTTAAAAACATCTTGAAAAGAGTCGCAAGAATGCATGCTTTCGATCACTTAGTTATGTGATTGAGGCAAATTTATTAGAAGAAAATATAGCCGATGGTTCTAAAACAATCTATCAACTCCAACTAGCTTGCTGCAGCTAATTTGTCGACACTTTTGACTTGATATAGAGATTTTTTTTAAAAAAACAATAGTTAAGCACGTACGTAGGCTAGTAGACTTGATATAGAGTTATATATAACTCTTGCGTTAAGATGCATACATGAATCATATTATAAGTTCAAGATAAAATAGAAGGTCATGTGCTCCATGCATGAAAGTCAGACGTTCTTGGTTGGATGGATCATGGATGGATAACTAGAACAGATGGATGTTGACAAGAGTAACCATCCAACATAGGCACCGACAACAACTCCATAAACAAACAAAGCATAATTGAAGCATCTAAACCTTTGCTTGCATGAATTGCCAACCTTACTTTTGCCTATAAAAGGCACCATTTAGAGTTTCTTCTAGGCAGGCAATTAAACCTAAACTCTTAGAAGTTTCATTGTTCATCATCGACGATGAAGTCCGGCATTTTTTCTCTCTTGTTGGCCTTCGCCTTGATGGTGGCCGTCGGAGGTGCTGTAAAGGGCCCTGCCGGTGACCTAACGCTAAATTTCTACAAGAAAACATGCCCGGCCGCCGAGCAGATTATCAGGAAAGTCGTCTGGAATCATGTCGCCAATGACACAGTAGGGCCATTATTGCCGGCGAGAATCTTAAGATTGTCCTTCCATGATTGCTTCGTCAGGGTAATTAATCAAAGTAGTTATTTGCAATACGAATCATTCATGCCATTAATTGCTAGCTTCTTGATGAGCCTACTCTTTTAGTTATTATTATCTCATGATCATGTCTTTTTAATCTGTGCATGTATATATATATATATATAGGGCTGTGATGGGTCTGTGTTGATAAACTCCACGGCGAGTTTCACTGCAGAGAAGGACGCTGATATAAACGCGAATTTGGCTGGATACGATGTCATCGAAGATGCGAAGACAGCAGTGGAGAAGATCTGCCCAGGGATCGTCTCCTGTGCTGACATCGTTCAATTGGCCGCAAGAGATGCCGTCTCCTTCGAAGTAACCAATCAATTAATTATTAGCTAGAATGATATACGTACCTATGTGTTTTTTGGTCATCATGAGTCGTGATGGATCGATGAAGATATGTCGACGTTCTTTTTGGCAGTTCAAAAGGTTGCTTTGGGAAGTTCAGACCGGCCGGCGAGACGGCACCGTATCTCTGGCATCGGAAGTCCCCCTCAACATCCCGTTGCCAACCCTCGGCTTCTCCGGTCTTCGAGCAAACTTTGCAAAAAAGGGTCTCAACCGCGAAGATCTTGTCACTCTATCAGGTTAATTAAATCTAGTGAACTACGTATTGCTAATTACGAGCAACTCCTCCACTTAATTTGTTTCGATCGATCGTCGATCTGCATGCATGCAGGTGCGCACACCATTGGCGCCGGACATTGTAATAAATTCGGCTCGAGAGTCTTCAACTTCTCCGGCAAAGGCGACTCCGATCCGTCTTTGAACGCGACCCTCGTATCGGTCTTGAAGGCAACATGCACCGGCCCCAACGACACCGTCGACTTTGCGCCGATGGATATTACGACCCCTCTGAATTTTGACAGTGACTACTACGTCAACCTGCTTAAGAAGAACGGGCTCTTCACCTCCGACGCCGCGCTCCTCAACGACCACACGTCTCTCAAGCTCGTGAAGAAGTTCGTCGACTTCAATGCCTTCCTGGGCAAGTTCAAGCATTCCATCAGGAGGATGGCAGCCGTCGGAGTTCGCACCGGTCACCATGGAGTCATCAGGAAAAAGTGCGGTGCCTCCAGATAAAGGGGCATATTTATGTGTGCTACGTACGCCTACGTTGATGTTTTGTTGCATGATTTTTCTTTCTCGTATTCCTATCCGTCTAAATTGGTGCGTTTTAATTCATGGCTTTGTCTACTGTAATAATAAAAAAGATTCATGCACATGGCTTTTCAATCATGTACACTGCACATGGTTTACGTGATTATGTATTATTAGCTTACGTGATGGGAACCAGCAAATGTGAGTGGATCTAGAGCATTGAAAATGATCATGTACGATTGCACATGGCATGTACCCCAATCACTTCTTCTATAATAACTAGCTACTGTATATGTAAGCATGATGGATTTGTGTGTATTTTATTAATGAAATCTTTCGTGTATTTAATTAATGGATTTTTTCTAACTTGGTGCTTTGTACTCTCTAAATTAAATGGGACACCTCATCTTTATATTGGTCATCCAAATATACCTTCTACAATTTGCCATTTGTGTGCTAATACTGGACATTCTTTTTATTTTCGGAAAGATTAGGAATTTGGAGGTTTGCCAGCTGACATTCCTATTTTCTTCCTTAAAACCCTTAGAAAAATAGCGCAATATTTATTAGTAAATATGGACTTTGTTAGCATAATTGTACTAGTATATAATTACAACCGTCTGAATAGCTTAATAAATAGCAGTTGCATCTTCATGGACAAGCCCACATGGAGAAGCCCATTTGGAGAAGCCCGCAAGATTTGTAGAAGAATAGACGCCACTCTTGAAGCAAAGTGGTACGTGATATTTTGGGGAACGATCTTGTGTTTTTGATTCGGAAGTGCTGGCCGGATGGTCTCCCCATTGAATTTTTCCTGAAGTGCTGGGATATTTTGGGGAACGATCTTGTGTTTTTGATTCGGAAGTTCTTTGTCACAGCCCAACTCCCCCCGGGCTGGAACAAGACGTTCGTCTCACTGATTCCGAAGATCCCTAACCCTCGCAGGATTAAAGATTATCGTCCGATCAGCCTGTGTAACGTCTGTTACAAGATCATTGCCACCATTCTTGCTACCAGACTGGAACGAGCTATCAGGGGGATGATAAGTCCTGAGCAGTCCGCTTTCTTGTCAGATCGAAGCATTTTCGATAATATCTCTGCTGCCCAAGAGTTGCTGCATTCCTTGCATAGGGCGCCGAGGACTAGGGCACTCATGGCTGTCAAGGTGGACATCAAATCCGCCTATGACAGTGTCCGATGGAGCTTCCTAAAGAAGGTGATGGAGGCCATGCACTTCCCAGCGCGGTGGATTTCTTGGATCATGGGTTGTGTCTCCTCCCCGATTTTTACTATCATCGTCAACGGTCGTCTATCTGGTTTTTTCTCCGCCAGCAAGGGCCTCCGTCAAGGAGACCCTCTTTCTCCTTATCTCTTTCTTTTGGTGCAGGAGGTATTGTCGCGACTGATCAAGAGTAGGCGAGGGCTGCGGGGAATCAAATACCATCGAGACCCGGAGCACTACGCCCACTTACTTTACGCCGACGATTGTTTGTTGGTGACGAAGGCGACCATAGCGGAGGTAGAGCGTATGATGGAGATCCTCGACGGCTTCCGGGAGATGTCCGGCCTTGAAATAAACCCGCTCAAGTCTACTGTCCGAATCTCTCCAATTGTTGATGACGTGCTCCGCCGGAACATCTGCGGTTTGCTGAAAATAACTGAAGCTCAAGGACCTTTCAGATACCTTGGGGTACCCATTGACAGCAAGAGACTCAAGCCATCAGATTTTAATGATCTGGTCCAGTCCTTCCAGGAAAAGCTCAACGGGTGGAACTCACTGAAATTGGCGGGTGCAGGCCGCGTGACCCTCATCAAGTCGGTGCTGCATGCGCTACCGACACACTCTTTCATGGCCACCCACGTTCCATCGTCTGTGCTTGAAAGCCTGGAACTCATAGCCAGAAATTCCTTGTGGAATGGGAAGAGGACAGCGGCGGCAAGGGTGTCATGGGAGCGAGTCTGTTCACCAAAGGAGCAAGGGGGGTTGGGTCTGCGAAGGTTTCACGTGTGGCAGAAGGCACTGAGGCTTCGTCGTGTCGCTGAGCTTATGTATCGGCCCTCTTCTATGTGGTCGAGGCTTACAAAATCCAAGTATAAGTGGTCTGGTGTGCTTCCCCTCGGTTCCATGCCAGCGAGAGCCTCGTGTCACTGGCAGAGAGTTTGCACAGCAGCAGGGGAGCTTCGTAGGGGGTTGAGATGGCATCCTGCACCTCAGAGCTCCGTGAGTATACTAGAAGATCGTTGGGTTCTGGACTCCCCACTTCAGCTTACTCCCTCTATTTTTCACTGCGACCTGTCGGAAAGGAATCCTACAGTGGGTGAGCTCATGACCCCCGAGGGTGGTTGGGACGCAGCCAAGATATGCCACTTTTTCCATCCTGACTTGAAAAACTGATCCTCCAAATCAAGGTAGAAGGGGAGGCGAGGAGCGACCGGGCGTCGTGGATTTTCCACTCTTCGGGTCAGATCACTGCTTCCTCTGTTTTCCATACTCTATCTTCTCAGCTTGTGGGTTCCTGGGTTGGGGAAGAAGAAAGTGCGGGGTGGATTAATTTCTGGAAGGCTCCGGTGGGTCCAAGAATCCTCTTTTTTCTCTGGCGCCTCTTCCATGGGAGAATTCCGACGGCTTCGTCCCTGTGGCAGTATAGCTCTGTTCCGACTCCTTCATGCCCGAGGTGTGGTCTGGCCGTTGAGACCCCAGATCACCTCTTCTTTTTTTGTGGTTTTGCTCTAGAAGTCTGGGCGAAGGTTGATGGTGGAAGGGAGTTGTCGCCAAGTGTGGTCTGGCCGTTGAGACCGTCTTGTTCGCTGTTTCTCCAAGGGCGGGCCTAGATGAATGGAAGTGTGTGGTCGGATACACTTTGTGGTGGTTGTGGAAAGAAAGGAATAATATTGTTTTTGGTGAACCTCGCAGTACTCCGACCCAACTGTCGAAACTCATTGGCCGCCAGGTCAAGGAATTTCGCATAACTAATCGTCGGCCAAGGAATTGTCGCTCGCCGGTAGCGATTGTACATCCTCGCCCTCCTTCTCCACTTATTCAAACAGATGCGGCCTTTAGCAATGGGGTGGCGGGGCTAGGCGTTGTCTGTTTCGATGCATCAGGGGATCCACCAGTTTGGAGTTGGCAGGGACATATACAAGCAAACTCGGTTGTGGAGGGCGAGTTGAAGGCAATTCACGGGGGGCTCCAGGAGGCAAGAAGGCGTGGAATGCCGTCGGTCATTGTTGAATCAGACTCTCTTCTCGGCATTGGTTATATAAATGGTAGACTTGAGTGGCCACGTGAATTGGCGGAGGTTTTGAAACCTATCTGGTGGCTGTCCTCCCAATTTATCTCTTCTTGCTTTGTACATGTTCCCAGGGAGCAGAACTTAGCCGCTCATAGAGCGGCGGCGGAGGCTCGGTGGGCCGTTGTGGACACATGATTGTCTACTTTTGTAATCCCAGCCTTTGGGCTTATCTAATCAAAAAGAAAAAGAAAAAGTGGTACGTCGATTCCCCACCGTCGGATGGAATGAGTTTTCCCGAGGTTTGGATAGTCGTGCTCGGGGAGCTCGAGAACGTTCGATTCCTCGGATTCTGGCCCATATTCTACATGTTTTCTCCGAAATGCCACTGGCCTGGCCCGGCCCACTTTCTCATTGAATCTCCTCCTTATTTTCCCAAGTTGCCCTTCAAATCAAGTAGATATAATACTCAAACTGCCACTCATTTTCCAAAGAAAATTGATGCTTATTTGACCCAAAAACGAAAAAAAAAAACAAACAAACAAACAACAGCGGTTTTTACTTCTAACAAACACCTTTCTATTAAGAATGTAACAATTTATGAAAAATGGCAAAATATATACGCTTTTATTACATATTTATCCTTGAAGAATTTTCAATTTACATAAATATCCTTCAAAATTCTCAATATATATAAATAGTTTTAAATCAAATCATCCTTATATAGGAGCATGGTTATAAATTAACATTTTGTTGTCCTACTGACATCCTATGTGACATGGTTCTATCCTATGTGACTGCTAATGTGTAGGGGTAATAGTGAGAGAGGGGGTTAGTAAGGAGTTATGAGGGAGGTGAGGGGAGATGGTGGTTACCATGTCATGTGGCAGAGGATAAGACTAGTTAGGTTATATTAGAGAACATGAGTTGACATAAGGATATTTATGTATAAGATAAATATATAATTTGTAAGTTTTTTTTAAGGAATAAATATGTATAGAAGGCCCAAAATTATATGCTTCTAGAAATTAATCCATTTGACTAAGCCATTCAGCCAGAACAACATCAATTTATTAAATCTTAGATAAACTTTTAAATTGCTAAGATTATTATTTCTCTAATGAAGAAGGACATTTTGGTAATTTCAACAAAATCCAGCAGGGGGCCGTTGTGATACCAGTGATATAATAATAAAAGTAGGCGTTAGGAATTTGAATCTCTTGCCCGTTTGAACTCCGTACTTTAACCCCACTTCAAAATAACTCCCGTTGGGCTTTCTTAAAGGCAGCACCTTCTTCTCTCTTCTCCTTAGATCTCTCCGGTCTCCACAAAGATAGAGGTTTTAGATTTAGAGAGAGATAAATTCTAGAGAGAGAGAGGGGAGATGGCTGGGGTGGTGCTGGTCTCCAATGGCTGTAGAGGAGAAGGTGGTGGGAAGAGAGCTAAAAGAGTAGTGGAAGAGGAGGAGGAGGAGGAGGAGAGGCGAGGCCAGCTGTCTATGCTGGCATTGCTCATTGCCGCCATCCGGAGGTCGGTGGTGTCGTCGTGCCGCATGGAGCGGGGCGGCGGGGAGGAGGTGGCGCCGGCGCTGCGTCATATGGACATCGGCTGGCCGACGGATGTTCGCCATGTTGCCCATGTGACCTTTGATCGCTTCCATGGCTTTCTTGGCCTCCCGGTCGAGTTCGAGCAAGAGATTCCCGGCCGAGTACCCAGCGCCAGGTCTAAATCCCGCTTCAATGTTTGATTTGCTATTTTAGATCGTGATAAAGTTGAAATTTTTATCTTGGGTTGGGTTCAAATCTCAAATCTCTGTTCTTAGATGCACCTCTTTAGTTTCTAAATTTGATCTAGATTCCACTTCACATCTCGTAAAAATTGGCGCTTTAGAATGGTTGATGACAAAATTTTAGATGGATTTTAGAAACCATTCTTGTGGAATTTAACTTTAGGAAATTTATTGATTATTTTGAAGATTATACCTGCTTCTTTAAAAGCCTGTTAAAGAAAATGCAAGTTTTGAAGTTGTCTTGCAGATTAGAAAGTTTTGAGGGGAAATCTGGAGAGATCTTGTGATGAATTTAATGATTAAACTTCATGTTTCTTTTGTTAGTTGTACTTTGCACTGACTCTTGTCATGCTTATACTGAATGGTCCCTTAAATGGTTCACATTAATTGCAAACTTTTGAGGTAAAAAGTTGAAATTGTGAAAATAAAGGCAAGTAGTTGCAGCATTTTTAGCTCCCATTCATACTATACTTTCTCTCTTTCTTAGAATGGAATTTGTGGACAATACTTTTGCAACTATATTTGGAGAACAGATTGAACAAGTTGGTCTGGGACATGCTTTCATTGTGCTGGAATGGTTATAATCCATTTGAATATTAGCTATAATTATGTTGGGTGATGCATTAGTTTGGTCCATTTTTTAACCATTTGTCAAATATTTCTTGTTGCTACATTAGAAATTCCTATATCGAACAAATAGTGTTGCTAGCAACAAATATTCGCCAACAAAGAGATTGAATATTAGCTATGATTATGTTGGGTGATGCATTGGTTTGAACCATTTTGTAACCATCCGTCAAATATTTCTTGTTGGTAAATTAGTAATTCCTTTGCTAGCAACAATACCTGCCAACTAGAGAGATTGAAGTTTTGTTTTGCCTTCTGCAGTGCTAGTGTGTTTGGTGTCTCGGCTGAATCGATGCAGTGTTCTTATGATTCCAAGGGTAACAGTGTGCCCACAATTCTCCTACTTATGCAGGAGAGGCTATATTTGCAAGGAGGCCTAAAGGTAGTGAGTAGTTTGATCTCTTGCTATTGGAAAATAGATGTCAAGGCTTATGTACCTTGAACTCAGAATTATGTGGCTCATGTATTGATAAATTTGATTATTGTGGCTGTGTGTATATAGGCAGAGGGAATATTTCGGATTAACCCTGAAAACGGTCAGGAGGAAAAAGTAAGAGACCAGCTGAACAAGGGACTTGTGCCAGATGACATTGATGTACATTGTTTAGCTGGCCTGATAAAGGTATGAGGACATTCTAGAATCTCTTTGAATTGGTTGTTGTATGACTGAGATCTCTTAGAATAGTTCATTTCTTTACTTAGAACTTCTGTCTGGAAAAACAAAAAATGAGGATAAACAAGCATAAAGTTGAAACTGAGCTTGATGGCTACAGCAATCGCATCATATTGTGTTATTAGTATGCCCTAATTGGTCAAATATATCTCCATAAACCACTACAAAGAAATTTCCACAGGACGCTTGTTCTGACATAGAGTCTTAGGAAAGCTGTAAAACGTAAATATCCTATTAGAATCAGTGCTCTTCATACCAAAATAAGATGATTGACTTCAGAGGTGGAGTTATTAAATTTTGTCTTCATATAAACTTTGTATACAATAAATTAATAAGGCGTCGCTTCATTACTAGAAAAGATTTTACTAGAAAAGAGAAACATAAATGTGTATTGTCCTTGGCAGGCATGGTTTAGAGAACTTCCAGAGGGAGTACTGGATGGCCTCTCCCCGGAACAAGTTCTTCAATGCAACACAGAGGACCAATGCGTGGAGCTCGTCAAGCTACTTCTTCCAACCCAGGCTGCACTGCTTAATTGGGCCATCGAACTCATGACCGATGTTGTTGAAGAAGAGGAGGTGAATAAGATGAATGCTAGAAACATAGCTATGGTCTTCGCACCAAACATGACTCAGGTACTTATTTAAAACCATCCTAGTGCATCACCATGTTTGCCAATTCTATGAGTATTTATTAAGACTAGTCTCTTTACTTTTCCTTGCAGATGTCAGATCCATTGACAGCATTGATGCATGCTGTTCAAGTGATGAACTTGCTGAAGACTTTGATCTTAAAGGCATTAAGGGAGCGTGAGGAGTTGGCCCCCGAAGGCTACGGCTCATCTTTCTCATCTTCTCCTACATCTGATCGCTATTGTTACGATGAATTTGATAGCCAGCTGGAGGGGAGCATGAGCCGAGAGCCAAGGGGAAGCATGTCTGATGATGAAAGAGGTACTTGTAGTAGTCAGCAAATAGATGTCAGTGATGAACCGAAGGATCATTTTCTCAATGATTTCGATGTGAAATACGACGTCGGTAGTGAAGATGAAGCTGATTCGGTGAGAGACATTGAAGAGTGCTTCCTGAAGCAATTGGAATGGAAGGTTGAGAGTGATAGAAATCTTGGAGGAGATTGCATTAGTCCATGCTTTCAAGAAACACAGTTGAGGAGCTGCTCTGACGTCAGTGCTGGATCTTGTTTCACGACATCCGAAAGCAAGTACGGGAGCTCAAGCACAAGTGATGATACAGAATCGGAAGCAAGTGTCAATAGATTTATGGCAGCAGTTGCAAAGCATCCGTTGAAGGAAATCAAAGAAGGCAATGAATTGCAGATTGTTCTTTTCCAGTGAAACCACAGTGTGTTTTTTGTTTAAAGCCTCCAGTTGGCTTCTCTACTTGTGTTGTGCTATTGTCAACATGGTGTTGAAGGTAGTCTGTTTGCTTTCAGGTTGTGTATTACCTATTGTTCAGCTTCAAGCTGAACTTGTATTTTTAGTACTTGTATGATGAACATGTTATGAAATCTCTGCAAAAGAGTTCTATCGTTTTTTAAACCAGTATCGAAAAATCTGACGACTAAAGTCATGAACAATGTATAATTTATCTACAGGCTTGTTTGACTAGATTTACGACAAGTTCGGAATTGCATCTTTAAATGGTGAAACTGATTGCTGTGCATGACAATTACCATCAGGTTATTGGACATTTTGAGCTAACCAGCAGAATTGTATCCTAAATTCTAGGCCCAAAGATCGGAAAAAAAAAGGTCAAATGAACTTGTCAAAGTTCTTCTTGATGGCGTACTAAACTCTTCCTATTTCTCTTATCCCTCAGATTATGTTTGACAATACCTACTGGCATACGTGGAATTCAATGATCAAGTCAATTATCTCATGACCTAAAAATGCGATGTTTGACCACATTATTTTCAAAACTAAAATCGAAATCTGCAGAAAAAATTCTCAAGGACTATAGATTATATTTGTCAATTAATTCTGCAAAATATTTGTCTCTGCTAAATAACTAATAATCCCGTAAAGTTAAGCTTATAGGAAAGACACGAACAATCTACATTAGGCCAAGATTGCCAAACTTATAGAATTTATGGCATGATTGTTGCCACTTGTGAAGATATATTCCAACAAACAAAGTATGAAATAGAACTCACGTGGGGCCTCAGCTTCTAAGAAAAAGAGTTGGCAGTCATAACTAATCTGAATAGCAAGTCCTTTCCATGGGTTAGAATAATAGCTAGTCATACTTTGAATGCCAATCACTCTGTTTCTCTTCTTTGAACAAAGAATCCATGAATCAAACTTTTTATAGAGGGATTATTTAAACATTTGTCTCTAGTTAAATAATATGTTGTTCTTGTTCCCTAATGGCTAAGTCAATCATGAAGGTAAGTAATTGCAATTATGTAAAGATTTCATGAGGAATTCCTGTCATATTATTGCATTTTAAAAAGGAGAAGCAATCTGAAAATTTTCCTTGTTCAAAGGAAATCTTGAAACCTCTCCAATCATATAATTATTTCTTATTAAACATAGATTTCTTTTACACGACTGCTTTTCTCATCTACTTAAGATGAACAAATAAAAGAAGATTCATATCCTCTTTTACAAAAGAAAACAAACTATATATGACAAACTTGCTTACCAGAAGATCAAAAGAACTCCACTATTTCAAGGATATAAAGAGTTCATATGGATTAAAAGGAAGTCATGGCCGGGCTTTGATCAGCAAAGCAAGCTTCCCAGAAGAGCCGATTGCTCTCCGAGTTTTCCGAGGGCACCTCCATCTCACCGACGGCGCACTCATCTTCTTTCTCGGCCACTTGAGTAGCCTTGCACCATGAAGCGCACTCTGATAACCATGCATGCCAGGTAATTCCCCTGTCAGCTTCTCTGTTGTCGTCGCCGGAGCCGCAGCAGGACTCTGCGTCGTCGACATCATCATCTTCGGCCTCTATGAAGACCGAGGGAGCGCCAGAGTCCACCTCCGAGTCGCCGGTGGCTTCGCAGGTGGCCGGAGAAGAACCACCTTCCAAGTAGCAACTCATCTCCTCCTCCCTGTAGTATCATGGCAACTCTATCATGACAGGTATATATATGTGCAAGTCCCTTTGCAATGTATCACGTGCCATGCACATGTGTTAATGGTTAGGTGTAGTATGTGAAAGGAGCTCTGATTCGTGTACATGGCCTAAACCATGTACATTACACACATGGTCCAATCGGTAGTCGATACCTATCAATTAATCTAGTCCATCGGTACCTCATTACTTATAAAATAGATCAATCAATCGATACCTCACCCCCGGTACCAATTGGTTGATGTAATTCATCAGTACCTCACTACCGATGAAATAGTTCAATCAATCGATACCTCACTACCGATTAGGTGACATGTGCATTAAACATATCAAGTGACCATATATATAAAACTTTATTCATATGAAACATATTTAGACAGACTAAAATCGATTTCGATAGAATGATTGGATCAGTATAGATATGTTGAAATATCACAAAGAAAAAACACATTACTATTCTCAAAGAAGTTACCAATTTCAAAGTGAGTCCTCATTTTTCCAATTGCAAGACTTTGAATTTTTAAAATCGTGCCAAATGTATGTTTGACAAAAATCCGCAATCATGTTTGACAAAATGTGGAGCAAGATCTAATTTTGGGCCAATGAGCTTACGAGAGGCACGCGGCGTCATCTCCATTAAGCCCGGAGTCAAGGATATGCCCTAAATTGACACAATTTAAAAAATGCAGGACCTAGCATTGCGATCAACAAATAAGAATCCAATTTCCCTGCTTTTCCAGGAAAAAAAAATTTGAAGGGCAATTGTATTTTGAAACTGATATGCAAAGTTGCTATTACCACGAGCTCATTCCAGTAAAAATTGCGTATCATGAGCTTGGATTGGAACAATCAAAGTGGCAGGCAGCCATATGCTTTTCTATTATAAAATCTCGACTGAAATGTAGACATTGTTTGGATCACAGTAAATTAGATTGGCAGATGTAGTTCTGCAAGGAACTTCTACATCTTTGTGCATTTCACGCAAATTCAGCACAAGCGGGGAGCTCAGATATGTACTCTGAAATTGCTCAATGGACTTATGTCACCGTCGACTGCGCGAGATATCGAAAAAATAAAGCTTCCAGGAAGAGGGGCATCCAAGTACTCAGCCACTCTAGTTGTTTCTCCTCCCTGCAAATCGAAGGCTTAGGTTATCATATGTTCGTCCAACCAGCACGAGTCGTGGGTCATCTGATGGTATCTCCCGTTGCTGAAAAATAGCAAAAAGGACATTGATACGTGTCAGTGACAGTATTGATTCCAGTAGTAATACAAGAGACGGTGAAGGAACAATAGAGAGGAGATAAAATTATTAAACTCAATATTACAATAAAGTTTGGTATTCGAGCTGCAAAACACTGACACCCATGAACATTGTTTAGATGAAGCTGAACAAGAGCTAGCTAGAATCATAGAGATACTTCTTCGGATAATATGACTAAAATAATGAGAGTAGTTTGTTAACCCCACTGAAGAACATTACATGGAAGTATGGTTAGCAACAAGCCATCTGAATTCAACATGGAAGGGTCTGATATCTAGTGTGTGCCCATCAGAAACCATGTCTAGCAAGTGAATTCCTTGCTACTTTAGGTGTGTCAAGACATAGAACTGTCCGAATTCAAGTTCCTATCAATGTAAAAAAGCCCAGACACCTGCATGGCATATGCCTGAATATTAAGTACCTTAAGACCTCTGTAGTAAGCCTCCACAGCAGCAAGAGAGGGGGTAATATTGCGGTTTTGTAGCATATCCCAAACATAATTAGCTGTAGTGTAGCCACCCGTCTGCAAAACCATCAAAGAAATGCAACATCTACGGTGATGAAATTACATATCCATAAAGAATGCTAATTTGTGTAGTAACAGACAATTCTTTTTGGGAACAAAATAAATCGATAAAAACTTGTCCAGACAACATTTCTTCCGCTGCAGGGACTAGAAACTTTTTCCACAGTCCAGGAAACATAATTGTTGCACTCATTTGATGCTAGATCACATAGAAAACACATTAAAGCTAAAAGCTGTACTCAAACTCCCAGAATAGTAGAATCACTGCCTTCCATAAAAGATCTACAAATCGAGTGGCTGAAATATAAATTTCCTAATAGCAACGAAAACTTATAATGGCTAGGAACTACCTTTTCTCCTGCAGCTGCAAGAAGGAGATCGCTTCCCATTCTCGCGTTTAAGAAGTATCCTCTTTCGTTCATTTTTTCCTGTGTAAAAGGTAATCAGTAATCATCTACATATCTAAAATTTAATCATAGGAGTAATTAGTTAGACACAAAAGTTTAAGAAAGTCAGCTACCAGGGCATCTTGAGCAATTTGCATGCCTTTAGGGGTATATCCAACCATTGCTCCCTCAACTAGAGTCTACACATCAAAGTTCAATGGATACGTAGGTTAACAACAAAGTAGTTCAAAGAAGAATAATGCAACCTAAGTAATTAGTACATACAGAACTGATACAAAAGGTAGGTAGCATTAGCAATCACATTAAGTCTCTAAAGAGGGAATTGATGGTTTGCTTCTCCAAGTGACTCTAGGAACAATGAATTGATCTTAATTACACTAATCAGGAGCAAATTCGAGAATGCCTGTTTAGGATGATATGCAATCTTTTGAAACCATAGTGGGAACGCCTCTTCTATTGGTTGAAATCATTCTACAACACTACATGGCAGATAATATTCTCGCTAAGAAAGGACAATATATATAGGAGTTGAACCACTGAAGTAACACGTTTAAGCAATGAAATTAATGGTACACAATCATAAGGTCTCCATTCCAACCAAGCAACGGAGCCTCACAATCACTAGCCAACACTGTCTTCTCTAATCTCTCATCATTACTTTGTTTATGGTACAATATTTTGGTGTCTTTTCTTTTTGTTTTTGTTATTGAGAAAAGAAAATAAGAAAAGTATCGTTCTATGTCTGATTACTATTTCTCCAATATAAATATAGAATACTTCTGGTGCATGACTTGTAGGCAGTAACGGACCAGAACAATTGACAAATTCATTTAATACTCACCACGCATAACTCGACTGTAGGCATTCTTGAGCTTGTGTATTCATCGAACATCTTGACGCCAGAATCAATATCCCCGCAATGAAAATAACATCTGCTTTGAGGGCAGTTCACATCGGGAGAGCATTAGTAATGATGAAGATTTAGATCAAGAGGCTAGAGACAAGATATATTCAGGAAGCAAAATGTTTAGCTTCAAATAAATCCCTTCACAAAGAGTCTGTCAAAGCAGACTAACATAATCATGCAGAAACACGTCATGGTCATAAACAACATGATCTGGACGTTTATCACAATGGATTGTAGATACTCTAACCAGCTAAGGTAGCTGGTCTTAAGCAAGAGCTGCAAGACAGGAAGTTGACACGAGAATAATGACTTTCGGTACATGGGGAGAAAATCTCACTCCTGATGCCTATGCTACTTAAACTCATACAAACTGGAAAAGCAACTAAAGTTACAATTGATTTGGACATACTCTAGATTAAAAAGATGATAAGGATTGCCATAGGGGCAGCCTACTTTCATGTAAAGAAAAGATTCTAAGTCAAAGTGAAAAACTCAAGCAGCAAGTAGGCCCAATTAAAGGTGCTTGCAGTGGTTCTTTCATAAATTGCATCATATATTGAAGACTCTAATGTCTCAAGGTTCTCAACAGATCAAATAAGCTAGATTCCTCAAGACAATCAATCGACAAACAAACAATCACTAAAATTACATCTGTGTGCAAACAATCAAGAATACAAGTGTTCAGAGATACCATCCCGTGTCAACTATTGGTAAAGGCATTTGTCGAGAATCTAACGATCAAAGCAATTGCTAACTGGAAAGCTGCTACCTCATTGCTTGCATCACGATGAAGGCATCGTAAGATTTTCCGTCACTTTTAAGCATATCAAGAACAACTTCCAGTGTCTGCAAATGGACGAGGAGCAAAACTTTGGTTCAGAATTACCAGAAAGAACCAAGTGTGGGAGCAATTAAAATATAGCTTCACAGGCTTTGAATTCATGCCCACAATCTTTTAAGCTACAAATAAAGGTACAAGTGTGCAACCACTATGAATTCATAGGCCAAGTATTCAAGAAGTAACACAGGATCCATGAATGGAGAATTCGAAAAAGCATTGGTCAGGTACAAGAAAGACCAGGAAAACATCCCAAGGGATCGGTCACTTACAAGCCCACTCATTCATAGACAAAGTTAAGACATGACCTATTAATTGACTGGCAGAAGTAATGACAATTATACCTCCTTACTCTTCAATTCTGCACAAGCATGTACAGCGACATGGTAAACTGTAAGCTCTCTATATAAGAACCCACGTCTGTGCACAAATTCTGCAGTTGGGATGTTGTAAAGCTCTTCCTCTGAAACATTCATCATCACATTCTCTCCACCATCGCTTGAAGCGTCAATAGAAGACCACCCTTTTGATTGCTTGACAAGCTCGATAATCTGTTTAATTAAGATAGAAAAAAGCACATTTAGAATGATGCACAACGCAAACCTAAATAAGGTAACCTCTAGAAAATAATAGTGCTCCATACTTTTGCCGTCGTCTCCTCAGTTATAGGTAACTTGTTTTTGAATGCCGTTATAAGTCCGGCATAGCAGAACTTATTTAAACCGAGACCAGCTGCAGTCATGTCACGAACAATTGCATATCTGTAGCATTCATATATGCATCTGCTTAGTGGTTAAAATTCCAGGATGTAGGAGACAAGCACATAAACCAGCTTTCAAAAATCATTTGTCTCAAAACAAAGAAAAACCAAGAAGAATAATGTTGTATGGGGCAGGCTAACATTCAACAAGCAAAGAACTGCTACATATTTCACATGCCCACTTTCACAGTTTTGCAGCTATAATACTAGTTGGACAAAAGTATTAGCAATGGACAACCCTGCAGCATATATAATGTCCCCCGCAAATAGGAGACCAGATCACACTAAACTAATATGGAGGAACTTTATACATCAGGATTGCGTGAAACATGCCCCATCTTAGTTCGTAAGGTCAAAACGTGCTGTGTACCTCAAGTTGCTTTCAGTTCTCTCGTAAAAGACAAGATTCGAAACAGTGATCAAGTTGTCCTTTTGTCATCATATTAGAATAGTCCACTGATTCAAATCCATTGAATGACATCTGATCTTGGCATACACCGGCGCTTCTTACCATGATAAAGATGAAACAGTGAAGTATAAACTGGTCGCCTCAAAGAGTTTACAGTTAGAAAATTGACACCTTCCAAATTTTACAATGACCGAGAATTCACATTTATTCAAAGAAAATAAACTGGAACGAGCAGGGTTGCAAGGACTTGTATTTATCATTACAATTTTGGCATTGTAGTTTTTTTAAGAGCATAAGAAGCTAAGACCTGTATAAGGCATGATCAATTGGGATACTGT
Source organism: Narthecium ossifragum (assembly GCA_963920575.1). Classification (NCBI taxonomy): domain Eukaryota; kingdom Viridiplantae; phylum Streptophyta; class Magnoliopsida; order Dioscoreales; family Nartheciaceae; genus Narthecium; species Narthecium ossifragum. The sequence goes on along the minus strand of OY986965.1, from coordinate 2,925,233 downwards.
TACAAAGCTTCTGGTGCAGGAAAACAGGAAGTAAGAGATCTTCTCAAATAGTTTGTTTCTATATTCTACAAGAAGCGGACAGTAGATTAGCTCTAAATCAAAATTGAAACTTAGGGACTCTGAGGAGATCCTATGTATTGAGAGGACACTTTTGGTGATTTTGTCATGCTAGAGCTCAGTTCCGTGCATAAAGCATAAAGAAGTATTACGACATACACTTGATCAGTCCGGCCCGTAGCAGCACATGCATTAAGAAGGCAAATGTAAGTCTCCCCTTTCAATTTGACCCCATGCCTCTTCATTTCTTCCAAAAGCTTTAAGCAAAAACAAACTATACTCAAGTCAGCCATCAGAGAACAACTTGAGGAAAATACATCCCCATATTTTCTGAAACCTAAAAAAGCATCCCAAAAAGAGCTAAACATTGCATAGAGATCAGAAGGAAGCCCACTTTGATAGCGGCATCAGAACACTTGCATTTCCCACAAGTCGAGATCAAGAAGTTGTACAAAGCAACCTGCATCCATCAGAACAAAAAAGAAAAGTCATACCATTCAAAAGTCTCGAACTTTAGCACAACAGCCAACCCAAAAAAAAAGAAAAAAGAAGAGGAAGGTGAAAGCATGTAAAGGTTCAGGTCCACTTGATCTAAATTCAAAGAGCTGTACTGCGTCAGCCAACAGAATCCTTAAAAATTGCCATTTACTGCTTTAAATTTCAGAAGATAACAAAACTGGGTTCAGCTCCATTGGATCTAGAACTCCAAAAAAGTGCAAACTTTGGAAACTTAGTCATCCAAATCCAGGCAAAGAAAACAACAAACGCGGGTTTCGTCTTCATTCAGTCTAAACCTCCAAAATGTGCAATTATAACAACCACCACACACAATTTCACAGCAAATATAGAAGCGGGAGAGGATTAGGAACAAACGTCTGGGGGCAATCCCGTCGCCTTCATCTCGTCGCGGAAGAAGAACGCATCCTGGAGGCGGCTCCCCTTCATGCATCCAACGATGAGAGAGTGGAACGTATCCCGCAATGGCTGGACCCCATCAAGCATCATATCATCGTACACGTCCCGCAGCAAGAACCCCCTAAAAGTTCACAAAAGGGAGAGAGACGAGAGAGTGGTTTAGAGAGAAAGAGAGATAGGAAAGGACATGTTCTTGAGAGAGAGAGAGAGAATAGGGGTTTGCCTGCGCTGAGCGATGAGAGATCCGATGACAGTGTTGTACTCCGAGACATTGTTGGCGTAGTTGCGCTTGGCATACTCCGCCGTCGCCACCGAGTAGCAGCGGAAAGCCGCCGGTAGGGGCTGCGTCCCGCGGCTGAGCGCGGCGGTGCGGGAGGAGAGAGAGAGGAGGAATCGAGGGGTCATGGCAGTGCGCTGTTTTAGAGAGAGAGAGAGACAAATCGAAGAGTTTTGAGTGAGAGAGGTGATGGCTGCTGCTATTCTGCGCGAGGGTCTCTCGAGGGTTTTGATTAATGGAAGCAATACTTCAAGTGGGTTGAGTCACATTGAGTCTTGTATTGCACTTGGATTAGTCTGATTTCTTGAAGGTTCAAGATCTTGATTTATGACATGTATATAACCCATTAACAATCTAGCAATCTACTATTAGTCATAAATTATACATCCTAAAATCTTAAATATTATTGATTTTTACAGGTAATAAAATCATTCTCTAGCAAAAGAAAATGAATCCGTGATAAGCCCATAGGTTAATATTGTTAGATAGAAATATAATATCTCTCGATCATATTTCTAGATAAAAATTTTAACTAGCAATCTCTTTTGATGCTCTGAGTCTAGCTACCCTACATTTTGAACATGATTGGTAGTTTGGTATTGCAATACAATGATCGATAGTATATTACCGAACATGTCAACATATTAGATCAGGTAGTTTACATTATTATGATTGTGGTGTATTAAGTAAAAAACATGATAGTGATAAAATTTTACATCTTTATCCTACTGTGTTTACAGAAAGTAAAAAAATCAAAAAAAAATATGAGTTTCCGAAATTTCACGGTATTCTTTTTTTTTTTGAAATAATGTTAGTAAAAAATATGATATATATATAAGTTTTGTGATATTTAATATATTTATAAGTTTTTTTTAAAATAATGTGAGTTTCCGAAATTTCACAAATTATAAGTTTTGTGATATTTAGTATGTTTTCCGAGGGGTTATATGATACTGAATACTGATCCTATTTATTTTATCCAGGTAAAAAGGCCCTTTGCCCATATGATATTTTCACCCCCATTTATCTCGAAGCCAAATCCGTTTGTCCCCAGCGACACACGACGGCGACGTCAACGCCATCCATTGCTGCTCGAGCTCGAGCTCGAGAGACCAGTGGTTTCCACTGCGCGCTGTTATAGTCTCGTCGGGGCCTTCCAAAGAAGCTATGCTTATCCACACGGGTCGCTCCTTTGCCCTTCTTGGGACGATGGCAGCCACGCCTCTCCCGCGCCCACACCTCTTCCGAACCCCCTCTCTTCTCCACCCCCACCAGCGCTTTGGGAACTTCTCTCGGTCGAGCTTCTTGTGCCCTTCTCCGTCGTCTCTGTCGTTCTTTTCTTCTTTGGCCTCGCCTAGCAAGCCGAACAAGAAATCCAGCCTGCCCGTCGCTGCTCTCCTCGAAATTGGTGGAGTTAAGATAGCCAAAGATGGTGAGTTGAGTTGTTATTGGGGGAAAAGATTGTCTTTTAGGGGCTCATTTGTCTTGTTTGGTTCAAAGATGGGTGTTCTAGGACAGGGTTTTGAATCTTTGGTCATTGCGTTAATCTCCTAGTATTTTGTGATAGTTTGTCATTGAAAAAATTAAATTGCTTTCGATGAATTTGCTGTTATGTCCGGGATATTGTGATGATATCTGTCTTCTTTTTGATCATTTCGTTCAAGAAATCTGATTTTTTTATTGTTTTTTGTGTCATCTAAAGATTATTTTGCTTTCTTGGTAGGAAGAGGTATTCTATTCACCCAAGATTCCAACCTTTTACTTTACCTTAAAAGAATTGAATTTACTGTTTTTTTTAAATTCTGGTCATCGAGTTGATACATGTGTGTCTCCGTTCTTATTTGGTTTTAATGCTATTTCTTGAAGGGTTTTCGTGATCTTTTAACTGATGTACCACGCTAGTGGAATTGGAGTGTTGAAAACGTGGAAATGGTAATCTTCATTGTTCTACTTTTAAATGTTTATGGGATTTACCATGTGTTTCAATCATGATGGGTCATCTTTTAGAAGGACCATGCATGTTTTAGTTTCTATGCTATTTGATTCTGGAATCTGAGGATGGAGTTCTTTCGTGCTGGACCATTATGCTGGTGGTTATAGATTTGTGACTCTTTTTGGTTGATGGCTTAGATGTGGTGAAGGAAACCGATCCCACAAACAATGTGCCTGACACCATTTTTTCGAAGCTGGGGATGCAGCTTCACCGGAGAAATGAGCACCCGATTGGGATTTTGAAGAACGCTATATATGATTACTTTGATTCAAATTTCTCGGCTAAGTTTGTGAAGTTTGATGATCTTTGCCCCATAGTTTCAGTCAAAGAGGTATTTCTTTGACCTTCCTCAGATGGTTTCTTTAGATTCTTTATTGGTTTTTTTGCTATTCTTGGACCCTTTATTTGATTGTGGAGTGTATTTACAACTACTTCGTAGCATTTTATTGAGAAACTTGCTACATATCTGTCAAGTGAATGAGAAAGATCTCTTTCACTGTTCATTATGATAATTTTACTGTTACTTCGTTTCCCAAAGAACAGATTAAGTCTTTGCTCAGGGTTCACTTGTTTCTACTTGATTAAGCCTGCTATCAGCTACTTAATAGTTTTGAATATGAGAATTGACATAGGTACCGAGAGCACATTAGGTTCACTTTGTTTGCCACCAATGCAGTCATATTCCTAGGCCAAAGAGGAGGATTTTAGTGATTTGAGAATTTACAATCAATTAATTGAAATTATAGCATCAACCGAAAAGCAGTAGTTAGGAATCCCCATTTCAGATGCTATATCCTTCGATTTAATTGAACAACAAACTGAAGGCAGTATCTTAGTACTCCCCCATTTCAGATGCTATATCCTTTGATAAAATGATTTAATTGGACAAATTGGATGGATGAGTTCCCAAATACATCTGCCAGAGAGCTAGTAGGGGATAAGCTATAAACATAACTGGGACTCAAGGCTTTGCTGGTTCATTGAGCAGAAGAAAGTCTCATATTGAAGCATACCCTTAATAGCTCAATTTCGGTATTAGTTTCAATGTAGTTGATATTCTATTGTCATATCCCTTTTGTATCCAAGTTTTAACCTTTTAAAATCTGCCTTATGTCTTGTTGTTTCATATTTGTGTCAATGCTTCTTAGCTTAGTAAGGCAAAACTCTGAATATGTTGCACAAAAGCCAAATACTTTTACTTGATATCCAATCTTTGGCTATATCTAGCACATTTTGTTCGACATAAATGATGTCAAACTTACTGAAATCTTTGGATCTTGGTAAGGTGGAAAAGTTCACAATTCTTAAATTCTGCTTTCTTCTTTCACTTTTGGAGCTTTCTGCTATAATGCTTTATCAAAGTCAAATAAAATTCACAAGGGAGAATTGATAATGACTTTCTTGTGACTCTAATGCAAGTCAGCTGTTGTACATATTTCTTCTTCCTTATAATGAGATTTTTTGTTGATAATGTGATCTGTGATTTCTAGGTCTCGCTCTTATTTCATAGCCATTGTATATCTCAGCATTTCCCGATGTTTGATCCTTCTGTGATGGTGACTCAGAAATGTTGCGGTCTTGCAGAATTTTGATGATGTATTGGTTCCTGCCGATCATGTAAGCAGGAGTTACAATGACACATATTATGTTGATGCTGGCACTGTCTTGAGGTGCCACACAAGTGCTCATCAGGCAGACATTTTGAGGAAAGGGTACACTCATTTTCTTGTAACTGGTGATGTCTACCGTAGGGACTCCATTGATTCGACTCATTACCCTGTATTTCATCAGGTCTTCTTACAATGTACTCTAGAAATAACTTTGTGTTGCAGATAGCTCCATTTGTTGTTTTGCTATGTGATGAACGGTTACTTACAGATGGAAGGAGTTCGTGTGTTTACTCCGGATGAATGGTCGAGTTCTGGCATGGATGCAACATCCTATGCTGCTGCGGATCTAAAGAAGTCTCTTGAGGGTCTTGCGCAGCACCTTTTTGGTACTTTTAAAACTCTATTCTTTCATTTCTTGCCATTTATGAGTCGGTGATGATTTTTTTACTTGAACAAGTAATTGTACCTTAAGATCCTAGACAGTCGTCATGCCAGACTTCATGAATGTACAGGTGCTGTGGAAATGCGCTGGGTTGATACTTATTTTCCATTCACTGACCCATCCTTTGAATTGGAGATATTTTTTCAGGTGTGTTTACTTCTGTGAAACCTCTTGGCTTGATATTATTCTTTCGGTAATAAGGATGTGTTTCAAATGTGTATGCATGAACTCGTTTCATATTGCAGATTGGACTTGTGATACTATGTCGGAAAATGAATTTAGTTGTAGCCAGTTTCTTTCTAGTAGCTTAACCCTTAGATCATCATCTTATGTCCTACAAATTCTTGGGGTTAAATTCAATGATTTCAAAACCTGTTTTCCTCTTGCTTTATATGCTCATAAACCTTTGCTGATCTGCTCTGTTTTTATATGAATCAGACTCATGAACTCTATAGTAGCATCAACATGAACATTGCAAATGGAGGAGTATGAAATTGTTAACTGGGTGATAAAATATGGAACTGATTCCTAGAATACTTGCACCATTTTTTTTTGTCGGTCTAGAAGTGGAGATGCCTTCATATTAGTGCCTGGGTGGAGGAGTTACTCTCCTAAAAGGATATAGTGTGTTTCGGACTAAAGTGTATGGATGGAATGTTAAGTGTATCTATACTGTTTATCACATCTTCTCAAATGTCTATATTGATTCATGGATTGCTGCAGCACAGTGAACTACTTTTTGGCTCACTTGCTTTGTGAATAAGCTATGTAGACCGCGTGCCTAGGGGCACAAGTTAATGGTGAAGACTTGTGACCTCAGTGTCGAGGTTGCAAGTTCAAGCCCCAACTGCGGCAGTTTATGAATGAAATCTATTTTGGCGATCTATAGCACGCTTTATGACATGGAAACGAGTGAAGGTGGACCCCTAGGTTTGTTGTTCATTTGGATCCCTAAGCCTGGGTCATAGGATTAACTATTCAACGAAAGAAATGTTAACGGTAAGCATGTTGGTCAATGATGAAATGATGCTGTTAAGTGAACGTGTTGTGACTGACTGCTAATACATGTGTAGAACATTCTGATCTGAAGATGAATTTACCATCAAGATATGTGCAGTCATCAAGAAATCTAGTTTAAGAGGCTGAAAATGGCTTGATTTGCCAGAATAGAATTTTGAAGAGGACTGGTTTGTTATTGTGGTGCCCTGGAATGGTCTGGTTGGGTGTCGCTGAATAGGTCGGCAAGTCCTATCTTATTTGTTTGGTAAGCTCAGTTCTCCATATTTTGCAGTAGCATTCACCCCACCCCTTTGGTTTCCTAGGATTATGATTTATAAAAACTGTAGACTTGGAGTGGAGACGATTTTTTATGTTTTTTTTTCAGTTTTCTCCTATATTCTCTTGGATCGGTTTATGCAACTGCTGTGACATCTATTTTAGTTATCTACACGTTCTAGATGGCCTTTCTCTTAGCATCTCCTGAGGATTATTGCTTTATTGCAGGAGAAGTGGATGGAGGTATTGGGATGTGGTGTGACTGAACAGGAGATATTAAAGAGTAATGGTAGATCAGACTCTGTTGCATGGGCCTTTGGTCTTGGATTGGAGCGGCTTGCAATGGTCTTATTTGATATCCCTGATATCCGGCTTTTCTGGTCAAACGATAAGCGATTTACCTCACAAGTATGTGTGATGTCTTTCATCTATTTTAGAATCTTTTTACTTCTTAAGATGCTTGCGGCCCCAGTTTCTGGAAAATTTAAAGAGCAAATAAATGGCACTGTGTTGGAATGGAAGTCCCAGATCATGAGCCATTGGGTAGGGTTTGCAAATCACTCCACTGCTGAAAAATTCATCTTCGGCTTATATGATTGCCATAAAAAAGCATTTTCACATAATGTGTTCTAGTGCTTTCAGTACTAATCTGCTGATGTACCAAAGCTTCTAGCTCGTGAAGATATCCCTGTGTAGGATGCTTGCTAATTGTAAAGTAAAAATTGAAGACTAAATAGTATATCTACTATTTAGTGCTTATGCAATCAATGCCTAGGTTTTCATGCTATTTGATCATTCATTGGTCAGCGGTTAATTGAAGATTGGTCTGCCTGTTCCACAATTTTCATGGGGTGTTAAAGTAACACTGTCTAAGCCCTTTACATATTGGGACCATTGCTAGTGCTATTACCGGGATTACATATTTAGTTTTTATCTTCTGCATGTAAATTCTGGTCACATTTCTCCATAACTGGCACCAACTTTTACTCTCTACCTGATGAATATTTCTGGTGCACAGTTCTCTGAGAATCAGCTGGGCGTTAAGTTCAAGCCATTTTCAAAGGTATGATGACAAAGCTTATACATCAGGATAAAATATATGGAAAAACATATGATTCCACGTATGCTTTTGTATTTCATTCACCAGTAAAGATATGCGGTCAGGTGCTGAGAGAGAAGATATATAGATCAAAATGTACTTCAAGCTGCATGTTATTTGTGAAATTTTCTGTCCATGAATCTATTGTCCATGTTTGGTATGTCGAGCAAAATAAGCTAAACTGAATTAGACCCCGTCATTTGAAATTGACTTAGGTTGCGTTTGGCAAACCTGAATCTGATGAATTAGCTGAACGAGGAATCTGTGGAATTAGCTGAATGGGGAATGAGCTGAATCTGGTGATTCCGTAGATTTTGATTCTGTTGTTTGGTTGGTCTGTATGGGATGAGCTGAATTTGTTGATTCTGACGTTTGACTTGTCTATTATGGATGAGCTGAATCTGCTAATTTTGTTCAAATTAATAATAAAATTTTAAATTTTCTTCAAATTAAGACATGTTTTTTATTATAATAATAACAATACCCACGAGATATGATTGATCGAAATTATTGAAAATTTAGGTCAAATTAATTCTTTGAATGCATCTAATCATGTAAAATGATTGATCGAAATTATTGAAAAATCAGGTATAATTTAAGTTATAATATATTAAATGATTTTATAAATTAAATTACATCAAATATTTGCTTTAAAAAATACTCAATATTGGTCTCATAACGAAGATATCGATGATATTTTTCCAATGAAACTAATTTCATAAAGTTTCAACATGTATATTTAAAGTTATGATAAATATAGTCATTTTAAATATTAAGGGGGTAAAATGGTCATTTTGAATTTCTTCAAATTCGGATACCCATCCGAATGTGAATGGCGTTCGCTCGATTTGAGCGGACGCCGCGATTCCAACATTTTGGAATCCGACCCGAATGTGAATGGCGTTCGCTCGATTTGAGCGGACGCCGCGATTCCAACATTTTGGAATCCGACGCGGATTCCGCCGATTCCGATCGACAAAATCAACCAAACGCTCGAATTAGCGTCTGTGGAATCCGCCAATTCAACAAATTCATCAGATTCCACCCATTCAACCCCTGCCAAACGCCCCCTTAGTGTCTATCAGCACTAGGCGCATGCAGAATTTTGCAAGTCTTGTTTGTATAGTTTCACCCTGTTGTTGAGTGGCCTATTACTTCGGCACAGAGGAGCACTCCTTAAGAGACAAGGAATGCTTGTTTTCATAGCTGAAAGAAAAATAGGATCTAAGCCATATCAATGCAAAGGGTCAAAAGTCTCAGAAGTTTTTGATTCCCTGGAAGGAACCCATGGCTTAGGCAATGCTTTGTATTGCTTAAACCTGCCTGCCTTATGATAAAGCCATGCCCACGCCGTGTCATGTGCATTTCTACCTGTTTATAACTAATCCTTGGATTAGGAGTGTGATATATCACCGAACTATTCCATAGTAAGTTTAAATAAGGGGCGAAGATGAACTAATGGAATGAACAAATGCTGAGATATATTAAAGTCTCAGATGCTTGTGAGGCAATTGTTTTGAGCTCTCTACAACTATGTTATGCAATGAGAACACAATTGCTTTTTTGCAGTTTCCCCCTTGCTATAAGGATATGAGTTTCTGGATCAGTGAATCCTTCACAGAGAACAACTTATGTGAGGTTGTCAGAGGAATTGCTGGGGATCTCGTTGAGGAGGTATGACACAAAAATGACAATTTTGCAAGCTCTGCACTTACTTCTGCTGTTTCTCTAATCTTTTGGGATAGCTTTGGAATTAGTTCGTATTATGTTACCCACTTGGATTGGGTGGTTTGTGCTTAGTGCTCTTTTGTGTGATCAATGGGGATCCTGTATATCTGCCTCTAAGAAATTCTACCTGTTTTGTAAGCAATAGGACCTATGTTCCCAAGTCAGACCTTGCAGCATGTTGGATGCCTGCAAATTGTGTGTGCCATCAAGAAATAGAGAAAAATTGGGATGTATCAGCATAACATACTGAGCCGATGCCTTGGCTTCACTGCTTGATGCTTTTCTGTTTTCTGAATGCACTTCAGTTGATCCCATAATATGCTTGAGTTTTTGACATAATGAAGCAATCATTTTCGCTCATCTGAACCCCATCTTGCATACCTGCAGGTAAAGCTAATTGATAATTTTACCAACAAGAAGGGGATGACTAGCCATTGTTATAGACTTGCATATCGCTCGATGGAGCGGTCACTTACAGATGATGAGATAAACCAGATGCAGGTAGAAAGATGCTTCTCACTTGTATTTTGAGTTCCTAGTAACTCTTCTTCTAATTTGCTCATATTCTGGGTGCAGTGGAATGTGAGGGAAGCTGTGCAGAGTAAGCTGAAAGTTGTGCTTAGATAAGATTTCTCTACATTGTGGGCTTAGTTTTCATTCCTCAAGGCATGTATGTTATCAGAACTAAAAATTTTGCCATCTTTTTCCTGCTGTGATGTTATAAAAGTGCTAAATGTGGCAGGATTGCTTTTTGAGATCACTCGCTAATTGAATTATGTAACTAGTTACAGATATGTACCTAAACTCAGAAGTTTATATTCTTCTATTCATGTCTTTGGAGTGCGCTACATGGATAAAAGTGGGAAAATAAAACCTGTGGTCCTATGTAAGTTAGCTTGATAAAGGAACACTTCGCTCATTGATGTAGTTTTCTTTGTTAATTTACCTTAAAAGCTGTTTATTGCAGTACAAGGGTCACTTTCTTTTTAGCTCCTGATGTGATGTCTAAACCGATCCTTTGATGTAGATTCCTATTTATTACCTGATGTAATGTCTAAACTGATGCTTTTATGTAGTTTTCTGCATAAGCTTTCTTGCTTGCCTCACCCACCCTCTTGACTCAAATCCCTCAACCACTTTGTTGTCCTTCCAATTTACTATCCATCTTGATATGCTTTTATTTTAGGTGATGGGTGTTAGGAATGTCCTACGTAGCTTTGCATTCATGACTTTCATGTATTGAACGCATGCAAACAAGAAGATCGCCATCCAACTAACTATACTTTTTTAGCCTTCCATCATTTAACACCCCCAAAGCCACCTCTCTAACATGGCCCAATGGAAGCTCAAATATCAGTGATCTGAGATTGAGATCCCATCCTCCCATTCCTTCAGTGAAAGAAACATGGCTGCCATTTGCAGCAGGTTCTCCTACCAAAAGCTGAAGAAGGTCCCAACAGTTGAAGAGGAAGTGGATGGACATGTGGGGGAGGTGCCGGCAGTGAGCGTCAGGCGGTGGCTGAAGCCAAGGCGGAGGTGGAGGCAGCCGAGGGTGCGCATTGCCGGACTGAGGCGACTAATGAAGAGGAAAGTCAAGCTGGTGGGAATTGCAGTGAGGAAGGTTATAAAGAGGTTCAAGGAGGGGAGTGCACACTTTGGAGAGCTGTTTGCTGCAAACTATATGTTCATGCAGGTTAGCCCTTGTCCTACTACCCTTAGCTATTTGGAGAAGTCCTTCCTCCAAGCCCACCACCACCATCCCATGTTTCCACCACCCACCACTAGGTACAAGTACAGCCTACCAACTGTTCATTCTTAGCTTTGTCTCTGTTCTTTTGTGGACTTGGGTTGGCTTTTCCTCTTGCTTTGGCTCTGTGTCCTCCTGTTTCCTCTGTTCTTCATGTCCTATAAAATGCTTCAAGTTTTATCATGGGAATGCTATACCATTTCTTCAGCAAATGTGTTGATGTTCTGTGACTTCATCTATGATGCAAGAACACCCATTTAGTTATCTTGATGTGGCAGGAAATATTGGTGAAATCTTCATGGATCTATCTCCATGTAGCAATTAATGCAGTCCACAAGTCAGCTTATACTGACAGAGAAGAGAGATGAAGCTTTCTAGTTTCTAGCCATACATAATAGCCTGACAGGGCTGCATGGTCTTCCCCTGTAACTCAGATTGCTCTATGTTTCAAAGTGTTATCATGGAAATGCTATGTTAGTGGATTGCAAGGAAATCACAGCTTTAGCGAAAAATTTATCGATTGGATCCATTATATATTGGTTTGTGTTTTCATTACAAACCATGACGATTTGATCTGATCAGGGGTCCTTACTTGCAAGCCATGATTAGGATTTCGTATCTATAATAGAAAAATAAAACAAACTTAGATCATCAGATTCAAAATTCAAAAAGAATCCAACATCCAAATTTTTCTAGCATGGGCTGCCAGCCGAGGAGATGTAGGCATGTAGCAATCAATGTTGGTCTCACGTCACACATGTCACATGATGACATTAATGTATTGAGTAGTGATATACGTACCACCCACCCACTAGCTGGAACGCACTCGCCAAACCCCACTCCTCTCTCTCTCATGTATGTATGTACTTATATCCGCGTGATGTAAGTTGCACATCGACTCTCAGTCGGTGGATGTTTGTCCAATGAAGCTGACTCATCTAATTTATCGGTAGCGTTATATCGATAAATTAATTATCGATTGAGCACATATGAACCCCCAATCATGACCCTTTTATATAAAATTTATGTGCACATATAGATATATAGCGTACATATCCACATATATATACAGCATTTTTCGTGTATTGATACCTTTTATGTTATTTTTTGCATGTCTATACGTAAGCCTTGTCTTCTTGTGACCTCATACCAATGAAAAGACCCAATGGGCCCCACTTTTCCCATGGCATTTCCCATGGCATGCCATGGCATCATACATGCCATGCCTTGCATTAATTGCTACTTTCCAGCTGGTGTATCATAGACATTAATGGACATTAATGACGCCTCTACATGACAACGTGCTATTGGCTAATGGTGTTATTAAATTTAAAATAAACAAAAGAATACGTGAGAAGACCGCCGTATGTAAATATATTTCTATGAATTATTCCTACATGTTATGTGGGTTTCTACGCGCTGTTAAGGTGTTTTTTATTCATATTTTTTTTGTTGTTTTTATAAGTTGTTAAGGCATTTTCCATACGTTGTTAAGGTATTTTTCATCGTCAGCAACTAAGATGTTTTTATGCGTACTTGTTTTTATGTGTTGTTAAAGTAGTTTCTATGTGCTATTAGGGTGTTTTTCATCATGAGCAGTTACTGTGTTTTTATGCGTATTTATTATTATTATTATGCATTATTAAGGTGTTTGCCATCATTAACAGTTAACGAGGTGTTTTCCATCGTAGCAACTCCAGCTTCAGCACCAGCTCCAGCTCTTACACCATGAACTCATCTCCTAGTCTCGGATCTCTAGCCTCCAACAACGCCCTCTTCCGCCAACTCTCCACCACCCACTCCACCAGTAGCAGTTTTTTTTATTTATTAGTTGAGCCTAACGACTGGGAAACATGATTACATCAAATTATGACAACCCTACAGAAGGCCACACGCCATTTCCAGGGTTCCAAACAAAACTGGACATCCCAATTCTACAGTAGCTAGCAATCCCGTCTGCAACCGAATTAGCAGCGCGGGGGATGAACAAAAACAGTATAGATTCTAAATTCGTCACTTCCACCCAAATCCTCCTAACAGCCCCTTTCACTTCCACTGGCCATAACCGGAAGCCTTTAAGGACATCAACAACAAACTTTGAGTATGACTCCACTACTACTCTCCTTTCCCCAAACTGCCCACTTGATCGCACACCAAATAGTATACAACTCAGCTTCCATCATGCGAGACTCCAACAGCACCCACTGTCGCCCTATTCTAGCTTCTATCCACTGACGCGTCCGTGGGGTTCTGACCTCATGATCCCGGATGAACGAAGGTGCTCATCTGACAGCCACCACACTTTCTTGGCCAGAGTAATCACCATCTCCCCTTTTCCATTAAAAACTAATTGATTCCTATCTTTCCATATAACACAACCCATATCCTATCCACCAGTAGCAGTTAATGCATGGCATGGCATATATGATGTCATGGGAAAAGTGAGGGCTATTTGGTCTTTTCATTGGCTGAGGGGTAGGAGGTTGCAAAAAAAACCATGGTTAGGTATAGACATGTAAAAAGTGAACATGAATGGTATCAATACGTAAAAAATTCTATATATACATACATACTATATATTCACGATATATATAAAGACATTCAAACCATCCAAACCAAAATTACCAAAACCACCCATCACAAACCCCATAAACCCTCGAAATACCCCAGATCCAATGGTTGACATCCCCCTTCCAAGGAAGATATCGTATATTCATATGCTATCTGGTAAAAATAAAATAAAATAAAATTTACTATCTGGTGGCGCATGCAATGGTGATCTTGTTCCTCTCTGTAACACAAAAATGGCTGCATTAAGCCACCACTGTTGTTTGAGTATATCAATGGCAGTCCTGAACAAGAAACCAGCCATGCATTGCTTGCCATTACCATTAGCAGGCTCAGAAGCTTTCAGGATACTATCAGGTTTTGGAGAAATGTGGCCAAAGGCAATGTACTCTTGTGTATCATGATGTAGCTCCTTATTTAGATATGGATCTGTATTTATGAACATATATATATGACTGGGCATGCAAGGATGTGAGCAGCATTAATGTTATGTTCTATGAAGCATATATACATTACTCCTATTAAAGGATATCATTCTCATGTGATTGGTCTCTCTACCTTACTGTATTATTGCAACTAAAAGAGGAACAGAGAAGGCAGGAAGTGCCAGAGTTTCAATAATAGCCCACCACTTCGAGCTGTTCATGTGGAAATCACAAACCCTGTTCAGAAGCTTTCAGATCTTTCCTTAAATAGCTTTCAGAGTTTATCTGGTCACTTAAACATCACATACGCGAGAGGAGATGAAGGATAAAAACAGGGAAACTAGCTATTAATTTGCTATATATAAAAAAAAAAATACAACATCCTATACATTTTAGCGGCCGTACCAAAGGTTTTAGCGGCGGTAAAATACACGCCGCTATTGTTTTCGCCGCTAAAGGTCATTTGCCTTTTGCCATTTTCGAAGACTTTCAACGGCAAGAGTAGCGGCAGGAAGATGTCGCCGCTAAAACAATAGCGGCGCTCGATTACCCGCCGCTGAAACCATTGGTACCGGCCGTTAAAATTTGTTGGATCAGGATCTTTTATTGCGTATATATGGTAAATTTAGCTCCCCTGTTTTCAAACATCTAGAAAGTTGCTAATAAAAAGTTTTCTTAGGATTACTGATGGAGATCTTCAACTGCGTATCTTTTGTAACCTTATGGCCTTCATACCAGAATGAGAAAAAAAAAAAAACTTGGAGCAGATTGGATTGTTGGATCTCAGATGGCCTTCATACCAGCAAGGTCTCGCAACTTCTCGCACACAAGAAACGTGATTACCGTCTGCGGACCTAATCTTGCAAAAGTGGCAAAGCCTCTGAAACAGGTATCGAGAAGAAATAAATTCCAGAATGAGAAAAAGATGACCCACATTCATAAAGAAACTCCAAACAATCACTTAAGAAAGAACTTACAGGAGATACGTCACAAGTGGGAGGACAAGCA
This sequence comes from Narthecium ossifragum, assembly GCA_963920575.1. Taxonomy (NCBI): domain Eukaryota; kingdom Viridiplantae; phylum Streptophyta; class Magnoliopsida; order Dioscoreales; family Nartheciaceae; genus Narthecium; species Narthecium ossifragum. Next base: position 2,910,089 of record OY986965.1, on the reverse strand, counting down.
TGATAATAATGCAACAAAAATTTAGGAGCTTTCATGGAGGATAATTAAGTTATATAGTATAATATGTAAGGGACAAGCATGAAGAATAGCAGGAGTGGTGGCAAATGAATTTCTACTTGCAGCAAGCCTACAATAAATAGGAACTATAATAGACCTCGAAGAAGTAAAGATATTAAAATCAATCTTCCAATTCATTGATGAAATACAAGTCTTCAGGTAAATAAAGAAAAGCTGCTGCAAAAAATCACAATTCAACATCTAGTCTGAAGCAAGCATCTCAAGGAAAGGATGTACATCCAAGGATACAATGTAGTTTTCCTAAGCATTCTTATAATAACCTGTTCACCCTGTGCTACATCCTGAGGAGGCAAAGGTCAAAACTTTAGACTGGGGATGTCCATCGAAAGATGCAATGCAGTATTCTCAAGCATTCTTAGCATAATCATTGTCAAACCTGTGCTACATGCTGAGGAGGTGAAGGTCGAAATTTAAAATTGCTAATACAGTTGATTACACTAAAAGATGTTAGGACTAAATCAAGATTTGCAGTTCGCAGTTCAAAGCTCTACATCAAGAAAGAAATAAACAGATATTTCTTGGATGATTCGAAGCGACTAGGGCATGCGTGATTCTAGTAAAGCTCTTTGTATTGATATTATTAAGTTTTAGTACCAACATGTAGTAGTACAAGGTAAGAACTTTTTTCTCACCCTTTATAAAGTGCCCTGACGCCTTCCAAACGTATTACCTGGGACCAAAACAGGAAGAAAAACTAAGTGAGAGGTCCCATGATATTGAGACCTCCATGGAGATTCACCAGAAACTATAATATATAAGAGGTCTCATAATTCCAAAACAATGGTTTCCTTGTGCATAAATAGTCAAACGCTGTTTGAAAATTGCACCTCAAAATATAAGGGCAAAATTGATAATCACCTAAAGCTTTGTTGGTGTTTTTACAGTCCAAATATCATTTCTTAGCTATCCACATCTTTTGAGCGATTCTCATGAAAAAGTATAGCTAATGGTATCTAGTGTAATACTTCGACTTTGAAGGTGCATGTGCAAGAACCAAAGAACCAATCCTGTTCTTTACCAGGTATTCAGATAAACTAACAAAAGCAAACAGACAATAAAAAATGACAGCAAGATCTCAAAGAAATTGGTATAAAAAAATGCAAGTGTAAAACAATAGACTTACATCAACATCACTTATTACCTGATATCCACAATGAAAGCCATTTTTATATCTTCCAACACCCTTATGCTCTTGTTGCAACATAAGACGGGTTTTAACCATGTCGACAGGAGCAGTTACAAGAGTCCCAACAGTCCCAGCTATGACACTTGAGCTTCATAAGGAACAGAATTAATGAAGTTAGCTTCTAAAGCATCTCTCTCCACTCAACACCATAATGTCACTGCATAGATTTCAAAACATGAGTGATCAGGCGTTCACAATACATGAGATGTAAATGAAAACCTTCTTCAAGATGTGTCCACCTAAGCAAAGCCTGCATCAGGAACAGACAGATGAAGTGAAATTAGTGGTAGGAAGGAAAAAGGAATAGTATATTGCTAATAGTCATGTGGCATACTTTGTTGTCAGTCAATAGGAAAAATCATGAGGTTACTAACTGATATTTGAAACAGATATTACAGAGCAAGTGTTGGCTGACCTGCTTAGACTCATCATATGTTGCAAGCTGAGATGCAGTTAGTGCACTGGCCCTAGCCATTGCAGGGCCAACTCCTTTCCAAAGTGCTTTAATTCCCTCTTCAGACACAATCTTTTGCATCTCTTTTACAGGTCCCCTTCTAGAGTTTGAGTTCATTTGCAAACGCACCTGTTTAAAAACATAGTGCCTAACATAGGAATCATGACATCATAAGAATGAAGGAGTCGAACATGTAAACCATCTACCTTAAGGACTTCAGTTGGATTGGTCAATGCTGTTGCGATGGCACCAGAAAATGCACCTGATGCAATTTTCACAATAACATTGGTCGAACTAAACATAAGATCAAAAATATGTTTGGAAGGCTCATACAGGCCTAATCGAAGGCCACCATAAAGCAAAGACCTAGTCAATGCAGGTGCAAATCCCAAATATAGTGCTCCAGGCCCTTCATTCTTTATCATTCGCGCAAAAGTTCCTCCCTGCAAGTAGTCATATACTTCTCAGCAATGAATTCAGAGGAAAGCATAGAAGAATGAATGACAGTTGATAAGATGACTGGAAGTTGCACAGATACCATCCCCATCAAATGGCCTCTTTGGCCAACAAGCTGCATCTGGAGTCTAACCTTCATAACATCTGCATTAAAATTAAAAACTAAGACAAAACTAAGAAGCAATCTCTTATTTACATAGCAGAATAGTCAGGCAGGAGCTTTTGCCCCAACATTTGGACAACAGCAAACTTTGTATGAAGTGAAACCTGTATGATACACTTAGTACAAGGTGAAAATGATATGATGACCGGGACAAGAATATAGCCAGTAAATTGAAGGGCAGAAAAAAGACTTAACATTCACAGCACAGATTATCAAAATGCACCAGATAATCCTATCAATTTGCCTAAGTGTGTGAAAAACATGTGCTAATAAAATTGGTTCGCACAAACACAAGCCAACAAACACAATAGAGCCCTTATGGAATTACGGTAGAAGGAGGGAGAAAAGTATGATTAGCAAAGATGATAGAGATGGATATGAAATTAGTTTCCACTAGGGTGATAGGGTTAAAGGAGGGACAAAACTATGACTTTTAAAGGTGATAGAGATGGATAGGACAATAGCTTCCCCTTAGGTAATCTCTCTTACCAAAATAGCAATCACAGTGGCCGATCGTAGAAAGCACTTAATATGATTGGGTGATTGAAATATATGGAATGACTAGTGACAGGAAACAGATAACAAAAATTTAGTAATGGGGTCAATCAAACAAGTTGGCTTTTTGAATGTCTTTCTCAATGTCCAAATTTTAGTAATTGGGTTGTCACTAGTCTTCACAAAAGGTATTTCATGCTTGATCAGAAACATTAGCATTGCAAATGTTTTCTATCTTACCAAATAAAGCTTTGATCGCGACACATTGAATAAAATGAATCACATGGTTTGCTTCTTTGAGTTGCATTTCATCATCAGTGACAGAAAAGGAGACTCAACTCTTACAATGAGGTGCTTTCATCTATGAGCGTAATGCTATTGACATGTCATATCAATAACATTTCCATGTAGAGCCTTCATGATCAAAGGGCTACAAACAAAGGTTAACTTGCCTTGAGTTCTTTTAAGAAGCAAAACTACCCAAAATGTTTGGATTTAAGTGATCAATCAAAAGTTAAATCAAAGACACAGGAATCAAGAAACAACATGCCATAAATGAAAGATAAACTCAACCTCTTACAGGAAGATTTAAAACTGAATCAAGTATTCTTGAACTTTTCGCCCGACCTCATGAGATTGCCATTTCAAAAGATACACCATAAAATACTCATCAAGGACAAAGCCAAGAAAAAGGTACGCAAATGTTCTTCTACGGCGCAAGAACTCTGTTTTATCCCAGGATCGGACATCTTATCCACATCAACATGAACTCAATATAACCAAGTTCGAGTACGATCAAGAGAAAAGATGCCAAAGACAACGGAAAATTAGATCGAAACCTAGAGGGTGAGTGATGCCAGTAGCGAAGGCGACGGCCGTCCCGCTGATGCCGAAGTTTTTGACGGAATACGGCACCGCCGCCAGGTCCCAAGCACTTCCCCGCCTCCACTCGCTCCCTTCCAAGAAACAACAAGAAAAGGAGCCATTGAAACCCTAAGAAAGGATTGGAGACGTGGGAAACAAGAGAATAGAAGAGAATAGAATAGAATACCTAGGGATTGGGTGGAGGACGGTGGTGGTTTGGAAGCCTCTGGTGGTTTGGAAGCCTCCATGGTCGCCTTCTCTCTTCTACGAAAATGGTTTCCCGACAAGATTGACGGGGATTTATAGGGCCAACGAAAGTGGCCGTTATAGTAATTCTTAACGACCTCCTGATGATCAGGTGTGCTATCCAGGATGACGGGACATGATACTTACCAACAGAATGTTGACACGTGTATCTAACACAACTGACACCCATGGGATGCTAACACGTGTCTCTATGCGATGGGTGTCCATCTCTAACACAAAACGCATAAACAAACGAATGGATTGTTGACGCGTGTCCCCATGCGATTAGTCTCTATTTCTTAAAGAAAAACACACAATGAAACTATATATATAAGAAATCTAGCAAGGAAAATACAAAGAAATAGATCATGTATTTCGAAAGCCAAGCATATCCAAGCACCACAATTTGACAAGATATATTGCCATCGACGGCATCAATGGAGACCGGGAAAAGAGAACTGATATCATTTAAGCGATCGAGGAGTTCTCACTTCCTAAGAAGTCCAGATAAATACATTGCAATCTATTCTATGCTAATTGTACATGAAGCAGCACTATAAAGCCTTTGATGAGAATGCAAAAGTAAACTTCGGTGAAATCCCTGATGACTAACTTTTGATTCTTTGGCTCGAAGTAAAGATGCAAAGGTCATTGAACATCGAATGTACTATGCACATCTGGTCACAGGAACAAATTGATTGCCATTTTCTTCTCTCAACCAGATTGTCGAGCGCGTTCTTCTAACATGATCCAAGAAAAGGCGATGCCTGCACATGATGGAAAAAATTGTGAAAATCTAAGGAGGTCAGCTCAATTTGGCACTAAATCCTTGTATCCATAGTTGCATACCAACCTGGCGAACTCCAGCTTCTGAATTACAATACCGTTGAGTATGAGCTCTGGGCTGAAAACTTCTGCACCTGCAATTTGGGATTCAATATGCGAGAAATGCTTGATAAGAACTCAATTTCTTGCATTTCTAAAGTATCAGATGTTATGAAAGGTATCTCACCTTGCTCAAGCAGAGGGATGCATTTTGAGTAGTCTTCCTCACAAGAAATAATCAAAAGGTCGTCATTTACTTTGTCATCCTTCATTGCAGATCTCTGAATTCTCTCCATTGGCTGAAGAAAAATTGGAGTGGATTTAATAGCCTAGATTACATGGGATCTCTAGGTATCTAATTCATAAAGCATGCAGGAAGAATAATTGAATCGGAAATGCTGCCCTCAATTCTCCTTATTCTCCACAAGAGGAAAAGCAGCAGCTAGCTCATGGAGGACTCCACAGAGAAGAAAAAATAGAGAACAGATACATGTGATGACAAGATTTGCCTTGATCAAGGAGAAAAACTTGCCGTACAATAACACACAAAATCTACATCGACTAATTCAACACTACAAGGGACATTCTAATCCATACACAACTTCTGGCCAGAATTATGAAAAAAATAATAACAGGTCTGTTTCTGTCCATCCAAAAATGGAAACTTAGAAATTATCTTTAGCAATTTTTACCAGGATCAAAGTCTGAAATAAGTTCAAGTTGGACTTGGTGAGAATCAGGTATTTCAATACTTCAATTAGTGAAAATTTTCTAGAAAAAGAAAGCTGCTGGAAAATGTATTTCTGCTATTTGTTTACCAAAATTAGATATCTCAGTCGAAATGTTAAATTCAAAAACAATTTAGCCCACATGTGCGGGCATCCAGGTTACCCTCTAAATTCAAAACTTGACTGCCAACATGCCCATACCTGGCCTTGAGCTGCTTTGACGAGGTTTGCAATCAGTTCCCTATCAGGCGTTACATTTGGAGTGATGAATACTCTTCTACCCTAAAATACAACAATGCGTACACAGGAGTCACAAACTATAACATGATTAGAGAGGCATTACTAGGAGCATGCTAATCGACAATTATCTTAAAGTAAGCCCACAGATATTAGTAATAACCTGTAAGAGCGAGCACTGGCATGCACGAGCCAATGAAACAGGCATGCTGAACCCTATTTCTTTTTCTTTCTTAAGGTCCCTCAATATGTAATTTTTCTCATCAATAAAACAGCTAGCCTGTCCACAGCTTTCCAACCACATATGAGTCACAACAGGTTTACCCAGAGCAATAGCTTCTAGCATGTTCCTCGTGCGCACAAACTTATCTGTAACAAAATGTGTAGCATCTGAAATAGAGGATGCCACATAAACTCCTAAGCGTGACATAATCTGCAGTAAAAAAGCTAGCATGAGTCAGCATTTGTCATGTACTTGTTGTCATAATAAATACTCGAAACTATTTAAAGTTTGAAACTAAAACGTTACCTTTTTCTGCTGCTTAGTTATATCCTCATCCAAATGATTGCTGAATAAAACACGGATCCTGGCCATATCTTTCCTTCTTCTTACATCTTTCAATATCTGAGTTGGTGCTGTAGCTTCTAGCCTAATGAGCTCCCTAGCAATGGCCGACTTTTTGCCAAATATTCTTGATGGTTCCTGAGCCATACAAACAGGCGAAACCGCATTAGCATCTTTAGAAGGTCCAGTCCACATCGAACTCAAGTATTGACCTTTTTCTGTCAGTGATCCATCATGTATGACATCTTCTTGAGCATGAGAAGATGAATCCGCGCCTTGCTTGGATAGGGTAACTTCTTTATGAAGCAACTTGTTATTTGTGACAGCAGAACAGCTCTTAACAGCATCGGAACCAATATGATCAGTACTTCGCATAGGCAAACATTTCTTGTACTCCTTATTTGCAGAAAATTTAGATGAAAAATAATCTGATGAGGATCTTGCTCTTGCAAGGTCTCCAGAAGGCATATTCTCACTTTCGATCCGCATGTGCATAGAAACATATCTTCTTTTCTGGATTCTTTTATCTAAAATTTGACGAACACTTCTTATAAATACTTTCTTCTGTGGTATTGCAGAAGGTTGCTGTCTTGCCACCGAGAAACCATCAACTGCCAAGGATGGATTCTTCAAGTTCGGCTTACTGCTTGGAATTGGTAATGAAGTCTTGCATGACCTCTTTCGCTTAGGGTGGCTGAACGCACCTTCTGCTAGCATGCTGGCTTTAGTTGCCTCTTCATGTCCGTCTTCATTATTCAGCTCCTCAGGATGATTCTTTAATTCCTTTTGAAGTGTAGTTTGGTCTGAATCTGCATTAGAACCTATTGCCATATCTGAAGCTATATTAGAACAGTTCATCTTAGGCACAATTAATTCAGATCCATCTGTGATGAGCTTATCCTCTCCTTTCATGTCGCCAGGAATGTTCAAATCCATCAATTTATTAGTATATTTTCCGTCGCCTGATGAAGCTCTACAAACTTTCATTTGATTCACCATTTTTGAATGCCTGGTCCGATGAGCGATAGGGGTAACATTGCGACTCAAAAACTTCCCATTTGATGTCAGTAAACTGTTGAGTTCGTCAAACTCTCCCACAAAGGTTCTGTCCAATGTTCCCTGAGCCTTGTCTCTCTTGGTAGAATTAGAGGATTCATTTGCATTACAACATCTCCTAGCACTTGAATAATTGTCAATCATCATATTCTCCTCCTTTAATTTTGTTACTCCAGACATTGCCTCCAATTTCTTTTTGCTTTTTGAGTTACTAGAATTCTCCAAAAGCTTTCCTCCTCGTGTGTTCCCAGCTTTTTCTCTATTATCACGAACACTACACTTATTAGCTTTTCCACCAAGCGTCTTTGTTCGTTTAGATCGCCTCACGGTACCTTCTGAATGAGTAGAGGAAGTCCTCTTTCCAGGACAAACATTTCTTTGAAGCACCTTTCCTTTTGCTGCATTTTTGCTTAATTCTGTAGGCATGACTTCAGCTGCTGGATTTGCGCTGTTATTTTGTTCATCTTTAGGGGGAGAGCCATGACCTAAGGACTCCATGGCTTCAGCTGCCATCTGAGTATCAGGGCCTATGACACATATACCACCCAGATCTTCACCAGCATCAGTTACTCCAAGCTGCTCTGGAGACTTTGGATTTGAATGCTCATCCATATCCATCAAAATATTCTTCTTTGTCTTCTTTTTTGGATTATGTACCTCTCCACTTAGATCTGAATTGCGCACCATTATTCGTGAATCTGATCGAGTTAGGTTGGTAACTTGCCGATTGGCTTTGAGGGTTAGAAATTCTTTTCCTGTAATCTTATCTACTGCATTACAGATTGTTTGAAAGCTGAAATGCCCAGACTTTGGTGGTTGGCTATGCGATTTCTGGCGACAGCTTTTGTTTTTAAAAAATGTGTCTTTCCTTTTACTGAAAAATTCACCTCCTCCCTCATCCTCCAGATTGTCAAACCAGTCGAAAATTCCTTCTTTTCCAAGTGGACTTCTTAGATCAACCCTCTTAGCCAAAGACTGAACTCCTTTTGCAATTGAAGCTGGAGGAGACTTCACCAGATCATTTGCAGGGTCAACTTTTTGAGATAATCCCACATCATTAACAACAAGAAGCTTATCCACAATGTCCAATGCATTAGCTTGGGACAGCTCACCCGGTTCTTGTGAATCAACATAACTTAATCCAGCAATAGCAGAATCTGAAAAATGCAAATGAGGAGCTTCCCCTTTTATGCCATCCATCTTGCTTGTGGTTTCTTCCTCAGGTGTGACCTCAAAAAAAAGCTTCTTGACCCTTGAATTCTTAATTCTGCTCATAGTTTCACCTGTCAAATAATTCTGTCTGCACCTATTAGAATTCTCATTCTCAGAGTCCAAGTCTGTTTCATCTTCCCTGCAGTCTAGGCTAGCTAAATCTCTAGCACACATGTCAAAACTCTTCACATCAATCTGTGCACCTAAAGCACCATTTTGCTTGTTACCAAATTCATCATGAACAGGAGAACAATTTAAGGTGTTTCTGGCTGCCTGAGGAGTAAAACTACGAGCAGCAGCAAGACCAGAAGACCGCAATGATGCTGCACGAACTGCAGCAAAACTCCTCTTTCCAGATCCTGAAAGAAGATGATGAAAAATTGCATGTCAGTACAGCAGATTTATTTTCCATAAATTTCAATTTTCAGGCATCAACTATGCTGAAGAAACTAGAAGAAATAAAGACAACCAATAGAAGGTCATAGAGAAGCTTACACACCAGGGTCAGACTTACAAGAACCACCACCAGGCAGTGATTGAGGAGAAATATGATCACCTATTGCAACATATTGTAATATGGTTAAACCTGCTCAAGATTAAAATAAATAAAAATCAAAGAGGCAGATGTGACGAAGAGAAAAAAGAAGCAGCTGAAAAACAAGAACCAGAAAATCTGAATCATGAACATAAGAGGCTGCACGGTTACAGTGGCCTTGCAACAACAATAAAAAATTACATACTCATTCTAATACAAAAGAACTATGATGCAGAAACATTCTAAACCAAAGAATGACATAAGAAGCCATGACAAGGATGAGAATGGTAGAAAATCATACATTGTCTGATCAATATAAAAAATATGTGTATCCTAATCTCATGTTATCTGCAATATGTGAAACCCAAAAAGAGGGGAAAAAAACTACTGCGATGTAATATTCTGTTTTCATACTGAAAATTTAAAAGTAGGTCTCAAACCAAGGTTCATATTTCCTAATACCTAGAACAGATATGTATAGTCCACTTTAGCTTTGATGAACATGTCCCTTGTCTCATCAAAGCTACATGCGATAAGAAATTATAGATCAAAAGTATATATCCTACTGTAACTTGTCACATCAGAATTTGCTCGACAAAGAAGCCAAGTGCTCGTCTATCGTTACACTAAATTGTGATTAGTACATTTTTATCAGATTTTAGTGCCATACTGCACATAGCCTGCTGTTATCAGCTTGTCGTTGCTTGGAGCATTAACATCAGATTACTTTCGGCCTATGTACGTCAAAGGTCGAAAAGTTGAAGGACCTGTTGAATTTTTTTGAATGAGCCTAGTATTAAACAACAAGCATTTGTTGTTACAATTAAAATAGGAATATGGAATTCGCATTGGGGTATCGCTAACAAAACTATTGAAAACCAAAACTTTCAACAATGAGCAGAATTGGAAGATGTCATAAAGGGACAGCCCAACTCGAAGCGAACAAATTAATGAAGAGGGATTCAAACACTTACCTGGAGCACCCTCTTTGTCAGTCAAAGCATTTGAATCCATCCTGTCGGCCTTCTTCTCTTGATCAGCTTGCTTCTTCTCCATGCCTGCTTCCTCGCCTCCTGAACTCCCCTCACCTGTGAAACCATCCAGTTCAGGTGGGCTAGCCCCATCATCCAATATATCGTCGCCATCACTTAGAAGCTCAGTTCTCTCTGTTATTCCATCATCACCAATAACAGTGCCCTCATCCTCATCAACCAACTGTGTCTTCCCCCCATCATCAATCCCATTGTTCACATAATAGTCATCAAAGTCCAGATCATCAAGTGCCTGGGTCTCGCCATATAAACTAAGGCCTTCCCTCCCCAGTTCGGTGAAGAACAAATTCTGGGTGTCGTCCAATGGCACTGTACTCCCATTAAGACCCATCCCACCAGCACCATCGCAAATTGGATCTTCTAAATTAACACCTACATTCAATTGCAAGGTCCAAAAATAAACATACACTAAACGCAATTTATAAGCCAATTTCCAGTCAATCATCAGTATCCAAAAAACATGAATAGAAAAAAAAACGATCAGTGGATAATAAAATGAAAAAATCATGGGAAAACAGATTACCAGAAGCCGGGGAACCAACATCCAAAACTTGGGTCTCTTCATGGTCTGCAGCGGATGCCATGTTCTGTGATCAAAACTGGAATTAAACATTACACAAGAAATCCAGCAACGAATAAGCCATTTTCCAGGTGACTATCAGTAGAGATAAGGCATTGAGACCAAACCGTAAAAGGAAGAAAAACAGAGAAAATACATCTTTTGACAACTAAAAGCACATAAAGAGAAACAGAACTTACCATATGCATGGAAATCGATATCTAAAACTTGAATTTCATCATAATCTCCAGCGGTTACCAGGTTCAGCGCATCAAGAATGCATCAAACTGAGAAGGCAACAAACCCCCAAAACACAATTTCCAGTCAATCATCAGTAAGAGTTTGGGGGGTTTAAAAATCCATCTCTTGGAAACCAATGCCATTAAAGAAAAATACAACTTGCCAGATACCTTGGAATCGATATTCCAGGAGGCGTCACTTCGAAATCACCTGGTGATTCCCCGATCAACAGGGTTAAACTGAAAACCCAAACGAAGTCAAGAACCCTAAGCATCCAAAAAGGGTCGAAAATCCGAATCTTCAGGGAACCAAGAAGTGATAAAAGATGATAACAAGTTACCAGATCTAAGCCTTGGGAACTAATGGATCCAAAGTGAGTGAAATCGAAACCCCAGCAGAGCAAACGCTTCTGGAAAGAACCCGATATCCCGATTCGATCAAAGTGATAGACCTCTATAGAAAAGATGGGCCTTTGGGATCAAGAAGTGGTCTTGACGATGGACTAAGAAAGAGGAAGGCGGGAAGACGGCGGGAGGGATCGGAGTAGAGGGTGTGATGGGGAGCGATTTTGGAGGGAAATCCGAGGTAATTAATTCCCATGATGCCCTTTATCATATCTTTCCCTCCTTTAAAATGTATTTTCTATTAGCTTTTTACTTGTTTTTTCACGAAAATTTTAAGATATATATATCATCCTTATATAAAATTATAATTATAAATAAAACTTTTGTTATCGTGGTGAGAGAATATTCTAAATGGAGCCTATGTGACATGATAATTCTAGATTGAAGGGTTTAGTGGGAGGGAGTTATTAGGGTGGCGTTGGTGGTTCCCTGTCATGTGATAGGGAACCAATTAATATATATATATTCACATTCTTTAAGCTTACATCAAGCCTCAAAACTTGAAAAAAAAATAATAAACATACATCTAACCTAACCACGATTTAAACCATAGCAAGACATGCAAAATTACTTAGTTACTCATGCTATATACTCAGGCTTACATGTTTAAACCCTCACCACGACTTTAGTCTAGGGGGCAATAGTGCCTTTCACATTACGGAATATTACTTATTAATTCGCTGGCAAGAATAAGAAACCGATGTTATGTTTTTCCTTGCTTCAAAGTTTTGAGAGGTATATATATATATATATATATATATATATATATATATATATATATATATGTGTGTATATATATATATATATATATATATATATATATATATATATGTGTGTGTATATATATATATATGTGTGTGTATATATATATATATATATATATATATGTACATACATGTAAACTCAAAGAATTTAGGCATTTAGGGATATATATATGATATTTACGGAAGTAAAAAATCCCTTTCTATTATTGCTAGCATTATAAAATAAGGATATTTGAGCATTTATGTATTTCCATTATTATTATTACTACGATTCTACGAGCATTATAAAACAAGGGCTATTTTAAACATTTATCAATTCTCGATTTTGTAATATCTTTTCCTTTTTTGGTTTTTTCGTTGCTTTTCCTTTTCTTTTTCATTTCATGGTTTTCTTATTCACCTCTGTTTCAAGTATTTTTCATAATTTCTTAGAAGGTTGAGCCAATGTGCAGCATCTCAAAGATGATCCCTGTTTCAAGCATGGTTGCAAATTCTCGATGCATAAAGCTGAATCAATTTCATTTTACCCACATCAATGGAGGATCATAGCATTTGTGCCATACATTATATTACTGGCACTGTAGAGATCAGTGCATGACATGCATGGCAAGTTTCATGAGCAGCAATCAAGAACGCAACAGTTTTCAACATTTAAAGCATCTCTTCTGACTATACTAAAAACAGAGGAAAACAGGACTAATTTGAGTGCCCACAGTGGCAAAAAAAAGGTTTGCGTTTTTGGGTTTTCAATAAGATGAGCAATAAGCGAGATGTAAACAATATTATACATTGATACGTCATATAAGACTGATTAAAAAGGGCTCAGTGAAGCATAAACAGCCAGTCAGAAATCTGATCCCCAAGTTTTGCATCCAGCCAGATGTGTATATACATCTTTTTTTACACAAAAACTTAGTTACATGACTATTGATAATAACTTAGACTAAACCATGGGACAATTGCGATGACTGATTCAGAAAATTCTCACAAATTTTGCAGAAGCTGCTGTACTGCTTCCTGACCAAAAAACTGAGTTGGAAGGAAGCAAATTAGATTTCAAGCATCAAAACTTCTGGTACTGATGTAGGATCGAGCTCCCAATACCCACGAAGCTTGCCACCTCTTTCTTCACTTAATTTAAATGCAGGAATCCGATGAGAGAACCGCAGGAGTTGATCAGTGGGAATATCCATTCTGGCCAGAACAATACCGTTTCTTACCGGCATAAAAACTGTGCTGTAACCATCCACTTTTTCCAGTATCTGAACACGGATTCCAGCGCCTGAATAGGAAATGACTTCCACAACATCATAATCAGCATTCTTCAGGTCTGCATATTTCCATCCAACATACCATCTCTTATACACAGCCCATAGCTCACCAACAACTGGGTAGATATCATAAGTCCGTTTTCCAGTTTGCTTCACTTGCACCACATGAGAAAACGTTTCAGTTGTATCATAGCTCACCACATCACCTGTAACTTTAAATTCTCCACATGCAACGGGTAAATCTTCGCCTATCCACTGGATCTCATCCTCCTGTGACCTGCAAGGCTCAAGCCACGCCATGTCTACCCTAAATTCTTTTTGCTCAACTTTTTTAATATAACCATAATAATTAGGAAATTTATCCACGTCACTGAAAAGTGCCCAAATCTGTCCGCCATGGAACTTGTCGCTTGACCTCTCTTGTTCAAATTTGTGGAATTCTGATTCAGGATACTCATAGCAAACAGGGCTGGAAGATCTAAGAGAAGAGCTACCATGATGCTGAGCACTGAGCAGCACGATCGGACTCGCTTGATCGAGTCCTTTCACACGTACCCTAGTTGCCAAATCAGCAGGCTCTTCTCTGCTTATATCCTTCTTACCTGGATTCTTCTCCTTCGATTGTGTGCTCTTCTCAGCTGCACCAGATGCAAATCTCTCTGCAACAGTATACTGGAAACGTTTGAACCTCGCTGTAGCACTATCAAGGCTGATCGAAGGAAAAGTTTCATCAAATTTACTGGGCAAAGATGCAGAGTCAAGTTCAAAGCAACCTTCTGGAATGCCTTCCCGCTCATTCCCAGTTAATCTATAACATGGAACCTGGTGAGAAAATCTTAGCATTTCACTGGAAGGAATTTTAAGCAGTCCAGCTCCCTTGTTTGTATCTCTCATAAACAGGGCCACAAACCCTTTTATTTTAACTAGAGGAGCAACTCTAGCGTCAGAACCTTTTTCATAATCCGAGAGCACTTCGACAACTTCATATTGATAGACTCTGCCGTTGTCAGTGTCACAGCTCCAACTAATATCCCAGTTCTTAAAAAGCGCCCAGACATCTCCCTTCATAGGATATATCTCATACAGATTCCTTCCTGGGCCCTTTCTCCAAGCCATAACATGAGAGAACATCAGCTTATCTTCTGCCCACTCTGACTTCCCAAATCTGAAATTTCCACAAGCTACAGGCAGACCTTCATCAGACCATGCCACCTCAGCTTCACCGGAGGGTTCGTGGTCTAGCCAAGTGAACCGCAGCTTGAAGCCTGAAGTGGAGACATTTTTTATCTGAGCATAAAATCTTGGCATGCCATCCGAATTATCATAGATTGCCCAGACCTGATCGGCCGCAAATAGGCTTTCGTCCCTGTTCTTGTTGAAATCGCAAAATTCAGGATCAGGATATGAAAAGGTATTCAGATTGTCCGGGGGCGAGGAATCAACGGTTGATCCAGACCCAGCAAACATCTCTACTTCAAAATTGTGGGATTCTGATTCAGGAAACGGATAGCAAACATTTCTACTCGGATATTTCAAGTCTGTTTCAAACAACACTACTTCTGGTACTGATGCAGGATCGAGCTCCCAATACCCGCGGAGGTTACCACCTCTTTCTTCAGTTAACTTAAATGCAGGAATCCGATGAGAAAACCGTAGGTGTTGATCAGCGGGAATATCCATTCTGACCAGAACACGGCCCTTTATCCTTTCGGGCTTGAAAACTGACCATCCACCTTTTGCAGTATTTTAACTTGGATTCCAGAACCTGTATATGAAAGGACTTCCACAATCTCATAATCAGCATTCTTCAGGTCTGAGTGTTTCCATCCAACATGCCAACTCTTAAACACAGCCCAAACCTCACGAACTCTTGGGTAGATATCATATCGAGTTCTTTTTACAATTTGCTTTGCTCGTACCACATGAGAAAACGTTTCAGTTTTATCATAGCTCACCACATCATTTGTAACTTTAAATCTTCCACACCCAACAGGTAAATCTTCTCCCACCCACTTGATCTCATCCTCCCGTGATGGGCAAGGCTCAAGCCATGCCATGTCTACTCTAAATTCTCCCTGCTGCTCAACATTTTCAATATAACCAAAATAATATGGACACGTATCCACATCACTGAAAAGTGACCAAATTTGTCCACGTTGGAACTTGCCGCTTGACCTCTCTACTTCAAAATTGTGGAATTCTGATTCAGGATACTCATTGCAAACAGGGCTGGAAGATCTACGAGAAGAGCTATCATGATGCTGAGCAGAACTATTGGAACTGATACTACAACAATCTATATCATCATCCAGATGCTTTTGTTTCTCACCTTTATTATGTGCATGCTTCCATGTCTCTGCAGCAGCATGTTGACTAGAGCTCGATTGATCGAGTCCTTCCACATGTACCCTAGTTGCCAAATCATCAGGCTCTTCTCTACTTATATCTACCTTCTTCCCTGGATTCTTCTTGTTCAATTGCGTTCTCTTCTCAGCTGCACCAGATGCAAATCTCTCTTCACCAGTAGATTGGAAACTCTTGACCTTCGATGTAGCACAGTCAAGGCTGATGGAAGGAAAATTTTCATCAAATTTACTGGGCAAAGATGCAGAATCAAGTTCAAAGCAACCTTCTGGAATGCCTTCCCGCTCATTCCCAACTAATTTATAACATGGGACCTGGTGAGAAAATCTTAGCAATTCACTGGAAGGAATTTTAAGCAGTCCATTTCCCTCGACTGCATCTCTCATAAACAAGGCCACAAACCCTTTTATCTTAACTAGAGGAACGACTCTAATGTCAGTACCTTTTTCATAATCAGAGAGCACTTCCACAACTTCATACTGATAGTCTCTATCATAGTCCGTCACACAGCTCCAACTAATATCCCAGTTCTTGAAAAGCGCCCAGACTTCTCCCTTCACAGGATATATCTCATACAAATTCCTTCTTGGGCCTTTTCTCCAAGTCATAACATGAGAGAACATCAGCCTATCTTCTGTCCACTCTGATTTTCCAAATATGAAATTTCCACAAGCTACAGGCAAACCTTCATCAGACCATGCCATCTCGGCTTCACTGAAGGGTTCGTGCTCTAGCCAAGTGAACCGCAGCTTGAAGCCTGAAGTCGAGACATTTTTTATCCGAGCATAAAATCTTGGCATGCCATCGGAATTATCATAGATTGCCCAGACCTGATCAGTAGCAAATTGGCTTTCATCCCTGTTCTTGTCGAAATTGCAAAATTCAGGAAGCGGATATGTAACCAAATCCTCAGACTTTGAGGATGAGGAATCAACAGTAGGTCCGGACCCCGCTTTTACCATTTCCTCATCTTCAGCAGCCGCTAAATTTCTTGATTTCTCAATCTGAACCAAAAGGATGAATTAAAAAACACAAATGTAAAGTAAGTGAAGAACCGAAATATTAAAGTTCCTAGCATACCTCGTCGGATACCACCGGTTCCGGTCGAGCCATATCCCTGCCCTTAACTACCTCCCGAGGCTGCTCAATACTCTTCCCATCCTTACAGGCCCCTGCATCCCCATCCCTGCACACGGGCTCCTCTCTGGGAGCATGAGAAACAACTTTCCTGCATGAGAATGACGTCAACACATGGCCATCCACCTCAAGGGGAGCATCCTCAGTGGCCTTCTCCCTGCTCCACAAATCCTTGTTCTCTCTCATCAACCTCCCTATCCACTCCTTCATAGCCTCATCTCGGAACTCCAATTTCAAAACAAACTCCTGCTTTAAAGCCTCAAATTGCTCTTGCAACTTCAACTTCAACGCCTCATGTTGTTCTCGAAGAACTGGAGTAACGACATCAGTAATCCAGCGTAATATCTCATCAACCTTGCATTGGGGCATGTATCTATCACCAGCATCAGACTCCCTCCCACTCGCATCACTCCCAGAGGCACATGTCTCCCTAAGTGCCTCATCCACCTCAGCCACCATAGGTGAAGGAATCTACAAAGCATAAGTAACTTCAGCTATTATAGATCTTAAATTTCCAATGTCAAGTTTTATGAAAAAACATCTGCATAAAAATTAACCTTCTTCATTGCCTCCCTGGACTTCTTAAATCCATCACTGTATTTCATCTTCTTGCACTTCTCCTTCTGAATATCTGAAAAGGTATACCAAAAGTAGGGGTGAGCATTCGGTTCTCGGGTCGGCTCTTGGTCCAGAACCGAAGAACCGAATTTTTTTCGGTTCTGTTTTTAGAGAACCGAACCGAACCAAACTTTTTGGAACCGAACCGAACCGAACTTTTTGGAACCGAACCGAACTTTTTAGACCATAGGTTCATAGGCTAAGACATGTATGAAAACTTCGGTTTTGGCCCGAACCCGAACCGAAACACGAACTTTTCATACATGCCAAAACCGAACCGAACCGAAAAACCGAAAAAACCGAACCGAATGGACCGAACTAATTCTGTTCGGTTCGGTTCTTCGGGTTCGGTTCGGTTCTGCTCACCCCTAACCAAAAGGAATAAAACCTCCAAAAATAATGTTACCTTTGCAAAGTAACAATATTCAGCACTCACAGAGAGAATAAGAATCAATAACTAAAAGCAAAGTATTCCATAACCGAATACATAGATACGAAACATTCACAGTATAACGAAGCTTTAACTAGTCGATGAGGCATTGCCCAACTAACCAGAGAACATAAAACATCGCAGCATTTTGTCTTTCATAATAAACCATTGAAATTCATAAGAGATCTGCGAAGCATGCTTGCAAAAATATGTGCAAAATAATATGGGTATGATCTTTCTTTACAAAATAGGTTTTTTTTAGCATTTTGGCTCATGCAACTACAGTGGACGAAGCATTATCAAAATAGTTCAATAAGCGAAATGATGGGCAGGAATGGTTTTGGATTTGACCTTGCAAAGATTCATTCAATCTGTTATCTTATGTTTACCCAGGACTTTTTTGTGCAAGATGGAATGCCCTAGCTAGTATAGATGGAGATGGCTGCAGTGAATTCAACGTACGTTAAGGTGCAAAAAAAAAACAGTTACAACCCAACTAATACGAAAAAATTTATTCAGGGAGATCCAAGGTTCACCTTACCTTTCTCCTTGATTTTAGGATCCACACGAGGCTCCTCCCATCGGCGTTTGCTTCGAGCAGCCATGATTTTGCTATTCTCGGTCACACAATCTATCGAGCGAGTTGAATGAATGGTCTTCCAAAATAGTTTTGGTGGCCACAGCTTTGCTAGTCTCCAGTGGACACCATGTTCTATACACTTTAAACTAAAGAAAAAAATGATAAAGCCTTAGCATTAAAAAAAAACAAGAAGAAGAGGAAGAGGAAGAGGAAGAAAACTTATTTTGGAAACCAAAAGCACGAAAAGAGGAAAAAGAAACTACCGTATGCATGGAAAATCGATATATACGACTTGAGCTTCTTCCAAATCTCTAGAATGCATAAAACTATTAAACCAACAAACCCCAAAAACCCGATTTTTAGGCAATAATCAGTAAGAAACCATCTACTGGAAATTAATGGCCGTAAAATAAGAAAAGAAGTTACCAAATGCCTTACCCTGTATCACCTCGAAAACTCTTGTGGATACCATGGTCGTGGGTTTTAGACACGGTGGTATCAAACTCAAAAACCAAAAGAATTCAAGAACCAATGACACGGCCACTCATAAGCATCCGGAAAGAGTGAAAAACAAATAAAAAGTTGTGATCTTTAGGTCATTAGAAAGCGATAGAAAGATGAAAACTAGTTTCCAGATCTAAGAAATGGGAGATGGGGCTTCCAAAGCGAGTCAAGTCGAAACCCCAGCAGAGCAAAAGGTTCCACGAAAGGATCACAGCGGCGATTGGCTCACAAAGGTCGGGGGGCTTTCGGGCGATGGGGCGTTTGGTTTAGCGATCAAGAAGTGGTTTTGATGATGGAAAATTGGAAAGACGGCGGGAGGGATTGGATGGATAATAGGATGTTATCTGAAGCGGTTTATGGCGGGAAGTCCGATGCTATATAAGTCCCCGGATATAATTCCAATATGGGAAATATTGTGTACATGGACCGCATGCTACCGATTTATCCATACAGGTCATCCGTAGTGATCTACGGATGGATTACATTAATAAATCGATAGCTCCCTATCAAATGAATTGTATCGGTAGTGAGGTACTGATTGGTTGATAGAGTTCATCGGTATCTCACTACTAATGGACTAGATGAATAATTAAATCGGTCGTAGACTACCGATTTATTGATCTAGTCCATCGGTAGTGGACTACATGAAAGAATCAGTAGTCCACTACCGATTCGGGCATGTATAATACACATATGACGTCAACATGTACACCAATCAGCGCCCTTCCAATTTTAAAATAGACTAATTTAAAGTGATAACTAGGAATAGGATTTATTATGTAAGAATATGACCGGACGCCCTGCTAACCACTGCCGCATGTAATGTTTCTCTTCAAATCATCCGCTAATCACCACCTTCAACGTGGATTTATCTTTGTCGTCTAATATATTCATGTTTAACTTGGATTGGGCATCCCTATCCGTATGATAGAATGCACTGAATCTTATGTAATATTAGGTGGGCCCCGTGGCACCCCGTGTCACCTGTCACGGGTAACCACTCACCCTCATTACTCATAATCACCCACCCTCAGTGGCTCACTGCCCTCTCTCTTCTCCCCTCTTTATGACTTAGTTGTCACGTATCTCATTCTCTGCTATTTTCTCTCTATGACTCAGCTGTCATGTGTAAAAACATAGACGAGTCAGATCGCAACTCATAAAAGCTGATATTATATAATAGATATATTTAATAAATTTTTTACGCTCTGAATGATCATTATGTATTTCTCTTTTTAGAAAAAGAGAAGGGAAAATTTAGTTATTCTACTCTCAGACGATCATGGTGAAGCTAGTCAAAGGTTTATATACACGATTAAATGAGATTTTGGAGGTTAAGTCTCTAATTTAAGATTTTATATAAGGATGTGTGTGATTAAACAAGATAGGGTTCTTTAAAGCATTCATAAATGCTTTAGATATTTTCCGCTACCTTATCCCTCTTTTCATTTCATGGTTTTATCATTCACCTCCATTTATAGTATTTTTCATGATGTCTTAAATAGTTGAGCCAATCTGCAGCACCTCAGATTAGACAATAGATGATCCCTGAGCATAAAGCTGATTCAATTACATTTTATCCAACACCTATGACCTATGTTGGATGATAGCAATTATGCGTCCCATGCATTATATTACTGGCACTGTAGAGATCAGTGCATTCCATGCATGACAAGTTTAGACAGCAAAAAGACCAGAACACAGGCCATGAGCAGCAATCAAGACTGCAACAGTTTTCAACATTCAAAGCATCTCTTCTAACCATACTAAGAAAAAAAAGGGGTTAGAATTTTAGCATTTCCAGTAAGATGAGTAATGAGCAAGATGTAACAAAATTAACAATATTATACATAGATACATAATACATGGCTGATTAAAAGGGCCTCAGTGAGCTAGTCGGAAGTGTATATACATCTTTTTTACAGAAACACTTAGTTACATGACTATTTTGACAATATCTTACACTAAATTTTCTCATACAAAAACTAAGTCACAGGATCCACCAAAAAAGAAACTTCAAGCTTCAAAACCAACCTGCCACTGTTTGGACTCTCATACCCTGTTACTGTGATATCAAGGATTACCATCTGACATTGAGCCTATTTCAGATAACAAAACTTCTGGCACTGAAGCAGGATCCAGCTCCCAACAACCCTGAAGCTTGCCACCTCTTTCTTCAGTCAACTTAAATGCCAGAATTTGATGAGAAAACCGCAGATATTGATCTACAGGAATAACCATCTTGGCATTACCCTTCCTTGTGAAGACTACTCTGTGACCATTCACTTTTTCCATTATCTGAACTCGCATTCTCGACCTTGCACATTCAAGGACTTCCACAACGTCGTATTTGGAATTCTTCAGGCTTGAGTATATCAATCCAACTTTCCAGTTCTTATATACAGCCCATACTTCACCAATTCTTGGGTAGATATCATATTGAGATCTTGTTCCTGTTTGTTTCACCAGTACCACATGAGAGAAGGAATCAGCTGTATCATAGGTCACCACATCACTTGTCACTCTAAATCTACCACAAGCAACAGGCAAATTATTTGCCACCCACTGCATCTCTTCCTCGCGCAAAGGGCAGGGCTCAAGCCGAGCCATGTCTACTCTAAATTCTTCTTGCTCAACTTTCTTTATATAACCATAATGATTTGGATATTTATTCAAGTCATTGTAAACCGCCCAAATTTGACCACATTGAAGCTTGTCAATTGATCTCTCTTCTTCAAAATTATGAAATTCCGAATCTGGATAATTACGCCAATACTGGCTGCCAGATCTAAGAGGAGAGCAATCATCATGCTGAGCAGCATTTTCGGAGATTACATTACGATAATCTGTGCTCTCTACATCATCATCCAGATGCCTTTGAGCCACAGGTTCACTATGTGCATGCTCCAATGTAACCGGAAATGAAACCAATTCCCCAGAGTTTGAAGACGAGGAATCAACAGTAGGTTCAGACCCAGCTTTTACCATTTCCTTATCTTCGCCAGCCCCTTGTTGATCTCCTTGATGGATATATGTGCTATTAGGTCCATTACCTTCAGATACGCTATCTCCAGAAGGATCGTCTCCTTTCCCTTTGCTGGTCCTTTCAGCATCAGCAATTCCAAATGTTTGTACAAGGATTCCATTGTCATCTGATGAGATCCTAGATCTGGGAGATCTCACCGGGTTAGGGGTAGGAGTAGGAGGTAGAAGATGGAGGTGGTGAAGATAAATCCTCGATTGAAGGCCCGAGGACGCCCCTCTCCCACTTGATGGCTGGAAGAAGACCCCTTGTACCCAATTGATGGCTGGATAAACCCCTAACACTTTTCTTATTTCTCTGGATGCCTGACTACAGACTCTTGCCTCCTATTTATAGAGAGGCATATAGAAACCCTAAGACTCTCAAATACCTAGATAACATCATAGCCGTTGGATGTGTAGCCGTCTAACGAATGGCTCATATCCAACCCGACTAACAACTGACTTGGGCTCACACCCAACCTAAATCAATCATAACTACACTTGACTCAATCACAACTCCTAATTGACTAATACAAATATGACTGACTTATCCTACGACATGACTCCAAACTACTCATGACGTGGCTCGGCCCTCTGGCTCGACCCACTACTGGGTTCCTATCATTCTCCACCCCTTGAAATCGACCTTGTCCTCAAGGTCGAGCTCGTTGTCATCTGGTGGCCTTGTTGGTCGATTCAGTTGCGCCGTGTCGAATCCTCCCGGATCAAAAATGATTTGGGTGGCTGTTGGATAAAGTATCGAGTAGATTATATAGTCCTCATTGCTTCTAGGTGCATGAACCGGCTCAAATCGAGAATCAAAACAGTTGGATCCAAGATTAATTTGATCAGACGGCTGGAGCTTGTTGCACACTGTTTGGAAGGCTGAGATCGTCTGAAATCTGGTCTGATCTGGCTGAAGTCTGAAATCAAGATTGGTCAAGTCTGATTGGCTGGGCGTGATGGAGCTGGACTTGCTTGGATCAAATCTGACCAAACCGAATCTGACTGAATCCAATCTAATCTGACTTAGCCTGAACTGGCCTGGACCTGGGCTTGATCGGATCTGGTTAGTGTAACCAAATTTGGGTGAACCTAACTGGTCCGGATCTGACTCGACCAATTCCGGGCATTTGAGTCTGACTCTGGCTAGATCCAATCTGTTGAAATCTGATTTGGCTGGATTGGGTGAACCTAACTGGTCCGGATCTGACTCGACCAATTCCGGGCATTTGAGTCTGACTCTGGCTAGATCCAATCTGTTGAAATCTGATTTGGCTGGATTGGGTCTAGCTAATCCCAATTGAATATGACTCAGTCTGACCTGGTCCAAGTCTGGGCTTGATTGGTTCTAACTGGTACAGTCCAACCTTGTTGAGCTTGGATGGTTGGGATTGAGCTCGATCAAATTTGTGTGACCGGGGTTGAGCCTAATCAGATGGAGCTTGCTGGGATCTGATCTGATCAGAGCTGTGCGGTCAAGATTCGCCTTGAGATCAAGTGTAGCTTGATCTGAATTTGACTCGATCAAATCTGTGAGACTGAGTCCGAGTTGGATCGGGTTCAGACATGGGGGATTTGATCTGATCATCTTGGACGGTTGAGATCTGTCCAATGCATGAGGAAGAAGCTTCATGAGGGAAAGAAACAATCCGACGGCTGTGAGTGGTCGGAGTCCGATCGCCTGTGAGGGAAGCTCGTCGGACGTCGGAGACGGTGGAGGGAAGGTCGCCGGAGGCACGGGCGGCCATCCAACGGTCTTGATCGCGCCGGAGGACAACGGCGGTGGCGGATCTGGAGGGGGACGGCGCCAGCAAAGCTTGGGTAGAGAATACGATAGAGATGAGGGTATCGGTGGAGAGGTGTGTCCCTGCGGCATCCTCAGATCTGGGGCCGGAGATGAGTCTAGGAGCCAGCGCCGGAGAACAGGGCGATCGGGGCGCTGGTAAGGTGAGGCTCGAGAAAGAGGATGGTGACGCTCTTTGCTGGGCCGGCGTCGAGGATGAAGGAATAGCCATCGTCGTGGACGAAGGCGAGGCCGGCGAGCTAGGGTCCGATGATGGAGAGAAAGGGGTGATCGGGAAGGAGGGGCAGAGGTCGCAGCCGGCGATGGTGGTACTATACTGGAGATGGCGACGGGATGCACGGCCGGCGTCGAGGGCGCAAGCCAGAGATGCGCGCTGGTCGAAGATAGAGGCGGCGGAAGGGCCAGCGGGGATTGCACGCGGCGGAGGTGTAGGCGCCTGGTTTGGTTGAGTGGGGCTTGGCTTGGTGACTTTGGTCGGTCGGGATCGGGAGGGAAGAGAGAGTTGATGGGGAGGGAAGAGAGAGTTGCGGTTGGGGAGACATCAATCGGGGAAGGTGGGTTTGGAGAAGAGAGAACGGGTGAGAAGAGAGAGGGTTTGGACGGTTGCGATGATAGGAGAGGTTTGATGGACGTTTCAGATCGGATGGGGGTTGGTAGTGATGGGTTAGGGTTTTGTAAGTTGGACGGGTGAATTGTGGCGGCTGACTCATGAGATACGTGGGTAATGTTAGGGCTTGTATGAGTGAACGGATGAGATGTCACCATCGGATTAATGGATGGCTTAGGTTGAGTGGAGATTAATGGCTTAGGAAACAAGGTAGGTTGGTTGTTAGGGTTTGGGAAACTTGACGGCGGTGCTTCTACAGACTTGGCGGCCACGATGGTTGAAAGAATATTTCGCCTATCCTTGACCATGCCTCTATCAATCTCTCGCCAATTTCTGATGTCGTCAATCATACTTCTGTTGATATTCCGCATTTCCATAACGTTCTCCATGATTTTTTGTATACCGTCTCTCACTTCTCGCCCGAAATCCATCGCCGCAAGATCAACAGCTCTGATACCAATTGATGAGATCCTAGATCTGGGAGATCTCACCGGGTTAGGGGTAGGAGGTAGAAGATGGAGGTGGTGAAGATAAATCCTCGATTGAAGGCCCGAGGACGCCCCTCTCCCACTTGATGGCTGGAAGAAGACCCCTTGTACCCAATTGATGGCTGGATAAACCCCTAACACTTTTCTTATTTCTCTGGATGCCTGACTACAGACTCTTGCCTCCTATTTATAGAGAGGCATATAGAAACCCTAAGACTCTCAAATACCTAGATAACATCATAGCCGTTGGATGTGTAGCCGTCTAACGAATGGCTCATATCCAACCCGACTAACAACTGACTTGGACTCACACCCAACCTAAATCAATCATAACTACACTTGACTCAATCACAACTCCTAATTGACTAATACAAATATGACTGACTTATCCTACGACATGACTCCAAATTACTCATGACGTGACTCGGCCCTCTGACTCGACCCACTACTGGGTTCCTATCATCATCCCCCTTGGAAGATGCCTTTATCACACCGACTGACATCACACAAGGCTCCACCATTTCTAAATATCTCATCACTTGGTGGAGCTTTGGTGGAGCCACAAGCTCGTCATCATCTTCATCGCCATCAACATCATCATTCGCATCCACGTTACGTGCAAAACTGTCGTCATCGTCATCGTCATCGACATCATCATTCACATCCACGTTACGTGCAAGACTGATAGCAGCATTTTCACTAGGGCTATTACAAAAGTCTGTGTTGTCTTCACAATCATTGAGGTGCTTCTGAACCACACCTTCACTATTATGTGCCTGCTTCCATGCCTCTGCAACCACAAAACTTCTTGATTTCTCCATCTGCACCAAAAAGTTCATTAAAATCACAAATATAAAGTGAAGAATGGTACATTAAAGTTCCTAGCATACCTCGCCGGATACCACCGGTTCCTGTTGGGCCATATCCCCAACCATAACTACCTCCTGAGGCTGCTCAATACTCTGCCGATCCCCAGTGCCCCCTGCATCCCCATCCCTGCCCACAGACTCTTCTTCACGTATGACCCCTAGTTTGGGACCCCCTGGAGCATGAGAAACAACTCTCCTGCATGGGAGGGGTGTCATCTCATCCACCTCAGCCTGAAAGGGAGCATCCTCATTGGCGTTCTCCCTCCTCCTCAGATCTGTGTTCTCTCTCATCAATCTCCATATCCACTCCTTTAAAGCCTCAAATTGCTCTTGGAACTCCAACTTTAAAACAGCCTCCTCCTTTAAAGCCTCAAATTGCCCTTGCAAATCCAGCTTCAAAACCTCAAGTTGCTCTCGAATAACTGGTGTAACAACATTTGTTTCCACATCGATACTCCTGCGTTCATCAACCTTGCGTCGATGCATGTATCTATCACCCGCATCAGACCCCCTCTCCCTCGCATCATCCCCAGAGGCATATGTCTCCCTCTGTACCTCATCGACCTCAGCTGCCATAGATGATGGAATCTAAAAGACACGAGTAATTTCAGTTATTATAGATCCTAACTTTACAATGTCAAGTTCTGTTGAAAAAACATCTCCATGAAAATCAACCTTCTTTGATGATGCCTCCACAGATCTCTCCTCCATATCCCTCTCATGGTACTCACATCCATCATCATAGATCCCTCCAACACCAAGAAGATGCTCCAAGTTCCGGTCCATTGCCCACTTAAGCCACCTCCTTTCATAGGCAGTGAGCTTGATGTCGGTGAGTACCTATGAGGTGTATGTTAGCAAAGCACTAAAGAACCAAACGTGTTATCAATTATCAAATGCTGTTAGATTGTTCACCTCGTCCCTGGAGAGAGTGTCCATTATCAAGGACACTGAATCGCGACGGTCACTCCCAATCCTTATCCATCGGAGTATCCTTGGGAATGCCTCTGATTCTAACTTGCAGTTACATCGCATGTGTTCGTGCAACCAAACCTGTAGACCAAAGCTTCCATTGTCACTTCATGGGCAACTAGATTACCCAAAATTAGACTGATAAGTACACTTGCCGTCAACAAGATGGTGCAACCATTAATGTACATCACGCCTCCCTGCCCCTTCCCCCGGGCTGAAGACAGTTTAGGAGCGATCTTGCCGACCTCGAAAAGTAGGAAGTCACGTACAGAGCAGCCCCATGCAAAGTCCCACAATGCATCAAGGTCAACCAAGTAATGCGCTAGCTCCTGTGGGCATGTGTAATCTGACCGTTGGTACAGAACTACCGTAAATAAATACAATATGTAACACCGCACCACGTCCTGGATGTCCTCCTCATCTGTGCTCAGGCACAATGCTTTCAGGACAACATCTATTTGGTACTTAGAAATCCTCTTCCCATCTTTCACTTGTGGAAATCGCCTCTTCACCCAATCAGGTGGCGCCAGTCTCCCCTTGTTGCTCGTGTGCCAAAGACCTTTGAACTTGTGTAATGCAATAGGTTCTCCGGTTATTGGCAGCCCAAGGATGATGCCCACCTCCTTCTCTGTAAGTGGTACATGCCGCTGCCCCAGAAGGAATGACATGGATTCCTTCTCCCAGTGGAGCACTAATGCCTCAAGCAAGGGCGTGTTTTGAACAACATCTGGGAAATTGTATATGTGTCTAAAGGGGGTCCTATCCAGAAGAGCAATATGTGCTGGCTTAATGTATTTGACATACGCACCCCGCAGGCCCGTGACACAGCACCGGGAGGCTTGAATCGTATCAGCAATCTTCTTCTGGTTATTCACCTTCCCAAACTTCCTTTTGATCCCCTTCCTAGACTTCTTATCTCTATTACTGCATTTCCTTTTCTCACCCTCCCTCTGAATATCTGAAAACAATATAAAAACAATCAACACTCCAAAAATAATGATACCTTTCCTAATTACCAATACTCAGCACTCACAGAAAGCATAAGAATCAATAAGAACTAATGGTGAAACAATTCGAAACTATCAATTAGATATGGAACATTCATAGGATTAGCAATCAAGCTTTAACTAGTCTAATGAGGTATAACCCAAGGAGGCAAGGAACCAGAGAGCACTAAACATTGCACGACTTTTGTTGTAAGACACCCAAATCAAAGAGATCTGCGAAAGCAATCTTACAAACATATGGAAGCTATATAAATTCCATACAAAAGGGGTTCTTTAATAAAGGTTTTTCTCTCATTCAACTAAAGTGGAGGAAGCATTATCAAAATCGTTCAATAATCATAACAATGGACAGGAAATGGGTTTCGGAGGAGATCTTTCAAATGATTCATTCACTCCGTTATCTTCTGTTTAACTAAGATATCATCATGCAATATTGGACGGCTAACCACTGTAGATGGAGATGGCCGCAGTGAGTTCGACGTCAAGGTGCAAACAATTAAATCATGTGACAACCCAACTAACACAAATAAATCTCTTTAGAAAGATCCAAGGTTCGCCTTACCTTCCTCCTCGATTTCGGAGTCCTTGCGGGCCTCCTCCCGTCTTCGTTTGCTTCTAGTGGTACGAGCCATCCAGCAAGTTGAATGCCTGGTTTTCCAAGATGATTCTGGTGCCCACAGCTTTGTTAGTCTCTCCAATTGAAACTATGCTATATGGATTCTAAACTCAAAAATAAACTCAAAACCCAACCAATCAAGAACACTATTTTCCATGCAAGCATCAAGATAAAGCATCGGCATTGAAAGTGAGAAGAAAGGAGGGGAAAAAACATCTTGTGGCGACCAAAAACAGAAAAAGAGGAAAAAGAAGCAACCATATGCATGGGGATCTATAGACGAGACTTGGGTTTCTTCATAATCTCCAGGGGATAACACGTTAGGCGGATCTAGAATGCGTAAAACCAAAACAGCAACAAAGCCAAAAAAAAAAAAAAAAAAAACCCCCAATTTCCAGGCAATCAGCAATAAGAAATTCTGGCTAGAAAAACTATCAACCTTTGGGTGTTTACAGCCGCAAAAGGAGAGAAAAAGTTACCAGATCCATTGCAATCCGTACCCAAGCCGTCAGTCCCTTCGGAATCACTTTCGTGTTTCATTGTGGTGGGTTTTAGACGGTGCCCAAACTGAAAACCAAACGATTTCAAGAACCACTGTCACGGCCACTCATAAACATCCGAAAAGATGGCAAAAAAAACCCAATCTTTAGTCAAGTAGAAAGTAATAAAAAGATGAAAACTAGTTACCAGATCTTAGAACTGGGAAATGGGGAGCTCTACAGGATCACAGAGATGATCAAGAAGGGGTTTTGATGATGGAAAGAGAAGAGCGGCGAGATGGCGGGTGGGATTCGGACAAGAGGGTGTCATATAGCGCGGTTCATGGCGGGAAGTCCGATGCCATTCAGTCATTATTATGTTCCCCACTTTATAGGAAATAGTGCTGCATCGAGTTCGACAGTCACTATTATGTTCCTCACATTAAAGGAAATAGTGCTGCATCGAGCTCGATTTTGGCTCGAGCTCAATCTAAGATCAATCGAGCTCGGATCAAACTAAGAAATCCTCAGCTCAGAACTAAATTCCAACCAATCTATGACCGTCGTTTGGATTGAAGCGTAACATAAATTTACATAGTGAATAAAATAAAAATTATATAAATATCAAAGATAGTTACGTAGGATTTAGAAAATAATACTTGGATGCGTAAACAGAATTTATATATACTTATCTTCGATCCAAACAAACAGTCTTCTAATCCAAACAAACAGTTTTATAAGAATGATTAGCCAATCCGAATAATAGTCCTAGACCTGAAATCAAATTAAAGCCATAATCATACTAACCAAGAAAGAAGTTATGTCAATGGTGGCCAGAATGGTTGCATGTTCAAAATATAATATGTAAACAGATACTAGTAAAAAGCCACAAAATTTTATTCCTAAAAATTATAATAGTATAGCTGATAGCCTATCTAAGGAGGCCCTTATTCTTCCGATGGGTACTGTTTTGGTTGACGGAGACTGAGTGATACCACCCGTAACCCACGGATAGATACGTTTTGTTTGTAATTCAGCCTTTGCTCAACTAATAAAATAAAAAATAAGTAAAAAGCCACAACATTGCCTGTGACGAAAAAGAAAAAGACAGGGAGGTATAACATGAAGCTTACTGTAGAAATGACTCAAAAAACACAAGCTAGTCAGCTGCAATTTGCAACATTAAGCTAGGAGGAACACGTTACACGTGTGCTATACATTCAAAATGAAGGCAAATCAAGAACACTATCAAAACTTTGGCAGGAGCTGGTGTGCTGCTGCTGCTGCTCTCTCATCTAGAAACTGAGTTGAAAGGAGGATATCTCAAGCTTCAAAACCAACAACCCATCATCTCCTGGGCAAAACCGACCACCTTCTGCTCTATTAGCCTCTGTTTCAAACAACACTGCTTCCGGTACAGATGAAGGATCGAGCTCCCAATACCCGCAAAGGTCGGCACCACCTTCAAACAACACTGCTGCTTCTTCAGTTAACTTGAATGCAGGGATCCGATGAGAAAACCGTAGATGTTGTTGATTAGTGGGAATATCCAGTCTGACCAGAGCACGGCCACTTCTTCTTTCTGGCTTGAAAACTGACGTGTAACCATCCAATTTTTGCAGTACTTTAACTCGGATTCCAGAATCTGTACATGAAATGACTTCCACAATCTCATAACCAGCATTCTTCAGGTCTGAGAGTTTCAATCCAACATGCCAGTTCTTCTTATACACAGCCCAAACATCACCAATTCTTGGGCAGATATCATATTGAGCTCCTTCTACAATTCGCTTCGCCCGTGCCAGATGAGAAAACGTTTCCGTTGTATCATAGCTCACCACATCATTTGTAACGTTAAACCTTCCACAGGCAACGGGTATATCTTCTCCCGCCCACTGGATCTCAACCCCCCCTGATGGGCAAGGCTCAAGCCACGCCATGTCTACTCTAATAAACTCTTCCTCCTCCTGCTGCTCAACTTTTTTTATATAACCATAATAATTAGGATGCTTATCCACATCACTAAAAAGTGCCCAAATCTGTCCACGTTGGAACTTGTCGCTTGACCTCTCTATTTGAAATTTGTGGAATTCTGAGACAGGATACTCATAGCAAACAGGGCTGGCAGATCCAAGAGAAGAGCTATCATGATGCTGAGCAGCACTATTGGAACTGATTGCAAAATCAGCAGGCTCTTCGCTACTTACCTTCCACCCTGGACTCTTCTTGTTCAATTTCGTGCTCTTCTTAGCTGCACTAGATGCAAATGTCTCATCACCAGCAGTAGTAGATCGGAAGCTTTTGACCCTCGATGTAGCATGGTCAAGGCTGATGGAAGGAAAAGTTTCATCAAATTTCCAGGGCAAAGCTACAGAATCAAGTTCAAAGAAACCTTCTGGAATGCCTTCCCGCTCATTCCCAATTAATCTATAACAAGGGACCTGGTGAGAAAATCTTAGCATTTCATCGGAAGGAATTTTAACAAGTCCACTTCTCTTATCTCTATCTCTCATAAACAGGGCCACAAACCCTTTTATCTTAACTAGAGGAACGACTCTAATATCTGTACCTTTTTCATAATTCGAGAGCACTTCCACAACTTCATACTGATAGACTCTGTCACTGTCAATGTCACAGCTCCAACTAATATCCCAGTTCTTGAAAAGCGCCCAGACCTCTCCCTTCATAGGATATATCTCATACAAATTTTTCAGTGAGTCTTTTTTCCAAGCCATAACATGAGAGAACATTAGCCTATCTTCTGCCCACTCTAACTTTCCAAATCTGAAATTTCCACAAGCAACAGGCAACCCCTCGTCAAACCATGCCATCTCACCTTCACAAACGGGCTTGTGCTCTAGCCAAGTGAACCACAGCTTGAAGCCTGAAGTGGAGACATTTTTTATCTGGGCATAAAATCTTGGCATGCCATCCTCATCATCATAGATTGCCCAGACCTGATCAGCTGCAAATCGGCTTTCGTCCCTGTTCTTGTCGAAATCGTAAAATTCAGGATCGGGATATGGATCAATTTTCAGATTGTCCAAGGACAATGACACGGCAGTTGATGCAGACCCAGCTTTTACCATTTCTTCGTGTTCACCAGCCGCCGGTTGATCACCTCGAAGGACAAAAGTGGTAAAAGGTTCATTGCCATTAGACACGTTTCCAGAAGGAACAAATTGTTTCTTTTTTCCGTTCCTCTTCTCTTCAGCGTCAATAATTCCAGATGTCCCTACATGGATAGCATTCCCTTTGTTCTCAGAAAATTCCTTATCACACTGATCGCCGTCACCAAATCCTCCACCTTTTCTTAACCTTTTAGAACTTAGGGGAGCCACAAAGTTGTTGCCATCCTTATCGTCCTCACTTTCATCTTCATTGGATTTTATGACACTTTCTTTTTGTGTACTTATTCTTATTGAATGACGACTTTCACTGAGCACTGCATTTGGCATTGCATCAACGTCTTCCATAACCACATTTTTAATATCTGTGCTGCTATCACAATCGTTGGATTCGAATACTATCTTTTTTCCCCTCTTTCGGTTCCCATTTCCTGCCGAAGGCTTGACTGGCTGCTCCTCCTTATTAACTTCCTGAAGGCTCACCTTCTCAAACTTAAGCTCATTGCCAGATTCCACTTCTTCATTTACCTTATTATCCCCTTTACCCTTGTTTGTAAATCCACCCTTGTCAGCGTTGAGTCTCGAATTGGCCCATGGTTCTGATGTTGTGGATCCTCCAATCACATTCCCCTGAAACCCCATAATAGAAGCATTTCCAGAATAAGTTTGCTGGCCAGCACCATGAGCATGCTGACCAGAGACCTCCTGTTGAGGAATTCCAGAATGAATGTTTGGCACAGCTGACTTTGCAGCAGGAGGCACACCTTGAGCATCAACATCAGTAGCAATAAATGACTTCAAACAACAGAGACAGACGATGGCTCTGTAACCTCTGTTTAATATGGTCCTATAATACTTGTACCTCATTCCACAACGGTCACAACTGGTCCAGAAAGTCTGGGCACCAGAGGATGCAGATTGCTGTTGTTCCTGTTGATTATTAGGATTTATCCCAGTATCTGGAAAAGCAGATTGTTTCATGAGATGAGATTTCCCTCTTGACAGTTGAGAAGTCGGCCTTGCCAGAATACTGATATTAACCTGTGGAGCATGAGAGACATGTCTCCCGAATCCAACGGACGTCTGCGCATGGCCATCTACCTCAGCCTGATGGGGAGCATTCCCGCTGGCCTCCTCCCTGGACGTCTGCGCATGACCATCTACCTCAGCCTGATGGGGAGCATTGCCGTTGGCCTCCTCGCCTCTTCGTTCTCTCGCCTCAAACTCCCTATATCCTGCTTTAAAACCTCAAATTGCTCTTGTAATTCTAGCTTCAATGCGTCAAACTCCTCTAGAAATACTTTGGTCAGGCCATCTATACTCCTGCGTATCATCTCCTCAATCTTGCCTTCAAACATGTATATACCACCAGTACCAGACTCCCTCCCCCTCGCAGCCTCCTCAGAAGCATATCTCTCCTGCAGTGCCTCATCCACCTCTGTCATCATAGATGAAGGAATCAACAAATCACAACTGGTGCCATGGTCAACAATAAACATCCGAAAAGAGATGAAAAATTTTAATCTTTGGGCAATTAGAAAGTGATAAAGGATGGGAGCAAGTTACGAGATCCAAGACTAGGGAATTGGCGGATCCAAAGTGAGTCAAATCAGAACCCCATCTTAACTAAGGGCTTTGAGGGGGAAAAATCAGATACCCCAGTGGGCTTATAGAGATAAAAACTTCCTCTGATGATGAAGTTGGACAGACAAAGGCCGGGAGACGGTGGATGCAGGGATTGGAGATTAGGGTCAGTAGAGTGTGATGTCATGGTGTATATTTTTGGGGAAATCTGAGGTTAATTTATTCTGGATGCCCCTGTTAAACCGTTCCTTATTAGATCTATTACTTTGCATTTAGATAGAGTAATATACACTTCTAGTACCCACAAGAGTAATTTCAATCCGGTCACTCTAGTTTAAAATATGTCAAAATGGGCATTTGACTTTCATAAATGTTTCAATGCAGGATAAAGAGGGAACAGCATGAGCCAGCTTAACAGAAGTTCACGCACACGTGGGGTCACATGCATCCACTAAAAGTGAAGCACTTAGGTACGGAACACTCATAGGATTAGCAACAAAGCTTTAAATAGCCTATGAGGCATAACCCAACTAACTAGAGAGCATAAAACATTGCACAAATGTCTCTTATTGTAAAGATCCAAATCAAAGAGATCTGCTAAGAAATGCTACGAACATATGCAAAGCAAATAAAAGGGCCACGATCTTTCTATACAAAATAGGTCTTTTTAGGTTCTTGGCTCATGAAACTATAATGGACAAGAAATGGGTTTCAGGTTAGATCATGCAAACTATTCATTCAATCAGTTATCCTATGTTTACCTCAGATTTCTTTTGTACGATGTGGAACAGGTAACCAGTGTAGACAGAGATGGCTGCCGTGAATTCGCCGTGAAGGTGCGAATTATATCATGCGACAACCCAACTAACACAAATTAATCTCTTTAGAAAGATCCAAGGTTAACCTTGTTGGATTTGAGGGGGTTGAATCAAATGGGCTCTGGAAGAGCCCATTAACAAAATAGCCAAATGATGGAGAGCCCATGTGTGTAGAGTAGTTTAGTCACCACATTGGAAGTGGAAGGAAAACTTTCCTTGTTTATATAGAGTTTTGAGCCTCTAGGCTTTGAACACATGTGAGGACTAAAGGTGGAACACCCACCCGCGCGCACCGCAGCCGCCGCCCGCCCGCCCGCCCTCCCGCCGACCGTGCTCGTGTGTGGTGGGTGTCCTTTTTGCTACACACAAGAGCTGATCAAATCAGCTCGAATTCACTGAACCTTTTCAGCTTCCAAGACGGTTACAGATTAATTGATTGGGTCTGACTCTTGGGCTACCCATGGTTAATGGGCTGAGTCAGTTACCACTTTGATTTGATCTGATCCGACTCTTGGGCTTCTGTGCAGAATTGATTGAGTCAGTTACGACTCTTGGACTTCTGTGCAATTAATTGAGTCAGTTTCGATTCCATGAGAATTGATTGAAATCTGACTCTTGGCTGGTCAGCTTCCAGATGACGTGGCAATTTTCTATTGGCTGTTTTTTGCTGACGATGCGTGTTTTTTCATCTCCCCTAATGGTTAATCAGCTTCCTCCCTTAGCCTATAAATAGGACCCTATCCAGCCCTTTAGAGGTTAAGCTGCATGCATCCATTTTGCACACCACTTCACTTATAGAGGGACCTGAAGTTTGAGAGTACCGTACCGGCGAAGGCTTGACGGGCGTTTGGAGACCGGCCTCCTTCCATTCGCGCAGAAGATCGTTGTACTCTGGGAGTTCCTTGCCTGAAGAACCAGAAGCACCGGTGGTGGGTAATACGAACTTAAGGGCATAGTGTGGTACACCGGCCTCGATCGACCTACGGTTCTACAGCGGCTTTCCCTCCTCCTCTTCGACGTTTCTCTTTTGTTTGGAGTTCTATTACCTATACGATAAGTGTATGGAATTTAGTTTTCTTTATTCTCGTTGTAAAGGATTCTTGCTACCTTAATAAAAACAATATCCTAATCTCCTTCTTCTATTTCCAACAAACCTTACCTTTCTCCTTGATTTTGGGATCTTTGCGAGTCTCCTCCCGTCTCCGTTTCATTCCAGTAGCCATGACTTCGCTATTCTCTGTCTTACGAGCCATCAAGCAAGTTGAATGACTGGTCTTTCAAGACAATTCTGGTAGCCACAGCTTCGCTAGACTCCAGCAGAAACCCTGTTCTATGGATGTAATCTGAAAATCAACTTGAAAGCCAACCAATCAAGAACCTGTTTTCTAGATAGCTATCAGTATGGATAAAGCGTGGGCCAAAAGAATCTTCTGGGAACCAAAAAAAGAAAAAGAGGGCAAGAAGCTATCATATGCATAGAAATCTATATATAAGACTTGGGCTTCTACATAATCTCCAGCAGAGAACACGTTAGGCGGATCTAGAATTCATAAAACTGAAAAGATAACAAACCCATCTCTTGGAAATTAATGTCTTATAGAAAGAAGAAAAGGAAAGTTACATAATATTCCGGAATGATGTTCAAGACCGTTCTCTTCGAATTTTTGTGGATAGAACTGAAACGGTGGATCTAGAATGCATAAAACTGAAAAGGCAACAAACCGCAAAAAAAAACCCAATTTCGGGGCAATCATCATAAGAAATTGTGACTAAAAACCCATATCTTGGAAACCATTGTCTTGTAAAAAGAATAAAAGAAGTCACCGAATGCCTCGATTATTCAAGAAAACGGTGTGCCACTTCCAAATCTCGTGGATATCGAATCAAGAACCAACGTCACGGCCGATCATAAACATCCGAAACATTGAAAGAAAAAGAAATCCAATCTTTAGGTCTATTAGAAACAGAAAACAAGATACCTGATTCAAGACTCGGGAATTTGGGGGGAGGGGGGGAGGGAGAGGCGGGAGGGATCACAGAGAGAGTTAAGAGGGTTTATGTAATAGGCGGCGGTTTTGGCGGGAAATACGATGCTTCTTTCTATAATAGCGCGCTCTCTCTCATTATAGCTCTCTCATTATTTCTCTTTTTTAAGGGTGTTTTAAAAAAGAATGTGACTATCTACACCACCATTTGTACTCAACACACCATATTTTTTGATTTTTTTTTCATTTTTTAAAAAAAATTAAAAAAATTAAAAAAATCCTAAACTACCCTCATCCCCTACCTCCCCCTCTCCCCCATCCCACCCTCATCTCCTCCACCACCCCCCACCACGCCGGCAACCACCATCGGCCCGCCGTCGCCTCCCCACCCCGGCACCCGCAGCCGCCGCCGACCACGCCCGCGGGAGGGAGGGAGAGAGGGAAGAGGGAGAGGGAGTTCGGCACGGGAGGCCGGAGAGGGGAGAGGGAAGAAGGGGAGAGAGGGAGGCTGGAGAGGGGAGAGCCGGAGACGAGAGGGAAGAAGGGGAGAGAGGGATGCCGGAGAGGGGAGAGCCGGAGACGAGAGGGAAGGTGCGCGCGGAGATCAGGAGGCAGGTGAGCAAAAGACGGTACAAGAGGCAGCTCTCCAGCTTCCACTACGACCCATTCAGCTACGCCCTCAACTTCGACGATGGTACTTCTGCATTCCTCTGCTGATCAGCATGAGCTTTAGAAACATTTGATCACTTGGGGGGTTCTTCGTCTCATGCATTTAGCTTGTTTTGGTTCCAGTTTCCAATTTTCAAGAGTTTGTTGGGTGTTTACTTGTAATGTATATTGGGAAAGGGTCAGGTTCTGTTTGATGTTAATAATTAACAGTCCCCGGCCACTGATCTTACTCCCTTCAGCTCTCATTTCTCAATACTCTTGCAAAGAAGAACAAATGGGCGGCGGCGGCTGCGAGCGCCGGGGTGGGGAGGCGACGGCGGGCCGGCGGTGGCTGCCGGCGTGGTGGAGGGTGGGGGGTGGTGAAGGAGGTGAGGGTGGGATGGGGGAGACGGGGAGGTAGGGGATGAGGGTAGTTTAGGGTTTTTTTAATTTTTTAATTTTTATTTTTAAAAAAATGAAAAAAAAAAAAAAAGAAGTGTGGTGTGTTGAGTCCAAATGGTGGTGTAGATAGCCGTACCCTTTACAAAACCTTTCTAAAATAACATCATTCTCTCCATGGTAGTATAATAGCATCATATCTTTGGGAGTAGCATAATTATTATTAAGAGTAATCTAATCTAATTATTAAAAAAATAATCAGCATTTAGACTTAGGGGGCGTTTGGTTGTTTGTATTAGCTGATGCATGCATGAGCTAATGCAGTATTTTGATTTATACCAGTGTTGGCCATTGTATTAGCTGATGCATGCATCAGTTAATGCAAAAAGGGCCTCAAATGCTGCATTAGCAAATGCAACCAAAATGACTGTTTTAGCAGATGCAATGCATTGCTTTAGCAGATGCAATGCATTGCTTTAGCAGATGCAACCAAACACCCTCTTAACGTGTTTGTTTCTCTAAAAATCCATCTGAGACACAACTGAATCCACACAATCATCTGATAATCCTACGCTATGATTGCCATATCTCACGTGCCTGTATCCATCTCGGATACATTTTTTTAGCAATATAGTGGTGCATCTGCAGGCTTGACATTGACGTAGATCAAAGACATGGCTGCAAACTTTAAGTGCATGATGCATAATGAATTGCATTCGGCATTTGATGTTGATCATAGCAACAAGTTCAACAGATGGCATCACTGGCTCTGTAATTATCAATTCTTGACATGGATCACAGATTTTAGAAAGCCATGGCATTTTCCACCCCCGGGAGAACCCCTATTCGGCTATGGGACCATTCATCATTAAAGTAGACCTGATCACCGACCGAAATGCCCGGCCCATCCAAGTCCCACCTCCTAGCGCAATATTTTTTGGACTTGGGCAAAACAACCTTGCCCATGAACTAAGCTTGCCAGCTTGGTACAAAGATTCGGACCGGACATTTTAGCTCGGGCAAGGCTTAGGATTCACTATGCAATGGTGCAGGCCCGGCCCCGTTCACAATAGACATAACCTTGTTATAAACTGCTTAGTCGCCCAAAATCCCAGGCAGGCCGGGCTTGGACATGCTTTATGTTGTCAACTCTAGCTAAAGCCCAGCCCAATACCCGGCCCGAGTCTATATGAATCAGGTCTACAATAAATAAATAGGGCTGTCAAACTATTCAAGCCCTTCGTGTTGGGCTAAAGCTCATATTGGACCATTGAGACTACATACCTGCTTTATGCCATTGACACTACATGTGCAGTAGTGTCCAAACAGCCCAGCCCGGGCCCACCAGGGCCATAGCCCGGTCCGCCCCGGGTGTTGGCCTTGATGGACCGGGCTAATCCGGGTTCAGGGCCGGACCCATGCCCATTAGTCTAAAACCCGGGTATTGGCCTGCTGGTCCGGGCTAATCCGGATTCAGGGCTGGACCAGTGCCCATTAGTCTAAAACCTGGTCATGCCCAGCCCGACCCAGTCCGGGTTTAAAAAAAGATGAACTCTACTGCACAATCACCTGTGACACCGTTTGATTTCAATTCACAGGAGACTCACCTATGACACAGGTCACCCACCTGTGACAAGTCACCCACTTGTGTGACACAGGTGACCGTTTGACCTGTCACATGTGACCCTCAAACGGTGACCTGTGTCACAGGTGACACCTCAAACGGTCACCTGTGACCACAGGTCACAGGTGACCGTTTGAGACACATGTGACCAGCTCCTTTATTTTTTTAAGAGAACCGAACCGGGCCTAAGCGGCCCGGTCCGGTCCAGCCCGGTCTCCAAGCGGGGCAGGGCCTTAACTGGAGCGGACCGGGTGGAAGACCTATTGGGCCCGGTACTGGCCCAGCTCGGTCCGGATGGTTACAAGGGCCGGACCGGGTATTGCCTCCAACCCGGCCCGACCCGGATAATCGGGGGGCGGCCCGGATGGACACCCCTACATATAGGCTCCGTTTGGGCGTGCGTTGTGGTTTTTATGACTGTGATGAGGTGTGTGTTTGTAAACTGTGCTGAGGTGCGGTGCGGTGCAGTAACGGCTTAAAAACTGTTTGGTATGACACGTTAATAACTGTGGTAGAAAAGTGTGTTCATGTAATTTATTGTTTGGGTGTGCGTTTATTTTTAAATGTACAGTGTAAAATATTAGTTTGTTATTTAGTTTTTGTGTTTGTTACGCCGCAGCCAAGGTGCGGCCAGATGAAAGCACCTATAAACTGCTTCGTCTCTGACGAAGTTTTGACGTGGTCCCCACCAATCTGCTATTATTCCCAAACGGGATTTTTGTGAACGCAGCTGTGTTCGGTCCAAAAAAAAGTGTGTTTGGGCAGCAGAAACGCACGCCCAAACGGACCCATAGTTATAAGACGGTTGGGAGCCTTTTCATCCGCATTAGAATAAACAAATAAAGAAATAACCGCTCAACAGGTGGTTACCCGCCAGGTGATAGGGGCACCACTAGTATTAGGGGTGTACAACGGGTTGGGTAACCCGTTCCGACATGAAAAATTAACCCGACCCGAACTTTAACGGGCGGGTCATAAAGGTAGTTGTAAACGGGTCGGGTCTGACCCGACCCGTTACAATAATACCGGATCGGGTAATGGGTGTTTAAGTTTTTGCTTAACGGGTAACCCGTTTAGAATAAAGACTATTTATAAATTACAAGTATATATATATATATAGATTATCAGGGGAAAACTGGTTCTCTTAGATAGAGAACCAGCTGTGGACCGTCCGATCCCCATCGGACGGTCCACAGATGCTCACCTTACTTAAAGACCCCAGACCCCCTCCTATCTACTGTGGACCATCTCCATGCCCGTGCCCTAGACGACGCGAGCCCGGCCTCCCTCGCCCGCGCCGGCCTCGCCACGCCCTCCCTCGCCCGCGCCTCCATCGGAGATTTTGGTACAGCTCGAATGCTGGGAGTTCATTTGCAGGATGGAGGATGTGAATCTATATCAACTGCATTCCAAGGCACCATTGGCTACATAGCACCAGGCAAGCTCTTCAATCTCCTCTGTTATGTAACTTTGAATTCTCTATATGCTGTTAGTCTTCTTTCACTGATTGAAGTGTTTTTTGTCTTCAAAAGATTTGGCGTATATGAGGGTGACAACGAAGGAGGGCGTGGCGAGGCCGGCGCGGGCAAGGGAGGGCGTGGCGAGGGAGGCCGGGCTCGCGTCGTCTAGGGCACGGGCATGGAGATGGTCCACAGTAGATAGGAGGGGGTCTGGGGTCTTTAAGTAAGGTGAGCATTTGTGGACCGTCCGATGTCGGACGGTCCACAGCTGGTTCTCTTTTTCAGTTTTCCCCTGATAATCCCTTTATATATATATATATATTATATCTAATTAATTTTCAAGTTAATTGAAACTTGAAACATACATTAGAAACTTTATATTTCTTAATATGACACAACTTAAATTTACGTGTTTATGTTGTTTAAATTTTGAATTAATAGATTATAATTTAAAACTTTATACTTATTCATATGATACTAATAAATAATAACGGATTATTGGGTTACCTGCATATGTTTACCTATTGATAAATTAACAGGTTAACGGACGGGTCATAAGGCCCTTAAAAATTAACGGGTCAGATCCAACCCAACCCATTAACCTATTGACCCGACCCGTTGTACACCCCTAACTAGTATCACATATACAAGAAAAATATTGATACACAGTAAAATCAATATTGGCCAGCAAATTACCCTTTGATTCTGATAAGATTCATCCTAGCGAAGACTGATTGCAT
This sequence comes from Narthecium ossifragum, assembly GCA_963920575.1. NCBI lineage: Eukaryota > Viridiplantae > Streptophyta > Magnoliopsida > Dioscoreales > Nartheciaceae > Narthecium > Narthecium ossifragum. The sequence continues at coordinate 2,868,811 of OY986965.1, read as the reverse complement.
GTTCCAAGATGTTGCGTAACAACTAGTACTAAAGGCCGGAGTCAGCAATGATAAAAAAAAGGAAGACAAGAAGTAATGATAAAAAAAAAGGCATACAACATGATACTTACTGTAGATATAGATTGCAACATGAAGCCAGGAATACCAATCTATGGATTTGTATCAGCTGCATAAACAAGAGATTGCAACATGAAGCCAGGAATACGTACGCTGTACATTCAAAATGTGGCTGCGACATCCGAGCCATGGCACCAGAATTACAAGTCTAGATAAAACAAGTTGCAGTTTACAGAAACATATGACAACTAAATGATCATGTATTCCCCAGCTATCATCAGGTCCCCCGAACCACAGGACAATCGCAATGACTGAATCTATACCTTGGAACAGATTCAGCAATTTCTCATAACTTCTACATTAGTTGTTGTACTGCTTCTTGATCAAGAAACCGAGTTTGAAAGGATGCAAATTACATTTCAAGCTTCAGAACTAACCCATCCCTGCTAGGCCCCTTATAAAATGTTTTGTGATTAGAGGATTCACATAAGCTTCAGGAGAGACAAATCAGTTATCTCTGCCATAGAAAATTACCATCTGACGCTTCAATCGTTTGCAAACAACAAGACTTCTGGTACGGATGCGGGATCAAGCTCCCAGTACCCACGAAGCTTGCCACCTCTTTCTTCACTTAATTTAAATGCAGGAATCCGATGAGAGAACCGCAGGAGTTGATCAGTGGGAATATCCATTCTGGTCACAACACTACCATTTCTTACCGGCATAAAAACTGCGCTGTAACCATCCACTTTTTCCAGTATCTGAACACGGATTCCAGCGCCTGAATAGGAAATGACTTCCACAACATCATAATCAGCATTCTTCAGGTCTGCATATTTCCATCCAACATGCCAACTCTTATACACAGCCCATAGCTCACCAACAACTGGGTAGATATCATAAGTCCGTTTTCCAGTTTGCTTCACTTGTACCACATGAGAAAACGTTTCAGTTGTATCATAGCTCACCACATCACCTGTAACTTTAAATCCTCCACATGCAACGGGTAAATCTTCTCCTATCCACTGGATCTCATCCTCCTGTGACCGGCAAGGCTCAAGCCACGCCATGTCTACTCTAAATTCTTTTTGCTCAACTTTTTTAATATAACCATAATAATTAGGAAATTTATCCACGTCACTGAAAAGTGCCCAAATCTGTCCGGCATGGAAATTGTCGCTTGACCGCTCTTGTTCAAAATTGTGAAATTCTGATTCAGGATACTCATAGCAAACAGGGCTGGAAGATCTAAGAGAAGAGCTACCATGATGCTGAGCAGCACTATCAGAACTGATATTACAACAATCTATATGCTCTTCATCATCATCCAGATGCTTCTGTTTCTCACCTTCAATATGTGCATGGTTCCATGTCTCTGCAGCAGCGTTTTCACTAGAACTCGCTTGATTGAGTCCTTTCACACTTACCCTAGTTGCCAAATCAGCCGGCTCTTCTCTGCTCATAACCTTCTTACCTGGATTCTTCTCCTTCGATTGTGTGCTCTTCTCAGCTGCACCAGATGCAAATCTCTCTTCAACAGTATACTGGAAACTTTTGAACCTCGCTGTAGCACTATCCAGGCTGATCGAAGGAAAAGTTTCATCAAATTTACTGGGCAAAGATGCAGAGTCAAGTTCAAAGCAACCTTCTGGAATGCCTTCCCGCTCATTCCCAGTTAATCTATAACAAGGGACCTGGTGGGAAAATCTTAGCATTTCACTGGAAGGAATTTTAAGCAGTCCAGATCCCTTGTCTGTATCTCTCATAAACAGGGCCACAAACCCTTTTATTTTAACTAGAGGAGCAACTCTAGCGTCAGAACCTTTTTCATAATCCGAGAGCACTTCGACAACTTCATATTGATAGACTCTGCCATTGTCAGGGTCACAGCTCCAACTAATATCCCAGTTCTTAAAAAGCGCCCAGACATCTCCCTTCATAGGATATATCTCATACAGATTCCTTCTTGGGCCCTTTCTCCAAGCCATAACATGAGAGAACATCAGCCTATCTTCTGCCCACTCTGACTTTCCAAATCTGAAATTTCCACAAGCTACAGGCAGACCTTCATCGGACCATGCCACCTCAGCTTCACCAGAGGGTTCGTGCTCTAGCCAAGTAAACCGCAGCTTGAAGCCTGAAGTGGAGACATTTTTTATCCGAGCATAAAATCTTGGCATGCCATCCGAATTATCATAGATTGCCCAGACCTGATCGGCTGCAAATAGGCTTTGGTCCCTGTTCTTGTCGAAATCACAAAATTCAGGATCAGGATATGAAAAGGTATTCAGATTGTCCGGGGACGAGGAATCAGCGGTTGATCCAGACCCAGCTTTTACCATTTCGTCGTCTTCACTAACCCCTTGTTTATCGCCTAGATGGACAAAAGTGCCAAAGGCTTCATTACCATTAGATACGCTGTCAACAAAAGGAACATATGGTTTCTCTTTGCCATTCTTCTGTTCAGCATCAGCAATTCCAGATGCCCAAACATGGATGCCATTCCCTTCTTCCTTAGAAAATGCCTTATCGCATAGATCACCATCACCAAATGTTCCACCTTTTCTTAACCTTTTAGAACTCAGGGATGCCACAAAGTTGTCTCCATCCTCATCGCCATCACTTTCACCTTCATTGTACGTAACATTTTGTTTTTGCCTACTTGATCTTCTTGGATGACGACTTTCGCTGGGCACTGCATCAATGTCTTCCATAACCACATCTTCACTGTCTGTGCTACTATCAGAATCACTGCATTCGACTAACATCCTTTTCCCCCTCTTTCGGTTTGCATTTCCCGCTGAGGGCTTCACTGTCTGCTCTTTCTTATTAACTTCCTGAAGGTTCACCTTCTCAAACTTAAGCTCATTGCCAGATTCCACTTCCTCATTTACCTTATTATCACCTTTTCCGTTGTTCGTAAATACACCCTTGTCAGCGTTGATTCTCGATTTGGCCCATGGCTCTGCTGTTGCGGGTCCTCCCACCACATTCCCCTGGAACCCCATAGTAGAAGCATTTCGAGAATAAGTTTGCTGGCCAGCACCATGAGCATGCTGACCAGAGACCTCCTGCTGAGGAATTCCAGAACGAATGTTTGGCGCACCTGACTTTGCAGCAGGAGGCACACCTTGGGCATCAATATCAATAGCAATAAATGGCTTCAAACAACTCTGACAGCGGAGGGCTCTGTTTAATATGTTCCTATAATACTGGTACCTCATTCCACAATGGGAACAAGTGGTCCAGAAAGCCTGGACGCTAGAGAAAGCAGATTGCTGTTGATTTAATCCATTAGAGTTTCTCCCATTATCTGGAAAAGCAGACTGTTTCCTGACGTAGGATGTCCTGCTTGACTGCTGCTGAGGCTGCCTTGCCTGGACACTGATATTAGCCCTTCTTTTTATGTCATGCAGAGAACGCTTTCCTCGGTCAGAGAGCGTCATATTTGCTTCTCCAATCAGCTTAAAAGCAGCTTCAGCACCTGCAAACTTGTTTTTATCAGGATGAAGAAGAAGAGCAAGCTTGCGATATTGTTTCTTGATCGATGCATCATCTGCAGTAGGCTCTACTTGTAGAATGCCATACCAGTCCATCTCTCCATTGACCTTACTCCCAGCTGAACAATGAACTTCGCACACAGTTAACATATGAGAAACGTTTTCAAGTTCTGGAAATAGCTGTTGGGCCTTGATTGCAAATTTTTTGGCCCCCAGAAAGTCTTTGTTCTGCATCCTGCTTTCAGCAATGGCCCTGGCCCTGACTGCCTCTTCCTTGTTGCACTCCATTAGCATTGAATATCAGACAAATGTCCTATATTCTCTCATCTGAGTTGCATAAAACCACAAAACACGTCTTCCCACATGCTTGCCTCTTTTCAATAACCAAGCATGGAAGAGCGAATGGAAATGTCACGCCCAAGATAATTCTTCATATATGAATACAGGACATAAGCCGTATCAGAACTGATATCACGCATAAAATCATGCTGACACTATGTTGTTCATAACTTCCTTTTACACCTACATAAAGTAAAAGCAAAACGGATCTCGTAAAACCACTGAAAGAAAGAGTTCAGCAGAAGGCCTATAAATGTGCAATGGTTGTGAAGCACAACAAAGTATCACATTATCAATGTGAAGGATTGATATAGCTATATGAGATAGAATTAACGAGGTCTAGTAACAGAAAATCAGCCTAATGCAGACTTAGCTCCAACCAACTGCTCTTAGGAGCCCATTCAGTAGTCCACATCCCATAAGATCGGAAAGAAAATACATCAGACTCCTAATGCTTAATAGCAACTTCTTTTTGTACTATTTCACCAGAATGTAAAAGATGCATATCGCTCTAATACAGATGGCATGTTCTTTCACTACAGTTAGACAAAAAGAGGCTGAAGATAAGTGCACAGCTCGGGATGAATAACAGACAAAAGAGAATGCAATTTATACCCGAGAAGAAGACAGTGAAGATAAACCTCTCCAAATCATCCACACTACACCATTCAAGTGACTAATGCCCAACCCTGCTTACAACCATACTTAAGAAGGGAACATAGACACTCATTTCGTCTTGAATGATATGAATCTAATTTGTCCATCTATCTTATACACATCAGGCAGTCTGCAAACACTAAACTTATAGCCCTCTTTAACCGTTAAAGTTGATAATTGAATAAACAACTTGGATTTCTTACAAGAAAAAGAGGATGAAAGGAAAACAGACATGCAATGTTTCTCATGCGCGAGAGAGAGAGAAGCAAATAGAAGACAGAGAAGAGCATTTGCATGTATCTACAGCATTGAGACAATGGAAATACAATGGCTATGTTGATATATACACCCTGGTTACGCAATTTTTCCTCACTGCTTTGATGCCAAAAACAAGATTGCTATATTGATAACTAAAAGGTACTTATTTTAAAACAGTATCCACTCAGCTAGGTGGAATTCAAAATTTAACATTCATCAAGATGTATAAACATTTCCTGAACGTAAAAAAGCACTTGATAATACATGATTTCACTGATTAATTTGCTTAAGGTAAAACTACATAAAAGTAGGTATAAGCAATACATTGCATATATTACAGTAAGATATGGAAATATGTATTTGGCTTGCTTCAAAATTTTACTTAATAACCTCTTCTTGCAAAGCTATCGATATCACAATCCATAACATGGTTTGATTAGGGGTGAGCATTCGGTGTCCGGTTTGGTGTTCACTCCACAACTGAAAAACCAAAATTTATTCGATCCGAAATAATAAAAACCGAACCGAATTCTCCTTCAAAACCAAACCAAACAGAACCGTAATTTTCCGTTCTAAAGCGAGGAAACCGAACCGAACCGTTCCTCCTAAAGAACCTATGGATTTTATGGCGAAGAAGAGGATTTGCTAGCCAACTTAGAGGTCAGCATGATGGAGCTGTGGCAGAGCAGGATGGCTGCCGGCAGCGGCCGGCCTTCGAGCGGCGGCTTAAAGTGGGGGGAGCATCGTGGGGGTGGAGGACAGATTGGAGATGGGCGAGGAGGATCTATGGTAGGCATCACCGTGTGGGAAAGGCCGGATGAGCTCCGGCGAGGGTGTAGCACCGCCAAACGAGGGTTGGGTCACTGGTTGCTGGCGTTTGGCTGCGCTGGAGGACCGCGGATGGGGCTGCGGAGATTGAAGAAGATGCGGGTTGCGGAGGAGGTTGGAAACGGATGAAGAAGATGAGAGAGTGTGTGTGAGGCGGTCGGGCGGTGATCCGATGACCAGGGAGGTGGTGGCGATGGAGCTTGCTGTAGGAGCCATGGGTGTGAGGTCCATGAGGGGGTGAGATTCGTGATCATGAGAGAAGCTGTAACCTATAGGATAAAGCTTGGATCCTACCAACTTTATAGACATTTGGATCCGACCCACAATCAAAACAAACCCGATTCAAACCATATGAATTAATGAAATGGATGAACCATAATCATAATATGCACGGACGAGAGTATTAAGAGAGAAAATTTTAGATTTTTCAGTTTTTAACCGAAATTTAAAATTGCAAACCGAACTGAAAACCGAAAATCGAAGTATTGAAATACAAAAAAAAAAAAAAAAACTGAACCGTTTGCACCGAAAAACCGAACCGAATGGACCGAATTTATTCAGTTTCGGTTCGGTTTTGCTCGCCCCTAGGTTTGATGCTGATTCTGGTATACACGTCCATGTAATCATACTTGTCCCACTCCATAAAAGGGCAGCTCCAGTCTGTCTCTACATAACCACACCATCTAATCTTCATTCACCTTCTGAACTTTCAATCTTTTCTCTCGGAAAAGTGGTAATTCTTCGTTGTTCTTTGCTCCCTTGAGGCACCTAAAAGTATGTAACTCTTGCATCCTGGGAACAGACTCTGACCTTATATTGTCAGCCAGGTTAATAGTCTACTCTTAAAGATCCTCAAGGTTGACAACAATGACCAAGCATAGGGCCATGGCTGGCAAGTGTGTTGACCAACATGATGAAAATACAAACCATTTTGATAATCCACTCAATGAAACGACACCCTTCCGAGTCTGAACTACTGATTGTGCTCAAACTCAATCTTCACTTCATGCCAAAAACTGCTGCATTAGTTTCAATCTAATAGTGGCTAGAATCAACCAAGATGTATTCAAAGAGCATGCTTTTTATTCAATACATCCAAAACTTTGTTGGCACATGAAACAAGATGATAATCTTGGTTTCTTTTTTCCCCTAATGAATCCCAGTTAGAACAGCCAAATACAAATTAGAGAAGCATCCAAATCAATTGGTCAAGGATAGTTCTGACTGACTCATTGACTATCTAAACCTACAGTCAAAACTCGACACCTTGAAAATATTTTGCACCCTCAGTCCCATACAAAACAGGAAAACCATTTGGATAACTTATATCAATGCGCTCATTTCCATGACCAGGCAGAGATTAGAGTCCCTTCCAAGAATCTAGATATACCCTTAGCATGGATAGAATAAACAGGGCAACATTCGCATATGATGCTTCTTGGCATATGATGCTTCTTGGATGTAGCCACGGCATAATCCTAGCCAACTGAGAATCGTCCCCTTTATGAATACATGGATTTTTACAGAGGTTCAGCAATCAGAAAATGCTCATACTCCAAGCCAAAGCAAATGCCTTCCCTCATTGTTCCTCCACATATTATGGACAAAAAAAGCTCAGTGAAAGTCATATGCTAAACAACCATATCTGAAATACGTTTCGCAAGTTATTTTCTTGCCACTTGAAGCTATACTTGGCTAATTTCCTAGAACTCTAGTAGCTTTCGGACAAGTGGACAGCCAGACATGAAATATACGCTGATCTTTATTATGGGGCAGTTAACCTCAAAGTTCTACCCATTATAAGCCCCATAAGGTAGGATTCCCATATCTACATGACACAACCATTCAACAATTAAATTAAATTTCTATGGATATCACAAGCTAACTCAAACATCCAAAACTGTAGTTCAATTTCAAACCAAAAAAATCACTTTAACTAAAGAACAACCTCTCCTCCATGGATCAAAGTTTCATTTCAATTCACTCTGTCGGGTGTTGTTCTGCCAATTCATATCATCCACCCAAACTTGATCTTCTCCAATCAAATACATATGTCCATAATCATTGATGCAGCTCCTGGAGGCAGATCATCAAGAATTGAATCTAAGAAACTCAAGATGAGAGGACCATCATTGAGAAAACAAGAGAGTCCATTCATTTTCTGCGTAAGAGACTAACTAGGCCCTTCTGTTCCTTGCAAGTTACAAGTACAGGAACAAATCCTCCATAACCTAACAAATATGATCTCACTCAACTACTCTGTTGATGAAAAGAAAGAAACAACAAACATCAGAATGCAACATCGAAAGCACAGCTCAAACATTAACATGGTTCACATGACCATTGATTTGTCCATGTTGGCAATGGATCATTAACCTGACCATTTCACTAGTGTAATTGCCCCCACTTTAAAACTGGATTACACAAACAGCAACCACGAGTCTTAAAAGCAAGATAACAAAATTTGGTCCAGTTCTTTGTCAAACCTGTAAATAATGTGATAAATAGGTAGATCAAGTATCTTGAACAAGGCTTGTACCTCATGAAATGTGTTTGCTGATATTCTAGCTTCTGGCAGTCCTTCAGAACAACCTGAATAGGAAAAAGAACAACCACATGAGGCTTCATGACTCCAATAGCCTAAAGTACTTCTTTAAGCAGAGGAAAAATGGATAAATACTTTTGCACGTATAATCACCAAAAAGTAACAGCATAGCACATCACATCCTCTAGACATCAACCACTTAAAGCAGAAGATGTTCGAGTCACAAAGACGACCACGATAAAAAGCCAACGTTTGAGACTCAACTATCCAACAATAAAGTACCAGCTTTCAAAACAATCAACGCTGCCACTTATTTTTGCATGCCATAAAGTATGCATAACCTGCTCACAGCATCCATACCTCGAGAATTTTCCACATAATTACGGATTACGGGCATCAAACTCGTCAAACAATCATTTTATCTCGATCCTGACACACCATTAAATACCACAGCTAACAATCTATCAACCACAATAGACACTCTGAAAACAAAAATTTAGCAGAAACACTGGGAGAAAAAAACGGCCCTAAAGCCCTAAGTATGACCACTATCACCTCAAAAATTCAAAATCGGCTACAAAACCCTAAAAAACAAAAGATCACAAAAGAAAACCACGAGAATGCGAAGCAGAAGCATCCATACGCACTCAATAGAGCCTCCGCAACCAAATGGCCTCCGCTGCTACGACATATTGGGAGGAAAAAGAGATCTTCGAGAACCCTCGGCTCAAACCCTCAATAAGGGTTCTCCGAGAACTCCAACCCTCAACCCTACGCGCGCGGCGCTAGAGAGGGACAAGTGTCGTGCAAACCCTATAGGGAGAGCGGGGGGGGAGGGGGAGAGGGAGAGGGAGAGGAACTGGACTTACTTCCGTCGTGTCGGATGTGGCGGAAACGGGGAAAAAGGGGGGCCGAGGGAGAAGAGGAGGGAAGTGGAAAATTCTGGAATTAAGCGGCCCGCCCAAAACGAAAATAACACTGACACATTTTCGACTCAGGACATCACACTTGCGCACTTGGTCGATGTACCCCAACCCAAATGTTTAGACGTGATATTTTACTTAACACACCACACCAAACATCACTCTTCGTCCAAACTACCCTTATATTGATATACCACAATACCAAGGCTAGCTCTTCCCTTCTTCATGTTTGGCACGCATCCCGCATGGAATCCGGGATCTGGAATCCATGGACGCCAATTTCGGTATCTGCCCTTGCGCGGATTCCGTCTGGTGCGCCAAACACCGGGATCTGAGAATCCGGAATCCGATGGATTCACTCCCATTCCATGCGGCCAAACATGCCCTAAACTAACGAACACCACATATCTCTACCTACCGATCACTCTCTTCTCCTTCTATGGCAACCGACCACTAAACTCTGGCGATGAACTAGAAACCCAGGCTCAAACTCGGTGAGCGCCCCTGTCGGCGACCAACGTCCTCCCCACCCAAAACTCATCTTCTCCTCCATGTTAAAACCCTATCTTGTTAAATCCATACATCTATTATATATTGTTCTTGATAGAATGGCTGGAGTTTTGATTTGTGATTTTATGCCAAGAAATTGACATTTTTCGCCGAATTCGACGCTTTTTGAATCAAATTAGCACCGCATGTTCGACGCCACAATACCGAACAAATGTTGTTAGGTGTCGGTAATAGACTACCGTTATGTATGTATTATCAACGCCCTGGTTCGAATAGTTGCTAGGACTAGGGTTCCGATTGCAGTAGTGATCAGTAATAGAGTGCCGAATTCGTTAACACGACCATTGGTACTTGTGTACCAATATCTATTTTCAAGTAATGGTACTTGTATACTAATCATTTATAGATACAACTTTAAGCATGAACTTTATTCGGTATATAGGTACCGATTTTATTATCGGCAGTTAGTTACCGATACATATTCATACTCATCGGTATTATGGTACCAATAAAATGACCTTCTTGATCAGTCGAATACTACCCGATTAGATCACGACACGGGAATAAAAGAACGATGAGTTTTTTTTTAAAATGGGACGGGCACTTACCTTCTCTACTGCCATTTTCTCGCCTTTTTCGATCATGGTGAAGAAAAGAGAAGTATTTGAAGGGTAGGAGAAGACGATTTTAGGTTGGAGGAGTTGGTTTTAGGTTGAAGGAGGCATGAGATGGTGGGGAGATGATGGTTGGAGGTGGAAGCTGATCTGGAGTGTAGAGTAGAAAGATTAATTATGGAGGATTTGGGACAATACAACATAGTTATAAAAGGGTATTTAATAACTTTGACATTATGGTATTATGGGTATCAAAAAATCCATTTGAAATTATGGTGTGTTGAGTCGAAAATATTACGCAAAGAGTTGTTGCTTTCGAAAAGTATGGAAGATTTTACATATTTACCCCATATAAAATTTGTAGTTACATATTATTAAGATTTTTTGTTTGTTATTATATGTTTGTCTGTAATTTGTATGACCATGAAATTATATCAAAAATATACTCCCTCCTCCATCAAAAATTCTAATCATAGTCAAAATCAAACCGTATGTAGTGATATGTCTAAGATGCCCCTCTTGCTCAGTTGTTTAGTTTGTTTGCACCGTCTATAGAGTAATAAATCCAAGAATAAAGTTTTGTTTATATGGCCATGTAGCATGTATAATGCACATGTCATCTAATCGGTAGTGAGGTACCGATTGATTTATCTATTCTATCAGTAGTGAGATACCAATGGATTAAATCAACCAATCGGTACCTCACTACCGATCTGATCATTGGCACATTTAATCGATAGTGGGATACCGATTGATTGATCTAGTCCATCAGTATTGTGCTACTGATGGGCTAGATCAATTGATCGGTATCTCATTACCGATTTGACGGCGCGTGCAATATACATGGTTTGAGTGTACAATCAGCGCTCTAAATCCAATCTGGTTGGTTCTATAGGGTGTATCGGTGGTTCTATAGGGTGTATCGATGATGCATCATAATAAATGTAAAGGTAAATTATCCATTGGTATCCTATAGTTTCATCAAAATACTGAATAAGGTCATGTTGTTAAAAAAGATTCAATTAAGACCATATAGTTTCATTTTCGTTTCAATGTGGGATATGACCCTCTAAGACCATTAGTATTGTCGCGCCCCGCCCCGCAGAGCGCACCCGGGCCGGGACACGAGGGGGGGAAAACGAACACCTCAACCACTAGCCTCAACTGGCGGAAACAGTTGAGACTAAGGCCCAGCTGGCGGAAACAGCTGGACATCACAGAGAAAGAGCGGAAGCAAGCTACTAAACCACAGCTATTAACATTTATTACAAAAACGGTAATAAAAGAGTTAACAGAGTTTAGTACAAAAGCCACAAGGGATCAACAGTCCCCAAAAAGAAACTGCAACACCCACCGGGGTCTCCGCGAAGGCGCACACGAACTCATCCTGACCCTCAGACATGGTCAGGATCCGGCCCGCTGCCACGAGACGACCGAGGGGGTAGCACTGGGACAGAGCGGCCACCTGCACCTGCAACAAACACAGTCCAGGTAGGCATGAGCAACAGCTCAGCAGGGTCCTACTCTACAACTCCTACACACACAAGGGTAAAGCAACCGGACACACTCTGATGCCAAATACCGAGGCTTGCCAAGGATCCCACAATCCCATCAATAACCCGAAGGGTTCCTGTCCTAGGTGCATATCTCCGATAACGCCACTGCTCAGGGGTGGGCAACTCCGACATTCCCTGACACAGGGTGGACACGACGCAACCAGTAGGACCCCCTTCTCCAGGCGGGATCTCCGCACTTGGCGGAACAACCGAAGTTAAGACTACCATCACTCGGTACTCTAAGCAGCAGAGTCAACACCCACCCAACCTATCCTAGCATGTCTAATGCACAGGAAAAAGGGCAGGATAAGTATGATAAAGCCGTAAACAAACAACACAGCAAGGGCACACCTTCGGCCCATTTATACTAAACACTCCCGAGGGTCATGACTCCCTCGGTTCACCACAAAGCGGTAAGGGCATACCGTCAGCCCATTTATTCTACACACCTGGGAGGCATCACCCTCCCAGTTCAACCACAAAGCGATGAGCATTCATACATAATTCATTACAGGATAAACCCCGAGGGTAAAACCGTAAAAAGTCACTTGCATGCGAAGCCCCGCGGGCAAAACTCTTGAAAACCCTCTCTGCTACTGAAGGATCGATCCTCACCAAGGGAAGGATCGATCATCCAAGCAACAGTGAGCTTCCCTCGCTGTCGAGCCAAAGAAGATCGATCATTCCTCCCAGGGAGATCGATCTCTTTGGTGACAGAGGGCACCCTTCCAGTCGCACCAGGGAAGATCGATCCTTCCTCCCAGGAAGATCGATCATTCTCGGGACGAAAGGTAACCATGCTTACCCAGGCCCCATGATCGATCTCCTCCCATAAGAAGATCGATCATGTACTGGGCGCAGCAAGCCCACACCAGAGGACCGATCCTTCCTCCCAGAAGGATCGATCACCCAAAGATGGGTTCCGGCGTGCTTCCGGCCGGAGAACCGCCGGAAAACACAACCAAACCCCACCAAACTTGGTGGGTTGGTAGATCTGAGTACAACGAGGCTACTCAAGGCCTCAAAACCGGGAAATAACAACTCCACAAGGAGATCTAAGCAAAACAAAACCCGGATACAAAACCCTCAAACAGCCGGAGTTTAGAAGAAGACCCTACCTCCTCAGAGCAGCTTCGATCCACGAAGACTAGCCACGGATCTTCCTCGCCTCGCCACGAACCCAACGAGCCTTCAAGCTCCAGGAGAGGTGGCCGGAGGAGGAAGAACGGAGGAGAGAAAGGAGCGGTCGGAACAGGGGAAGAAGCAGAGCATTCGCGGGAAAGAAGAAGAAGAGGGGAAGGAAGGAGGGGGAGGGGGAGGGGAAGGGGGTAAGGCCGGGGAAAGCCGGAGAAACCGCGGGAAAGGCAAAGGAGGGGAGCAAAAGTCTCCCCTCCCCTGACAGGGGAAGCGACGGCCACCGCGGTGGCCGTCCTTCGAAAGCCACCGACAAAGACTTCCAGGCACATGTAGGATCGATCATCCTTGCATGCATGATCGATCCTGCTAGCAACAGGATCGATCTTCACCCAAAGGTGATCGATCTTCTGTGCCCTGAAAGGCGAACTTGGGCTGGGACTCAGGCCCAAGCCCAGAACCCCCAACCTCGGGTCCACCTAACCTTTCTAACAATCACAACCATCAAGCAAGGCCTGTGTGTGCACAGCCAGTGTGAAAACGACCGCCAAGGCGCAATTTCCCAAATTGCCCTTGGGGTAAACAACAAGCCGAAGGGATGGAGGGACGGGTCCTCACAAGTATTCTTAATGATTTGACCAGTTTTGTCCCTCACGTGGACCAATTGTTGAATGCCACGTCATCATGGTCTCTCCCATGTCTTCTCTTTCATAGAGGGTGTTTGTTTGCTTGCATCGGTTGATGTCACATCAATTGATACAAAAAAATGTATTTGGTTGTTTGTATCAACTGATGTAGTATTAGCTCATTTTCTATTTGGTTGGTATGTATTGCATCAATTGATGCAACCGTTTCATTCAATCGTTTGCTTGATTGGTATGTATTGCAATGATTAGAATCACCCCCTATATCTCTTGGTAAGATTACCCCCACTCTTGATACGTATTATACTTTTTATTTACCTATTTTTTAGTTAGCTATATTCTTTATTTAGATTTATTTATATCACTCATATTTAAATCTCACGGCATGTAAATATCTTTCTGATGAAGGTATGGTTTTACATAATGTATGGCAAACTAAAATTTGAGACAATTTATTTACCATTTGGTATAACTTTGCCCCTCACGGGGGAGAGGGACAAGGTGAAGCGGTCAGTCAGGGAAGCCCGGATCTGGCATCTTCCTCGCTTGATCTGGCCTATTTCCACTAGATCTGGCCTTCGAGGAAAAGGAGAAGGAGGCGAACGAACAGATAAGCTCGGGGAAAGGAGGTGAACGATCAAGGGAAGTATCATGTGATGCATCAATTGATGCCGCATGAAACCACCCTTTTCCATCAACTAATGCATCTAATTAATCAAATATGGGTTTGGACCATGAGACTGTATTAATTTAGGCAACCAAACACCCCTAATCTATCTCTTACATAAGATGGCATGGCATTTTTATGCCATGTGCCAATTAATTATTGATCCGTGTGGAGTCAACATGAAAACTTGGTCAAAGTAGTCAGACCATTAAACAGGTAAGGGTTTTATGACATGCTCTGATTGAAACGAAATTAAAATTATAATGACTTAATTGAAAATTTTTAAATAACAATGTCTTATTTGATAATTTGGTGAAACTATACGGCCTCATTTGGTACGGGTTATTTCGGATTAAGAAACTTTATTTTAAATTATGAGAATAATTTTATAATGATTAGTTAGAATAAGGGAAAAATAGAATGGAGAATGGAAATAATTTTGTAATGATTAAAAATAATGTTTGGAGTTAACGGGTGAAATAAGCGGTGGATTCGTAAATATTTTAAAAATATGATCGTATAATAGGTAATTTATCAAACAGGTATAAATGTTAAAAACTTATGTTGCCTTTGGGTGCAACAAACCCACGTGGTGGTGGCGGACCAGAGATCCTTGTGATGTTAGCAAATGATGGGATAATCGATTTTTAAAGACTATGGCTGGTGATGGCTAAGGCGGGGCGGCGGGGTGGTGCCTGGTGAGTGGTGAGTGGTGGAGGGGAGACGACGGCAATGGTGGTGGCGGGAGGCGCAAAGACGACGGCGGGTAGAGGGGAGACGACGGCAATGGTGGCGGCGGGAGGCGCAAAGACGACGGCGGGTGGAGGCGATATTTTGGATATTTTAATCGTAAAAATAATTTCTTACGTTCCTGTTCAACTGTAGAGGGTATATTGGTACGGTGTCTTGGGTGAATATACTAAGAATATTCCTCGGAAACACAATAAAATTGACAAAGCTCCTTTTAATTGGAGGGTAAAACATTTGAAAAATTAAAAAATATATATATATATATATATAATAGTTTTAAAAAAATTTCACCTAAGGGGTTTTATTGACCTCATTTGTGAGGTATTGGGTGGCGAGCATAATTTGGTCAGGTACTTCATGTGAGAAGTGGGTTCGTGATTCTTGTCCCATTGAGGACGCGTGATGGTTAAAAACATTTATCCACTCTCAGCTAAACTTACAGGGTCAACTTATAAGGACAGATGAGGTGAATGTTGGATTCTAAGTCTCCGTTTGGTACGGCGGATAAATTTTGAAAGTAATCTGAAAAATATTTCCGAATCCACTATTTATTCCATGCCTTAACTTCAAACATCATTTTTCTTATTCCAAGTAATCATTACAAAGTTATTCCAATTCTATACTCTACTTTTTCATTATTCTAAATAATTATTAAAAAGTTATTTCCAAAACATGGAATAAAATCTCTTAATTCAGAATAAAGTTAATCTCGTACCAAACGAGGCCATTATTAGTGCTTGTACTGACCTAAAGGAGAAAATCATTTTGGAATTTCATTAAATTTTTTTAAAAAATCAATGCCTCGATCACAATATCCTCATCCAACAAATGTGAAATTGAATCAAAGCAAATACTAAACCAAGGATAATTTGCTTAATGTGTCTTGAACGTGTTCGAACTATCATAGAGGGCTAGTGGAATGGTGGAAATGAATATCCCTATCGCAATCTCTATGCTTATCCAATTCGACTCAAAGTAAATCAATTGACAAATCTAGAATAATTTCTTCATTAATTATTCAATGGTTTGAATGACTATGTTTAATTTGAATTGTTAAATAAAATTTAACAAAGATTAATATAGAGGTTTTTTGCTATAAAAAACATCAAGGCGGGGACAAATGCAAATACCAATAAGACAGGTTTTGCCGTGATATCTAATAAGAATGGGTATTTACGAGAATCACGTACTTATAAGAACAAAAATAGGACGAGACAGTTTGGAAATAATAATCGCATTACAATAAGGGCGATGATTGGTTTACATGCTGACATCGTATGTGCATTACACATGTCCGAATCGGTAATGGACTACCGATTCATTAATCTAGTCCATCGGCAACTACCGATTGAATTATTCACCCAGTCCACGATGAACTCTATCAACCAATCGGAACCTCACTACCGATACAATTCAATCGGTAAGGAACTATCGATTCATTGATGTATTCCATCGGTAGATCACTGCCGATGGACTACATGGATGAATCGGTGTGACATGTGTATTATACATGCCACATGTTCACTTGCACAAAACATTTTCCTTACAACAATTGCTCCATATATGTCAATACCTCAATATTTCTGACTGTATTGCTACATTTGTAATTACCTCACATGAACAAGATACCTCATAAAACTTAAAAAAATGCATAGGCCCTATGGAAATCCTTAGTTTCCTACATGTCAAAAACTCTAGAAATCGTCAATGAGTCTAGAAAATTAGCAAGTAAATCCAACAATAAAGGGTAATTACATATACACCTGATTAACACCTCGACAATTAAAACTCTCCTACGAAAGAGGTCACAGAATTGAGTACCCAATAGAGAGATTTCTGCCCAAAACCTGTGGACACGCATTTGAGAGCTGGATGGCGGTCGGATTCAAGAGCCCTGTCTTACAGCAAGATGGTCATCCTGGCAGGAAGCATCCAACAAAGCCTAAACCCAGTGCAAGAGGCAAGGGATCCAGATAAATTTGCCACGTATAATCCCAACTCGCTTGGATTGTTCGAATAAATGCGTCTTTGTAACATGCATTCTCAATCTCCAATCAAAGAGCATCCAACACAGTTTCATACGAGCAAGAAACTATGCTAACTGCATGCAGAAACATTTTTCTTCTCTGAAAGATATTTAGCCCATGATGTACATGGGAATGATAGTCATATAGCTAAAAAATAGGTTTGATAGTAGCCGCAGATCTCCTCCCCGTCGACGCCCTAGATCTCCTCCTCGTCGTAGCCGCAGATGTGAGGACCCATACCTCCAACCTGGTCCGACCGCTTTAGGTCGGGGGTCTGGGTTTGTGGTTTGGCCCGGTTGGCCTTGGGATGCGATCGGTTGATCACATCGCTGCTTTTGAACCCAGTGGCATTTTGGTAAATATGCTCCATGGTGGTCGGTTTCACATCCGCGTTGCACACATGGCCTTTGATTGATGTATGTGTTTGATTAGAACCTTTAGGGCACGTCCGATCGGAAGATCGGAGCTCGATCGGGAGAGATCGAATCAGACGGCTGTGATGGATTCCAGCTTTCTATTTAAGCTCCTTCTTTCTCTTTCTTTCCTTCTTTCCTTCTCTTGTCGTTCTCTTTCTTCTCTCTCTCATGCGGCTGGGTGCTAGGGCATCGGAGGATGGCTTTTGAGGAGCGGTTTCCGACGAACGGAGTTGGGGGATGCGTGGAGGAGCTGCCCTATCTCATCAAGTAGGTGTTTCTACCTCGATCTTTGGATCGGGTTCTCCTAGGATAGGTTTATTGCCTTTTCGCTGTAGGAGTACTTATTAGAATGTTGTGTAATTGGCTGTGCATGTGTTATAGAGGCTTTGAAGTATTCCTACGTCGCGATTTCCGTATTTCATCGGCTGAATCTTGTATTATCGCCGTTTATCGGTTTTCGGCCATTTTAACCTAAATTGGAGATTTATCCGTCAAAAATGTGATTTCTTCTCACCATTGGTTTCCCCATCGTTGATTATGCATGCTTGCAAAGTTTCAAGGTTTTCCAACAAGATTTGATCCTTGAAATCCAAAGAATTGGATTTCCGGCACTGTTCTGATGAACTGTGCCTAAGGCTCGACGGTTGATCGGTGCATCGACCGTCAAGTATTGATTTGCTCTTTCTGGGCCTGACGGTCGACCGTCGCATCGTCCGTCGGGCTCTGTCGGGATTTTAACCTCCCACGATCGATGCATGGATCGATCGCGGGATTCTCCCTTTTTCCGATTTACCTGACGGTCGACCGTCGCATCGACCGTCAGGCGCTGTTTGGTTTTGGGCTTCCCAGGGTCGATGAGTGGATCGACCGTCACCCCTTTGGTTTTCTTTGCCTTGGTCTCACGGTCGATCGCCGGATCGACCGTGACATCGTCCGTGGTCTCACGGTCGATCCCCGGATCGACCGTGACATTGTCCGTGGCCCCTTGAACCTGGTTTTCTGGTTTTTCATGGATGGTTTTCAATAGGGTTTGATCTCTAAACATGTTGGGAAGCATGTATGTGGGTTTTGGGGAGTTTTCAAAGGATTTCTATCGGGTTTGAGGATCGAATCGAGTATCTTCCTTTGTGGACGAATCTATGGTTTTGATTGCATTTAATACTTGGTTGTTTGTAGTTAAATGCTATATTGGGTTGCTTAACCATTAGCTAGCTATGAGTGTTAGTTAATGAGGAATTGTGGAACCTTAGCCTCTTGCCGGCGAGTGCCGAGGGCTATTGTATAACTGTGGTCAGTTACCCCGCATCTGTCAGGTGCAAGAGAGCACTGAAGACTGTTGTATATCTGTGTTCATGCTTTGCTCAGATGTTTGGTTGGTTAGCGTAGATTATCTGTAATTGAGGCCTTTGCTATGCTTGCCCTTTGGCTAGCTGTAAGCTATGCCTAGGCCTGTATGATTAATGACATCTTGTTGCATGCCTATATCTTGTTATCTGTGCCTGAGCATTGCATGCATCTTGATTGCATTAGAGGCATTTGAGGTTAGGCGGACGATGGGTTGATCGCCGATCCGAGGCTCTCGGGTAGCTCGGATCTAGCCTTAGGACCGCGGCTGGGTAGTCAGGATTAGGGTGTGATTGTTTAATCGAATCTCTTGTGATTGAGGATTGCGACAGTTGACTTGAATCAGTGTTTGAGGTTTAGAGGTCGTGTTGTCTTCCAAAGCCATGTGCTAAGGATGGATGTTGATGCGTCCTTGACGTGTTTCCCCAAGTCTTGGTATTCCAGCTTGGGTAAGGGTGATCTTGCATGTTACTGTTCCTTGGCCTCCTGGTAACATGTTCATGAGAGAGGTTTCATGAAAGGAGCCATTGGGACATCAACTGGGTTATGGGAGCCGTGGCATCCGTTAGACTTAGGCGGGGAGACAACACTGTTGTTGTTTTCCTCCCTTCAGTGTGCCGTAGAGTAGAACCCTACTGAGCTTATCGCTCACTCCTACCCGGGCTGCGTTTGCAGGTGCAGGCGCCAGTTCTTTTTCAGTAGAGCCGGCGTGATCAGCTTTTGGCGCCGCGACTACATCCAGAGGTGTTTGAGGTTGCTGGAGGACGACTGTTGTACTTTTGACAGATTTTGTAAATTATGTACATTTCGAGGACTTTTGAGATTATTGTATAATATTCTTTCATTGGAAGATTTGTATCAAATATTGAATAGTACAACTGATGTTACTGATAAGTCACAAAATATACATAATTCACCCATTCAACTGGGCTTTGTTAGCTCTCAAGCAATGCATTTTTAATATCTTTTCATATGGTTTCAGGTACAAGAGCTTACGAAAAGAGTTGCATTGATTTCGAGCCAAAAGACATCAATTATACAGATTCAGCTTAATTCGGATCGATCCAAGGACAATTTGGATCGATCCAAGGACAATTTGGATCGATCCAAGGACATTTTGGATCGATCCCGATCCTTCCAGAAGGCCATATTTTTTATCCAATGTTGGATTGATCCGGATTCTTAATGGATCGATCCAAATATCTTTTCCTAGAGAGTTCGGTACAAAATAGATCGATCCAAACCGTCATGGGATCGATCCATATTTCTTTTCCCAAGAGCACTTATTCTTGGGTACAAATTGGATCGATCCACATTTAATTGGGATCGATCCATATTTCCTTCCCAGAAAGCTATGATCTTTTGCTCATCTTGGATCGATCCAAGCTTACTTCGGATCGATCCAAGATCGCTGACAGTTATAAATGGACGGCTCGGATCTAATCCGAGGATCCACGACTTGGGGTCTATAAAGAGGGGTTTTGGCTCTAATTTGAGGATCTTTTTCTCTCTTCTTTTCCCTCTCTTTCCAGCCTTCTTCCCTCTTGATACTCTTGAGATTTTTCCTTCCATTCCCAAGGATTTAGGGATCAAAAGGTGGAGGTCAATGGAGAAGATGGATGAAGCCTCTCTTCCTATGAATCGTCCAACCAAGATGAGTAACTAAAATCCTCATCCTTGGGAATTCTATGATGTCTTAGGTGTTTCTTTTAGATTTCTCTTGTAATCTTTGATGTAATAACGTTTGTGAGATGGAATCTTTGTATGAATTCGGATTCAATTCCCTATTTCTTCAATAAAATCTACTCTTGAATGTTTGGAGTATCTATGTTTGCATTTAATTGTTCGAGCATTAGGTGCATGTTAGGTATTTGATGTAATCCCTCAAAGAGTAGGTCATGCTAGAACCATGGCCAACTCTTGATCTTAGGATAAGATCTTGAGGTGCTAGAACCACCCCAAGCCAAAGCTATCCTACTTATCATTCTTGACTTAGATGGAGGATTGAATTGAGGTATTAAACCCACCTCAATCCAAGACCTTAGTCATACAAAACCTTGATCTCTTGCCAACAATAGGACCTTAAGTCGGCGATTGTTGAGCTATGATCGGATTAAAGCCTCGATCATGGACATTCACCTTGTAATTCACGCGATGAGATGATCCTAACCCGACGTCTCATTAGCGGCGAGCGATACTAATCCTACGCTCGTCGATCCCCAATTTCGACCATCTCATTTAGATGTTATTCATCTTAATTCATAGAGAAAATATTTAGACCCTAATTCGGATTGGAATTCCCTAGGACTTCTTTCTTGATAAATCTCTTAGCGTTAATTGTTTCTAGAATACTTTAGTTTAAACAGCTCAACAAATCAACCATATTAATTCCAACTATTTTAGAGATCATATCACTTTGACTAATTCAATCATCCAATTCTTTGAGGATTCGACCCGTGCTTCCACTAACTACATTGTAGTTAGCTATTAGTCCGGTAAATAGTTTTGTCCGTCTTTGATATACTTAACGACATATTTCAAGGCGAGTCAGTTACGCAAATTGAATATATGTTTACCTCTGGATTATAAATTGTTTAAGTTAAACTATAATTCCGCATTGTATCGCGCCAGCTGGAGATGAATAGTGTAGGTTGCCCCTCACGCCTCGGCTCGGATGGGTTTTCTGGGTCGAGGTGTGACATGACTTGTAGTCGTGAAACGGGTAGAGCCTTCACTAAAAATAGTCTTCCAAAGATCGATGCAATCAGCTATGCTTCTGTTCCACAGGAATCCATTATTCTCTGCGTTATCAGCTGCACAGCCGCATTTGCTGAAGAGAATGCTCCGTGAAAGCTCTGTTGGTAAGAAAGATTTTCCAAATCTCTTGCCATCTTCAGCAGAATTTCACCCAATTCAGTCTGTTTGGACATCAAAGACTGATAGTAGGACCATGCAGCAAGCCTGCTGATTTCCACATTGGAAGGTTCAGGACAGTATTCATCATCCAACCATTTGTGCAGGGTTACTCTAAGCCATTCTGATTCCTGTTAAGAGTGCTGCAGAAACTCAGATAATCCAGGCAAACCATGATAATATATGACATACATCCAGAGTTTTACATCACATATATTAGACCACTCGCGATGATACTTTGAAAAATAGGAGTTCAAAGGAAGGAAATCAATAATGTAACATTTCTAAGGGTACAATAGATAGAATCGGGGGCAGCATTGCTGTAATGCGTTGCTGCAAATGTTGATCTAGCTTTTATATCTTACAAACAACAAAACAGGACTTGATGGAGATGAAATGTTTAAATGATTATAACTCGATTCAGATTGTAGACAGAGGTGTTTTGTACATGCATCAAGAGTCTCATAACAATCTAGATTGTACTCAAAATTTGATAACCGCCAGATAGGATTACATGACAACAATATGGATGCTTTTCTTAAGACCATCGAAGGGTCCAAAAAGGCCACTTTGCTGGGGTTAAGGAGTGAATCTCTACGATAACATGTTAGTCCTAAACGTACCAATGTCTCTGAATTCCTACAAACATAACTGGTCAATTTAGAGTCGAATATGCAAACTGAGATTAAATAGCTTAAAAGCATGCAATCTACTTCAAATTTGTCAAAAGAACTCGACTTGGGCATACTTGGGCTCTAGAAAACCAGTCAATTCGGAATCAAATGCTTTGTAGCATATCCAAAAACTAGTGAATCAAAGAACAAATGCCTCAAAACACGATATGAACCTCTAAAGCATTGGAGGGGAGGAGCCAAGCGTCGGGGACCCTGAGCTCTTCGACGGGGGCTTCGGGGACCTCTCCTCCCGAAATCCCACGGTTGGGGTTCGACAGCCGCCGAATCCAGCGGCGACGAGGCGCTGCGTGGCTTGTGAGTCGCCTCGAGAAGAGGAGGCCTCGAGTGGTGGAGATGAGTGAGCTGGTCGCCCCCGGGAGCGAGAGGGCTTTGAGGAGAGGAGGAGACCAGAGAGTTGTTTGGTGCGGTAAGCCGACCGGGTGAAGCAGAGACCCCATTTCTATATGAAGAAGGCTTCTTCCGATGCGAGTCAGAGATATGGTTGGATGATAGCTAGAACCAGGCAATTGGGCCGGGCCGCGATGGTCTACGACGAATGAAGCGCTTCTCTCTTGCGGCCCATGAGTCCGAGTGTGATCTGAAGTGAAAAGGTGATCCAGTCACGCAGTTAGGCGCACTGACGGCGATATTTAACGGCGTCTATGTAGGGACAGAGAGACAACTAGAAGAGGGTTCTGTTTAGGTCTTACCATCTATCTACGCCATATCATCCTCCCTACGGCCAAGATGAGTCCAATTTTATCCAAGGATGCACATCATGCCACATCATTGATAGCTTACACAAGCCCATTTTAACCCACGACTGATACTAAGCCAGCTAAAAAATCCCTAGATATCTCCTCCTCTCTCTCACTTTGCCCCACATCTCCTCCCTTTCTCTCACGTTGCCCCGCATCTCGCCGGCCGCCGCCTCAGATCCCCTCCCCGTCGACGCCCTGCATCTCGCCGCATCTCGGCGGCCGCCGCCCCAGATCTCCTCCCCGTCTACGCCCTAGATCTCCTCCTCGTTGTAGCCGCAACTCCTCATCGTCGCCGACCCATCATCTCCTCCCTGTCGTGGTTGGAAATTCCTCCGTCGCGTTGCCCCATCTCCCCCGTCGCCGTTGCCGCGTTTCTTCCCCGACAACGCCCCGCATCTCGCCGCAACTCCTCATCGTCGTCGCCCCATCTCCCCCATCGTCGTTGCCGCGTTTCTTCCCCGACGACGCCCCGCAACTCTTCATCGTCGCCGCCCCATCATCTCCTCCATCTCCTCCCCGTCGTGGCCGGCAATTCCTCTCTCGCGTTGCCCCATCTCCACCGTCGCCGGATTAGGACGACCTCGAGCCCACCGCACTTCAACAACTCCAGCCTAGGAAAGCCTCGCCCAGGATCCCGACCATCGCTCTCTCTCTCCCTTGAGCCTAACGCCCTCTCTTCCCCTCTCCCACAATCCCGACCATCGCTCCCCTCCTCTAGGACTCCCTCCCTCGCCAGACTCCCGTCGCCTCCACATCACTTTCATGCATTTAAAAATATGAAAATAGAGTTAAAAGTATAAAAATAAGTTAAAAAAAATGAAAATACATCTAAAATGATGAAAATAGAGTTAAAAAGATGAAAATACATGAAAGATGAAAATGAATTTAAAAAGATGAAAATGCCTTTTAAAAGATGAAAATGCATTTAGAAAGATGAAAATGAATTTAAAAAGATGAAAATGCATGTAAAAAGATGAAAATGAATTTAGAAAGATGAAAATAAATTTAAAAAGATGAAAATGCAGAATAGATGAAAATGCATTTTAAAAGATGAAAATGCATATAAAAAGATGAAAATGAATTTAAAAATATGAAAATACATTTAAAAATATGAAAATGCATTTTTGTCAATTTTAGATTGTGAATTTTCCAAATTTTATGTACAATTTTGATGTGTAAATCAGTTTAATCTGGCTCAATTCAGGTTCGGATGTGATCTAATCCGATCCAAACTGGCCCAATCTGGTTGTAATCTTGTCAAGTATGGATTGCTGGATCTGGGCATGATCGAATTCAGTTGTGACTGAGCTTGATGGGCATGATCGGATTCAGCTGTGACTGAGCTTGATGGGCATGATCTTGTCCAATCTGGCTAGGGGGGTGTCAATTTGTTAAGATCATGCTCAAATGCTATCAATTCAAACCGGCTCAACTCGATGCAAGGCTGATCGGATGACTGAGAGAGCTCAGGCGTTGATCAATGACGAGGACGGACCGGCGGTCGACGGCGCCGGTAGGAATGAAGTCGTGGTGGCCTAGGGACTCGATCCACGTCGCAGGATCGTCGGTGGCGCCGCCGTAAATGTCGAATCTAAGGAGG
This sequence comes from Narthecium ossifragum, assembly GCA_963920575.1. Lineage (NCBI taxonomy): Eukaryota > Viridiplantae > Streptophyta > Magnoliopsida > Dioscoreales > Nartheciaceae > Narthecium > Narthecium ossifragum. The sequence goes on along the minus strand of OY986965.1, from coordinate 2,844,094 downwards.
CGACGGCGGTACTCTTGGATAAGAGAATGGAGAAGAGTCGGGTGGTGGTGAGGGGTTGAGCCATGATGCTCCGCCCTTGATCGGACAATCATGGATGCTCGGGCTGGACGTCGGAGGTGACGGGAAGTTCCTTGGCGTAGGGGACCTTGGGAGAGGTCTCCGGTGACGGCGGAGTGGAGAGGGGGGGGGGGGGGGTTGCAGGGGGCCGAGGCTTCGTCGTTGGAGGTGGCGGCGGGTGATGGTTGTTGCCGGTGAGGTCGTCTGAGTTGAGGTTAGCTGTGTGATCGTCGGAGAAGATGGATTTCTCAGCGAGGTCGCCGGAGTAGGTGAGCCGAGAGTTTCTCTGGCCGGAGGTGAGAGAGGAGAGAGAAAAGGCTGAGAAAAAAAGAAAAATAAAATAAGCGTATTTGGGTCTTTTTTACGCAATTTGGGTTTATTGATTAAAACAAGCTGTATGGGGTTTGTGACAAAGATATTGGCGCTTTTACAAAGAGGGGGGTTAAATATGAGGTTATGGTCAAATACCCCATAATTAATTCCATTAAAGTGGAATGGAAACTTTCGGGGCCATGTAGGACAAAAGCCCAGATCCCCAGCCCAAGCTGATCGAAGCCAGATTCGAACCACTTTCTAGATCCAATCAGTGGACGTCAGCCTACCCAGATGCTCACACGTGGCACGATTCCCACCGCTAATCCGCCCTCCTTCTTTCCCTTATTGCACCGGATTTAGGGGTACAATAGGTAGTTATTGCACATCGGTGCAATAGCTAATCCTCACCGTCTGGAATCAATCTACTTAACAGGAATGGTGGGGATTAATTGGATAGATAGATGGGTATTAATATGAAGGGTCATGTTATATGCACAACCAAAACATGTAAGTGCACCATGACTTTTTAAAAATATCGAAAATACCCCTTTGTCATCTCTCTTGTGGTGATGGTGGTGGTGCTGGTCACCGACGGCAGTCGACGAGGCCGAGTGGCAATCGTCTCTCTCTCCTTTCTCTCCTCCTCCCGCTCGTTCTCTCTCCTTTCTCTCCCTCTCTCTCGTCCGCTCTCTCTCTCTCTCTCTCCCTTCTCCTGCTCGGCCTCGTTGGAGTCGGCGGAGTTGAGAGGGGCGACGAGATCCGTGAGGAAGACGAAGATCGAGGTCGATGTCGGCGATGTGGGAGACCGTGGGGCGTCGAGGTGGACGTCGTCAGGGAAGACAGGGCTTCGGGAGATGTTCGATGCTGAGGAGGCGGTGTCGGATCCGTGAGGAGGACGGAGATCGAGGTCGACGATGGTGGAGGTTGCGAGCTATAGAGGAGGTAGGAGATGAAGAGAAGATGGTGGAGTAGAGAGGTGAGGGAGATGTCGGAGAATGAGAGGGGCGGGCCTAGCCGGAATAGGTGGCCGGTGGCCGGCGGCGACAGCAAGGGGCGTTGAAGGCTGATTGGTGGAAGATAAGGATAAAAGCAATTTCGATATTTTACATGAAATATGAGTGCACTTATGAATTGTCGTTGCGCATATAAAATTACCCTAATATGAATCGTATCCGCGACCTGTGGATCCGATTTCAATTTTGAACCCTCGAATCCCCACAGAACCAAAAGGATAGGTCCTATAATGGAGGAGGAGCTGCAGCAACTGAGGTCGAGAGCCAAGGAGCTGATGCTCAGGGAGGACTGGAAGGAGTACATCAGCCTCTATACCCACCTCATCTGCCTCTGCCGCCGCCACTCCGCCGGCGGAGGACCCGCTGACGCCGCCAAGCTTCGAAAAACGCTCTGCTTGGCGTTTTTGAATCGGGCGGAGGGCCGGTTCCGGGTGAGGGACCTCTCCGGCGCATTGGAGGACTGCGATGGTGCTCTCGAGATCGAGCCGTCGCACCTGAAGACCCTCGTCTGTAAAGGAAAGGTCTTGCTCGAGCTCGATCGCTATTCGAGAGCGGTGGAATGCTTCCAGAGGGCTATTGTCTCCAATCAAGCGAACGGGAACAACGAAGCGATTCGTGAGCTGTTGGGCCGATGCCGGAAGCTGGAGTTGCAGTCGAGGACAGAAGCTCTGGATCTCTCGGAGTGGGTTTTGAGTGGGTTCGACGGGAAGTCACCGGAGCTCGCGGAGTACGTGGGTCCGGTGGAGATCAGGAGGTTGGCGAGTGGAGGAAGAGGGCTTTTTGCTACGAAGAGCGTCGAAACCGGGACGCCTGTGGCGATAACAAAGGCAGTGGTGATCTGGAGAGGTATATCGCCGGAGATCAGAGATGGGTCCGAAGACAATGCTCGGTTGGTAATGTGGAAGGACTTCGTGGATAGGATCCTCGAATGCAACTGAGAAATGCAGCAGAATGCTCTACTTGGTCTACACATAGGGGTGAGCAGAACCGAACCGAACCCGAAAAATCGAACCGAACCGAATTAGTTCGGTCCATTCGGTTCGGTTTTTTCGGTTTTTCGGTTCGGTTCGGTTCTGGCATGTATGAAAAGTTCGGGTTTCGGTTCGGATTCGGTTCTTTAAAAAAATTTCGGTTCGGTTCGGGTCAGAACCGAAGTTTTCATACATATATGGTCTAACCCGGTTGGTCTAACCCGGTCAAGGTGACCCGGTCTAGCCATTTAATCAAGTAAGCCCAAAGAAAAAGCCTGAAGGCTTCAGCCTTCTCAGTTCTCACGAATCGCGATGATGCCCTAACCCCAAATACACCGCCCTTTCCTCCTCTCCCTCTCTTCCAAGCTCTCCCTCCTCGACCTCGTCGCCGGCCGGCCTCCTTCCTCATCGCCGGTCGGTCGCCCTCGTTGTCGTCCACCCGCGGCCCGCCCTCTTCTCCGTCCGCTCGCGCTACCGTCTGCCCTCCTTGTCGTCCGCTCGGGCTCTCCCTCGTCAACGCCAACGCTGCCGGCCTCCTTCCTCGACCTCGTCTCCGGCCGCTCGCCCTCTTTGTCGTCCGCCCGCGGCCCGCCCTCGTCTCCGTCCGCTCGCGCTACCGTCCGCCCTCGTTGTCGTCCGCTCGGGCTCTCCCCCTGACGAGAGCCCAACGCCAACGCCGCCGGCCTCCTTCCTCGACCTCGTCGCTGGCCGCTCGCCCTCGTTGTCGTCCGCCCGCGGCCCGCCCTCGTCTCCGTCCGCTCGCGCTACCGTCCGCCCTCGTTGTCGTCCGCTCGGGCTCTCCCTCTCTTCCAAGCTCTCCCCCTGACGAGAGCCCAACGCCAACGCCGCCGGCCTACTTCCTCGACCTCGTCGCTGGCCGGTCGCCCTCGTTGTCCTCTGCCCGCGACACCATAACTGCTGTGCTGGTTGGTGCCCTCATCGCCGGTACTCATTGTGTCTATTGTCTATGTTTCTGCCTCTTCTCATCTTTTCTCCGGCGACACCATAACTCCGGCGACACCATAGCTCTCCCCCTCATCCTCTCTTTATACTGCGGATTGATCTTTTAATGTTCCAACAGATGGCTCATTAGTTGTTGAATCCAATATTTTTGGTTCTTCATGTTTGCTTATTCTTTCTCAATTTTACTTCCAGGTTTTCAATCTTTTGGCATGCATAGCAAATGTAATATTAAATCTGTGCAGAACTCTTCAATTTGAGAGCTTGAAAGCTAATGATATTGTCATTGTGCATGAGTTGAGAGCCTGAGCAACTTTTTCGGTTCGGTCCTGGAACCGAAAAAGTTCGGTTCGGTTCGGTTTTAAATAGTTTGGAACTGAAAATTTCGGTTCGGTTCGGTTCGGTTCGGTTCCCATGTAATTTTGGTTCGGTTCGGTTCTGTAAAATCTGGACCGAAAAAAATTTGGTTCTTCGGTTCTGGACCGAGAACCGAACCGAGAACCGAATGCTCACTCCTATCTACACATTGTCCTCTGGAGAGGATGAAGCAGAGCTAGATATACCCAGTATGGAACTCTTTAGGCCGGAGGCGAGGGAGGAGAGCTTCTTCCTAAAGAGTGGAAATCCAGATGTGGGTAGGATTCTAAAGATCTTGGACGTGAATTGTATGACGGAAGAAGCTGTTTTGTCGAGAGCTTTGGGGAAGAACAGCGGGTACTCTGGCGTGGGGTTCTGGATGTTGCCTTCCTTTGTAAATCACTCGTGCAATCCCAATGTGGTTATCAGTGCATCTAGAGATCTCAAGGCTGAGGAGGAGCTCACATTTGCATATGTGCCGCTGAGGAAGCGGATGGAGATGCCAAAGAGATGGGGTTTCCGCTGCAGATGCGAGAGATGCAGGTATGAGGAGGCTGCTAGTTTCAGGCAAGAACTAAAGGAAGAAGGAGAAGGGATGTGCGGATCCACGGGCGTGGATCCGATTCATATCAATACCCATGTTTCCTGTTAAGTAGATTGGTTCCGGACGGTGGGGATTATCTATTGCACCGATGTGCAATACCTACCTATTGCATCCCCCAATCCTATTATTACACCACACCACCCTCCGGCCACCCGTCCACCGCCTCATCCCCCAGATCAAAGGTAGCATCTTTCACTACCGTTCCACCCCGCCCCCGTTGTCATGGCCGCGAAGCCTCTCCTCTGTCGTCTCCTACGCCTCTCCTCTTCTCGCCGCAGCCCCTTCTCCACCTTCGCGGCCGTTGAGGAACCCATCTCCAAAGTCGCAGATGAAGGCGTGATCTCTATGAAGGGCGTCAAGATCTTCGTCCGGCCTCTTTACCTCGACATGCAAGCCACGACCTCTTTACCTCCAAGCCCTCTCCGCCGCAATCCGCGAAGACACCGTGCTCGTCTCCGTCATGGCCGTCAACAATGAGATCGGCTTATCCAGCCCCTGGAGGAAATTGGCGCGATTTGTAAGCAAAAAGGCGTGCCTTTTCACACCGAGGCCGCCCAGGCCCTTGCATGGTGCCCATCGACGTTGATCGCTTGATGTCTCTGAGCGGCCATAAGGTCTACGGGCCTAAAGGCATCGGCGCGCTCCAAGAGTCCGCGTCGAATCACAGATGAGTGGCGGCGGGCAGGAGCGCGGCATCCGCACCGTTCCGACCCCATTGCCTGTTGGCTTCGGCGCCGCCTGAGATGGAATATGATAACCGCCGGATCACCTCACTCCAAGAGCGCCTCTTGAATGGCATTCGATCCAAATTGGATGGAGTTGTTATCAATGGGAATTTCACAATAAAGATGAAAGGCGGCAAAGTGAACAATCTATGAAAGAGTAAATGCCGAACAACACTTTGATACCCTGTAGTTTTCAGGATTTGTAGTTTAATACCATCATCTTTCAAAATCACGTAAAAGTACACCTAACTTTCAAAACTATGTAGGTTAGTGCCACCGTCCTAACGTCGTTACTAACTCGACGGTAAATCAGTCAATTTCATCAATTTTGACCTTTTTGTTGGTTTTCTTAGGATTTGCTGACGTGCCAAAAAGAGACCTCCCAATTTGCCTTTTTAAATATTATTTTGACTATTTTTTTATGAATTTGCTGACGTGATAAAAAAAGAAAGTCAAAATTCATAACATGAGAAGAGAGAGACCTCCGGAGATTCAGAGCCAGAGCGCCGACATGCTCTGCCTGGCCGCCATCGGTCCCGTTGTGCCTCTCATGCTAAGCTCCAGTAGCTCACTCGAAGGTTTAGAGAGAGAGGAGAGAGGGCGATGGATTCCGGTGAGCGGGTGATGCGAAGCAGAGCAACGGGGAGCTCCGGCGCCTTCGGTCCCGTTGTGCCTCTCATGCTAAGCTCCAGTAGCTGCGGCGACACCAGAGGAGGCGAGACGAGCATCTCCAATAGGGGTGTCGGAGATCCCGGGGTCAGGGGGGCCATCATCGTAGTCTGGCTGGTGATGTTGTGTGATGATCAGGGCGTGGAAGGAGTGTGGTGCGGATCTCGACGGCGGGGCGGAGACGGAGGAGCCACTGCTCCGTGTGGAGACGTTGAGGGTGGAGAAGTTGGCGGGTATGGTGCCCGTGCCAGTGGCTTGTATGATGGCTGACTTCGCTTGCCGGAGGAGCCACTCGGTGGTCTCCCCGTCCGACTTGTGACCTAGCTCTCTCGTCAGCTGGAACACCCGCGTCGCGCATGTCGCCGGCATCCGGATCCGCCGGCCCCTACCGTCAACCTTGGTGTGCCGGTCCTTGGACACCCTCTTAACCGCAGCCACCTTCTTGGAACTGTCGGCTGCTACGGCGGGGCGAGGAAGAGCAGTGTCGTGCTTGGCGGTCTGACACGGCCAAGCTAGCGTCCACCATCCCCAACCCCCCATGGCCAATGATGGAGCCCATCAAAGACCCTCCTCCACCACCGGCCACCATCCAAATGAACAAGCTGGAGGGCGGGGGCGGCGGATCCCCTGCCTTGGTTCGCCTGCTCCTGCGGGTGTGGATGATGATGATGAGGCTACGAAAGGCTCTGGTAACGATGCTGATGCTGCTGGTTGGAGTTACTTTTACTACTCTTGGTGCCACTACTGCTGCAACTATTCGACGACACCACGCTCCTCCACTTCCATCTCTCCGATGCCACGGTAAACTGGTCAACTTTGCATCAGGAAGGAGTCGATGGTGCTCGGCGTCGTTGGCCGGCGAGGCAAGATGCCGGCGGTGAAGCTTGGGGGACGCCAGCCGTAAGCCAACACGGCTCCGTTGGACGCCGGATCTCCATCCCCGGCTGGTGCTCTCTCTCTCCATCCCGTATCTCTCTCTCTCACTCCCCACGTCACCAAAAACCAGTCAAAATAGACCAAATATCAGTCAAAATTGAGCAAAGTGATCGGTTTGCCGTTAAAATGTGTAACGGTGTCGGATGATAGGTTTATACTACACTATTATGTAATTTGGAGTATTTTTTGATAATTTTAAAAATACGTGATATTAAACTGTAAAATTGAGAAACTATAGAGTAGCAAACTATTTTTTGGCCAAGAGTAAAATAAAGTGCGTGATGTTGTTAATGCACAATAAAACCTAGGCAAGAAAAATTAGGTCTGTAACAAAAAAAGTACTTGTGATTGACAAGAAATGTAAAGAAGGAAAAGCGATGACACGTATTAGAATGACCACCACAGTTTTGGTCTCCAGGTGCTCTCCATGTGGCTACAAGGTGGGCTAAAAGCAAAGACAAGACAAACTTGAGCATTACATCTGCTGCTCCAGTTGCTTGAAAACATATTTTGCGAACACGTGACCCTTTGCTATTGAACAACGGCCATGTAGTGCCTCCGATAATAGTGTACAGGTAGACTCCTGCGAGTGGAAATGTAAATTATATTAAAAGATATTTGTAAAATACTAATCCTACAATTATAAACGTAATTTATAAAAACATTGCACTTACATTGGAGTGTTTCAGCAAATTTTGTATGACATAGCTTCCATTCATGTCTGTGATGATCCTGGTCAAGTGTATAGTAGATATTTGCAGAAGTTGATCACCAATAACCATGCATCCTTCAGCAGAGCAACTTATGCATTTGTCAATCACCCGTGAACCATTTTTGTCCGTCGCCATTTTTTTGATTTTGCTTGCAAGCAGTGGAAAGATCTCAAAATTGAGACTTTGAAGATCGGTTTGACCAAGAACAAATTGAACCAAGTGGGTTCTGTAAAACAGAAAAAGCTATCAGCCTATAACATAAATGAAAGTACCAACTATAATAAAACCGAGAACGAATTGAACCAAGTAGCTAGTTTCTGTAAAAAATAAAAGGCATCACATAAATGAAACTTGTTGACTTTTGGCTCGTTTCAAGTCTTAGGATCGATCCTTCTTTGCAGATCGATCCGACATGTCATGACGGATCGATCTGTCTTGGCATTTTTCCCAGACAGAGGATGCCTTATTGGCGGAGTCACCAAGCGATCGATCCACCTCTCGCTCGCTGCTCTTTTGGATATATAGGATCGATCTTCATGTCATAAAGAATCGATCTTTCTTTGTTCCGATCGATCCGTCTCTATAGTAGGATCGATCGGACTCAGGAATTCTGGATTACGTCGAAGCTGAAGCATAAAGATCGATCCTTCTTCTATAATGGGATCGATCCTTCCCTATTTGATGGAAAATCCGATGACTCTGATTTAATTCGGATTTGGGTTTATTGGGGGATATAAATAGAGTGTTTGTAACCCTAAAATCTAAGGGAGAAAAATAGGGTTTTGGAAAGAGCTTGAGAGCCTTTTGGAGAGAGGCTTTTGTCCTACTTTGTACTCCTTCATCTTGATTAGTGGATTGATCTCGCAGTGCCGCCCGTGGATGTAGGCTATTGCCGAACCACGTTAAATTCTTGTGTTCTTAGTGTGTTCTCTATTTTCTCTCCCTCTATTCTTTGGTGTGGTTTGTTTTCTTCTCGATTGTTGGTGGATTCTTGCATTGGGAGTGCCTTCCGGCGCAACAAGTGGTATCAGAGCATTAGCAACATCTTTATATTTGATCTCACTTTTCTCATACAATAAAGTAGTAGTCAAGTGTTCATACAAATCAGGTAATGAATTCAACAACAAGAGAGCTTTGTCTTCATCTAATATCTCAACTTCTAAATTTTGTAAATTAGCAAGAATCTTATTATAACCATTCAAATGCTCAGACATAGAAATACCTCCTTTGTATTGGAAACGGAAGAGCTTCTTCTTCAAATAAAACATATTCTCAATGCTTTTGGTCATAAACTTGTCCTCCAATTTCTTCCACAATTCCTTTGCTGATGTCTCCCTCATTACAAAATACTTCTGATCCCTTGCCAAACAAAGCCTGATTGTTCCACAAGCCAGACGATTGATTTTCTTCCAATCTTCATCTGACATCTCCTTGGGCTTTTCTTCCAAAGTGATGTCTAGTTCTTGCTGGAACAAGACATCCATGACCCCGCACTGCCACATTCCAAAGTTGTTAGTTCCATCAAATTTCTCTACCTCGAACTTTGTATTCGAAACTGTAGATCTTGTCGTCGGTGTAGATTTTGACGACGAATCCCCAGACATCTTCTCAATGTGGATGGTGAATCAATTTCAATGCCCATATCTGAACCTAAGCTCTGATACCACTTGTTGTCCAATTTTCGATACTCATTGTTTATCAAAGCAGTGTCATCTAAGTATAATAAAACATCAAAAAATTATACCTGTTGTCGTGCATAGCCAGCCGACATGCAGACCGCTGAAAGTGGTTCAGGATACCCAGCTTTTCCTGTTGATTACATGATCTCAGTAGGTTCAATAAGCCTGTAAACGCAACTGGGTGTTGTGAAAGTTGTTCAACTTCCAAAGCTATTGAACGGATAGCATCCTGTAAAAAAAATGGTAAGATTGGTTCCAACAACATATTAACACATTCATTAAACATTTTATGGGAACCTACAAATTTATCTTGTAGAGGGAACTTATCGAGGCAACATTTCACAATATTTTGACAATAAAAGTCTCGAAGCATGATAGGCAGTGATTCTTTAGTTAATTGGTGATAACACCACTTTAGTAAAGTTTTTTGTTAAAAATCCCATATGATGGGTTTTTAAGGTTAGAACCCCATTTGATATATTTAATTGGCTGATGTATTAAGAAGATGACTAAAATGCCCCTGATTATTAAAAAATATATTAAAATGGGGTTTATTAAGAAAAAGACGAAAATGGTGGTGGCGCCGGAATGCATTTTAAAAGGTAAAAATGAATTCAGAAATATGAAAATGAATTGTGAAAGATGAAAATGAATTGTGTAAGATGAAAATGAATTTAAGAAGATGAAAATGAATTCTGAAAGATGAAAATGAATTCAGAAAGATGAAAATGAATTCAGAAAGATGAAAATGAATTGTAAAAGTTGAAAATGATTTTTGAAAGATGAAGGGTTAATAACATTTTACTCCCTTCTAGTTTGACAATATGTCAATTTACCCCCTATAGTTTAAAACGTGACAAAACGAACCCTTAATTTTTCAATGTGGTCATTTTACACCCAAATTTCAAACGCCGTTAACCAGGTTGACGGCAAACTGGGTAAATAGGTCACGTGCAACGCACGTGACCATTTTTGACCGGTTCCATCACGTTGCAAAACCTGTTGCCCGGTTCCATCACCGCTTCAGCCGCTCCGTCCTCCACACCTTCTCCTTCGCCGTCCACGACCTCGGCACTGTGTCCATCCTTCTCTACCTCGCCCTCAACTGGATCTCCGACTCATCCCTCCTCGACGACCTCGTCGGCCTCGTCCTCCACTTCGCCCTCCTCGTCCCCTACTTCTCCTGGAAGGACTCCCACCGCCGCCACCACTCTAACACCGGCTCCCTCGAGCGCGATGAGGTCTTCGTCCCCAAGCCCAAGAGCTCCATGGCATGGTACTCTAAATATCTAATAACCCACCCCGGACGTTTGCTCACCCTCTTCATCTCCCTCACCATGGGCTAGCCTCTCTACCTCGCCGTCAACGTCTCCGGCCACCCGTACCCACGTTTCGCTTGCCACTTCGACCCCTACGACCCCATCTTCTCCGACCGCGAGCGAGCCCAGATCTTCATCTCCGACGCCTAGGTCCTAACCACGTGCTACATCCTCTACCGCCTGGCCGTCAGGTACTCCTTGGGATGGGCGACGCGCTCCGCCGACAACATCCCACACCTCACCATCACCACCGTGGTGCATGCCATCCTCAGGCGGGGGCGCGCAGTGCGTCATGCGGGAGATCACCAACGCGTGTGGGTGCTGAAGGTGGAGGAGAGTGTGGAGGTGGAGGTGGAGGCGGAGGAGAGCGTGGAGGTGGAGGTGGAGGCGGAGGAGGGCGTTGAGGTGGAGGTGGAAATCCTGGACGCTGGCCTGGCGGATAGTGATGCCGGTCTGCTGGGCAGTCGTCCTCGTGCATGCTGGCGAAGCTCTACACGACGCTGGCCTGGCGGATGGTGATGCCGGTCTGGCGACGGAACATGTCCACAGTGGCCGCCGCCGTCATCGTCGTCCCCGCACTCCCAGCCGCCGCCGCCGCCGTCGTTGTCCCCGCACTCCCAGCCGCCGCCGCCATCGTCGTCCTGCCACTGATGGTAGAGCATGGCGGTGGTGACGTGCTTGGTGAGCTCAACCAGGTGGATGACGTAGGCAGTGATGGTGATGTCATCTTCCTCTCTCTCCCTAGTCAAAATCGAACCTATTAGCCGGTTGACCGAACCTATTAGCCGGTTTGCCGTGGTGGGGCGGCCGTAGAGGAGATCGCCGGCGGCTGCGTCGGAACCTGAGGTCGGGCACGGATTGCAGCCACGGAAGACCGCATCCACCGCGGCTTGACACAGGTGCCCGTTCCCGGCGGCCAGGAGCCCGACGGCGGAGATGAAGGACATGGTAACCGGGCAAAACCGGTAAAAGGGGATCACGTGCAACGCACGTGACCTATTTACTCGGTTTGCCGTCAGCCAGGTTAACGCCGTTTGAGCTTTGGATGTAAAACGACCACATTGAAAACTTAAGGGTGTGTTTTGTCACGTTTTAAACTATATGGGGTAAATTGACATATTGTGAAACTAGAAGGGAGTAAAGTGTTATTAACCCAAAGATGAAAATGAATTGTGAAAGATGAAAATGAATTCAGAAAGATGAAAATGAATTGTGAAAGATGAAAATGAATTGTAAACGATGAAAATGAATTATGAAAGATGAAAATAATTTTTGAAAGATGAAAATGATTTCTGAAAAATGAAAATGAATTCTGAAAGATGAAAATGAATTCTGAAAGATGAAAATGAATTGTGAAAGATGAAAATGTTTTTAGATTGACGAAAATGATTTTTGAAATATGAAAAAGAATTCAGAAAGATGAAAAAGAATTCAGAAAGATGAAAAAGAATTTTGAAAGATGAAAATGTATTGTGAAAGATGAAAATGATTTTAGAAAGATGAAAATGATTTTAAAAAGATGAAAATGAATTCAGAAAGATGAAAATGAATTCAGAAAGATGAAAATGAATTCAGAAAGATGAAAATGTTTTGTGAAAGATTAAAATGAATTCATAAAGATGAAAATGATTTTAGAAAGATGAAAATGATTTCAGAAAGATGAAAATGATTTAAAAAAGATGAAAATGAATTCAGAAAGATGAAAATGATTTGTGAAAGATGAAAATGAATTCAGAAAGATGAAAATGAATTTAGAAAGATGAAAATGAATTCAGAAAGATGAAAATGAATTTAGAAAGATGAAAATGAATTCAGAAAGATTAAAATGATTTTAGAAAGATGAAAATGAATTTTAAAAGATGAAAATTAAATTAAAAAGATGAGAATGAATTTAGAAAGATGAAAATGAATTTAAAAAGAAAAAAGTGAATTTAGAATGATGAAAATGAATTTAAAATGTTAAAAATAAAGTTAATAAGGATGAAAATAGATTTAAACAGATGAAAATAGAGTTAAAAAGACGAAAATGTATGAAAGATGAAAATGAATTCAGAAAGATAAAAATGCATGTAAAAACATGGAAATGCATGTAAAAAGATGAAAATGAATTTAAAAAGATAAAAGTGAATTTAGAATGATGAAAATGAATTTAAAAAGTTAAAAATAAAGTTAATAAGGATGAAAATTGATTTAAACAGATGAAAATAGAGTTAAAAAGACGAAAATGTATGAAAGATGAAAATGAATTCATAAAGATAAAAATGCATGTAAAAATATGAAAATGCATGTAAAAAGATGGAAATGAATTCAGAAAAATGAAAATGAAATTAAAAGATGAAAATAAATTTAAAAATCTGAAAATGAATTTAAAAATATCAAAATGACTGATGGCTCGATCTAGTTTGATTATATCAAGCCCAATTAGAGCTTGATCACACTGAGCATCTGATTAGATCAGGTGGGGTGGAGGGCCTGGATTTGAAGGGATCAATTTGGATTATACCAGATTGAATCAGATCAGATGGGATCTGATCCAGTCCTTTGAGGCTGGCTTGGTTGAACCAGCTCAGCTCAGGTAGAAAACGATGGTCTCCATCTCCGACGAACTCCATCTCCGACGGACGCCGCTGGATCGACGGATCTCACCTAAAAGGGGGCGGACGAGAGTAGCAGCGGCGTCAGGACTTCGGATCCGGTGGTAGATAGGTTCGGGGAGGCCGGAGACGAAGGTGTTGAGGTGGGGAGGCCGGAGACGGAGGGGTTGAGGAGGGGTGGCGTGGGGTTCCGGTGAGGGCTGGAGAGCTCGGTGATGATCGGCGTCCTTAGACGGAGTGGAGCCGTCGGCGGGTGCTGGAACCTGAGGGGGCGGAGGGTCTCGACGATGGCTGAGCTCGGATGGCGGTTGCTGGTGACTGGAAGGGCGGCGTTGCTGGTGACTGGAAGGGTGACGTCGGAGGAGGTCGGGCATCGTCGGCAATGAAGAGGGAACGAGGAGAAGGAGGCGGCGACGTCGGTATGAAGCTTGGAAGGCGTCAGGGGTGGCCGGGAACGAGGAGGTTGGAGGGTGGAGGGGTGGTGGCCAAGGTCGAGTGGCCATGGGTACGCCGGAGAAGGAGTTGTCCGGATTGTAGAGGTCCGCCGGAGGTTGGGAGGAGAGAGGAGAGTGAGGAGAGAGAAAAGGTTGGGAAGGGGGTGGTCGCCGGAGTGGGTCATGCGGCAGAGAAGGTGAGGGCTGGCTCGCCGGGGGAGAGAGAGGAGAGAGAGGGGGGAGAGAGGAGAGAGAAAATGCTGAAATAAAAAAATAGGGTAAAAAACATTTTGGTCCCCTCTGATTTCAGCATTTTTCATTTTTAACCCTGTGTTTCAAAACGTGACAAAACAGACCCTATAGTTATAATAATTTCACTTTAAGCCCAAATTTAGTAACGACCGTTTGTTGAAACACAGGGTTTAAAATGAAAGGGAAAATATCATTTTGGTCCCCTCTAGTTTCAGGGTTTTTCATTTTAAACCCTATGGTTACAATAATTTCATTTTGAACCCAAATTTAGTAACGGGCATTACGGACTTAACGCCAAACGGTTGTCTCGTCGTTAGCCTCGTTGCCAGCTCATTCGTAGCCCCATTATAATCATAGTTGTCAAAACAAGCATCCCATGCATGGACTGGTTGGGTGAAGAGCATGTTGACCATAGAGAGGGCCAGCGGGTACTCGAGGATGCGCTGGAGGCAGAGCAGCGTCTTGGTTTGCAACGGAGAGAGCTAGGAAGAGCTTGCATGGGTGGCGGTGGCAATCTGCAGGAGTAGAAGGCCACCAATGTGAAGGGAGAGATTAGAGTAATGGCCACTTGGGTCGCCTAAAAATCCCATCTTGGGTCACCTAAAAATCCCATCTTTGGTCGCCTAAGATCTCAGCCTGTCGAGAGAGATCTGGAGGTGGGGTGCCCGGGCGGTCTGGCGGCGGGAAGCCGCAGGCGGCTAGAGGGAGATAAGTGAGGGAAGAGAGAGAACAGAATAAACCAGTCAATATTGGGTCAGAGCCAGTTTGGCGTTAAGTCTGTAACAGCCGTTACTAAATTTGGGTTTAAAGTGAAATTATTGTAACCATAGGGTCTGTTTTGTTACATTTTGTAACACATGGTTTAAAATGGAATTATTTTAACCATAGGGTTTAAAATGGAAAACCCTGTAACTAGAGGGGGACCAAAATGATATTTTCCCTAAATGAATTACTAATGACCGTTAAGTCAAGAAACGGTCGTCAGTAATTTGGGTTTTAAGTGAAATTATTGTAATTACAGGGTTTGTTTTGTTACATTTTGAAACACAGGGTTTAAAATGAAAAACCCTGAAACTAGAGGGGACCAAAATGATTTTTACCCAAAAAATATAAAACAAAGGTAAGGGTATTATTGTCATTTTTATGTGTTGTTGGGTTATTCATATGAAAGTAGTGAAGGTGGGGTTTTTAACAAGACGTATGGGGCTCTGGACAAGGAGGGGGCTAGATTTGGGGTTATGGCCTAATACCCCGTGATTCTTTTAGAACATTGCCCAAGACAGATGACTTCTCCGGACTCAATTGATTTGCGAGTGCCGATATTAGCGGCTGGCTGCAGGCAAACAATTACCAAATGAATCAAACAATTTTGCAATAGATAGGCTACAAACAGAAGGATAGCAGTAACCCCTCTCCAACACCAGATCACTTGCCCAAAAAAACCCTCGTGCCTGATTAGCAACAAACCATTAGCTAGCACATTAGATGCTAATTGGAAACTTGGAATATAGACCAATAGGAAAACATTAGATGCAACATGACTAATGCATAACATTGTTATTTCTCAGCCTAGTCTTGCTCTCACCCTGCCCACAAAAAATAGCTAATTAAAGCCCCTCACAGGATGCATGCAAAATGGTCAAAAGAATTTAGGGTTAATGGGCTGTAATTAGTCACAATCTGATGAGTAGGATGTCATATAGAGAGTGTGGGTTCGTTATTCTTACCTTCCACTGCGAGAAGGTAGCACTCTTCTAAAGAGAACTGGATAAAAATGAACCGGAATGCCCACAGCAAGAGAGAAAATGTTTGAATCAGGCCTCGTGGCGGCTTCGATTCTCTCCATCACCTCCTCTACGCGAATTCTAGCATCATAGTCATCCAAGAGATCTTGGTGTTAGCAATAATACTGTCATGCTAGATCTTCTACACTATATTCACGTAAAGCAATAATATAATGCGGAAATAAATCATACCTTCCGTCATCGTGTATATAATACAATGACTCCGTTCACCGTTGTACCGCCTACTCAAGACGGTAGACCGGACTGGTCTTCTCTCTCTTAATCTCACTCTCCAACCTTTATGCTTAAGGACGATGGGGATCCTTTAGGCTTAAACCGTGAGCAGAGAAAGGGACCAGAGCCTCATATATATAGAAGTGAAATTGTCCAACCATCATAGGACTAGAGCTCTAATTGAGGTTAAACTCCATCATCTGAGTGGGAATAGGATACTGATTAATTGTGCTCTTTTAGTAGAATCAGGACTTGACTCAAGAGTTAAACCTACTCAAGTTATAATTAGACCACATTAAGAAGTGAAATCCAACATTCTTCCACTTGGTCTATATTATGGCTTGAATATAACTCTTAACCTTTCTTTTGAAAAAAAAAAACACTGTCAAACTAATATTTGAAAAATAATAGTCCTGATTCAAAATAAAATAAAAAACTCGACGGATGCGCATCCAATTTAAAAAAAAAAACAATGCCCAATAAACTATCCCAATCAAAACCTTTATACCTTGATTAAGCAAAAACCATTAATGCAGATCATGGCGGTCATACATCTCTTAATTGACATATTTCCTTTCATGTACCACAACATCAATAACCTTCACTTAACCCGGTCTTAAATAATGGAGTACATAGGCTACCAATAACTGTAATGCCTATGTAAATGATCCCCTATAATGTTATATAAATATGATCCTTCTGTTAACTATAAGCATGACAAAAGTCAACTGTAATGTATATACAAGTATGAATAAACAAAAGGTAAAGTAGTCATAGTATTTAATGTCATATAAATATGACCCTATGATGGATCTGTGGTGATGGCGTACAGAGCAGTTGCTATTGAGCTTCAGTTTGATCCCATGGAAATTCCCGTCAGACTTGATGGCAAGCACATGTATCAGTATGATGTTTTTGATAACATAATTAACTACTAGAGATTTGGTGGAGATGGTCTTAATGGAGACCAAGATACCACGTCTAATGGTGCTGCCGCCAAATCTGCCCGGTGGTGACGACGACGCTGGATTGAAGATGAATGAAGACGCAGTCCTTGCCCAATATGGTTTCTCCTATCCAGGGGTGGTTCTTCATGTCGTCGACATGTTGAAGCCACCTTTTGATCCAAAGTACAGTGGATACAGATCTGGTGCCCTTATGGACGTGGCTGATGGCCATATTACTGTGGTTCCGTGGCGGCGTTGTTGCCATTGCGCACGGCGTTGTTCTACCTCCTCCGACTAGTATCTTTTCCCCTCTTTAATTTCCTTGCTTTGTCTCATCGTAGGATTGCTTCGCCTCTTTTTTTCCCTTTTCTTCTGTTGGGAGGGGCCTGACTTTTCTACAATTCGACTTGGTCTCCTGGAATTTAAATGGATGTTTGGAGTCAGTTTATCATTCAAGTTCGATTGTTTGTATTTAACTGGTTGAATTGGTTTCATTCTCCAATAGAAAGAGAAACCTTTAAGTTGGATTCGTGGTGACTCATTGTGAGTGGCTCCTTTGTTCTGCCTAGGGGTGTCCAAAAAGCCCAATTGACCCGGCCCGGTACGTGTCCAGCCCGGACCCGTCAGGGCCATAGCCCGGTCCGGCCCGGGTGTTGGCCCTGCTGGACCACGTTGATCCGGGTTCAGGGCCGGACCAGGGCCCCTTGGTCAAAAACCCGGTCCGACCTGGCCCGGTCCGGGTTTTAAACAAGCCCAACCCGGTCCGAAGCAACCCACCCGGGTTTTAAAGAAGCCCAACAGGACTCCTCAGTCCTCCCTCGTCTCTAGTGTCGCGACTCCGCCCTCGCCAGAGCTCCGTCGCCTTATGCAATGACAACAAGAGGTGGACTAGGTTTGCTAGGGATATTTCAGCAGGCACATCAGTGTGCACTGAGAAAGACGCAAAGCGCCGGGTTGCTATAAAACAACGAAGATTGCTTGTAGAGTACGGCTCAATAGTCACAAGATTTTCATCTGACGAGGCGACTTGGCCCGAGTGTGATAGGATTCGGGACTTGCTTGTGGACACTATGCTGCGAATGTCTATCAGCAAAGGGGGCGAGTTGGGACGAGCAATGGATGGTCCTTCAACATGTTCTAATCTAATAACTCAAGATGGGGAAGATGTGGTCGTTACTGGGTTGAAGCGAAGGAAGGCTAAGAACAAGGGAAACAAGAGATTGAAAGGCATTGTCGAGAAGTTTACAAGGAAGCCAAGAAAGGCCCGGTACCACCACAACCATCATCACAACCATTAGCACGTCGCCACCTCGATCTAAACGATGATCCAAATGTACATGTATTGCGCAGCTTTGCTTTATTTTCTAATTAGATTAAAGAAATTATTTAACTGTATACCAATTTCATAATTTTGTGTAGGATGGGCTTGACGAGGCAAAAGACCTCCACGAGTGGCAATACATGCTACAATACGAGGTGCATGTCCATTGCTCAAGTGCACCTAGTTGATGATAGAGTTCAAAATTGATGGTAATAGACTGCTAAATGGAAGTCATTTGTATCACAACATTCCATGGTGTTTGTGACTTTCCATCTCTATTCAACATTCATCTGTAGTAATTTCATATTTGGTTAGATTTTTAATTTTGCTTATAGTAAACATTCTCTGTCTTTCACTTATGACACACATTGACACTTTACCCATGACATATATTGGCACTTTAATTCCAACAATAAGAATACAAGTGCAGCATACACTGGCACTTTACCCACAATATACATTGGCATTTTTCATTTTTCAATCAACTCCATAATTGTTCATATTCAATTAAGAAAATCCACAACATACATTGGCACTTTACCCATAAAGTACAATTGAATAAATGTATAATATAAGATCTTGACACTACCCAAAACATACAAAGAATACAAGTACCAGTTTAACTGGTTTAACACTCATGGGACTACAAATCCAAACATGGTATCTTTCTTTGATAGCACCATTCCTGTCTCTGTAACATACATGAAAAGAAGACAAGCACCATTCCTCTCTCTGTAACATACATGAAAAAAAGACAAGCATCATTCTGGCCTATTCTTTTGATACTACTGCTCATCACAATCAAAAATGGAGTTTGAGGATGGACACTAGCATTTATCAGCTCCAATGATCCTTTAATCTCTTGAATGTGGCCAAGAAATCCTGTCCAGAAGAATGAATTGGTGTTTAGAGATCTGTAAAAACATTACATAGTTCACACAATGAACCATCTAACAATAAACATAGAAATAGGTAGAAATAGACGAGATTAAGGAGAAGAGATAGATCCCTTTGTTTGATCTCAGTTGAGGAATCCGGGAATTAGAGAGTGGCTGGTCGCGGGCTCCAAGGGAAAGGATGAGACCAGGGAAAGAGAGTCTGGCGAGGGAGGCGGAGGCTCTCGACGTCTGGCAAAGAAGGCGATGTGGAGGCGACGGGAGTCTGGCGAGGGAGGGAGTCCCAGAGGAGGGGAGCGATGGTCGGGATTCTGGGAGAGGGGAAGAGAAGGCGGTGGGCTCAAGGGAGAGAGAGAGCGATGGCCGGGATCCTGGGCGAGGCTTTCCCAGGCTGGAGTTGTTGAAGTGGGGTGGGCTCGAGGTCGTCCTAATCCAGCGACGGGGGAGATGGGGCAACGGAAGAGAGGAATTGCCGGCCACGACGGGGAGGAGATGGAGGAGATGATGGGGCGGCGACGATGAGGAGTTGCGGTGAGATGTGGGGCGTCGTAGGGGAAGCGGGGGTGTTTGGTTGCGTGAATCAGTGGTGCAGGTGTATCGTGGGATGCATGCATCGTGGAATGCATGCATTGTGGGATGCATGTATCGTGGGATGCATGCATCGTCCATCTGATACTAGTGTTTGGTTTGCCTTTGGGATCATATGATGCAACATTATTTATATAATGTTCACATTAAAATAATATATATATATGTTATTCATATAATTTCCATATAATGACACACATATATATATTAAAATTTAACTTTATTGCATAATTATGTGAATTATATGAATAATATATATTATTATATATATCTCTCAATAATATATATTATTATATATATCTCTCAATAATATATATACTATTCATATAAAGTTCACATAATGATGCAATAAAGTTAAATTTTATAATATATATATATATTAAAATATTATATTATTTTAATATCAATGATATATATATATATATTATTGATATAATGTTGTGAATATATATATTAAAATTTTATTATATTATGTTTGGTTTGCCTTTGGGTCGGTGTCGGGTTCACCGGTGAAAGCTCGCGCGAGAGTGCATCCTATGAAACCACAATTTTGGTCGTTTCATATGATGGACGAAATCAGCTGACAATGCATCGTATGATGCATGCGTCGCACGATGCATGCGCCGCACGATGCGCCCTGCGAACCAAACAAAGGATTGGTGTATCAGGGTGCATCACGCGATGCGCCCTGCGAACCAAACAGAGGATTGATGCATCAGGGTGCATCGCACGATGCGATGCACCCTGATGCATGCAAACCAAACAGGCCCGCAACAACGGCACGGGGGAGATGGGGCAACGCGACAGAGGAATTTCCGGCCACAACGGGGAGGAGATGATGGGTCGACGACGATGAGGAGTTACGGCTACAACGAGGAGGAGATCTGCGACTACGACGAGGAGGAGATCTGCGGCTACGACGTGGAGGAGATCTAGGGCGTCGACGGGGAGGAGATCTGGGGCGGCGGCGAGATGCGGGGCATCGACGGGGAGGGGATCTGGGGTGGCGGCCGACGAGATGTGGGACAACGTGAGAGAGGAGGGAGGAGATGGGGAGATGGGGCAACCTGAGAGAGCGGAGGAGATATCCAAGGATTTTTTAGATGGCTCAGTCTCAGCCGTGGCTTAAAATGGGTTTGTGTAAGCTATCAATGATGTGGCATGATGTGCACCCTTGAATAAAATTGGACTAATCTTGGACGTAGGGAGGATGGTAGAACATAGATAGATGGTAGGACCTAAATAGAACCCGCTAGAAGACGACATGAGATTAATTAATTAATTAAAGACAGATGGACGGAAGCGTCCGTCACGCGTCCCGAGGAAATCCGGTTTGCAACGTCCCGATCCGATCAGATCGCTGGGGTGGCTTCACTCTGCCCCCAGCATTTGTCTCTTTCCGTACCACCACCGCGCGCCTGGTCATCCCCTCGGTGGTGCTTCCGCTGCTGCCGGCCGTCCAACACCTCTTTTTTCTCTCTCTGCCCTCTTTATTATATAGGAATTTTTACGTTTATATCTCTCAAAATAAGTTTTAATTATAAAAATAGTTTTATATAATCCTTAAATTTTTTAAGGCTATTCATGAAAAGTGTGATTCTTGGACGTACACAGAGTAGAAATCGAATTTTTGAGAGAATAATATGATAAGGTATTATCTGTTTTTTGAGTAATTAAAATTTTAAGTTAATTTACTTGCAAGCAATCAAATGATTTTGAATGCGCTTTCAGGACATTCAAAAAGTATTTTGGTCATTTTACATTTAAGCAATCATACTACAATATTTAGTCCAAATAATCAAGAAACATTTACATGATCAGTTTAATTTTTAACATATACACAATAGTTTTTACGAGGGAATTTGCACGATAACTTGTAAGTTTTCCAAGAGGTATATATGAAAAAAATATGGGGTTTTCAACGACTACCAAATTATAATTTGGTACTCCTTAAGCTCCTAGAAAATTCTTTTGAGGCAATTAGTCACCTTCACCTGCATAAAGACAATAATCCCCCACCTGTCAGTGCCTTAAACCCATGACACGAGCCATGCATGACACGAGCCATGGAGCGTGTCAGCCGGAGTTGACACGGGCCACGACCTAGGCCATGGCACGGTGCATCACACCAAGTCATGGGCAGCATGAAAAGACCATGATCGCACGAGCAAACATCCTTGAACGAGACAACATTTCCCCAAAGATGGTGCGACGAATTCTGAGCATGGCACGGTGGACCGGGCCAAGGAGGAAGACGGCGCGCCAGGACGCGGTGCGACACGAGCCCAGTGGAGCATGACGCACGCGGGAACAAGTCAAGCGAGCGGGACACACTCCAAGGCGACCAAAGAGGGCGCACGGGTCGAGCGCGCGCGTAGCACGCGAGAGAACGCACGCAGCACATGCGCGACGCGCTCAGGAAGCTTAGTTCAAGTCAAACTAGGACTTGGCTTACCTAGGCTAATACGGTAAGTGCTTGAGAGAAAGCCACGCGGGCTAATCACCTAATTCCACTTGGAATGGAAGCTCCAAAATTGATGACGCGGTTAGAAACTGTTTTGGCACGGAAGAATTTGAAGATGACGCGCGACTCCGAGTCGGACTAGGAGACGGCGCGCCAAACTGGACGAGGATGCCTTGGAAGCCAATCCAGTCAAGCAAATTCAAATGTCTCGCGTGCGTTTGACTTGAAATAGATTATGACATGGGAAATAACCGTTTTGGCTCAGGGAAACTTGCTGTTGGCGCGGACGAATAAGAAAGGAGTCATATTTTGAGTCAGGAAACGATCATGGCTATTTTAAAGCAAGTCAAACTCAAAAGAGAGTCCAACTAAGTTTGGTAACTTAGTGTTATGCTTATTTATAGCCTAGATATGGATAAAAGCCATAACTTTGAGTAGGACTTTGTATGAGTGGCTTGTTGGAGCAAACCAAGGACTATTCCTCTATATAAGGAATAGACCAATCAAGGTGTTGGGCATCAAGGGATGATCAAGGCATAAGAGAGGCTTTGGCTAGATGTGAGGGACATGTAGGTTATAGGCCAGCTCACGGGTTGAGCACCCAAGTGTTGGGTTTTGGAGTCGTCATCTACAACGGATTGTAAAGCTTCTTGTATTGAGAGTGATTGTACTCCAAAGGATTGAGGGCGAGAGAAGAATGCTATTGTAATCATTAGTCAATAAAAGAGTTGGGATCTCATCCCTTACCTAAATCCGTGTGAGTCTTGTGTGTGTGTGCAAGGCGAAAAAAAAGGGATGGTCAAGAGGCGATCGGGATGTCAGGCGGAGTGCGCAGGCGGTGCACAGACGGCGTGCAGACGACATGCGAGCGGAGCACAAGCGGCGTGTGGGCGCACAACAGCGGTGTGCAGGGCTCAACGATGGGGTCTCTTGGCGTCATCATCGAACAAGTAAGCGAGAAAATTTTATTTCTTTATTTTTCCCGGTGAACCCCCCGCTCTCAGCCACCAACCACTCCGGCTATCACCTCTCATCCGGCGAAGTCCTCTTCTCCAGCCAAGCCCACCTTCCTCCCCAATCCCAGCGACCTCGTAGCTCTACCTCCTCCATTAATCCCTGCAAAGACCTCAAATACATATCTTTTCTTTCTTCCCCAGTGAGCCACCGACCTTGACCTCACCGCAGCCACTCCCCAACACCTCCAAAAGCCTCGCCTCGCTTCCCCCTTCGCTCTGGCTCCGGCGAACCCCCTGCATCCCAAGAGAAACCCATCCCGAGCTCCCAGGCGACCTCCCTTTCGCCTGAACCCATCCCGAGCTCCACCCTCATTCTCAAGCTCGATGTCGTAGCCTCCCAAAACACCTACATTGGCCCTCCCTGATCCCATCCACCCTTAGATCCGGAGCCTCATCGCCACCACCACTATTCTCCGACCATTCCCCGCCATCCGTCGTCTTCATCCCCTCAAGCCGGCGCCGCCTCCTTCAGATTCACAGCCTACGTTGACAGATCCGGTGATCCGAGCCCATGGATCGAATCCCTAGCCCACTATAACTTCATCCCTACCAATGCTGTCGACTGCCAGTCCGTCCTCGCCATTGATCAAAGTCGGAGCTCCCTCAGCCGTCCGATCTGCTTGGCTTCCTCTCCAAGCTACACGGTCGGATCGGGTTGAGCCATTGATTAGATATGATTTGACTTAGTCCATCAAATTGAATCAGACCCTAATCCAGACCAGTTAGATCCAATCCGGCTCAGACTCAGCCAATCGGATATGCTCAAGCAAGAACGAGTCCAGTAGCTGAGCATGATTGGATTCGACAATTGAGGGGCTGCCGGAGCTTGATTGCTGGCAATATGGGCTCAACGAAGGTCGGAATTGGAGGAGAGGTCGTGGGAGGCATGGGAGTCGATCCACCAGGCGTTGGGTGATCCGGTGGATCTAGGTTGGGTTGCGCCGGTTCTCTTAGAGTAGATGAATCTCACTGGGCGATGTCGAATCTCGCCGAGGAACATCGGGGAAGAGGTTGCTTGGCCTCAAGGTGGTTGGATCGAGGGTTCTAGGTGGTCGGGGAAGTCGGGGAATGGGAGATTAGGCGGTGGCGGTGTTGGGTTCCGATCGAGATGAGCTCAGGGTGGCACGATTGGGATCCGGCGTAGGGAATCCAAGGATGGGGTTCATTGGGGTCGTGACGAGGTCGGAATGGGGGTGGACATCATCGGGTATGGCACATGCGAATGGAGGTGGTGGTTCCAAGAGGGGTTGCTTGGTTTGGGTTGAGTTTGGTCGACTTTAATGGAGGTTCATGGGATGGGGGGGGGGGGGGGACGATGGGGTTGTTGGGGGTGGTGGCTGCAATGGTGGGTGAGAGAGAGAGAGAGTGGTTGTGGTGGCTAGAGGGTAAGGCGGAGATCATTGTGGTGGTTGTTGTGACTCTTGGAGGGGG